>OY744476.1:82502808-83702808 GCA_963556175.1 Tipula confusa | reverse complement strand
GCTTCATTATAAGGGCCATATGTGGATTTTAATTTAACTTCTCGTTTATTCATTGGAGCTATCAAAATAAATTAAGAAAATTATTTATTGGTTTCAGATAAATTTAATTTACATGAGAACTACTTTTCGTAAGCTTACTCAAAATCAAATGCCACTATTTGCTATTGAACCACTACTTCGAAATCATAGTTTAAGGATGTTGTCGTGTTTTGGAAATAAAATATCTATTTATTTTCTAAATTTACTTAGTCCATATTGCACGTATAGTTCTAACGTTTACACAAATTTATCTAATTGGTTTTTTCAGACCTTTAAATTGAATGAAAGTCAAAACATGGCCTTAATTTTATTGCTAGTAATAGTGCCTTCTTCGTAATTGGTTTGTAGGATGGTACGTTGCTCAATACGTAATTTATTGATCACTGAAATGTTAAAACATCATAGCATTTAAACAATCCGAATATCCATTTTCATTATTAAATTGGGCAACTTACTAGATCTAACATAATATTTTCCCAACTAAATTTTCTACGGTGATAAACATACTTCAAACATAACCTCTATCTAGTAAACGTTTTGACGAGCTATCTCAATTAGAGAATATTACATCGCAATATGTGAAAATTGGTGTAAAGTTTAAACAAGAGATATGTGTAAGTTAACTGGGCAGATCAAAAGTACAGGTTTAAAATTATTAGGATTACTTCTAGAGAGTAATAACGTCTTAATTTTATTAGGAGTAATCGAAAGTGAATTATTTTTAGCACATAAAGAAATATCACTAAGATCTTCATAAAGTTTTGTGAAAATCTCACCCAAATTAAGAAAGTCATCAACAATATATAGTTGCAAGTCATCAGCATAAAGATACTTTCTGTAGCAATATAATGTGATATGACTAGCACAATAAAACGCTTTAGAAAATTCGAATAGAACTAAAATTGCAAATGGATTGCCTTTGTCTATGATAATAGATAAATCATGAAGCAGATATTGTCATCATCAATATGAACAAGTGCAGTAGTGGTACTGTGGGCAGTTTTGTGACCCGATTATAATTTACAAAGTAATTTAATACTATTAAAGTGCTCAAGGATTTGTACTTACATAATTTTTTCCTGAACCTTAGATAAAGCAAGATAAACATTGAAAATTACATCCTTTTTGGATATGGGAATGATCGAAGCCACTTTTTTTTTTTTTTATCTTTTTTTTAAGATAATACTAATTTTTTCACGAAAAATTTATTGCACGAATTGCATTCAATATACCATAAGTTCATCAACATAATTAAATATAAAAGCACATGTATCAAAACTATTAAAAGTTTAAAACCAATATCTGCATCTGGTAAAGTTAAAACCTGTTTTGAAATTGTGCATATTCGAAAAATAAAATTTATTTTTAGCTTGATTGTCGCGTTTGTTGGTTACATTTCTAAAATATTTAAATGATTCCAAATCTGGTTCTAATTTAAATCTTTTATATTTTTTGTAAGCCACATCTCTTCGCTCCATTAAACTCAAAATATGAGCATTTAACTATGGGGCGGTAGGAAACTTCTTATTACTTCTCTAACGAGGAACATAAGGACTATCTCATTGTATGATATTACAATTAAATTTTTCAAGAATATCATTCCAAATGGAAGCTCCATTTGAAGCTTCCATTTCGATCTAATCAAATAATGAAAATTAACCCTCTTTCAGGAACGATTTTTTGCTTGAAATTAAGGAATATCTCAATAAATATTTTTACTCAAGTAAACACCTTGTATAATTTTGAGCTACGGATGCCTTAACAACGTTTTTTTTTAACAAGTTGATTTAATATTATTATAAATAAAATTGAAAAGCTTAATATTTAAGCTATTTTAAAAGCTTAAGCTTAATTGAACGATTTTTTTCATTATTCCTTTATATTTAAAATATATCGACGGGTTTAATTTACCATTAGGCTCAAAATAAATTAATAAAACTTCAATAATTAAGGAATATTGAACCAAAATTAGCGAGAAAATTTTTTAATACTCGTGACATTAGAAGAACTTAAATAAATAGACAAACTGTCATCCCATAATAAACTGACTTTATTAGTCCCAAATTCTGTGTAATTTAATTTTTGAATGTAAATTGCTTTTCTTTGGAAATTTTTTGATGTAACTAAAAACTGTCTGGTAATGTGTCTTGTAATTTATTGTAATTATAATATTTGGAACCTTTACCCGTAGTACCCCATATACTTTACTCAAATCGATATAGTTGAAGAATAGTCAGCTTACCTGCAAATAAAAAAAAGCTTGATTAGTTTTATTTTAAATTAAAATCTTTAAAAATTGTCTATTGATCAATTTAATAATTTTAGCCTAGTTCGTTGTCGAGTATTGATATTGTAATCCTACATAAAAGGACCGGTCTATTTAAATTGAAGCCATATACAGTATGATAACCAATTTTAAGAAAAATTTGTTTGGCAAAAATTAATCGGAATACGTATTGATTTGACGTCCACGTTGTACTTGAGATTTAGTCTCCTATTGCTTCTTCTTGAAAGCAGGTACTTACCTTTGATAATGTGAGAATGAAACATTCAATGCCCTTAGACATAGATACATTTTTTTAAATAATAATTTTTGAACCCCAACCAAATATATCGCCTGGAAATGGTTCAACAGATCATACTGTAAATGAAGAGTGCGCGAATAATTATTTATTTTATGTTTAAGTAATTATACATATACGCATAGAATGTTTATTCGTCTTAAATGGTATTAATTAAAACAGGAAATTATAACAAAAACAAAACAAAAAAAAAATTAATTAATTAATGTTTTAGTTTTATGTTTTGGAATATAAAACTATTGTTTGGAAACGCGTATAACATTTGAATACATAATTAAATTTATGTACGAAATTGAAATATGAGTTAAGTTTTACATGCATACGAGTCTTCTGAGTTTATAATATATGAACGAGTTGATTGAATTTATACGTAAGTAAAATTACCATCTACCGGGAACAAGTTTATCGGCTTTGTGGTTTATGTTATAGTTTTCTTTGTAAAACTATTTGATACTCTACACAATTTAGTTTGTTTGTTTCATAAAACAATAAAAGTGTTGAATCAAGTTATTTCTTTCATATTTTGTCGTTTTAAATATCAAAAATTAACCTCGTGGGAAATTTTATGTAATTTTAAAAATTATAAGCATATTCGCGAAAAGAAAACTAATTAGACCGCATTTTAAAACAATTATGCAATTAACAACAAAACATTATTTTTCGAAATAAATGAGGTAACGCTAGAGTTCTTTTTTGCAGCAAACTGCGTCTTCAAGCAAATGTTTGCTATAATAAAAGCGACCAATCAATCAATCAATCAATCGTTTTCAATGTAATTTCATGAGGTGGCATTCCGAAGTCGCAAAAACAACTTCATGTTTTTTTACTTGGCTTAAAATTTAGAAACACTTATAGACTTCATGAACTTTTTAGTAATATTTAGAAAGAACCTTTCAGAGCATTTCAGAAATATGTAGAAATAACCTTTCAGGCAAGTATACAATGCAAGTATAATTTCTTGATATAAATTTTTGTTGCTTGTGTATGGGTCGTTTTTTTATATCTTAATCTATGGTATTAGTCATTCAACCATATTGAAGAAATCCCATAGGAAGAAATCAAAAATTCCGGTTTTTATCCACTACGTCATGAGCTGTTTCGATATTCCAGCGCAACAAAAAAGTTATATTTGATAGCTGTATTGTAGTTGTAGTTTCTCTGAATGATTGCCTTTCAGTTAGTCTAACCACTCAGTCAAGTCTGTATGCAATTGTAGTCAGGTTCAGAGAACATCCTATCGTGTTTTCAGCTGATGTGTATATCGTTAAATACGCGTTCAACTCTTTCTGCTCCACTCCATCATTATCGATTACTGACCGTTACTCCGGATTAGCGTCTGCTGTATTTTTGCCTACACGTGCATTAAAAGAAACGGCGAAAGAAGGCCAAATGCTGCAGACAATTTGATGACTATGGGCCAGAAGACAAAACAAATTAAAGAAAAACGTTGCACATCTCTTAAAAAATTATGGATCCATCCACCGAAAACGGTCCTCCAATTCAAAGGCATTGCTTGAGACTTTAAATGTCATCGATCGAATGACTATCAACAAACAATTTACCAGCCTAGCTAAACAAGTCTATAAAGTTTTTAAGGAATGTACTGGAATCCACCCACCGATGCATTCACATTCTCGTCAAATTCACATTGTAGATACAACCCAACCAAGAGAAGAATATACTTGCTGAAGCAGCATCAAACTGAAAATATTTATTCAACAGCTATGGATTCTAAATTTAGACTGGGGTATATAAACAGGGTCAGTGAGAGGGTCAAAAATCGAGTAATAGGGATTCTATGACGCCAGTCAAGACGCGTACGCAGTTTGACGAGAAATTTATACGAGATTAATGACAGCAAAAACAAAGGTTACTTCAATCAAACAACAATCTGTACCACGTTTGGGACTCTGCGGTGCACTCTCATTGATCGAGGTAATGGATGTATTAAAAGCCGAAACATGTCTAGCAATTGAACAAACCTATTTATGGACAGATTCATCGATCGTATTAGATTGGTTCACTTCTCATCCACGAGCAATTTTTAAAATTTGGGCATACGACCAAAATAAATTCTTTTTTTAAAAAGTTCGTGAGCTACAGAATAAAAAATCAGTCACCGAAACGATTTCTCTTAAGATTCAATACATCGTGATCCGGAGGCCGAAACTACAATATGTTATAGGACAAAAAATATTAGAGTCATACGCAAACTTAATTTTTAAGTGCAAAAAATCTTCATTGGGGTTCTAGGCTAACCACGACTAAAGGTATATAACAGCAAAAAGGTACAGCAAAAAGTTATTATGAACAAGCTTAGCTCATTGCAGAGGCTAGCATGTCCCGGAATCACTGGAGCTATGAGCACCTGTCCTACGGCGGCAATGGAAGCCCTCATTGGACTCACTCCACTTCATATTTACGTCAAAAAATCAGCTGCTACTTGTGCAGCTAGATTACAGCTGGTGAATCAATATAGTTATGATGATCATATGGGTCATCTGAACATTTTGAATGAACTCTCTGACTTGGATATGTTCTTTAGAGTCCCAGACCTGGTGCCCAAGGAACTCTGCTTTGGCAGGAATTTCGGGGTAACAGTCCTTGATAGAACCGTCTGGGATACTGGTGGACCTCTTATGGAACCCAGCAGCCTTGTCGGGTTCACGGATGGATCAAAAATGGATAGTGGAGTAGGCATTGGTGTCTTTGGGCCCAACATCAAAATATCGAAACCCCTGGGAACTTATCCCAGTGTTTTTCTAGCCGAAATTCACGCCATCGAAACCTGCGTCTCAACTATTATGACTAAAGGTCTTAAAGGTGCCTCCATCTACATTTTCTCCGACAGCCAAGCAGCATTGAAACATTGGTTTCCAACTGCCTGGATTCAAAGTCGGTCAAAAGCTGTTATACACTGCTACAATCTCTCTCTTGTCATAACAAAGTTAGGTTGTGGTGGGTACCTGGCCACAGGGGTATCACTGGAAATGAGATAGCCGACGAACTTGCGCGGGATGAGCCTGCCCAATTGGTCCTGAGCTTTTCTGTGGCATTCCGTGGGCCTCAGTAGTCTACAATATTAGTAAATAAGAAAAAATGCAGTGCTTGACCTATTGGAACTGTATTCCCGGCCTTAGACAGGCCAAATCTTTGATCAGACCATTTCATCACAAGGACTTGGCGGTCAATTTAAGTAAAGGAAATATTAGGAAGCAAGTTAGTTTTCTTTCAGGTCACTGCAACCTGAGATATCATTTGAACAAAATGAACCTGTCCACAGAGACGGAGTGCCAACTCTGTTTAGAAGAGGTAAAAACTGCGGAACACATACTATGTGAGTGTGTTGCTCTGTGCACACTGAGGTGGCTTTATTTTGAAGAGAGGTATTTGACCCCGGAGAAATGTAGATTGGCCTCTACAGGCAGCATTAACGCCTTTATTAGGAAGATGGAGAGGCTCCTGGACTAACAAATCCCAATAGCACAAAAGATCTTTCAGGTCACAGTGCTAGCCGTTTTGGGCAGAAAAAAAAGGTATATAGCTCTTTCAAGATTTCAGAAAATGCGGTAGTGAAACCTCGTCAACTGGAAAATCAACCTACTGGCCTACTGATTAAAACCAAACACCAGATTTACTATATGCAGAAGTAGTCGAGATTTAAACTCGGACCATTCTTCAATATTTTTGACATTTAGTGAAAGATTATAAAAAAAAGAAATTCAAGCTTAATAAATAAATATAGTTGTGAATATTTGCTTAATAAATAAATATAGTTGTGAACAATTTCAGCAATCAGTCTGGGAAGTTCCCAAAAAATTAAATATAAGCTAAAGGGGAACATCAATCCTAAGGAAATTAGAGAACTCTAAAATATGGCACCAAACAAAAGCTTTCCAAAAAAGGGAAATCCATAAAGTAAAAGATGATTCAATCAGTAATACTGACAGTAGTAATGATAGAATGACAGTAGTAATGATTACTCACTTTGAAAAGCAACCAAAGACATTTAAAAGACCAATAATGCATATTCCTCCAATAAGCATAAAAGGTGAGAAATAGGTTCAAAAATAACCAAGATAAATTTCAAAGCTTTGCAGAACACCTCGAAAAAATATTTCCACATGATCATCAAGCCTTAGAATCCCAAATAATAATGTAAGAATGGGAAAAAGAAGTAAACATGTTCTATAAACTTCACTAAAAGGAAGTTTTGTCTGAACTCTTTGAAAAACTGCTGATTAAAAGGTTAAATCCGCTAATCGAAAGGAATAACTTAATCCCAAATCATCAGTTCGGGTTTCGTAGCCAACGTACACAGAATAATCAATAAAATTAAGAAAGCACTCGAGGTGAAAACGACATTTTAAGTCGTTGCGCATGCTTTCGACAAAGTTTGGCATGAAGGAGTTAATCATAAGTTAAGAAATCTCTTACCAATGCAATTCGCTAACATACTGAAATCATTGAATGAAACCTTTTCTATAAATTGAAAGAAATAAAATCAGGTGTACTATAGGGAAGTGTATTAGGGCGGATTACATTTGTAATATACACTAATGATCTACCTGCATTAGAGGACAATATAGTGGCATCTATTGCTGATGACAGTGCAACCCTAGTTGTTAGAGAAAGTAACGATGAATCAACACAAAAATTCAGCTATCTCTGAAATATATAAATAGATTTAAAGATGGCGGATAAATTTTACCAACAAACGAATTGAACACATACCGGTTTTAATAAATCGAGATTTAACATCTTATGCGAGCACAGTTAAGAATCTTGGCATGACTCTGAACGCTAAACTTAGATGGAAAATACTTATCAAGAAGAAAATTGAAAAACTAAAACTAAAATATAGAAAAATGCATTGCCTAATAGCAAGACGATAGATAGTGATCGGACCCAATGGAGTTGGATTATAATTTCGGTTCGGACCAGCAATAAATAAATAAACAATATAATTAACTTAAATTTAACTTAATAATTAAAAAATATGCATACTTACTTATTCCCAGTTCAGCGAACTGATATAAATTCAATCAGCCGATTATAAAATAATTCAAAATGAAATAAAATTGTAATTCCCTACTTTAGTTATGATATAATTTCCAATTACACTTTTTTTTTATTGTACTTGAATTATTATATTTGATTAGAGTTAGAAATGTGAACCATACCATTCACATGCATACACACACAAATATACATATATACATTATACAATTGTAATTTAAACGCTTAATAGAGAACAAACCAAAGGTTAAATAATTTTAGTCCGATATGCATTTCGAATATAAATCATATATATAGTATCTTATGGGTTGGTTAATTATTGTGGGTGTCTTAAATAATTGTAAACAGAGTTACATTGTTGCAATATAAAGTCATGAAATAGTTTCAATGGTGTCACTGTCATGCGAGACAAAAAAGTGCAAAAATTTTACAAAATTTAATAAAAAAAAAAGCATGACTAATTAAAATTATAAGTCATGTCGACTGAATCATCTCTACCAGGTCATTCAGCTATCTAACGAAATTTTATATCTTGTTATCATAGAACACACGAAATATATCATTTAGTCATGCCATAATACGCGAGTAAAGTAATTTAAATAATTAAAAATGTTTACGACGCTTTGTGCAAATCTATCCTGAACTAGATAGAATAATTAAATATTAGAATATGTATAGTTGAAAAATTTCTATTTGAAACCATCGAATTTCCTAAATTGTTAAATGTGAAGTATTTGAAATTTGTTTGGGATTGAATTGGTCATAAATTTTGCGCGATAATTCATTTTTAAATGATTCAGTATATTATTTTACAATTTATAGAAACACATTAATCAAATTGATGATTTCACTGCCCGTTTGGTTGTATCTATTATATCGATTAGTATAGTGTGTATTGTTACTATTTCGTGAACTGTATTTTAGTATTACATCAATATTGGTAGTTACAAATCGTCGGCCTTTGATAATTTTCTAATATTATTTTGACACATTAGGCAATAGATATGGCTTTATTGAGTAACAAGTGATAATTATTTAACTATATTTTATTTTATCAGTAGACACTTGAAGACAACTGACAGTTATAAAGTAGCAAATTTAATCAATAAACATATTTATTCAGCCATTACTCAGATCGTCGATAAATCGTCGGTCATTAAGCTTTATAAAGTTTAAGCAAACGAAAAAATGCCATCAAATTTTATAAATGCTTTTTCTAGGATTTGAATGTAATTGAGCTTTTAGAGTAAATAAATCTAAAAATTCACTGCATCGAATAAATTTGCATCGTATTAGAATAAAGACATATATAGTTCAGATGTCAATAGTGAAATCAACTGACACCGTGTATACAGCGGTGTCAGTTGATTTCACTATTGACATCTGAACATTTGTTATTAAACAAATATTTTATAAATGTGTTCCACAAAAAAAGGAAAGTTTTGAGGGAGCTTTAGGATCATTTTTTCGCATAAATTCGCACGAATCTCACCAATAACTCGGTTTATTAGCATATACAACTTACTTCAAATATTTCACAAGAAATAATCAAGGAGGCCTATTTACCGTTTTAATTTTCATTTAATTTTGTTTTTAATAGATCGATGGTAGCGCTTGCTGAATGGCTCATAGTAAAAATGTCATATTTCAAATAATCTTGTGTGCCACGGAGTATGTTTATTTTGAATTTTGGCACTTCAATACATTCGGCAATTTGACATATGATCCTTCAAAATTATTTCTTTCAAAAAAATCTTAAAGCTGCAGATGCAGACCAGAAGACTTCATTACTCATAAACAACTATAGTTGCTACTAGGGGACATTGCAACTTTCAGCACTATATCCCGTTTTAACTTTAGAAATATGGCATTAAAATATTTTGGTTAGTATAGATGCTAAAAATTCATATAAACGTTGAATTGCGAAATATATATAGGTTGCTAATTTGCAGGGAAATGTGCAAACGATTTTGCTGTGAACCTACTAAATAGATTAGATTTGTTCCTAACTTACGTCAGTAAGAGTTGTGCTCTTGCTGAAGATATGATTCGGAAAAAACAACAGTTATAGGTACGATCAAAAATAATAAACCTGATTTATTGGCCGAATTGGCAGCATATAAGGCAGAGGGTAAAAAACTTCAAAATTACCTACAAAAATCGAGAAGTAGGCTCATCGCACTTTTGTTTTGATGGTTTTCTCACTTTAGTACGTTACATACCTAAACCGAACAAAAATGTGTCACTATTGGCCACGGTACTTAATAATAACGAAGTAGATTCAATTTCCGGCAAACCAAATATGATTTTGGACTACAATGATATAGTAAAGAAAAGTGGATACAATGGATAAGTTGGCAATAACATATACAATTTAGCGGATAATATTTTTCAGTATTCAGATCATGGGTTACAATGTTGATGACCTAAGACAACAGCCAGTTGCTGCAAAAAAAAAGGTTTGTAAGAGTCATTCTCGACGATGTAACTTCTGTGATCGGTCGGCTGATGTTAAAGCCAATATTAGTTGCCAAATATGTAGCGACATCTTGTACCGTTGACCAAATTGTGTGTAGACAAAACGTTTGTTGGGCTAACCACCTACAACGTTCGCCAATTCTTAACAAGTGGTTCAAAAAGGTTTCTTTCGAGACGCGGTATAGTACGTTTACTGCCTATATACCATAGTTTAGTTTAGTTTAGTAAAACAAATTTAGTAAAGGTAGTATTTTGGCTCGGTGATCTACTGCTTGTCGGTTTGGAAGGAATGATCTCTAAAAGATAAAACAACATTTGAAAGACGCCAAATTAGGTTAGTTAATTTTGGCGGAAATCGGATAACCGGAAGTGGCAGATTTTAATTTTTTTAAATTTTTTTAAAATTTTTATCTTTATTTTTTTAATATAAAATTTTTGCACGTAACAGTTTTCTCATAAGTGCTGTACTTTTTGAAATATTTATAAAAGTCGAAAAACTCTCTCGAAGCAGCCACTTCTGGTTAGCCGATCTCCGCCAAAATTAACTAACCTATACGCAATTAATTTTAGCCAGAGAATCCGAATCTGCAATGAAAAATAGGAGTTCCTATTTTAATTTCAAAGTTACCCTCGCCATCTACAAGGAGGGAAAAAGGGTACTAATTTTAGCACTAATGTATTTCCATCGCGGAATGATTAAATTTTAGTTGAAGGTTTCAGCATAAAAAAAATCACTCGAATAGTAAGATTTGAAGATCAATGTGTCCAACGGACCTATTAGTTAAATCCCCTTCAGTATTTTAAATTAATTTTCATATAAACCAATGATGAGGAACATAAGGGCAGCTTTCAGCATTCAAACTTCTGTTTTGCATAATTTGAACGGATTTAAAATTTGGTTTGACTTGCAGTTCCATACACAATAATTCCGTAAATAGTTCTTGTAGGAATTACTGCAAAATACTTCAATCTCAGCACAAAGCCCGGCACTCAATAAGAAAATTTTCATATCAGTCCTACTAATGGGGCTATTTTATTACCTACAGTTAATCTAAGACTGATGTGCGCAAAAATTATTCATAATTGAATGGCCATAATTATATACTTTAGAAAGGTCACTTGTTTCATCAATACTTCAGTTTCATCTGAAACTATTGGGATTTTTCCAGTTAACAGTACCTATGCAATATGTCATTAATAAATATCTAAAACCGTAATGAACCCAGCACACTGGCTTAAGGTACTAAAATTTTTGGCTACTCCGCGAAATCCATAACAAAACAATTTATCTAGCAGCAATTGGCGACTAACCGTGTCAAAATCTTTTTTAAATCAACGAAGGTAGCTCCAACATATTCCTATCGAAATGAATTCTAATCGTGTTTGTCATATTTTTAAGTGCTATTTCAGTACTTAAAAAAATACTTCTGTTAAAAAACACCTAAGCCTACTAAGTGTTTAGTACTTTTTTAATGATTTTGTCAAATACAGATAAAGTTCAAATAAGTCTGTTGTTAAAAATAAAATTTGTGTCGCCATTTTTAATACTGGCAGAACTTTAGCAATTTTTAGATAATTAAGATATACTTTCAAAATAGTTTTTGTTAATTTCGCTATAATTTTCCAAAAGAAGGAAACATTACGCTTTAAAATCAGGTTACGAATACACACCACCCTTCCCACTATCCAGAAGACAAATAATATTACTAATTTCCGAAGTGTTTTCGGGGGTTAGAAATAATGAATCTGGATTCAAGTGCCCTAACATTTCCAACTGACTTACCCAACGATTTTCCTATGTGAACAAAAAATTATATTATTATATTTTTGATCTTTAACTGCAATAATTCGTTTTATATTTACAAATTTTTCTATTTAGAAATTGATTTGTAATTTTCTATACATTTTTCGGTCTCACATTACGTTTAGGAGAGTGATATTTTCATAAAACGATTTCTTTGCATAAGACTTCTCAGACTTAAATTTTTTTATTGAAAGTACTTAGTTGATTACGAATTTCAATGTTACTGTGTCTAAGCTATGGTTCTTTAAAGTATCATTTTGGTTTTTCCGTGATTTTCCACAAGTTGTATGCCATTCAGCAAACTGAGTTACTCTTTAATTTTGCAAAAACACTTCTATCACTGTGAATTTTTCAATTAAGTGATTAAACTTCTTAATAATTAGTTTAAAATTCGTGTCCGAATTCGTAGATTCGGAAGAGTTGGCCTTTAGACAAAAAATATAAAAATTTGTATAATTTGAAAAAAAGTGGATTTTTTGCCGACCCTAATTAAATAATTAGAAACTAAATAATTACGTCATGAACCGGTGACCTAAGTGTGTGTAAACAACGGTCATTCGGGTGACCACCTACAAAGTTCACTAATTAGTTACAAGTGGTCCACAAAGCCTCTTTAGAGATGCGGTAAGTTTAACATAGTTTAGTTTAACAATATTAAATTTCTGGGTATCCACAAGGATGAAAAAACTTTATAATTATAGTTATTAAAATTATAACTATAATTATAATTTTATAATTATAGTTATTAAAATTAAGTGAAAATTTAATCTCATTGCATTCATCACACGCTATAAGCGATTTTTCATATCATCGCTTTACAGTATTATTTTTTAAAAATAAATTAAAAATATCGTAGAATTCATAATATTTTTCAAATCTAAATTTGACATCGGCGATAATGTTGCCAACGGTTTTATGACTAAAAATCAGTCGAACTTTAGTTAGTTAGGCAGTATCAGATTTTATTTAATAACACAACAAGTTCTACAACAAGTTCCTTAATTGTTGTGTTAACTTCGAGGGTATCATAGATATATTTATATTTATTTTTCGTCATCCATCGATGTCGCTTTGCTTCTTTTTTGTGCCTAAGTCATTCAATTTAAAAACAAAGTAACGCAAGTAATGCTACGATAAAAATCAATTTATAAATTAGGACATAACTATACCTTTTATCGAAAATTAGGTATAAAGTCAATTCAAAATTGGAACCAAACAAACTACTAGTTTTGTGAAATTTTAAAATTCCGCTTTAAATATTGTAAGAATCTGAGACTAATGGAAAATTGACAAATTTGTTTAATTTACATATTCAGAATATTTTATTTTAATTACGACTTAATTTTTTTTTCGAAGTGAAAAAAAAAATTCTCTCGTAATTACGAGTTTATCGAATCAGTTTAAATAAAATATTGTTTTAGTCGACCCATTTTGACCTGTTACAATTTCCTCAATAAATTAATTTTCAGTCTTTTTATCCATGCGTCTATTAGAAAATAAACTACTCAACTTAAGATTGATATATGTATAGGATCAATAGCATACAATTATTTTTAGATTATAAATTAGTTTATGAGGTTGGGTAACAGATTGTATCTTATCACTAGTCTAATGTTTATATTACCGTAAATAATTATTTTCAATTATTTTATTCTTATCACATTTAACTTCAATTAAGATAAAAACTAAATAAAATATAATATATATATATATATATATATATATATATATATATATATATATATATATATATATATATATATATATATATATATATATATATTTTACAGCATAAGTTATTCATCAATCGTATGTCAAACTCATGGTGTTTAATTTAAGTTTTACCAGGCGGATTTTTCAGAGACACAATATACGTTATACAAATAGAGATACGGTTAGCTATGGCTTAGGATTGTATCCGATGACTTTTCATCGAAGTGAATTCAATTTATTCCGAACCATATTCAACCATCTCTATTTTTCGAATTACAAATGAGAGACGAATATAAATGAAACACACAAATGGGTTGTTACATTAACCACAAAATGTATTTCTTAAAAATTTCTAAACCGATACAATATTAAATTTGAGACAAGTTTGATAAAGCTAAGATCAAAGGTGGTTTTATATCTTTGAAAATTTATTTTATTATTATATGGTGTTGTGGTGTGAAAAATTGGTTAATTTTCATATTTTGGTACGTGTTAGACTTCAGCATATTTTATGATTTAAGTTTCATAATATCTTTCATAATATTCTTCAAATCAAGTTTGGCTGTCGTATAAATGGTCACATAATGGTCACATAAATGGTCACATAAATGTGTTTTTGTAACCAGTATACAAAAACACCATTAAAAGTTCTGCCAAAAGTTTGTGAAGCTTTTAAATATAAAAAAAATCACCATCATTACATGCCAAAGTTGACCTGTTCTGAAATCTTTTACAAAATCTTTTGACCATATTTTTGCAATTAGTGATCGGTTTTGGTGGTCAGCGAACGATTTTACACACAATTGGACATGTGGTCAGCGGCGGGAATCAAAGTCAAGTTCGCAGCATGTTTAAACCAACACCTTAACCATCAATAAACGACCGGTGACTAAATATATATTATTGCAGTTAAAATGTTACATTTTAAAATGTTGTTTAGAATTTATTAGAATTATTGTTATATTATAATAAGTATTTATCATTGGAATGACCGTAACAGGTCAAAGAAGTAATTACTATTTTTTGTTGAGTTTTATTGTTATCGCAAACCACTTTACTCTTCTATACTTTTACAAAAGAAACTAACAAGATGTAAGCAAAGTCTTAACCTTTTGTTTATATTTATTATTAGTGGGCACAATTTTCTTAATTTATAAATTCATTAGTACAAGTAAATCTACTCTTCTCAGTTGTCTATATCCAAGTTCAGGGTCGATGTATTGTACTGTGTCTTCAGTTTTTTAAACTATTTTTCAAACTAAAGATTCTAATTGTTTTTTAATGGTTAAAATACCGAAGTCATTATGTACGTTGGTGTTTAGGATATACCATGAAGCATTTGGTAAACTGCGAAATATTTTTGTTGTGTGCATTGCAGAAATTCTTTATTTGATGTGGTATGATAGATCACCATAGCTGAATACCATATGTATAAGCCCATATGAGTATTTAAGTATCACTAGATTTTAATGTCGAGTGACAGTCTTGATTTCCTTTATATAATATACCCAATACATCTTACCAAATTTTATTTTTACTTGATTACGCTTTGCTTCTATAAGTAGCAAACCGTTCCATTTCACAGTCATGTTGATTAAGTGTGAACGTTATATGTGTTAATTGTTTTGCCTAGTCCTTAACCAGTTTTAATTTTTATTCCTAAACTACTGGTAAAACTACCCAAGAGAAATTAGGAATCTGGTCTTAGAAAAAAGGAAAGCTAAGAAAAAATGGCAAGAAACTAGTCCATATGATAAGACGATCCTAAATAACAAATCACAGCAGCTTAAGCGAGAAATTCAGAAGCTAAATGAAAAATCGTTTTCTTCGTTTCCTGGAAAGTTGATGGCTGATGAAAATACAGACTACTCATTATGGAAGGCAACCAAAAGAATGAAAACCCCAATCATGCAGATTCCTCCTATTAAGCGAAGTGATGGCTCGTAAGCCAGGGATAACAAATCAAAAGCTGAAGTGTTTGCTGATCACCTGGCTGGTATTTTCCAACCGAATGAGACCGAATCGGATATTATAATCGAAAATGAAAGCATCGACTATGGAGGCAGAATCCCTCTAATAACCCAGAAAGAAGTTAATAGGGAAATAAAATTCAATCTGAAGGCCGGAAAGGCTCCTGGATATGCTCTTTTAGCAGGAGAAATACTAAAGCAACTACCAAAGAAGGCTTTTGTTCAACTAACCCATTTGTTTAATGCTGTTATTAGATTACGGCATGTTCCTTTTGCCTAGAAAGTTGCAGAAGTTATTATGCTACCGAAACTAAGTAAACCTCCAAATGAAACTCAATCATATCGTCCGATATCCCTGCTTCCTATCATCTCAAAGCTAATGGAGAGACTTCTTCTGAGAAGAATGACACCAATAATAGAAAGTAGAAACCTAATACCGGATCACCAATTTGGATTCAGATGTAAACATTCAACAATTGACCAGGTTCACTGAATTACAGATATTATAGAAAAGGTTATGCTTCCGGGACCATATGTTGACCTTCTGGAGTCGTACTTATCTGAAAGACTTTTCAGAGTAAGACAAGAAGATGAGTATTCTGAACTAAGAAAGGTAAGGGCAGGAGCCCCTCAAGGCAGTGTTCTATCTCTACTTTATACAAGTGATATATCACAGTCCGATCATGTAAGCATAGCAACGTTTACTGACAACACCGCTATACTAGAAACAGCGCAAACTGTCGAAGAGGCAACGAATAAACTTCAATATGCAACTTTACGAACAAACTATTGGTTAATCCGCCGCCAATCAGCAAAAACGATGTCATGGTACCATACGAGAACTTCGCCAAATACTTGGGTATGACACTGGACGTTAAGCTCAAATGGAAAGAGCATATGAAGAAGAAAAGAAAGAAGCTTGATCTTAAATATAGACAATTGTACTGGCTAATTGGATGACGGTCAAAATTAAGCACAGACAACAAAATATTGATTTACAATCAAATCCTAAAACCGGTCTGGCTATATGGTATTCAGCTTTGGGGCTGTACTAAAAATGCTAACATCAAACCTATACAAAACTTCCAGAATAAGGTACTTCGGAGTATAGTCAATGCACCCTGGTACATTCGTAATAAAGATTTGCATCGAGATTTGGGGATACCGGATGTAAAACACGAAATAAAAAGATTTGCAACGAAACATGAATCGAGGCTATTGCAACATGTTAATGCGGAAGCCTCTCGGCTGCTGGATTATGAATACTTGGTTAGAAGACTAAAGAGAACCAAACCCTTCGAGATCGTCAGTATGTGAGCAGCTACCTATTAGCGAACAGGCATAGTTTAAGAATTCAGATGTAAATTGATGGTTAGTCTGAAAAGACTAGTTTCAGACAAAAAAAAAATATTAAAATGCAAATTGCAATTGCTTTAAGCCAGTTTAAAGATTTTTGTAAAACACTATAAGGTGGCAGAATCATCCGCAAATGTTTATATCATAGTTTCATTAGAAATAGGCAAATCGGGTGTATTTAAAAAGTATAAAATTGATCACAAGACTTTGTGCTCCTGGTGGAACGCGTGTTCTAATAGCATTTAAATTAGTGGTTGCTGCATTTTATTTCACAAAGCATTGTCGTCAAAGCAAGTCGTCATTTGCGCAATATCCAAGAAGACAGCAAGACATTATACTTTTTACTGTAAGGTGTGTTTGACTGTGGACTTGCTTTAATGTGCAGCTCATCTCATTCGCTTTATATTTTCCAAATTAATTATGACCTGGTTTATTCAGGTGTTTTTACTATAAATCTCACTATAGTCAAATAATTCGGATGAATTAAGTTTTTCGGAAATAATTTAATATAAAAAATATGTTAGTAAATAATTTAGGTAATAAATCTCCTGTCGTAAACTGGGGACTAATAGTAGGGAAAGAATGATTTGGATTGTGACCGCATATTTAGAAACATGGATAAACCGACGTAAACCATCAGAATTTCGAGAACTACATAAGATTGGTTGACTTTAAATGTAGAAAAGTTATTAACAATTGGTACTCTACAAAGATTGCAGTATTTGTTTAAGTGAACATTGAGCGTCATCGAAAACTATTAAAACATTTTTAATTTAGATAAATCATTTTTTTTCAAAAGCTTATGTTTCTGAATCTACTGTAATAGAGAAGGTAGCTTTCTTTGGAACGTAAAATATTTAAATCGGATTATAATAGATTTAAGAGTTTGATCAAGGATTTAAAATACATTTTTTTAAGATTTAAGAAAGCTGCATCTCTATCTTCGTGCGAAAAGAGTATGCAGTTTGTGATTTAAATGATGGAACATTTAATTTTATGTTAATTTGTTAAATAGTTTAATAAAATTATTGGCATATTTCAGACCATAAAAGTATTAATTTTGTCACCGGTCGTTTAGCAATGTTATGATATGTTTACAGAAACGCGGGGTCGTTGTTGCTTACTATTTGGTTCCCAATTATTTGGTGTGTCTGGGTTAAAATTATTTTATTATTTAGATTATTTATCGCATTCTTAAATTCTTTATTTTCGACCTGAAACGAAATTAACTTATATTTTTAAGTCTTACAGTTTTTCACCACTT
Source organism: Tipula confusa (assembly GCA_963556175.1). Classification (NCBI taxonomy): domain Eukaryota; kingdom Metazoa; phylum Arthropoda; class Insecta; order Diptera; family Tipulidae; genus Tipula; species Tipula confusa. The sequence continues at coordinate 83,684,583 of OY744476.1, read as the reverse complement.
CAAAAACCACTTTGAAATTACGAGTATCAAGGTATAATAAATTATTTGTTAATTTTTTTGAATATGGTTAGTCTAAAAATAAAGATTTCAAATAATTATAAGACGGCGGAAAACAAACAAACAGTTTTTTATTTTAGTATATTATTATTAATGAAAAACGTTAAAAATAATAATTTTTTGACTTCTAAAAATAAAAATAAAAATAAAAATAAAAATAAAAATAAAAAGTAAAAGTAGAAATTTATTTTGTTGGTTTTTAATTTGTTTGGTAATCTCTTATATGATGCAAAAAAAAAACGAAAGATTTGGCTTTTCGCTCACAATAAATTATGTCATATCGCAGAATATAAATTGACGTTAATTTAAAATTAATATTGTTTATGTCAATAAAGATCGATTTATTATATTATATTGATATGAGATCTATATTATAGATTTCACTATAGCTTTCACTTAAGTTGATAAATTTTGTGTAATTAATTTAACCGCAACTCAGATCAATATATATGGTAAAGAAGTTTCCTTATTTGTATCTACAATCGAATCTATCTTCAATTCAACCATATTCAACATGAGAACCACAGAACATCAATATATTTCGAATTAATATTTTTTGAATAAATTTCTTTTGAATCTTAATTATTTCTAGCTTTCTCTAAGTTCGAATCGAATATAACTCATTAAGATAAAACTAAATTCATATAAGGTATCCATCACATTTGATTCTAATTATTAACTTTTAAACTGTAGATCAGAAGAATTTAATAAGTAGTAAGATGGTTTCACTGTATAACCAAAATAAATATACAGTAAATATCAATAAATTTTTAAGTATGCTATCAGTATAAGACAAATAGTGATGGGAATCATAGGTACAAGGTCGCCACGATATTAAAGGTGTTAAATGATGGAATGTTAAGTTCAACTGGTAAAAGTGATCAAATGAAGTTAACAAAACTTAACACATAACATATTAAATCGAGGCACTTTTGAACAAACGTGTTTGAGTTTGGTGAATTTTCCAATCTTTAGAAACGGTTATCGTAAACTTTAAAACAATTCTTTGTTTTTTAAATTTGTATATCTAATCTTGTGACAGTTAGTAGTTTTTAAAATTTTATTTGCGTCATTATGTTTAGGTATAATATACTAATGAAGTTGAATTTTATCTGGACCTTGTAACTTTAGATTTACTTGGTTCAGCATTATCGATACATCTGTTAAAGTAGCCAATTGGGGGTAAAGGACTAGGGGTAAAATAGGTTAAATACCAGTTGAAATGTTACCCTGGCGGCCGAGACGCGGCGAGATATCCGATCACCAAAAATCTATTAAATGAAGTCTTATGAAGGTACGGTTTTACGAAGGTTAATGAAGGAAAACGAAAATTTAAAAAGGGCTTTCCAAGCTAAGGAATCTGAGGAGTCACCACCGACTAGCGATAAGGTAGAAACAATTGGAAAATTTTATACTGATGAAGAACTAGTAAGAGAAACGGATTGGGTCTTAACAAAACAAATAAAAAGCAAGAAAAACAAAGCGGAGTCGTCTCCGGAAAGTAGAGAGATTCCGCAAAACACCCTCCTTAACACTGATGAAGCTGAAATACAACGAAAAACTAAGCAAACCAAAAAAGGGCGCCCGCCACCAATTACTATTATTGGCATATCCAATTAAGCCTTTGTGCATACAATAATGAAATCAGTCACTGATAAAGAATACAGAATTGCATCACTTAACAATACTGTATAGAAAATTAATACATCTGATGCTGCGATGTATAATAGACTTTGGCTACAAAGCTAAATACTGATGAAAATGAGTGGTTTTCTTATGAAGATAAGAATGATCGCCCAACTAAAGGCTAGGGGCCTCCATCCAACTTATTCAAAAGACGTTATAATAGAAGACCTAATAGGAAAGGGATTCAAAATTGAAGATGCAGCAAATGCTCAAGAGAGAAAAAATAGAAAATACAGAAAGTGTTCAAATCACTTAGGGGTTTTTCCTTATTTATGCTTACATTTAATAACAAAGAAAATGTATACAACATAAAAGTCATCCTAAACTTGAGAGTCTGAATAGAACCGTTGAGAAAATCAACTGGTCAAATATTGTGGACAAGATGTGTCAGATGTGCATGGAAACACACCGCCCAAGCATGTCTTTTAAGTAAAAACAAAAAAATGCAAAATGCATAACCTATAAAGGGCAGCATTTAGTAAATTATAGGGATGTGAAGTAGCTTAAGAACTAAAAAAAAAACAAGAAACAAAACGCTACAACAAACCCATATGTTACCTGTTGAAAGGAAGCCTACTATAAATGTAGAGAAAAGTGAATCTCAAGCAGACACGATAAAAAATAGAAAAACATACTTACAGATGGTACAACAACGCAACTCGGTGGGAAATAAAGTACTGATACCCCATTCTTGGAAAGATTCTAAAATGCATAGAATAGAAACCTTAAACATTCGTCTTATGAAACAAGCAAAAAGGATAGAAACTCTAAATAGGCACTTAAATAATCAAGGTACAGTGAATGAAATCACTTCCATGATTTACTAAAATATGGGAATGAATCAAATACTTAGAATAGTCATTTGGAATGGGCTAATAGAACAAAAAATATTTTTAAATACCGAAAAATATATGCATATATGATATATGCCTAATATCTGAAAGCCATTTTACTAAAACTTCATTTGCTAAACTACGTGGGTATTGTTGGTATCACGAAGCAAAAGAAAGAAGCAACTTCTTTTTTTTACAGGAGGTCAAGCACAAGCGTATTTTACTCCGGAGGTAAACCTATATAATAGCCTATGAATCCAACCAAAATTTCAGATCTTATAGATTTTTATGTAACAAAAGGGGTATCGGAAAACTACGTATTCTTAGAAGATAGTGAAGAACTATCGTCAGATCACTCATCTGTAATCATTACTCTCAGTGCAATGATTATTAAGAAAAAATCGTTGCCCAAATTAAGAAACCATAAAACAAATTGGAAAGTGTTTCAAAAATTAGTCAGTGATAATGTCAATCTTCAAGTACCAGTTTAGAATTCGGCGCAATTGCAGGACTAATTAAAACTACTTTTCTATATTATAAAATAAGCAGCTTGGAATAGCACGCCTAATAGTCAAAAAGAAACTCTCTTTGGAAGTTAAAGAAATGGTTAGAAAAAACGTAAGGCATGAAAAACATGGCAGAGAAATCGGGCTCCACAAAGTAAAATGATACTCAACTATCTTAGTAATTAATAAACTAAAATTTTTAATCAAAGAAAACAAAAATAAATCGATTCATAAATACCTTATTACTGGTTAAAAATATGTTGATTATTCCAACAACAAGTTTTAGAAGACCTAAAATGCAAGTACTTGCAATTAAATGTGATGAAACTTGTGCTAGAAGCGCAAAGGGAAACCCATAATTTTTTTGCATCATATCTTGGAGCTACATAAAGACCTCTCCCAAGCCAAACTGTAGATGAAAACATAACACTATTTAACAAAGCGACAGCCAAAACGAACAACCTGTATCTTTACAGGAGTTAAAAGTTGAATTCAGCAATAACTTACTCTCAATAAAATCTCCCGGCTATGATTTAATTAACGGAAAAATAGATAAAGCACTACCTGAAAAAGGATTACAAAAGATACTTCAAATAATTAATGCAGCGTTTAGACTTAACTATGTTCAAAACCATTGGAAAGTGGCACAAGTGATGAAGATACCAAAACCAAGTTAACCACCTAATGACAAAAAATTGTATTGGCTGATTTCTTTGGTTCCAACTATTTCTTAATTATTCGAAAAATTGCTGCTTAAGAGATTCAAATTAATCAAAGAGCAATGAAATTTTATTCCTCCCCATCAGTTTAATTTCAGAGAAAAACATTAGACTATAGAACAGGTCCGTAGAATCACAGACATAATTGAAGATGCGCTGGAAGGTAAAAAATACGCTCAAATATCTTCTTGGATGTATCGCAAGCCTTCGATAAATATGAAGATAAACACTTAAATGGCGAAAATAAAAGCAAGATTACCACAAGGTAGTGTCTTAGGTCCATTTCTGTACATCCTATACACAAAAAATTTGCCAAATACAAATGAAACTCACATAGAAACATTAGCTGATGATACTGCAATCTTAGCAATTATTAACGATGTAGAAGAATCAACGAGCAAAATGCAAAGAGCGACTAACATATTGAGTAACTGGACAAAGAGATGGCGAATCTAGCTTATAGTTAAGTAAGAAACGATAATCTCTATAGGGACTTAAAGATGGAATACGTCAACTCAGAAGATAGATACGTCTCCTGAAGAAATCAGGAAGCACGCAAGGAAACACACACTTCGTCTTTATCAACATGAAAATATCGAGATTTGCCTTATGATGGATAAAACAATTTTAATTAGACGTGTCCTAAGAATGCGACCTCTACAACTAGGACAGCCAGAATAAGATAAACTCATTCGGAACTAACCAATGGGTTTTATCTTATAAATAGGGAATACCAGATATTAAAGACCAATTAATATCACTAGATGAATTGCTATTCAGTTGGAATAAAACAAAAAAAAAATTGAATTATTATAGATTAGGAAATGACGTGTGCAAGACTAATTAACGTTAATATGTCCTTTCAATTGGCCGTTGAAATTGAATACTTTGCAACTCTGGTACAAAGAAATATGATAAAGATAAAATATCTTTTTTGACAAAATTAAAATCTACTTGGTTCAGTTCTGCAATAAAATATATAGGTTCCAGTTAAAAAGTTAGGTCGACCTTTATATAACCTTGAGATCGTCCATTACTTTAAAACTAAACTTATTTTTTTTAGAGCATTTAAACATCAATCAGCTCGATTTCACCATGTATGTGACAGCTTAAAGACCTTGATAATGTATTCGACGGCCAATTATTTTCAAGTTCAAACCAGAGTTTCTTTAATTTGATTAAATTAAATTTTTTTACATATACCTACGTAAAAAATTGTTAACTCTTAAATAATCGGTAACCACACATACCACAATTGGCCGGTTTTTTTTTCATTTAGTCTGCTCTTTAAATACGATGACTAATGCCGTGTTTATGTTATACGATTACATATATACAAATTGATTTAGCCTAATACGAACTAATAACTTTAATCTACTTTTGTAATATCGTTCTTATCGCATATTCGGGCTAATTATGTCGAACGTGAATTCGAAATAAACAAGTTAACGGTATAATGAGATAATTTCGATTTACAAATAGAAATTATCGGGCCAACAAATTTTTTATTTTTTATTTTAATTGTTCAAAAACTCGTGCATGTTGAATGACACAATATTTCATTACGAGTATAAGGTGGGTGCGTGTACAATATAACATTACGGAAAATAATTGGAAGTACTAAATATGGTGGTTTCAGTTTATCTATTAGCTATCATAATTTATTATGCCACGGGGGAATTTTATTTAGCCGGATTGTTTATGAACTGCAATCAAAATTTTATATAACGAAAAAACACGAATTCTAGTTTTGTGTCATAACAACCAAATAACCTTGTTAGCAGTGTGTGTTCAGTTGAAAGAAACCTTAAAAAAGCACGCACACATACAACTTTAAAGTTAAGACGTCAAGACACGTTTTATATATAAATGTTTAATAAATAATTAAAATTACAAGTTAAACATAATATAGATTACAGGTATTTGCTTATGCTATGAATAATTATCTAGCTAAGTAACGTCTTAGCGAAAATAAAGAAAAGAAACGGTGGAAAAAGTGTAACCATGACTCTGACATTTGTATATTATAATATTATAAGTAAGTTACACACACATGAAATGATTCATATACATTGATTCCATATTAACGTTAAATTCATGGAATTTAAGTGATTTTACGACGAATTAATAATGTCTCAAATATATTAAGAAAATATACTGTGTCTTCGTATCTAATCTGACACAAATACATACAAACATTTTAATCGTTTAGTGTGTGTGTGTGTGGTTTATGGCCGGTTTAGTGCAATTTTGTAATGAAATAATTTAAAGGGTGACAGAATAGTTCGTATATGTTTATCACTTAAATTTTTTTTTATTACAGTGACGGATTAGATTTAATTAGTTTACTTTTATATCATACGACAGTGATGTTTAATATAAGATCCGCGAAACATTTGGAAATTGTCAATTAAAATTTATAAGTAGTTTAAGTTTTATCTGAACATAGTTCCTATGGTTGGGTGACATTTGCATAAATCGATATACCACAGTATAGGAAGCAAATAATCTTTTCGATTGTTAACCTAAATTTCTTCTAGAATCGCTGGTACGTAATGAGATTAACCCATCTGTTAATAATTTGGGCTCACTTGCACTTGGGAGTTATTTTACCCAAGAAAAATTCTCATTTTAATACAAGCCGAAAAATAAATTTCAATTTAAACGGCCCCTGACATTTAATGTTTGATATCTTACTGACAGGGATTTGAATTAGAAAGCAGAATTCATTTATTACAGATAAGATGACAATACTCACATTTTAACTGCGAAGGTTTGATAGCAGATGATAAAAAAAGTTTGCTATTAAAATTTTATCAGCAGTGACACGGTGCAAACCAAATACCATCGTAAAAATGTTGACTAATTTCAGTTAAAGATTTTATGAATCGGTTTTTTCGGGCTTATATGAACAGGGTGATGTTAAGCTAGGTCCAAACGAATGGAAAGTTGCCCTACACAATATTTAATCCAAGCTAAGAAGAAAATTTTCGATTAACAAAAAATAAATTGCATAAAATTTCTTTAATAAGGATGCTTCTATTTACATAGAGCAAAGCGTACTATTCGACTAATTTGGAATTTTTGTATTAGGTTTAAATTATTATTAAAATAAAACCGAATAAATCTAGCTACTCTAGTTTGTTATCTGGAAAGCGATTAATTATTTCGAAAACAAAACGACCTGTTTCCGTTGCTTTTATGTTGTTTTCCTTGCTTTAGAATAGAGATTAGAAATGGTTCTGATGAACTGAGAAGCTGGCAGGAGTCTTCTTAATGTTAAAACAATCACTGAAAAAAATAATGACATTGCTGTTTTCTTCTTCGTTGCTTTGATTTCCAAAATACGTCAGTAATGCATTATGTATCGAGTAATTATTACGTGGTTTGTAAAAGTTGACTAGATAACATATCGCTTTTTTAGTAGTTGTTCACGTGCCCTTTTAAAACGGCACTCACTTTTTAAAACGGCACGTGAACAAATACAACCAAACCCAATATTTTTTCTAGTCATCCTTTACAACCTCTGTCATCGGGTAGTGTCACTAAATGGCAACAAAGAATTGACCCCTACTTTATGGAAGTCAACTTGAATGGGATTTATATGAGATGAGTGACTTGAATGGGAACCCAGACATTTTGCAAAATGAACTACCAATTTTACTTGAGTATTTGCGCTTGACAATGACCGCACACGTGGTTTCTGTATGCTGGTTGTCCGCCACACAGTATTATATTCGGTGGCAGCGTGTACTTGATCGTGATTTCAATGTTCACTGGATCGTTAAAGCTGGTCCGGTAAATGGGCATGCCAGATCAACATATCTAACTGCACCAGCTTTCTTTATTTGGGGCTATCTCAAATACAAAGTTTACAAACAGGAACTAACACCATGTGAGTATAAGCTGGTATACGAACCAAAAATGCTTGTGTCAACATTTAAGCAGACACTCTTAAGTGCATTGCAGACATAAAGGGCATCATTTTGAGTATCTTTAATTGAAAGATAATCAATTTCGGTGCATATAGCTCCATCTATCAAGATTCAAACAACATACGTCTAATAAATATTATGTAAAGGGTGATTTTTTAACTTTTTTCTTTTTGGCAACACTGATTTTGGCAAGTAACGTATGTTTCGTGTTTTGTGTCACTGTCAAACATCTTCAGTTTGGTCTATAATTTAACCATGAATCGTCTTACAAACGAACAACGCTTGCAAATCATTGAATTTTATTATCAAAATGCGTGCTCTGTTAAGAAAGTTCATCGCGCGCTTCTTCGATTTTATGGTCAGTTTAATCGACTCACTGAAGCGGCTATTCGGGCTATTGTGACTAAATTTCGCACCAAATTTACATTGTTGGACATTAAATCACCAACACGCTTATGTACAGTGCAAACTGAAGAAAACATCGCAGCTGTATCGGCCAGTGTTAGTGATGACCATCAATTATCGATTCTGCGCCGTTCGCAGCAATTGGGCCTCTGTTACTCAACAACGTGGAAAATTTTGCGGAAGGATTTAGGTGTGAAGCCATACAAAATACAGCTGGTGCAAGAATTGAAGTCGAACGACCTACCACAACGCAGAATTTTTGGTGAATGTGCTCTTGAAAAGTTGGCGGAAGATCCAATTTTTTATCGAAAAATTGTGTTCAGCGACGAAGCTAATTTTTGACTGAATGGATTGGTAAATAAGCAGAATTGTCGATATAGGAGTGAAGATCAGCCAGGAGCATTGCAAAAGCTTCCAATGCATTCAGAAAGAGTTAATGTTTGGTGCGGATTATGGGCTGGTGGCATCATTGGACCGTACTTCTTTAAAGATGATGCGAATCGCAACGTAACTATGAATGGTGAGCACTACCGCCAGATGACATCCAACTTTGTTTTGCCCAAAATGGAAGAGCTTGACTTGCATGACATGTGGTTTCAACAAGACGGTGCCACATGCCACACAGCACGCGAATCAATGAACCAATTGAAATGCAAGTTCAGTGAACACTTTATTTCACGTTTGGGATCGGTCAATTGGCCGCCTAGATCGTGCGATTTAACGCCTTTAGATTATTTGTGGGGCTATGGAAAGGCTCATGTCTATACTGACAAGCCCGCTTCGATTGACGCGTTGGAAGAACGCATTGAAGCATTTATTCGTGAGATACCGGCCGAAATGTTGGAAAGTGTATGCCAAAATTGGACTAGCGGATGGACCATTTGAGGTGTAGCCGCGGTAAACACTTGCATGAAATAATCTTCAAACATTAAATTATATGAACCGTGCTATATCGATTCAAATAAAGATTTCATGCAGTTTTCTCAATTTTATGTGTCTTTTTTTGGGAAAATTTCCTTTAGCTATTAAAAAATCACCCTTTACTTTTAGCCATAGAAAACAATTCGGCAGCAAAAAATAGGAGTTTCCAGTTAATATTTTAAAGTTAACCTGACCCCACATACAAGCAAGAGGCACATTTTGTTTGTTGAGTGCTTTTTTTGAGATATTTAAACGTTTTAGGCTAAAAATTCACACGGTATAATAAATAAACAGCACTGATTATGCTGGGTCAGGGAAGCTTAATATATCTGTCACTACAATTTTAGATGAACTAAATATGCATTTTCAACAAAATGAGATTCCTGTAATGCAATGGATTAAAGGAAAAGTTCTTTAATGAATTAATCAATTTCAAAATGTGGGCTTTTGGGTATTGGTTCGTCGATACATTAACCACCAACGTAGTTCAAAAAAACATTATTGTAGCATAAATGCTGATCAGCAAATGTAGTGACAACTGTACCTAAATATAGAAACAAAACGAAAGAGTATTTTCAAAGTTCCTATTCGATTTATCGTAGGAAAAGATATCTACAAGATATACACGCAGGTAGAGATGTTATAGTTGCAGTTTCAAACACATGTTTTTCTATCCCTATAACAATTGCAGATGAGGTGATTTGGAAATGGTTGCAGTGTAAATTTAATTTTATATATTTTCATTGGTTATATCTGTTTTATTTATACTGTCCAACTCAAACATTGGCTAGTACGTAAAGTTCCTGACAAAGCTAAAATTGCCAGTTATGCAGCCTTATGACCGTTTAGTTATCTTGGGAGATGTAAATTTACCAAATATCCTATGGAAATACGTGGGATGTTTGTTGATTCCGATCAATATGACTGATGATGATAAAATGACTGATTGATCATGAGGTTTCATTTTCAACGATTAAGCTGGATCTTCTAGTATTTTTTTCTCCTTTGATATATTATTATACAGTTTGAATACTGTGAGTTAGTCGAAAGAACCACTGAATCACATTTCTGTGCCTTAAAATAAGTTGACTACCTCTCATTAATTGCATTCCTTAACATTTACGATTGTTCTTCATTTACGTTAAACGATAATTTAAATGAAATGTTGAATGTTTTCTATAAGATCCTTAATGATGGTATACCAAATATTGGTTAAGGACCTTTTATTATTTTATACCAAGTGATTTATTTCTTCGAATCGGCATGGGTTTTTTTTCGGAGAGCTTCTACAACAAAACTAATTTTATTAACTAACTACATTTCAAGCACTTTTATTAATGGCAACAATGTTCAAGTTGTGAACAAATAGGGATTTTAGAAAAGCCTTTAACATGATTGATCATGACTTTTGACAAAACTTAGCTTAATGGATTGTGAGTTTATACCAATAAAATGGATTAGTTGTGAAGATTGGTGGTTTGCTTCAAAAAAGTGCTGTAGTTTTCTAACTTAATCATTCAATTTTTTTTTACACTATATCAAAATTATATATTAGTTACTTTTTCGGCTTTAAACTGAAATCGATAAAGCATAATTATTGATTTAGTATGCGCCAGCAATTATCTGTAAAACTATGATTATGTATTTTATTAAGTTTAACTAGACCTTAAGGTCACAACCACAATCGGTGTCATTTCTAATCAATTTTGACATATATTTATTCTTTCAAAAGAAAGAAAATGTCAAAACTAAACTCTATTTGAACTATGATACCCCAATAATAATTGATTTTTGAGCTCTGATTAGTACTAAAATCTAGAATATTCTGTCGTTTATATTACCCAAATTAGAAAATACTTAGATTAGAATTGAAGTCAAGACTGCAGTTCTTGATAATCGTATTCATTTATTTGTTCATCTATACTGCACCTTAAATCATTTCAAAGTTACGACGAGTCAATATTTATTTTATTTTATATCTGATAAAACTTTTATAGAAACGTTATTGAAACAGCTTCGATATTAATTTTAATTTGTTGTTTTAATAGAGTGCAATCGCAAGTTATCAGAATACGTTATTTCAGAATAAACTCAAAAATATAAATGTTCAAGAAATTTTCGGTACAAATTCTTTTAAATGTAAATATTTTAACTCGTCTTCAAAATATGCGTTAGTGAGCCAGTATCATAAACCGTTTTATACAAATGGCTATTAGATGGGATAATAGCCTGAGATTTAGAAGGGTAGAATTAAAGTTTATCTGCTAATGTCCAATATAATACATTTTGTACAGCATCCGGTTGACAGAGACATAAATTCTGCTACAATAATTACTTCACTATATTTTATCATAGTATCAGTTCAATAGTTCATTAAATTCCTAATTTCGTGGTTGAATAGAACTTGGTAAGTGTCGTCATCGTCGTGGGCTATATCCATAACTAATATGGGGGCATATATCATCGCATGATTCTTCTCTCGAATGTCATTAACCATATCTTATATACTCATCCGTCAGGTTCCAATTCTCCATCCTTGGTCTGCTTTCCAAAATTGAAACTTAAGAGTACTTATAGAGTGAAACAAAGAAAAAATTTAACGGATTAATAACTTATTTGAACTAAGGTAGTTTTTGAAAATAAATAATTGTAGTCACCCTATATTTAAATGCACATAATTTACATACAATTTTTTGAGGCGTTCATACTTATACCTATATGCTTACTAAGCAAAATTATTTGCTTCATTTGTAAACAATTTTACATCATCATCGGTCTTAGATTTTTGTAACTCGACGAACGGATTTTTTTCTAAATTAAATCAGGCGTTTAATCTGGAACAAAATCCGTGACCAAACAATCTTTTGAGAAAACAAAATAAAAATACAAAACACAATTTACATTCTTATAAAAAGTCATCTGTGTCCTATTTTAACGAATATGGCCATATTGTTTCTGATATATTACAGTAAAACTTTAGTTTACAATTATGTTTGGTTAATGATGGTAAATGGTTGCTAAAAGTGAATTACTAAAAGAGAAAGTGTTGCGATTGTGTTTCGGCCCTAGAACATATGGCATAAATAAACAAATTAAACAAATTAAACCCGATATCTCGTTACAAAACATAACTTATATTAAATTTGCCATCGAACCAAATACATTTACTATAGAACGATTTAAGTATAATACCGGAGTTAAATTAAATCCCCTATTGTTTTGCAAGACCGATATTTTAACAAAATAAAAAAAAAAAAACTTCAGTCAATAATATAATAACAATAATAATTGTCGAATGAAATCGGATTTAAATGTATGTATGTACAACGAACTATAATAGTTCTTATATAATATAAATGTCGTGTATATAGTTCTAAGCTGATTGCTAAACTGTGCTAACTATAGAATGAATACAGTGAACATTCGATATAGTCAGTCTTGATATTTTCATATCTGTGGAGTTAGATGCTTAATTTGTTTTAATAGAAAGGAACAAGATTTTTGCAGATGGTTTCACCGATATAGTGATTTGATACTTGTATAACGTGGTTGAATCATTTAATTTGATATGAATCATTAAGAAACTAAGGAATTTCATTATTTATACTGTGGTTAAATATCTTGTATACCGGTCAACGGAAGTTTAGCGGTTGTGTGTATTTCATATTCATTAGTAAATCAGCGATTTCGCTTACTTGGTGCAACAGCTAAACAGTTTTACACTATTTTAACATTGCTGGTGTGGCAGAAGGGTTAATTCATAGCCTTTATTATATTGCAGTCAAATTAGTTCTTGATTTAAAATTATGTTGTACACATAAATGAATATAAAACACTTAGCGTTTCAATTACTTGATTTAATGCGTTCTATTTATTAGACTTATGATGATTGATGACAACGTTTTTAGCAAGAGTTTTGTTTTTGCTTCTAACTTGTAATCATATCGTAGTAGTCCTGAAACAAATATGTGCAACAGCTTGCAATGTAATTTAATTTTCTTGGGAAGCCCCTGCCAATTTGAAATACTTTCATGCTATATTTATGATGAATTAAAACAAAAGATAGGCATAAAAAGCCTCGCAAAACCTATACTTATACTAAGGGCCCATTCGATTTCTGTTAATATTTTTTTCCTACTACATGAAATAATTTTGACATTTCCGAAATAATTTATAGTAAACTGTACGCCGCGTACATAAAATGTATTTATGATATTTATGAATATTAGAGAATTATTATTTATACGGATATAAGTACATTGATAATTATAAAAATATTAGGACATACCACTGCTTGGCCATGTTGCCCCTTATGCCATTATCAGCTCTATACCGTAAAAATAAATAATTTGTGAATGATGTCACATAAATTGGTTCCCAAAATGTTTGTTTGTGCCCCTACTAACCCCTGTAATTTATGCTACTGGTAAACCACAGCAAAACTAGTAATAGTTCCATCTTAGATAATAAACTAGGTTATTAATAATAACATTTTTTAGGCAAGAACTACCAATATCATGAATTGATTCAAATTCTTAGATACATCATAATCATTGAATCGTCAAAATAGAATTAATAATGTTGTTGGTGGAAAGCATGTGATATATTATTGGTCGCCTCAAGGCATTCAATCTAAATCCATAACATTACAGATCCAGTTTAAAGCAATATACATTTTAGAGTACGAGGTGGAATACCTGTATTGTCACTAGATGTACGTTAGTACATTTCACACATGTTTCTGATTTTCGCGTGTTATTCACATTCAATTCATATATCCAGAAGTTATCATAAATAAAGCCATATTTGAATTAAATCATAGTTTTAGTTAATTTAAAATTGTTAACTATTTATCTTGAAACGACACAATTACAACAGTCAAAAATATTACAAAATTCGAACAACAAACGAGCTCATTACAAAATATGGAAGAGACAATTATTTCACTCACGTCAAAATTATTACAAAGATCATAATTATTATGGAAATCGAACGGGGCCTAATTCCATTATATATTTATCATTTCTGATAGTAGCTTGGCGTTTAAAATATAACGGGAAAAACCGTATAGAACGTTTTAAAAACGTAGACCTTGCATTATTTTACCTCAAAAAATTAGTTTGTCAATTTATGCAAAATCAGTTATTTACACTACAATTTTTTGGTAAAATCTACTCAATATCAGGTTAGAATAAGTTGTTTCATGAAACAAATCTGTAATCTATCTGTCAGTCATTCTCTTTCTATGCTTGTTTGGCCACTCTTCTGGAAAGATTAGAGACTAAAGAGGAGGGGAATAATTCGGTTCAAGATATACGATTTAGAATGGAAAGTGCGAAGATAATTTTAATTGAAATAGTTATACCTGTTCTTTAGACAAAATTACTTCGGGACTCAGAGCTAAGCTAATCCTATAATAATTTTATGAGTGAAAAAGTTTCACTCAACCATATGAAGCTGTGATTATGCTCACAATTGGTTGAATTTAATTAGGTTACAGCCTCGTGATCCATTAGCCACTTGAATACAGCTGGCTTTATTAACTTCGCATGATCAATCCATTTTCCGTTTGGTCTGCTATTAACATGGTAAATGTTTGGTGTTGTTGTCCATCCTAGATGAATCTCAGATCATCAAGCAGAACAAATGCTTTGGGACAATTTAGTTCACATTTAATGCGATGATTTTTAAAGCACTCATATCGTTGCAATAACACTTAATAGATGAGCTGTTTGCTCAGATTGCTGTTCTATAATTTTTGCCATAGCTTCATCTTATTGTGGCCGATTTTGTGATCATTTCGGAGTTGTTATTGTTGGTGGTATTATTATTATTGTTATTATTCGTGTTTTTTAAAATGTCCGCAATTGTTCCATTTTGTGTCGTGACGGGTGTCGATTTGAACAGACAAAGGGTGTTGGTGTTGGATTTTCCTTTCGTTGAAATTTTAGCTAACATATGTTGGAAAACCAGGCAGCCATGAGGCTGGATGGTCTGGCGATTTACAGTTGTTACAGAAAATTGCCGTGCTTAAAATTTGTTGGTTCTTGGACATTTTTCTGGGTTTCGGAGCATTTGACGCAACGATAACCACGGTTGCAATTAGCTGATTGTGTAAGGTTGATTCTTGCATTGTATGACATCATTCTTTTTTTGGATATGTACCTAATAAACCTGCTGGTAGTTTAATTTTTAATGGCAGAAGCTTTGCTCAAATTAGAGTTCAAATTGTACAATGTATAGAGGCATCGGTTATCGCTGCTTCGTTGACCTCCTTGTTTGTAATTACTTAATATGTATGACCAACATGTGTTTTTTATCGATTTCAGTTTTTATTTCGATGATGTCCTCACATTCGTTGAGACCTTTTAGCCTTAAGGTTTTTAATTGAACTCCTTAATTGACCTCCTTTAGTGGTATATGCATGCATATTTTTGATAGTATTTTGCATGCATTTCTTTGAGGACATTCTTATTTTTAAATTAATCTTCAAGGTTGCATACTAGTATGTTGTGCCGATTACGGTCGACCCGTTTGATCTCAAAAGTCGTATTTTATTTGATTTTGGTATTGGAATTGGATTCGGAATTCAAATAAAATAGGTTTTAATTTTTTTTTTGGAATTATTTATTTATTTATTATTTATATATTATTTTTAAAGGTTGGTACGTTGTGTATTTTTACATTTGATTTTTCAAATAGTTTCTTTTGGTAATCATCAAAAATTTTAAATTTTTACCAATATATTAATTTTTATTAATATTTTAATTAATTATAATTTCAAGCAACGGAGAAAAGATAATTAATTTTATAAGAAAACCATAGTGAGTATTATTTAAATCGTCAATTTCGGCTTAGGTTCAATAACGCACAATCAAAATTTGTTAAATACAAATTTGATAATTACAGTTCATCAAGATAATTATTATTATTAATAATAATACTTAATATTATTAGTTATGCTCTAAAAATAAATACGTCATGAAAATAATATAACATGCTTACATACAAAAGAAAACTTTTACCTATATATTAAAAGTTCATCTGGATCCATTTCAATTATCTAAATGATTTCGCTGTCCAATACTAAATAATTTAAGCACTAAAATACTGATTAAATAATAACATTCAAGGTTCAACAAAATATCGCTAGCGCAAAATGAATAACAAAATAATAAAATAACAACAATGACCAACTTATAGAAATCAAAATATGAGATGTGGCGCACCTGCTATTCGAGATACTAACTAAAAAAAAAGTATTGGAATTACAATACCATCAATAGAGAAAGATTTCAACCAATTCCAAAAAAGAATTCGATATATGGGGTTGTTGTTGTAAAAAATCAAATAAAATACGACTAAAATCATTGATTTTAAGACCTTTAATTAGTTTGATTTACTAATTATACTTTCTTTTTATAACTTGATTAAAATTGTTAGGGTGTCGGGGGGAGGGTTTTGATCGACTCTATTTCAATTATATCGGCAAGCTACTCCGCAAAACGGGATGACTATCGATAATTGTCATCGTCGCCCATTGTTCCTGGTCTCATAATAAAGAACCAATCCACTGGTTCTTTATTATGAGACCAGAAATAATGGGCATTTCAGGAATAATATCACTAAATTGTTATGTAATTAATTAAACCTTATTTAAAGCTTAAGTTTGGTTAAAAAAAACAAGCTAACTCATAATCTTCCAATTATAATTATTTTTCTTAGGCATATGTTTAGATTATGATAAGTTGGCTGAATGCTTCGCCAATTCATTAGACAATATTTGTTAGTAATATTCAAGTATTCAATCGTTAGTTGCAGTCGAAAATTAGCGCCATTTCGATACAAATCCAGTTGATTTTACATTGCGCGGATTCTTCGAAGTAACTTCTACCCTTGTTTGAATACTATAAAGGGCATATGAGTATAAAAGGTTACGAAACCCGGTATTTATCATTCACGATCTTAAATTAATGTGCGGTTTTCATAGTTTACGAGTAATGGTAAGATCACCTGTGTTGGCGGCCTTTTGTAATGTTCTTTATCTTACACACCGCAACATCTATATAACCTTGATATTGCCCCATCTTCTTGATGCTAGTTTTGTATTAATTTTCAAGTCAATTTGCACAGAATTTTGGCTGCAGTGCGATGTAGTTAATAAGAATAGGTCGTCTCGATTAAAAAGTATTTCACCAATTTATCAGCCACAGTATAGCAAAACTGACATTATTGTAGCAAAAAAATGGATGACCCATTTGAAAGGATTAACCAACTCCGTCCTTTTTTAACTTAATTGTTGATTACCTTGACTTATTTTTCACCACGTTTAAATGTATAGAAAACATGTAGCTTCCGAAAAAATAGGCTCGGACAGGAGTACCAATTTTGTCAGTATCAAAATAAAATTAGACAAACTGCCCTTCTACAGGGCTCCGATTTCTAATCCGAGATTAAGTATATCAGTGTGACAAAATTGAGCTCATTTTCTTATTATTTCTGTTTATTTTGGTGATTTTAGTCGGCAGAAAATCCTCACGCTAAGATCTGATCTCTAATCTTCTCTGAAAGCAGGTCCCAATAATTTTGTTCCAAGATCATTTTCTCGTTTGACTACAACTTAATTCAGTACCTGAATTGGGAACTTTGAGATCTAAACCAGATCATACCACTCGTTAGGACATTTTTAAGTAAACAAATTCTTGATTTCAACGGCCCAAAGAATATATAGTAGAATAGCTATAATATTGCCACCGTTAGTAAAAAAAATATGAAAGGTACAATTTTTGATATTTACAAATTTCCTAACATTTGCCACAACTATGATTACAGCGTATTAAATCAGGCCGGTACCAAATCAAGAAAAAGGCAACCAACAGAAGACAAGTCGGTCTCTACCCTAAGGAGCCATCATTGCCGACAGTGATCTTTGCGCTTGCCAAATGGTAGCTCTCCTCTCAGAGATCGCTTCACCATTCGTTTAAGATCGGCTCGCAGAATAATTCCTTTTACACAGTTGCCGAATCTAAGCATACACATATCATTTACACATGCGTGATCCTTTAATTGAGATTAAAAACTATCGGAGACCGAGAAACATCTTGTCGCAATCCAGAGATAATTGCAAAAACAACATTGTAACTGCATTACTGTCATTTCGCATAAAAGAACATATTTTTCAGGTATTGGTATATTTTAGATAACCGACAAAACCAACTGTAAGCTATATCCTGATAAATTGCGTCATCAGGGATTTTCGGTACAAATCTACAATTTCCTCTGCAATATATAGGATTGATTCTTTCCAATATTATGTTAGACAGTAATTTGTATGCCGTGCAAACGAGATCTATGCCTCGATAGTTTTTGTATTTTGAGATTTTTTTAAAGATAGTATTTCGACCTTTTTTAGTCTTCAGATATAATTTTGCTTTGCCAAACTAATCAAGGTCTTTGAAGAAACCGAACCCCAAGATTGTCGAGGTCATCTCCATTGTAAAGCAACTTTACCTTGTGAAACCTTGTTTTTACTTTTGGCCACCGAAATACCTGCAGAGCAACGAGTTTCAAACGATATATACCTTTTAATGGCTGATTTAGGGCACATTCTACTATAGTTTGTTCATATTCCGATTTCACTCAATTTTTATTTCTAATTTGGTGACCATATCGAATGTTCACTGTATCGCATTTTTTTTTGTTGTTATATAAATCAAATATTTGATTATACATATTACAAAAAAAAAAAAAAAAAAAAATTCAAGAAAACAAAAATAACTGACGTCATCTTTCTTTAATTATAATAGTTATTTTATTATTTATTTTTCCATTTCTTTCATAATTTTTAATCAAAATAATCTTAAAGAACCTTAAGATTATATATGGATATATGTATAAATTTATATACTTATTTAGATTTAATAAGAATAGGTCGTCTCGATTAAAAAGTATTTCACCAATTTATCAGCCACAGTATAGCAAAACTGACATTATTGTAGCAAAAAAATGGATGACCCATTTGAAAGGATTAACCAACTCCGTCCTTTTTTAACTTAATTGTTGATTACCTTGACTTATTTTTCACCACGTTTAAATGTATAGAAAACATGTAGCTTCCGAAAAAATAGGCTCGGACAGGAGTACCAATTTTGTCAGTATCAAAATAAAATTAGACAAACTGCCCTTCTACAGGGCTCCGATTTCTAATCCGAGATTAAGTATATCAGTGTGACAAAATTGAGCTCATTTTCTTATTATTTCTGTTTATTTTGGTGATTTTAGTCGGCAGAAAATCCTCACGCTAAGATCTGATCTCTAATCTTCTCTGAAAGCAGGTCCCAATAATTTTGTTCCAAGATCATTTTCTCGTTTGACTACAACTTAATTCAGTACCTGAATTGGGAACTTTGAGATCTAAACCAGATCATACCACTCGTTAGGACATTTTTAAGTAAACAAATTCTTGATTTCAACGGCCCAAAGAATATATAGTAGAATAGCTATAATATTGCCACCGTTAGTAAAAAAAATATGAAAGGTACAATTTTTGATATTTACAAATTTCCTAACATTTGCCACAACTATGATTACAGCGTATTAAATCAGGCCGGTACCAAATCAAGAAAAAGGCAACCAACAGAAGACAAGTCGGTCTCTACCCTAAGGAGCCATCATTGCCGACAGTGATCTTTGCGCTTGCCAAATGGTAGCTCTCCTCTCAGAGATCGCTTCACCATTCGTTTAAGATCGGCTCGCAGAATAATTCCTTTTACACAGTTGCCGAATCTAAGCATACACATATCATTTACACATGCGTGATCCTTTAATTGAGATTAAAAACTATCGGAGACCGAGAAACATCTTGTCGCAATCCAGAGATAATTGCAAAAACAACATTGTAACTGCATTACTGTCATTTCGCATAAAAGAACATATTTTTCAGGTATTGGTATATTTTAGATAACCGACAAAACCAACTGTAAGCTATATCCTGATAAATTGCGTCATCAGGGATTTTCGGTACAAATCTACAATTTCCTCTGCAATATATAGGATTGATTCTTTCCAATATTATGTTAGACAGTAATTTGTATGCCGTGCAAACGAGATCTATGCCTCGATAGTTTTTGTATTTTGAGATTTTTTTAAAGATAGTATTTCGACCTTTTTTAGTCTTCAGATATAATTTTGCTTTGCCAAACTAATCAAGGTCTTTGAAGAAACCGAACCCCAAGATTGTCGAGGTCATCTCCATTGTAAAGCAACTTTACCTTGTGAAACCTTGTTTTTACTTTTGGCCACCGAAATACCTGCAGAGCAACGAGTTTCAAACGATATATACCTTTTAATGGCTGATTTAGGGCACATTCTACTATAGTTTGTTCATATTCCGATTTCACTCAATTTTTATTTCTAATTTGGTGACCATATCGAATGTTCACTGTATCGCATTTTTTTTTGTTGTTATATAAATCAAATATTTGATTATACATATTACAAAAAAAAAAAAAAAAAAAAAAATTCAAGAAAACAAAAATAACTGACGTCATCTTTCTTTAATTATAATAGTTATTTTATTATTTATTTTTCCATTTCTTTCATAATTTTTAATCAAAATAATCTTAAAGAACCTTAAGATTATATATGGATATATGTATAAATTTATATACATATTTATGTTGTATATAATATGATATGTATTATAAACCACCTTACCTTCTTTTTTTTTGTTTAATCTTAAAATCCAAAAGATGTTGTCTGCGTTTTATTTAAATATAATATTCTGAATATCCCTTTTGTTGTTGATTTTTAATAAAAAAAAATATTTTTTGGTGTCTAATCAATGTACATATACATAATACATATTAATATATGTCACACATGAAATACAAAATAATATCCTCCTATTTGAATATTAATAATAAAATCATTTTTATTTACTTAAAGTGT
Source organism: Tipula confusa (assembly GCA_963556175.1). Classification (NCBI taxonomy): domain Eukaryota; kingdom Metazoa; phylum Arthropoda; class Insecta; order Diptera; family Tipulidae; genus Tipula; species Tipula confusa. The sequence goes on along the minus strand of OY744476.1, from coordinate 83,663,572 downwards.
TTCTTTCGTTTTTTTTTTTTTTGATAACAACTTCCTGTTGCTTAGATTAGAAATAACGTTTCAATATATTTTTAACTTTAACTCCTTAAATAAATCTTGATATAAAATCTTAAAATATATTTTTTCGTTTTTATTTTTGTAACACTTTTTCTTTTGTACCAACTATACAACACACACTTTAAACTTTATAATATAATTTTAACTTTTATTTTGTCACTATAATTAACAACTTGCACAAAATATCGTATCGGGCTAATTCACAGATTATATTTAGAATAGCGCAAAACATAAAAATGAAAAAAAATTAAAAATGTCACACCCAGTATTTAATTAGTAAATCACTTGTGTATATCATATATCGTGTATTTTGGTCTATAAAACACAATTTTTAAACCACTCGATTAACGAATCATTAATTAAAAAACTTAATTAAATTTAAATAAAATAAAAAAAAAAACTTATTCAATTTAACGAAACGGATGCGTATTAACGATATATCTGTTATAATATAAACGAAAAATAAATCCACCAACAAATCGCTGTATTGTTAATAATACGACAAACGACACACTTCTGTATTTAAAAATTTAAAATTAAATGTTTTGAATTTTTTTTAAAAAATATTTTTAACATTTGTTTTATTATTAAATAAATTATATGTTTGTGTGTGGTGTTTACACGAGTGTGTAATGATATGAAATGAAAAAAAAAATGTGATAACTCGTTTAATACCGCTATATACAAACGGTATATGAATATGTGTGCGCGCGATTGGGTAGGTCAACATTTTAATGAAGGTGCTAGCAAATTGAGAGAATAAGAGATTTTTATTTAATTTGAAGCAATATAACATATGCAATAACATTCTTGACAATTGCCGCTAGTTGTCACTACTAGCTCAAAAAATATAACTAATATTAAATTACTAATTCCAAAAGATGGCAGTAATTATTAATAATAAACTGCGGAGGTCTCAAAGTAAACATAATTTTTTTTGTTATACATTGAATATTAAGAAAAAAAAACTAGTCCAGTAGCACTATTCTGTTTTTTCCCAGGGTAATGGACATTTTAAATTTTCTAGTTTTATCTCTTTTGCCCAAAGTGAAATCTGGCGTTTCAAAAATGCATGTTGGGAGAAAAAAAAATCCCTAGTTTTTTTAGTAAATAATTCTAATAATTTTTTGTGGTATATTAAGCAAAATATTAGAATGACTACATCTACGTTGTGAGTAAGAATTAGAAAGGTTCATAGTTTTATGGAATAATGGGCTTAGAAAAAAAACCTTGCTAAAAAGATGAACGCCTCCAACCTCCATGGTTTTGGTATAAAACATATGGAGGTTGATTGATTGGACTTTTTTATTTTTTTATTGTCAATTTTGCCATTTGACGTGTTTATTGCGTGAGAATGTTACCCAGGCTTAACCTATATACATTCTCGCGCCGTCGTGCTTCGACTTTTTATCTGTTCCAAGTACGCTTAGCCAGGTTGAAACATAACCTCACATGGATGCGCATACTTGTCTACTATCTAGCTCCCTTGTCTGTTAAAATTCGTAGACGTATGTGTGTTAGATACTAGTCTAGTGTCAGTGTTGTGTAGGAGTTTACACAATCTATTACTTAGAACAGTGTCACAGAGCCTTTTAAAAGCCTTGATGATTTTTGAGTCATTAAAACTTCTTTCCTCAACTACCTCTTGAGCCATCCAACAATTTTTTGTATTTGTCCTTCTTGTAATACCACGTTCCCGTAGCTTACACTTTTGAGTTTTCTAAGTTTAAACCTAGCAACTCTTTCTTGCAATAATATATAAATTGGTATCACGCCGGCTAACACAGGAACTGCATCTGTTGATTCTGTAAGAGTTTGTAATACCAAGAAGTTTTTCCCTTTGTGCACTTATTAAAGATCCACGGTGGTGACAGTTCATTCTGTCAGGCCATCCAGCACAACCATATGTAAGTAATGCAACTACTAGACTTTCGTATATAGACTTGAGAGTTCTTTCTTTAAGGCTCCAAGTTTCTTTGGCTACTCTTTTCAACGTAAAAAATACTTTCTTACTACTTTCTGCAATCCTTTTGACATGTGACGTAGCATCTAGTCTTTCATTGAAATCAACTCCAAGTCATTTGATGGTTTTGACCATCTTAATTCTTACTCCATTTACAGACACCAAAGATGGTTTACTGATATAGAGCGTTCGTTTAAGCTGACAAATAACTGTTTTGGCTGATGAAAGATCCATTTTATATTTTCAACACCAATCAATCATTTCGTTGATAGCACTCTGTGCTAATTCCTGAAGATTTTGTCAAGAGTGTCCAGCAAATATCATTACCTTAATTAATCATTATCCTCAAATTCTACTTCTTAATATTGAAAACGATGTTCCAGAGTTGTAATCCTTAAGAAAGACCCTTGCGGGCATCCTTTGGTCATACCATTTTGAAGTGAGCCATAATTAGTGACTACAGTTGCAAATCTATCAAAGAAATAGTTATTAATGATTAAGTAAAGGTTTGCTGGACAGCTTATATTCTTTAACTCATGTATAACACTAGGCCACCACGTCAGATTATCGAAAACATTAGACACGTCAAGGAATACCCCCAAAACGTATTTTTGATCCGATTCTTTTGCTATGTTGATCATTTTCACCATATCATCCTCTGCGGACCGATTTGCGTGAAATCCGAACTGTTTGTCACTATATTTCCCTCTTTCTAGGAACACTTGCATCTACTTACCAGTTATCAGTTTCTCGAGTAAATTATCCAAGACTGGTAGGAGCATGATTGGTCTTTAGGATTTTGGGTCGGTGGAATTTCGTTCACCTTCGTTCCTAATGATAATGAGGCCATTTTGCCATTTTTTAGACAGCTCTGTTTAGACAGTCGTTCATGAACCGTGTGATTCCAGGTCCTATTATAGATCATTCTCTTTGTATCATTTCCACCTCAATATTATCGAGGCCGGGTGCTTTGCCCAATTTCATTGACATTATTGGGTCCATGGTGTCATCATTGCGCTGAATTCTTCCACGTCGCAAGTTCTTGTTGTTATAAATCTATGCGCTCTGACTTTTTTATGCGCTTCTATGTCGTTTGTGTTTATGTTGTCAGGAAGCAGCACACCCAACTAGCAGTTCGTGTTATCCTTCCAATACGTAGTTGTCAGGTCCTCTGCAATTGTTAAGGTGCTTCAGTAGATTAAAGCCGTCCCGTGCTGAACTTACTATACACAAAGCCTCGCGGTTCTGTATTACCATGCTCTGGAATGTACTTCTCCAGACTAGTCTGGCTTGTTCTGTTCACATTGTTAAAGTGCTAATTACGGCATGCCATATACCTGCATTTCTTTTGCAGTCTTTCTGTTGGGATCTTCTCTTTTTGCTATAGTTTGCACAATCTTGTTAGTTGTTCTTTTCGTGGTTAACTCATTAGTCCACCACGATTATTCTCCTTTGTGAGCACGTTTTCATGGTATACTTTTATCACAGACTCTGATAAGCATGCACAGAATCCTCTTTGGATGTGCAATTCATGTTTTCAGACCATCCTTGCCAAGTTGAGTTCAACACGTTTTTGAACTTTGCTCAATTTGCAGGTTTTAATATATTTGCATATCGGGAAGTCTTGTTTTGAGGTTCATTGCTATTGTGTGTACTTTCAGATTTTAAGGTAAGAATTATGGCTTGGCGATCGCTTGAAGGCCAGTTTTCTTTTACTACCTAGTCGGTTACTTATCTCAACAACCCACCACTCACAAGTGTATAAGATCAATGTTTGATTCGCTATTGTGGCAATAGATACTTGGCTGCCTCTCTTTATTTAGAACAAAGAGACCTCTTCTTGCAACAAACTTTTTCATGAGGATTAATCAATAGTCTGTATCCTTTGGTTATGCCAAAGTTCTGACTTAGCTTTGAAGTTGCCAGGTATAATAATTCTATTGCGCTTTGCCATTTCTGACATTCCCGGCTTTTTTAATTTCAAGTCCATAGGCCGCGGGTTTAATCACCCTCCATCCTTTGTATTTAACTTCTTCGCTATTAGCGAATGAAGCTTCCTTTCGAACAATGGGTTGTACTCTGACAACCTGAGTTGGTTTCCATTGAATTCTTTATTCCTTATTCGAAGAATTAAGCGCTTATCAAAGTCTGAGCATAGGACTCCTTGTTGTTTATTTATTGTTCTGTTGGTTTATTTGCTTGAATGATTGAAACCCGTTCTTGAAGTCGACCTTTGAGGCCTGACACTCCTAGGCATATTGATAATCCAACATCTCTGATGGAACTTAGGCCTTCATAAACTCTATAAGCGACTTACACCTTTTTTTGTTCATTTGGTGGTTGTGTGACTGCAGCACTCTCTGACTATACTGCCACGATGACGTTTTCTAGGGCAAATCGGTCCGTTATCACTGTGTTTAGCAGTTCAACCGATTTTTATTTCAGCCTTAAGATGTGACCGCTCGCTTCGTTGTTTCCTCCCGACCTCGTAGAGACAGTTGCAATTCTTAATGGTGTAATGATAACAAAGTTCTCGTTTTAGCTTGTAAATAAAATAATCAATGATGGTTAATTTTTGAAATAATATAAACTATAAAAATAGTTTGGAATCGCTTTGAATAAAATGCTAATATATGTAAAAGACAATACTTTGTACATCTCGTCGAGAGGCTGATTGATTGGACTGTAGGCACCTATCATCCTGAAATGTAAATATCACGGGAAAGTAAAAAAAAATAGCCGGAAAACGACCCATCGATAACACTCCAAATGTGCGCAAACTTCCAAAATTTATATGCATTACAGATTAAAAAAAATATCAAGCACCAAAATTAAATTAAATAATCGTTAAACTGAAGAAATGCATCATTGTAATTCCAAGTAAATCTAATTGATATTCATTTTAATTCACAAACCCTAAAATGTATGTATATTATAGATTCAACAAAAATCATTTAACACTAAAACCAAATGAAATAAGTTATATGCCTCCCGTGAACTAGTTTTATTTTTTTATTTATTTAATTAGTATATAAAAAATTTGGTATTAAGAGAAAAAGCACATACAAAATTTAAAAATAAAAATAAAATAAATAATTTAAAAATTTGCTTCCATTAGGTATAAAAATTTCATTTTTTTTTCAAAACAAATTCACTTACTTTACACTTCATCTTGAGCATGCGCTCATTCATCATGATGGAATATGCAACTTTGGATGAAATAATAATAGTTAAAAACAAAAAAAGTAAAAAACTCTACTTTAAAAGAATTGCCCGATCCTGACCTCTTTATGGCAGTGGAATTGAATTCCAAAGAGAAATGCCACTAACAAAGAACGATTTATTTAGTGACTTACAAATACCAACCTATACACGAAGTTCATAAAATACAGATAATCTACACCCTAAAACAATACTCAAATAAGGAGAAATATGTTCAAATTTCAAATAAAATAAATCTGGTACAAACATTTAAACATCTTTGGAAAATATCCATATTTAATTGAAGCATGTCAAACAAAACTATACCTCACCATAAATAAACGAGGGGAGAAGAAAAGACATAAACATTCATCTTTTTAAATTGGCTATCCATAAACCCCACAACTTTAAGCAAACAAATAAGCATTCCAAACACCCGTTTACTAATACCAACTAAATAATCATCCCAAGTCAGTGTGACGAAGGAAGTATCTAACGCTTCCTTATAAATTGTTATAGATTGCGGCTTTTTATATTTAAACTAAGCCCATTCGAAATTAACCATCTAACTATACTACGCAAGTCATCATTGACTAAACTAATAATCCTAATAACAGAATCCTGATCTAAACCACTATTCCTATATATATTTGGACATCATCAGCAAAAATGTGAATTGAACAATGTGCGAACAAACGATTCTATGTCATTAATGTACATAGACAGACACTGAACCCTGAGCTACGCGGTAAGTAACAAGAAGGATATCAGACAAAATGTTACCGAAAAAACTGCTTGAGATCGATTAGAAAGGCAGTTGAAAATAAAATTAGCAGCAGAAATTGAAAATTTAAACTGGGTGACTAACTTATTTAATATAATTTTGTGATTTATTGAATAGCCTTAGAAAAATCTAACAAGGATAAAGATGTTAGTTCCTTAATATCCATATTACGTCTAATATCATCACAGACATTTAATAACGCAGTGGTAGTACTATGCAATTTTCTAAACCCAGACTCAACCAAACTGACTAAACTATTGCTATTCAAGTGAGTCTGAATTTCATTCATAACGATTATCTTAAAAGCCTTAGAGAAAGAACTTAAAATACTGATTTGCCGGTAATAGAGCAATTCTGAAGGACTACTAACCTTTGGGATTGAAATTATCTTACTTAGTTTCCACTGGTCTATGAAGGAAGAGGACGTGAGGATAAAATATATATATATATATATATATATATATATATATATATATATATATATATATATATATATATATATATATATCAATTATTTTGAAACGAAAGAGGAAACTCGTTTCACAATTTTTAGATTCACATTATCCAAACCAGAGGATTCTGATTTAACCTTCCAAATAGCAGAATATAAATCATAGAGCGAGATATTTATAAATGAAAACGAATCTATAAAATCGATATTTATAAAAGAAAAAGAAAAAAGAAACAGATATTAATAAAATAAAAAGTGAAAAATGGAACGATACTTACGACTGACAAAATATGTCATTGTAGTTACCAGAAAATCTAATTGAGATACATTACAATTTCCACAAAACTCTTAAATTTATATATAAATTACAGATTAAAAAATCATTTAAAGCCAAAACTAAATGAAATAACCGTTAAAAAAACCGTTTCTAATTTACCAGAATACACTATGTAGAAAATCTGCATAGTGTCTTGGGAATTTTTTGTATAAAAAATAGTATTCATATTTCCCCGGGAATTACCAAAACAGCTCAAAATTGGTATACCTGATATTTAGTAAAGTCTACACTCTTCCAAGATCAATTTCTTTATTCTGATGATTTCCAACTATTACTAGTATAGAATAGAATAATATAGAATAACGAAATGAGTCAAGTTTACCTAACACTTTTCAAAAGAGCAAGACAATTGTAAGATCTACAACTTTACGGGCACCAAAAATAAGTAGCTGTACAATACGCACTAGACGACTACAGTAAACATTTTATTGTAAGAGTCCTCAAATTAAAGAACTAATCAAAGGTTTAACAGAATCTAGAGAAGACAACAAAGAACTAACTATTACTATGAAATAGATGCAGAGACTTATCACATGCTCTATATACAAATGATGATGAAGTTGGCCAAATTGTTCAGAACCTTCACAACCAGTATGGTAAAGCACTTCTATAGATAAGATAAACCTATAATTAGAAAGCTAGATGAAAACTAGCCAACAAATATAAAGAAAAAAGTAGAAAACCGATAGGTTTGCCAAACATCTGGGAAGTATGTTAAGACTATAGAACAGTCAAAGCATAGAAACACTCCATAACAGTTTTAATCAAAAATCGGACGATATTAATAGTGCGTCGTGTTCTAAAATTACAGATATAATAAATTAAAAAAAAAAACTGACACAAACAAAATATTGACTATATAATAGAAGAGGTTATACTGAAAGATCTTTAAAAAAACGAAAGGTTTCAAAGTAAGCATTCCACAATTAAGCAGGTGCATTGGATCTATAATATTATTAAAAAAGCACTCAAAAAAAGCAGGTCTGCTCCATACAATGTACCTTGTTGTCACTCAAGCTTTTGAAAAAGTGTAGCAAGAAGGTTTGAACTATAAACTGAGAACTTCACTTCCAAAGCAACACATACTGATATACTGATATACATATTAGAAGCATGAACAACTGAGATATATATCAGAACAAAATAGCAATACAATTATTCTGAAAAGGGCAGGAGTTCTCAATTTTTGTTTCTGACGTATTCGGTAGAGCAATATCTGATAATGATATAATTGTACAAAGCAATATTTTAGTTTTGCTACAAACTGCGTTTCGTCAGATCAAGGTTCCATCCGAAGTATTTAAAAGCAAGGAGTTGCTTTAATATTATTAGAGGAAACATAGATGACTAATCTTTGTCTGACGAACAGACGAATTTATGAGGAAAGAGTAAAACGCATTCATAAAAAAATGTAATTTGGGGGCAATTAATTTCTGCTCATGCTATGTTTTTTGCGATTGCAGATTATGATTACAATCTTTAAAAAAAGAAGTGAAGTTTACATGTTACGGTTGTTTATTTCGGGATTTATTAACAGATCTGTGTTTTCGCAAGTTAAATTAATTGCGGCTTGTTGATTTTCAATAAGTTCATCTACTCAAATACCTGGAGAGAGTGGTCGACGAGTAGGTTGATGTCACTTTTGTAATTGACTTGTCGGCGATTTGCTATCGAAGGATTTTATGTTTTATGTGAAATAAATTCTTCTGTTTATAAATACATGAAGTCCAGCTAGAACGTGTTTACATTATGCTGCTGATCAGTGATCACTTTTTACCAGTTGGGTTTTCGCACTATAGCTTGCATAATGCTAATCGTAATAAACCACACTTTACAATTTTATTTGGTATGTACCTTCATAGTAGTGTAGCAAGTGTATTAGACAAGATCACTGTCGCTGAACTTATCATGAAATCTTTAACTCCAAACACGCATTTTATTCACTGAATTTTACACAGTGCAAACCACAATCATCTTAGAGCACATAATATCGTGAGAATACACGGCACAAACTATAATACTTCTATATTTATTACTTGCTAAAAATTCTAGATTCAATAAAAGTAAGTGCGCTCTACAAAACATATACTTTACACTTTCTAGTAATTTGGTCTACTCGTAGCAATTTGCTATGAGTAGACCAATCACAGAAAACACCAAGCTAGACTTACACACGCTCCGTATCATTTATCGAATTAATACTGTCTTGAGGAACATTTATTGTAATGAAATTGTAACCGACATGAATTATTTTCTGAAGATTTTTTTATTTTTTATTATTTAATAATATTACTAATGATTACGTATAACTGGCTAATTTTATAGTCAAGTTTACAGAAATATAACCCATTAGTTAATTTCTAATATTTTTGGACGTCTTCTTTTGGACTTCCCAACGCCATCTGTAGGTCCGTATGTACATCCTCAACGCTGAATACCGCGAGTCCATACAGGATTTAAAATTTGTTGGTATAATAGCAACTCATTATGTTTTGACAGTTCTGAATGTCTTCTAATAAGCCCATACATTTTTCTATATTTGATGTTTTTTATCTTTTTTCTTTCTGACATGCTCTTTCCATTTTAACCTAGCATCAAGAGTCATGCCAAGGTATTTAGCGGTGTTCGTATATAGTATTTGTTTGGATTTAAGCTCTATTGGCATCCAGTTAACTTTTTGATTAGTAAAGTTAACATGAAATGGTTTTTCTTTATTTAGCTTAATGCACCAATTTTTAGTCCAGTTACTTACAAGGTTCGTAGTCCTTTACAGTTTTCTGGTTGCCTCTTCTACATTAGCTCTCATTGCTAGAATTGCATCCGAGCAATCCATGAAATTAGCTATAGTTGTCTCGCTTATGTGTTAGGCAAGTCGCTTGTGTAAAGTAAATATAATACTGGTCCCAAGACGCTATCTTGGGAACCCCTGTGGTTGTCTTAGTTCGAAAATTTATTCTTCATGTTGAACGAGAAAATATCGGTTAGCAATATAGGATTTAGAAATTTGAAAGTATTCTTTTGGCTTGGGCTACATTCAGAAAGATTGCGGAACATACTTTCTTATTTTCAAGCACATCTTCTATAATGTTTGCGGTCTTGTGTGTTGTTTAATAGGAGAGTGATTTTCTCGAAATCCAAATTGATGTTTTGGATGATTTTTTATCATTAGGAGGCTTGGTTGGTTTCGGTACTATAATAATTTCAGCTATACTTCCCATTGCTGAGGAGGTATATGCTTCAGTCAAAATCATGCGTTGTTTATATATGACGCTGTTTTCGTACTTCTTTCTCAGTAAGTGTTTTTACTATTTCACCTGTAACTAACTAAATCAAAGCCTAGTGATTTTTTTGTACTTATAGGTTATCATTAATTTCCTCTTTTAACACTCATAGTGTTACAGATGGTATTTCCATATAAAGAATATTCGGTATCCTTGGCAATAAGACTAGGTAGATATCTACTAACCGATACATTTTTTAAGTCCTTTAATTCTGCGCTTAAGCTTAATGCAAAGGTAATTAAAAATTAGTTGTTTGATTTGTGGTACTCGGTTTTTCGCTTTTCACTGACCAACTCTTTAATCTCAACTGGATAAGTGGAATTGTTACGCTTCTTTTATTTATTTGTTAGAGAACTATCTCAAACAGCACGTTGAATATTCCTAATTAATAAATTTACTTCGTTTTTTAAGTAAACCTGATCTTTGGTTGGTACTTAAAGATCGGTGTTGTATGCAACCAATTTCCTAAGTAGGTTCCAATTGAAAAAATTAGTGACTTAATTTGTCGAAATCCTTTAAAAAATGTGAATTGACAACATCAACCTGGCCACGGTTACCAACAAGGTCTAGTTGATCACTTAAAAATGTTTATTTTATTGTGTCTGTCGTTCTTACCTGTTGCTGGAGAAGCCTGTTGTTGCGTGATTATAACTAGACAGTGAGACTTCCCCAATAAATCATTTATTTATAAAAAAATTATTTTATTTTTGTAAGTCTGCGAAGTGAAAATGATCCTGAATGTCTGGTAAAAGAAATCATTATAGAATGTAGGTGAAACCATTTGGCCAACTCGTCTATATGTCAAAACCTTCACATGAAATGATTATCTTTAAATATGAGGACACGTGCATCAAAGACCCATAAATACAGATAATGCTAAATGTCATGTTTCTCCCCACAATTTTGCTTCTTTGGCTTAGACTGTCCCGCAGTTTAACAATACGAGTCACAATCAATTTAGGCCCTATTCTACAGTGATCCATTATACCGTCAAATATTTTGCTTGTGTTTAAAGTAAAAACAAGACACACGAACCAATTCATTTCATCGATAGTAATATAGAGTAAATGCCATGCTAATCACAAAAAACTTTTCAAATCCACACTTTTCAATGTGGAATGTCCCATTCCACATTTCAATATTACTAAAAATGATCGTATGACCTAAATTGTCGGTAAATCCGCAATGATCATTGAAACTCAATTAAACACGCAGTACTTCATATCGTAGCATTGCAAAGTATATAAAAAGTAAATAGAGTCGTTTGCATAGAACCAAAGCGTTTAGCTGTTCTTACGCAGTTCACCACTTAAGTGATATACGGCGCTTAAACCTGCCACTTGAAGTTTTCAATCGCAGGTTGAGCATCATCATTTTTCGCGCAAATGTCACTATTGTTATCAATATGTAAAGCTGACTCGGATTCAAAACCACGATGGAGCCGAGATTTATGCCATCGACGTTGGCATTTTAGCTCAAAAAACGGCTTGGATATTGTTTGTAGTCAAACCCGGTATTTTTATTTCAAAAATTTAATTGCAATTAAACTTGGGGTCAAGGTGCATTGCTAATGCGATCGACCTTTGTTGCCAGTAACAGGTGTTTTCTTCAAAAACTCATTATACATTACATTTAAATAAAATCTTTTATTATCTGATTTTAAAATTAAGAAACCGAAAACAATCTTATAAAACACATAGTACAGTTATAAAAACATTAATGATTTGATCCAGATGTCGATTTAATATGCAATATCATTTTTAATCTAAAAAAAAATGAAAAAAAAATTAATTACACCCACGAGTAAGATCGCGACCTTTTAAAAGTATATGTATATGTATGTACTCGTTTATTTACTTTCCATTTAAAAAATTTGAACTCTTTTGTTTCTTTAAAGATGTGTAAAGATGCGGGATCTTTATTATTAGATCGAGAAGTAACATATTTTAATTTTTTAATAACGCCATATAAAATAAATTGTTTAATTAATTTAGCATTAATATGTTGTTTATTTAATAATAAAACCGTTAATAAAACCGTCATCGGTTGTATGGCAATGGTTAAGATATTTTTTTAAGATAACCATGATGCCGCGATCGTGAGTTAGATCATAAAACAAATAAAACATAAATTCGGTCACCGAAGTATATTTTGCATGACATTAAACTTAATAAAAAGTTGATCAGCTCTGCTAACCATATGTTATATTACAATACGGCAACTACTTGTTGTTTGTGTTTGTGTTAGTTAAAAACGTATATGTGTATATAACGAACGACCTCGCATTTTCTTAACAATCGTATTTTGAGTAACTTTATTTTGTTAAACTACTACTAGTAAAGTAACAGTAACAAAATGAGCATCGCTAAACTCTGTTTTAGCGTTTTATAGGAGAGCAACGGGTTAAATGTTGTTTTATTATGTTGCATACAAAATATATGATCGACAAGACGAGTATAAAAAAACATCTTAAAGAAATTATATTATACATAAAGAACACACATGTTTATGTTTTATTATATGTATATCATCTTTAGAACATTGTTGTTAATTTATGTTGTGTTAATTTTTTATTTTGTATATAAAACCTAGACTACAGTAAAGCGCAGAAGTTAAAACATAAGAAGTTTTAAAAAAAATTTAATTAGTTGATATGTTTAGAGACAAATGTAGGCCACCATATAGATGATTTAATGGTTCAATAAATTTTTGTAAGATGATATCATATTCGGATATATACTGATTATAGTCTCAAAAATTATGTCTTGTGATTAAACAGTCTAATTGATTTATATCGGTATAAGCCACGAACATACGTATTGTAAATTTACAGTCTGTTTAGGTACACTTTAATTAGTAGTGTTTTATTAACAGATGCAAAAAAAAACTGAAAATATGCCAGCAATGCATAATCTCTGTATAAATATATTTTTTATCGTTTCTATATAACGTAACTAGGTATACATATATTGTAATATAATTCTCTTAAATTGTTTTAAATTCTGAATGTCATTAGGTGCCAACAAAAATAATTAACACTATATAAACAGAGGTATTGAATGAAAAAAAAAAATGTGTTATCACGAAAATTATCTGCAATTATCACATTGCGAGAAAGATAGACTTGCTATCATATATGTATACTTCTTATCAGTTTTTAGTATTTGAGTTGGTTTTGTACAGTTGAAAAACAAATTTTGATGATGCGGTGGACTGCTAAAAAGGCATACTTGAGATAAACGTATTATTTTATTAAATTTCGACTAAAAACGCAAGATTGCAAATCTACTTGATTAAAAAAAAAAATTTTAACAGATGTAAATTAATTTGAAACAATCTGATTTAATTTAGAGCTACTTTTACTTAGGCTATGCATAGTAATATAGAGTTATTTAATATAAACTCAAACGTCGGACTGTTAATTACATTTTCCAACAGTTTTTGATTGATTGATTGCTTGATTTTGAATGTACGGCATTAAGCAGGATCTCCTGGAGTTGGCCGGGCCTACCGTAAACTTGTTTTTACATACACTTGGAAGGATTATGCAGGATCCAAGTTAAATTATTGGAATCGACCCGGTTCTAGACACCTTGGCGGCCAATAGTTAGCATATTTTCTGTGGGGTAAGGGAAGGAAAGGTATGTCAGTAATGACAGAATTGGCCTGGATTCCCGGTAGCCTATATTTAAACTACTGTTAGCATAAGACAATCACAATGTTAATGAACTGCTGTGCATTCTGTCAGCTCTTCTCAGCATCTCCAGTGTGCCACCATTCAACTGTAATCTTCAATGTTTCTCTGAAAAAAATCTATTAATGGGCTATTTTCTCAAAGCCGTAGGTAGGCTGTACTAAATGGAATTAATTTTCATCTGAAACTATAAATTAATTAATTCATAATATAATAACTTAATAATATAATTTCTGCAAGCTGTAGGCTGTAATAAATTGGATTAGTTTTTGCCTGAAATTTACAAATAATTAATTTATTACATAATTAAAAATATAAAATTATACAAATTATAATATAAATTAGATTTTATAAAATTTGATTAAACATTACAAATCAATCGACGAAAATCTAATTCATATACACTTTATTTGACTCAAAACTTTAAAATTAATACAAATTAGATTTTAAAAGAATTGTTTAAACATTAATAATCAATTGAATTTACCGTTTTATGATAAATTCGCCCGCTAAGTACATTTTCCAACAGTGACCCTAAACTAGATACTTTACAAGTCATATGTTATACCAGAAGAAATTAAAACCAGCGAACATATTTCTGAAAACATGATTTTTATCGATATTTTATTGATTCCTAGGGCAGAAAATCTTTGAGAGAAAACAGAGCTTTTTAAATCAAAACGCATTAAACCTTTCAAAATGTAAACAGAACGTCTTCAAAAGGAGCACAATTTCACAATATTGTGTTAAAAACTTTGTTTTCTTTGTTAACATATTATTTATGACGTCTGTTAACAATGATAGTCACAACTCTAACTAGCAAAAGACAGGAGTGTTTTACACATAGCCATTGATAAATTAATATCAAAGAACTGGATATGTCTTTCCAATTTAACCATCGAGCAAGGAAGTGTTAAAGCAACAATTAACAAAAAACCATTGTTTAACTACTTTCATATATCCCACAAAACTCACCATTCTCATCTTATATTGCATGCTGTTATCCGATTGTAGAAATCAACAACATAGCCAATCTATATGACACCATTTTAATAACGGGTGATTTTAATTTACTATCAAATAGTCTTATGATACAAAAATAGGTGACAATTTTTTTCTAAATATTTTTTTTGGAAACTTAGTGCCCGTTTATCGATACCATCGTTGATTCAAATCTGAGTCAAATGGGTGATGTATGGGTTCAAATTTCAGACTTGATTTGCACTAGTTCACCTGGTATATTTAACATAAACGAATCGTTGTTTCCATTCGTTATTAACGATATCCATTACAAAAATTTCGAAATAATTCTGGAGCGCGAAATTAGCATAAAAATTTATGCCGAAAGAATAATTTATGCCAAAGCCAAAGGACCTACCACAATTATAGATATAGAAAATCAGATATAGAAACTTGGAAAACGAAATTAGCAGCAGCAGGCGTTGATGTAACTGTAGACAAACTATAAACAATCCTCTTTAATGGAATATAATTATTTGTTTCCATCGCTGTGACTAAACTTGACCGTTATCCTCCATGGTACAATAATAAACTAATCAACCTGAAAAAAACAAAATAAGACAAGTCAAAATGCTTATTTGACCAGTAATTTGAAAGTTACTTCCAAAACCTACCACAAGGTTTACATCTTTTGTATTCAAGAAAAATTAGGCATAATCCAAATTGTTTTTGGAGCTACAGAGGAGACTACACAAATTTAATAATTTATTTGCAGTTACTTTTCAATTAATCAATTAATTTTTTGTCAAATAAAGTGGATATAAATTAAATTTTCTTGCAATTATATAACGTATTTCTCATAAAACGGTTAATTCAATTGATTTGTAATGTTTAATCAATTATTTAAAATCTAATTTGTATTAATTTTAAAGTTTTGTGTCAAATAAATTGTATATCAATTAAATTTTCGGCGATTATATGAAGCATTTGTCATAAAAGGGTAAATTCAATTGATTGGGCGTATTTACACTATGTTGTAGTTGCATGTAGCAACAATATAGCCGTGAATTAACATTTTGTTGCAACTGCATGTTGTAACTTAGAATACATTTATATGTTATATTTATGTGTATGTAAAATAATCATTTTGTAATTTGTCTTTGATTTAATATATTTTTGTCTTTGACTTAATATTTTCGGTTTGATCTATTTTTTGGTGATAAAAAAAATTTTACAACAATAAAAAAATCACAACACAATTTGTTTAACACAAAAATTTCAACTTAATTGATGTTTATCCTATGAAGACAAATTTTGAATAAAAAATTCGTCTGTGTTAGTGCGTTTTATAATAATTTTTGTTTGTGTTAGTAATCTGCAACACGCTCATCGCTAAAAAACGATTGAAAAAGTTGCAACTCAAATATCCCCACTCCAACAAGTTCATAGGCAGAGAGGAAAAAAACGAAGAAGTTACAACAAGCAACTACTACATAGTGTCAGGGGGCCCATTTGTAATGTTTAATCAATTTTAAAAAAAAATCTAATTTGTATTAATTTTAAAGTTTTGTTCCAAATAAAGTGCATATAAATTAGATTTTCGTGCGATTATATGACGTATTTGTCATAAAACGGTTAATTCAATTGATTTGTAATATTAAATCAATTATTTTAAAATCTAATTTATATTATTATTTTTATAATTTTATATTTTTAATGATTTAATAAATTAATTAATTTGAAATCTCAGGCAAAAAGTAATCCAATTTATTATAGTCTACGGCTTAATTTCTCCAAGGCCATTAATAGATTTTGTTTTTAGGGAATTTTTTGCAAATTACAGTTGAATGGTGGCACACTGGAGTTGCTGATAAGAGATTATAGAATGCAGAGCAGTTTAGTAAAATTGTGATTGTCTTATGCTAACAGTAGTTTGAATGTTAGTTACCGGGAATCCGGACCAATTCTGTTATAACTATGACCTACCTTTCCTTTCCCTTCCCCACAAAAAAGTACTAACTATTGGCCGTCAAGGTATCTGTAACCGGGTCGATATCAACAATTTATCTAATTCCTGTATTATCCTCCAAAGTATATGTAAAAAACAGGTGTACGGTGGGTCCGGCCAACTTTGAGATACCCCCAAAGCCTGCTTCACTTTTTTTCCGTTACGGCTGCCTGTGACGTTCAATTCGTCTAAGGTTAACTTCCGACGATTTACATATGCGACCAATTTTCGTCACATCTTGATCACACATACATGAATAAAAAATATTTTGCACACTTTATTTTTTTTCGTGTATTAATTGTGAAGTTTAGTTGTGAATTTGTGATATCCATTTTGTGTTTTATTTAATTTTGAAGCTATTAAAGATTTTTATTTGTTATTAACCATTTTTAAAGTAAATAAAGGTGAACAAAGGACAAAATTATTTTATTTTTAAATGGCGCATAAAAATAAATCAACGAATCGCACAAAAACAAAACAAGAATTGATGTGAAATAAATTACTTAGTCTTATGTAGGTCTGCCTTCGTGACGAAAAAGAAGGATTTTGTGTTTTGAAATTAGTTTTGATTGGTTGGTAGTATCATGTGATGTTCGTGACGGAAAAAAAATCAGATATCTAAATTCTCCTTAAATCATTCAATCAATCAACCAAAAAAAAAAAAAAAAACAAAACAAAACGCTAAAAATGTGGTAAGCAATGTATTATTGATTGCTTAAAAATTACAAAACTATATGTTTAGGGGGTATCGGTCGAAACTGGATATTTTACAACTGGATTTGACGAAACAGTATAATTCAAAACTGGATATTTTAAAATGAGATAAAATACAAAACGAGATATGGTACAAAACTGGATATTACAAAATTGGATGAGAGTTCAAAACGAGATAAGGTACAAAACGAGATATGGTACAAAACTGGATAATTCAAAACTGGATATTTCAAAACGAGATATGGTAGGAAACTGGATATATCAAAACTGGATATTTTAAAATGAGATAAGGTACAAAACGAGATATGGTACAAAACTGTATATTTCAAAACAGAATATTTCGACATGTGATTTAAGCTTAAAATGATTTTTTAGGAAGTTCTGGAATATGGCCAATTAGGAAAAAACTCGGTGAGTTCTTAACCGATTAAGATGAAATTCGATACGTAAGATGTAAATAAAATTTTAAAATGATTATTTGATTAAAATGATTAAAATGAAATTTTAACCGATTATGATAAAATTCTATATGTAGGATGGGAATGTGATTTTAAAATGATTTTTTCAAGTCAATGATTATTTTAATAAGATGAGAAAAGCAGCAATTAAAAAAAAACTATTAAATGAAGGAAAATTCTAGCTCTCTGCTTAAAATTATTCAAGTATGAAACCTTACTGGCCATATTCCAGAGGTTTTCCCAAAAAAGGTTTTAAAATTAAATTTAATTATAATATTAAAGAAAAAAACATTAAGTGAAAGAAAATTCTATTTCTCTCCATAGAAATATTCAAATATGGAACCTTACTGGCCTTATTCCAGAACTTTCCCAAAAAATCATTTTAAAATTTCATTTTCATCCTACGTATCGAATTTCATCATAATCGGTTAAGAACTCGCCAAGTTTCTTCCTAACTGGGCATATTCAAGAACTTTCCCAAAAACTCATTTTTAAGTCACATTTTCATCCTACATATCGAATTACATCATAATCGGTTAAGAACTCGTCCAGTTCCTTCCTAATTGGCTATATTTCAGAACTTTCCTAAAAAATCATTTTAAGTTTAAATCACATGTCGAAATATCCTGTTTTGAAATATCCAGTGTTGTAAAATATCTCGTTTTGTACCTTATCTCGTATTGAAATATCCAATTATGAAATATCCAGTTTTGTACCTTATCTCGTTTTGTCAAATCCTATTTTGAAATATCCAGTTTCAAAATATCCAGTGCTGAGTGGTTCCCATGTTTAGGAACTCCGGTGACTATAATTGCTTATTATTACTTAGACAGAAAAGTATTTAAAAAGGAGCACTTTAAAAACACTAAGGCGTCTACCAAATTTATATTTTAGATATGTTCGAATTTTCGTTATGACTGTGCCTGATATTTCACAAACGATAAGTGGTCATTATATATTGTAAGGGGTAATACTACTGATAAAAAGGCATTTTGTATTTCGTTGGCTAGACTTGACGATTCACTTTCAATTCAAAAATCTTTTTCAATTTCTGAATTGTTCGGGTCATCATTCTTTGAATTTAATTTATTTTTTGAAAATGTATCAACATCAGACTACTAGCAAAACTGGTAAATGCTGTTTTTGATAAGTTAATTTGCCGATGATACAAACGAATCGAATAAAGACCATTTAAACCGCAATTTGCGGAAACTGCAAATGACACCAATTGATTGTTTCTTCTCTTTTCTAGTCTAGTTTTTAAACAGTCCAACACCTTCTTGCTCAGTTGCGATCATTGTTGTTCTAAAAGCTTCAATACCTAGTTTTATAGGCCGCAAGCTATTGATAACTTCCTGTAAGATTCCGAACTTCATAAATTCATTGAATCTAATTCTATCAAAGTCTGTTTAATGAATTTCTTTAAACCCAAAAAATGTGCTCACGCTATTCTGTAAAACAGAACTAACAGAACTCCTAACTGGATAATATGTAAACAATTTGACTATTGCTTGTGTGTCTGTTTGACATTGCTAGGTTTTGTCTAAATACGAGGAGTTTGATTGATTATATCTAATCCAAATTCCATGTTTTGAGCCTGGGTATCAATTTTGTCTACTGAGTCTGATTTTGATCAAATTTCGACTGCCATGTATTTGCCATGTATTTATGAAAAAACAACAGAGAAGACATGACCTCTGTTGATTTTTCATAAATACATGGCATACATTTAATTACAATTAAATGTATGCCATGTAATTCTTTGTAATTCTTTATTCAAATCCGTTTAAGGTCACTTAAACTTTTTAAATACATTAAATATTCGTTTACAGTGCTAAGCCACACCATTTTTATCGAAAACTTCATGAAAAAAATTCTGAATTTGGAACATAAAACCTGTCTATAGGTAAAATTAAAAAGGACACTGGCAAAACATAAAAAAATGAAAGAATTTAGCCTCTATACTCAATCATTTTCCTAAATTGAGTGATACTGAATCTTCCACTCCTAAATCAACGCTTCTTAACTCGTCAATAAATTAATTATCAATTGTTTTAAATTTTTTCACTTGATACAAGCGCCTCTTCAATAATAAAGCAGTCGAAAATTGTAAAAAAATAAACGGGATATGTCTCTTTGCAAAATATAGACTTGGAGCTTCTCGCTTTGAAATATTTGGTTTAATTTATTAACTAACTTGGCGTAAATTGTATTTAAATACAACACGAATTGTGTGTTATTTAAAGTTTCGATAATTTTTTACGATAAATGTAGCTTCTCGATACCTTCGTGTGTACAAAATAGTTTAAGAGCATTAATTATTTGACTCAAAATTTGGGTGACTGGTGCTTCTACGAGTAAAGCATTCTACGTGGTTTATATTTCAGAATGGCTTTGATTAAAAAGTGCCCAACAAACATTACATTGCATTCCTGCACTAAATTCCATTTTTTATATTCAAACGGATACTGACAAAAAATTGGAGTTTTATCAAAAATACTGGGAAACTGTAGATCATAACAAAAAACTGTGATTTACAAGAAAAACTGTCGATGTAGGCAACGCTATCCCTTTACAATCTCAAGTCAACAAAACAAAAAGTGGATGAATCATTTTAAATGAGATTAAGTTTATTCGGTTATTTCGGGAAAATAAACAGTTTTTTTATTTTTGACTCATTTTACCTTTTTTCACGATTGCACATTTAATAATAATATCATACTTAAGGCATCTGCCTTAAGTCATATTAATCCATTATAAAGCCATTGACAATGTTATATTATTGTTTAAAGTGTAAATATTACAAGTTCAACATTACAAAATTGTGCAGTGCAAACTTGATTATTTTTCAATTAAAAATCTGAATTTAAACACTTAATTAACCTTTACATAACCGTTACTAGACCCACTGGCAAAAATATGATTTATCCGAGTTTGATTATCTATTAATAAAATTTCATGACTTTTCCCAATAAAAGCAAAGGCCTCAATTTCAGCTCGAATGTTGTTTTTAAGTTGTTGAGTTGTTTGTGGATGATTAGCACAATCCTTACTTACTGACGTACCCATTAAGATACAAATGAACTTCACCACTATAAATGATTTTTAATGAAAAACCTTCATTTCGTTAAAGCATCCAACTAATAAAACGACGATGATTTAAATGGTCTGGTGGTCTCAATTTTTGAGTTAGTTGAATTTTGTATGGCTGCAAATGAAGATCAACATGCAAAAAGCGTCGTAATGTGGTTCGGAAAATTTTTGTTCTTGTACGCGATGCCTAGTTGATGTGCTTGGTTTATTACGAACACTTTCACTAACAGTATATTTTTTGACTTTTCATATGTCAAAGAATTTTTTAGAACAGCTACATTAAGTACTAAAATTAATTGGTTAAAAAAAACGGACCAACAGATGACCCACCCTGCAGTAAATGATCCTATCCTTATCATTAATTGATCCTATCATTAATTAATTTACCCTCTATAATAAGGTAGCCTCAATAGATTCTAGTGTGACTAAATCACTATATTAAACCAATTCGGAAGAAGGGCAAATATGTTAGATTACCACCAAGATAACAAAGTAACAAATCAGGAAGATAACAAAAATGTTGTACTCTGCGTAAAATGCTAAGCGATATATAAATCCTTACATAGGCTTTATTCCGAAGTGCATACGATGACAACGATCAAGCGAGAAAAACAGGATGAATTTTGAAAATAAACAGATATTTATTCTCAGCGAGCAACAACCGTTGCAAAAGATCCACTTTAATTAATATAATTTGCGAACAATTCGCAACGAGGATGGAATCATTGAAAAATAAAGTATGGAAAATTCATATGCAAGTGCTAGATACTTGTAAACTTTTAGTTATCAAGCTCAATTTGGAAAAAATACATACGAATATAACAATAACCGCAAAATTAAAGTTATGACAGAAGTTTTCATTCAAATTATCAGAAAGATGATCTTGAAGAAAAAAAAAACTACAAACAGAAGATGCGAATGGGTTGGGTTAAAATTTCCAGATCCCAATATTCAGGTATACAATTCCAAATTCAAGATCCAAAATTACCACATTAAAACTAAAATTCCGAGGATAATAGGTCCCGAGAATGGCTGACTTGATGCAATAGGTGCCACACATATAGGAGTGGCGTATTTAAATTACATAATAAGCGCTCTAATTTAAAAAAAAACACCAAGATGGATAGGATCTGGGGTCGGAAACAACCTATAAGTGTGCCAGAAATAGGATCGGCTTATTTAAATTAAAAAAATCGTAACGTTCCTTAATATAAAAAGAATCCTCTTGGGACGATAGGACCCTATGTATAGATCATAGAGCAAATGAAGTAGTTAAAGAATTACATAAGCAGTAAAAAACAATGCTGTAGGTTCATGAAATTACTAGAACTTTAAAAGAAAATGTTGGGTCCAAAAACGTAAATGTTTTAGGCTAATATAAATCAACAAAGTAAATTGCAGTCCATTGATTATTTACTCAGACCATTTTTATCACTGGCGATTGTTGACCCCTGCCAAACGGATCTTAAATGATTTTTAATGGTCACTGATCACCGTTAAACGAACCATCGTACACTAAACAGGTCACGGCGTTGTGGTCCAGAGTAGTAGGCTCAAGATCAGGCAGGGCGTGTTGAGCAAACACCTTAACTATCACTATACGATCAGTAGCACAAATAAATTTAAAAGTGCTAAAAAGCAACTCTCAAAATATATAATAGTTACAAGTATCGTAAAAAAAGTCCTTCAAAAAAATATTTTTGAAGTATATAAGCCATAAATCTATATCTAGCAAGATAAGCTCGTGGCAAAACTAACAACCCATAAAGAATAAGAGATATTTGCAAAAGGCCAACAAATGTAAGAGAATTACAAATAACTTCAGCACATTGCGGATCATGTTTTTATTATCTGATAATTCTTCTTTAATCATGATTCTAAAAAATTAAATCTCTTTAATACAGGGTGGCTGAGACCAAATGTTACTGACTTCACTCTGCTGTCATTTGTGTAGTTGTCATTTTCGCGCGTCAATTTTTTGACAGATTGAAGTTTGGTTAGTTGTTTACATGTGGTCAACAAATAATTGTTCTAAATTAATATCTTAATAAAAAAATCGTAATGGAATTCAAACGTAATGGTGTAATTGCACTGTATTTGGGTGGAAATTCACAAACAGCAATAGTTCGTCAGCTCCAGCATTTGAATGTGAATAAAATGTTTGTGTATCGAACCATAACTCGATACAACGAAACTGATAGCATCGCTAAATGCAACAGAGGCGGTCCTAAAAAGACAGCAACATCAAAAGAAATGATACGAAAGGTGAAGAAACGTATCCAACGAAATCCTTGTCAAAGTGCCAACCAATCAATTAGCCGCATGTCTAAACGTTTCACGATACAGCATTCAAACCATATTGAAAAATGAACTACACTTGAAGCCCTACAAGATACAAAAAGTTCAAGATCTTACGGAGGCACAAAAAAAAGTTAGGCTTGAAAGAAAACGAGCATTGAAGGCCTTGGCCGAACGTGATGATATTCCCAAAATTGTCTTTTCTGATGAGACAATTTTCACCATTCAACAGTTTGTGAATAAACAAAATGATCGTGTTTGGTTAGAGCACAAGTCCAACGATAATTTAAACACAAGAGTTGCCATGCGCAAGCAATCACCAGCTTATGTTATGGTTTGGGCTGCAATCACTGCAGATGGACGCACTACTCTGGTTTTCATCGAACATGAAGTCAAGATAAACCAAGAGGTGTACCGCCAAAAGATCCTAAACGATGCTTTGCTACCTTGGGCACGTAAACACTTTGGTATGAACCGTTGGACATTCCATCAGGACTCGGCACCGTCACACAAAGTTCGAGCGACACAGCAATTTTTACAAAATTGCGTTTCGCGGCTGATTTCGTCGTAAGAATGGCCACCATATTCACCAGACTTGAATCCCATGGGTTTCTCCATACGGTCCATTTTGGAGAGTAAGGTGTCCACTAAAAAATACGAAAGTGTTGATGCATTGAAGTCAGCTCTTGTTCGAGAATGGAATAAAATTCCGCAAGCTCACGTTCGGTCAGCATGCAATGCTTTCTATGGAAGACTGAATCAAATAATCAGAGCCAAAGGAGGTCATATCGAGCAGTAACATGTTTTTCATAAAATGTAATATGTTTTCAACATATTCCACGAAATTTCAATAAAAAATAATCAAAATTAAAAAAATTACAGCGTTTTCATTTGATAACACTTGGTCTCAGCCACCCTGTACTAACTGTAACCAATTCAAGAATATTAATTGGAAAGCAAATAAACGTTCAAGTGCCACTTGAAACAACAAAACAGTTGGAAGACAAACTAAACTTACTTAGGCAGTTCTATTTAGCAAAGTAGCATGAGGAATCCAATATTCACAATGGATCCCAAAAAAACTAAAACTTTCAAAGAAAGTAAATTCAAGAACTCATAAAAATTCTAAGGCTCTCCCGCAATAGAAAGGAGTAAAATAACTATTTTTAGAACTCCAATCTAAATAGAACTGCATAGTAAAAGGTCAGTTCTTAGTGTTTTGGCACCTATATTGCACCTTCAATGCACGAAAGTCCTAGTTCACAAGAAACAAGCATTACGTAAAGCTTAGAGATCTAAGAGAAATATAATATTTTATATATAATATCTTAGAATATGTAAGGAACAAATTTCTAGACAAGCCTAATGCCAAACTGGAATGAAAAAATTCTAAGCCTTTTATACATAACACATTCATTTTATATCGCTAAATCTTTAAATCTAACTTTACTTACGGTATACAAATTTTGGACTTAGCCAAGAAATCACTAAATTAAGGAAGAAATCACTAATCATCAATCACTAATTGAAACTGGTGCATTCTATCAGGAAAACGCAACACACACTAAGAGAAGCGTCCGATAACGATAACAATTGTGCCATCACAGATGACTGCATCAAAATATAGCCTACCAAAACACTTTATTTACATTTTCGGGAAAAAGCTCGCCCTCTAAGAAATATAATTTTACCGTTTTCCTTATTTTACGTTTACCTTTTAACTTTACCGAGTTTAACTCAATCAACATTCATTGCATTATCTATGTATGCATACAAAACGAGTACATAAAATCACAATCATGTGATTAAAATGTGAATATGGCAAGTAAATAGCCTATTGAAATCAAAACTATTATTATAAAAATATAATTACTAAAATCAAATATCTATTTAAAACTATAATGTGACAATAATAATAAAACATATAACACGGTAACTGACACAACTGTAAAAAAAAACACCAAAAATGAAAAAGTACTACACGTATATCTATTTATGTCGATATATATATAAAAAGAATTCAACATAATTTTGATAAAAACTATAAACAAAAACTTTATTCGAGAAAATTCGAAAAAAAAATCACAGTAAATTACAACATGACCAACATGAATTTCGTTTTGGTTCTATAATGGCCTTAAGGGCTGCATCAAATATTTCATCAATATTAATTTCATCTTGCGCAGAACACTCAATAAAATTGGCAGCATGAATTTTACGTCGTAAACGTTCACCTTCGGCCGTGCTTATAAATAATTTTGATTTGTCTGTTCGTAAATCAAGTTTTGTGCCAACAAGTATGATCGGTACGCCCGATAGATATCCATTAATTTCTGGATACCAATTGTGTATTACATTTTCGTATGAATTCCGATTGCTTATTGAAAAGCATAGTATGGCACATTTAGTCTAAAAATCACAAAACAAAAAATGTTAAAAAATAATTTATTTAGCTTAAGTCAAATGCTTAGCTTACGTCACGTGAATATGATAGTTTTCGAATTTTTTCATATTCTTCCTGGCCAGCCGTATCCCACAACGTTAAGCTATATTCCCGATTCTTGTAATTCATGGAGCACGAATGATTTTCAAATATTGTTGGTTCATGTTCGCGTGGAAATGTTTTGTGAATGAACGTATGTAGTATACACGTTTTTCCAACACCACCATCACCCACTATTATCACTTTTAGTGACATTTTATTTTCACTTAAATTTATTTATTTCGATATTTTTTGAATCTTACCGACTGAACATTTAAATTATAACTAAATTTTAATTGATACACTACAAATAGTTTGTGTTCGTTTTTGGTTCTGGATTATTGCTATATGCTGAATAAAATTGAAATTCCTAAAATACATATATACGAGTGTAACAATAGGTATATGATGATAATGGTATAATACAATACACATATTGTGTATTCACTGTCACAACAATTATGGTGTTCATTATCGATTCTATGGAAATTAGTTTTTGTATTTTTTTTTTTTTAATTTTTACTCTATATGATATGAATATCAACAGTTTGGTCAGCACGTTGGTTTTTTTTTGTTGTTTATTTTGATTTCCGAAAAGGTAAATTAATCGCGTTTATGCGTATACGACTCAGTACAAATGTACAACGATGATTTAAAAAGTTATTGATTTATTTTACTGCCTACGCTGGACTCGAAGTATGGTATATTATATGGTATTTCATCTGACCCACATGCAATAAATGTAGGTTCGTGAACGAAAATTCGACCCAAGAACTGTCCACTCATGCAAATATCATATAGTTGTATTCATCGCCAACACCAATTGTAATCACGCTATAGATAATCCCTTAACCGCTTGTAGCTTCAACCTCGGATTAGGATATAAAAGATTAGAATAGAAAAGGATAGATCTTATTGGTTATAATTCAATCTTCAATTTCAATTCACTGATGACGAATTTGGTTTTCATATAAGACCCTGTTAAAGCTTACAAGCCAGATATTGGTCTGTTATGGAGTTTTAATCTAGGTTGTTAAAAAAAGTTAATTCATTTTCTTGCCATTGAACTATCGTCCCGGTGGTTTAAAGCATCCACCAATTGGTGGATCTGTTATTCCTACATTCATAGCTTTCACTATATAGTCTTTTCTTTTCTCGCGTCAGTCTGCCAAGGTTTACCTGTCACACGTGTATGTAACAATGGATCTAATAATCACATTCTACAGCTTCAGCTCGTCGGCATTTCCCAAATGTTTTATTTGTATTATGATGCATTGACAACTTTTTATTCTTTCAAATTAGATCCATTTACATACATACAAAGTAATGCAACCAAATTTGATATTCGTACGAATAAATCCAATAGTTAAAAACCTA
Organism: Tipula confusa; assembly: GCA_963556175.1. Lineage (NCBI taxonomy): Eukaryota > Metazoa > Arthropoda > Insecta > Diptera > Tipulidae > Tipula > Tipula confusa. Next base: position 83,636,414 of record OY744476.1, on the reverse strand, counting down.
TAATAGTAACCAATAGTAAAACCTATGTGATTGGATTGAATGAAGGGGCTAATCATTCAATCCAATCACATAGGTTTTACTTGCATAATCCAAAAGCTGGTTGGGCTGATATGGTTTAAGCCATGGTTTAATCAATGTTTTTAAAATGTAATTTGTATTAATTTTAAAGTTTTGTGTCAAATAAAGTGCATATAAGTTTAATTTTCGATGATTACATGACGTGTAGGTCATAAAACGGTTAATTTAATTTATTTGTAAAATTTAATAAACTTTTTTGAACTCTAGTTTGTCTTAGTTTTAAAGTTTTGTGTCAAATAAATAGTGCACTTAATAAATTTTAGCAGCGTGAAGACGAAATAATAAATTTGTAATTTACAGGTGAAAACTAATGCCATCTGTCACAACCTACGGCTTGGAGAAATTAGTTCATTATTAGATTTTGTTCTTAGGGAACCTTTATAGAATACAGTTAAATGGTGGCACACTTGAGTTGCTGATAAGAGACGTCAGAATGCAGAGCAGTTCAGTAGCAGAAACAAGACCAATTCTCTCATTACTAACTTACCTTTCCTTTCCCTACACCACAAAAAAATACTAAAAAAATACTATTTATCGATCGCTTAGGTGTCAGTAACCGGGTCGAGTTTGTAATAAATAACATTCCTTCAACTCCTTCGTTTTTGTGACATGTAACACGGGTGTGCCGTAGGAGTTTCTGGTTCGTCCTTGGCCGTACATTCTAATCAATCAATCAATTCTAGGCATTATTTTCTTCCTATCCCGTATATTTTAATAAGAACATAATGATTCGAACGCATTCAACGAATTAAAAAACGTGTTACGTCATAAATTGTCCGGAATATTCTGAATGAATTAAAAAATAGCCCCTGTCTATATTGTTTTTTGTTCAGGAGTAGGATCGTGGGCTTTTGGAACTTTAAAGGATTTAGTTCTTTTTTAGAATGTGTTACATCCTTTCTCTTGATATGTTCAGCTCAGCAGCCAATTGTTTTACCACTGCAAAAGAATTTTGTTCAATTCGAGGTTTGACTTTTTGAATAATTTCTTTTGATGCTGCTGTTTGTTTAGGACCTCTTCCTTTGCGCCTGGCAATGCTGCCAGTATCGTTATAACGAGAAATAATGTGCAACATAAAATATTTATACTCATTGAGTTGGTTTAGCTCTCGAATAAAATTTGAATGATATATCGTTGTGAAGTTAGTTGCAATTTTCAGCAGCCCGGTATATTTGGTCGAAAGTAGTGGAATATATTAAACGTAAATATATTCCACTATTTTGGATTTAGTATCTTCAATATAGGCTGCGTTTGTGTAATTTTTCAGGCTAATTTATTGCATTTGATAAAGTATCGTTTTATATTATGGCATATAATTACGTGTAGGGTATTTCATCTGACCCACATGAATTCAAAATATAGGTGTGAACGATAATTCGACTCTTGTAATATTTATTCAAACAGATACATTGATGTCAAACAATGGTGAAAATTCGTCTTACATTTGAACCACGTTGAGATTTTAAAACGGGATCCCCCGATCGATTCGAACTAAACTTGCGGTTTTTAGGGAGATTAGCAGCCAAAAGTATCAATTGACATTTGGCTTGTTCTCGAAAGAATTTTTTAATGATACTATATTGATCTGTATTGAAAAGGTGAATGGAAGTAACAAATTTTATGTCATCGTCACAGAGGCATTAGCATCTACCAAATAGTGGCTCTGCTATTCTTACAATAATAGGGCATAATATATAATATATATATTATGCCCTATATAATAGGGCATAATATATATATATATATATATATATATATATATATATATATATATACATATATATATATATATATATATATATATATATATATATATATATATATATATATATATATATATATATATATATATATATATATATATATATATATATTCTAGTATCCATCTGTCAATGTTCAACTGTCATACGTATATACGACAACGGGGCTTGATTTTCACTTTGTTTAAAGCTTCAGCTAATCGGGATTTTTGGCAAATATTTTACTTTCATTAGTGTCAGTAGGAAATACAAAACAAGACTACAAGTCGAAAGTTATGTTTAAGTATCTCATCAGAGCCAATTTATTATCTTGGGTAAAAGAGATCCAAGGCATTGGATATTCGTTAGTGAATGAGCCCACATTAATTGTTTAGTCCCCTCTATATTTAACAAAGAAGGCATTAAGTAGTTGGTGTCCGAAACATATGATAAATATCTGTGAATACAAATTTTTAACGAAGACACCCAAATTATCACGTTCAGTTGCAATGATAATTTTTGACAAATATCGAAACTTTCTATAATAAAACCCTAACTCATCGCCTAGCACACTCGGATATATATAATAAAATATATATAATTCAGTACTTGGTTTTGTAATAGTAGTATTCAAAAACCATTTATAAGAAAAATTTGAACATTTTCATTGCTATGACAATTTCAATAAACAATGCACAAAATTAACGGGGAAATGCTAGTATGTCTCGCAAATTTACAAATTGCGGTTGCTACAGATGGCGGATTTGCGATCCAATTTTTAATTTGCTAGGCATATCATTCTCGATACATCTAGCAAATCCGCCATGTTATTTAATTCAGTACTTTGCTGAATTTTATGTTTGCATTAATCTTAAAACATAGCCACCAAGTTCAAAGCATAATTCATTTGTGACATATCTGTGATAAATAGCAAATCAATTTTTTTTTAATTTTTTATAATTTCCAATGAATTTAGAGCCAAAGAGGCGCAAGCCAAACTTCGGTGAGGCAGAAAAAATGGTTACTTTTTAAAATTAAAAAAAAAATATATATCATCTTCACACTTAAACCGATTTTCTCTATCCCGAAAATATTTTCTTGGGACTCAATGCTTTACCACAAGTGCCTCCATTTTTCAAAAAATTTAACCTAACTTCAAATATATAATTTTGCATTTGTATTTTAAAAATTTACGGGTAGGTACTCTACATAAACAAATGTTTGCTTTTTTAATAATGTTTTTGCACGCACGCAAAAAAAAATGCGATTACTTTGCTCGCAAATTGCTTAGTAAAGTAAAAATTGTTAAAACAACATAATTTTCTGTAAAATTAAATTTTTTTTTTTTTGAAATCAAATGGTATGTTAAATTAAGATAGCAACTAATTTAAAATTTAAAACAAATTTTAGCTCACATAATTACGTCAAATTTGCCGTTGAAAATTATTAAACTTCGTAAAATAGTGCATTTTTAATATTTTTAACTTAATTGTTTACGAGGAAATACCAGTTACTATTATTACAGGTAGCACTAGCATATTGGTTGTGAACCTGTTTTCTGATAAAAAATATAGAAAGCCAGCCAAAAAAATTAACGCAATAATTAATTAATTTTTTTTATGGTTTACTGAACTGCAAAATCATTAAGTTTAATTAAGAATCAAATTGATTATTTGTAAATAATCATCGAAAATAAGATGATTAAATGGTTATTTAGAATATTATCTGTAGACAGTAGACACTAAATAAGAAACTTAGAGATCCCTCGCATAAACATCCCTTTGAAAATATAATTCAATCTTTAGGTTATTTATTTGCACTTGAAATGTTTGTGAATTGTATACATTACACTGTTTGAAGTACGCTAGTCAGGTTTTTCAACATTACACATATCCACATTAATTTCGGGAAACCATTGAAATCTTAAATCCAATTTTACAAAGCTTTTCAAATTATTTTTACACTTGTTCATGCAGTAAAATAATAAATTAACAAAGCAACAGAGAAACGAGAGAGAAACTTGTTTGTTAAATTAGCATAGCGCTAGTTAAAATAACATAGCTGAAAGTTATATTCACTTAACAATTCAGTTCAATTGTATTATTTTATGTTAAATTAACTTAGCAAATAATTAAAATTGACCTATAATTTTAGTAATACTATAGCTGCCATTATGGAAAATATTTGTTTTATTTTAGTCACTATATGTGGTTAATATAGTAAATTGTGAAGTTAAGATTTTCAAATTTAAATAATTTTAAATTTAAATAATAGACGATTTAAAATTTTATTTTAATAGTTTTTTTTTAAGTTTAGAAGTGATTTTAATAAAATGAAATGTTTAAACATTTCCTATTAACGCTCCATCAGTAAGTATAAAGCTTTTAAATATGTTTGCATATTTTATTTTAAAAATGATTCTTATACAGTAAAGCAAATTTTAAATTTAATACCTCAACCATTATTAGAAGTGTTCATGTGTTTTATGAAAGATAATTTAAAGGTGCAACTATGCCATTATGCTGGTTTGAAATTGAACGCTTTCAAAGCAGAATATAACAGAAAAAGTCGAAGTATTTGACACATCAAAATGTATACCAAAAAGAAGATAAATAATCAAGGGCAAGTTGGATAAAAGAATCTAGATAATTCATTTTCTCTTAATACTTATGTAGGTGTGTTTAAATTGAGGCATACCAACTTCAACTTGAATCAGCTATTCTTCCGTAAACAAGTGAACAAGTAAGTAACAATATAATTTAACAAACCAAGTTCGGCTAATAACATATCTTTTCGTTAATTTTAGTTAATCCAAAAATGAATAACAGACGGGCCAACGTGCAAGTTTAGCTGGCGAACTTTAAAACCAAAAATCAAGCGAGTGAACATTTTACAACGATGTTTTAAGCAATTTTAGAGTAGCTAAAAATAATTTCACCGTCGATTTGTAACTGTTTATTAAACTGGCTTCATTAACAGTGATTATCCTTTAGGTAAAACGTCTTAGAAAGAGATTTAATTTTCAATTAAATTTAAAAAAGGGGATCACCACTAAAGGTTGTCCTACAAAATAAAATGTTTCACTGCTAAAGAAACCCTCATAGCTTAGAACCGATAAAGTTTTAACATTAAAAATGTTTCAGCCAATTTTTAGGGTTAAAGTAATATATTTTTGTTTGATGACATATAATATGTTAATTTTAGGTCTCAAAATGTTGTCTTTTTTCATTTACCCTCACTATAAACATGTTCAATGTTAAAAACGACGATTTATTTATTTAATATATATATATATATATATATATATATATATATATATATATATATATATATATATATATATATATATATATATATATATAATTTCCGATGGAACAATTTACTTTAAAATTCTACTATTTCCGATTCGTTAATTTAACTTTACTGCTATGTGCTTTTTACTTCGAAATACAGTTAGTTCTAGTATATAAAATAATGTTATTTTTATAAATATTGTTTACATAAATTAACTAAAAATATACTACATTGCTTTGCAAATTTTAATATTCAATAAGTAAAATACATAAGCTAATATTACTTTGCTCTTTATAAATTTAACTTTCAAATAAGTTAAATTTACAAATCATGTATGCTAGTTTTATCAGTTATTTGTAACACAATTTTACTTAGCTGATTGTTAAATTTACAATGCAAAAATTATTATATTTACAAAACGCATAGTAAGCTGAGTTCTTACTAATTCTTTTTGTTTATTTTAGCAAGCTTTTCAGTTAATAACAACACCATTTTTCGTTCTGTGCAGAATACTTAATCGCAAAATTTACAGCCACTCTAACTTCAACGCCACTCAAAAAGACGGTCGCAACTTTTTTTATGTTTTTGTTTGCTATAGAAAATCGCAAAATCGATCGAGTATGTCAAAAAGTAATTTTCAGCTCGCAAACTGCTAATTTTCTTGCTGGAATGTATCGAAAAAGTCCCCTAGAATGGGAAATGTCTGCTAGAATGTAGAAATATAAGTTTTCTTCATAGTTTTATACCTCACAAAAAGTGAAATTAAAAATATATGAGACAGGAAAATATTTCAAACAATTATTATTCTTTTCGGACATATTACGCTATCCGAAAAGTATAATCAAAAATTGGTATTGTAGGGGAATATTTTTCAAATAAACGTCAAAAATTAGAATTCACAAATTAAGACATAGTCTTAGATTCACAAGGGCCCACTAAAGATTAAATTCAGGATGCTTTTATGTTTTAGACTACTGTTAAAAGGTGATTATTTTTGTAATTCAATAAAGATTCACATTTTTTTTCGAATGCCATCAGCTATATTTCAGAATGTACTTTCCCATACATGCATGTAATCGGGTCTGATCAGAAAGTTGTACATAGGGAATGCAAAGTATGATTACCGGCAACTACTTGCGTTCGAATCTCTCCTCCTATAAAATGATCGATAAATAATTATATGTTTAATAAATTTCTAAATGTGTTATCATCTCTGCTGAAATACAATAAGTCTTGGTGTCTGAAAAATGTGAATATGCGAGCAACGGAAACTAAAAATTGTACAAGTTGATCCAGTGTTTTCATATCGTTTCATATCTTTCATACCAATGCCGTACAGCCTATAGTCACATAGACATAATCTACATATGTCAAAACCTATATATCTTAACCTATAGTTAAGCTGTGTCTAGTTATGCTGTCATAAGGTGCTCTAACTTTGCGAAAGCCGAATCCTAACATGAAATTGAATACTAATACTATCCATACATGGGCCAACTTGGTTTTACAACTAGTCAGTAAACCGAGTTGCAAACCAGACTACACGCTATACCAACTTGTCTTACAACTATTCATCCAAATTTCAAAAAAAAAAAAAAAAAAAAAATTTACAACATTTCCATACACATAATACTACAACATGACAACCAAACAAAAACTCCGCTTACAAAATCAAAATTTTTTGATATTTTTCCAACCAAGCTGCTAACCATCAAAATGGATGTACAACTGCACCTCGCACGATACAACTTGACAAGTCTGCAGACCAGTTGTACAGAGTGTCCGCCGGGAAGGTATACTACTTTGTTTGTTTATAATTTTTGATTAAATGAAAAAGAATGGATCTTATATTGATAAATGTTTTATTTAATGTCGGCAATTATGTATGGAATACAATATCAGATAAATGTCCGCCTCTGTTAGCCTCACAAATGCGAGCCCTTTTGATCATATTTTTCATTACATTCTCACACATTTCACGCGGTATTTCATTAATTTCATCACGAATATTTTGTTTGAGTTGCTCAAGCGTTTCTGGTTTGTTTGCAAAAGCCTTGCGTTTTAGATATCCCCACAAAAAGAAGTCCGGAGCAGTCAAATCAGGCGACCGTGAAGGCCAATCAACATCACCATTTTTTGAAATAACTTGTTGTGGAAAGAGGTCTCGCAGTAATTCCATTGTAATCCTGGCTGTATGTGATGTGGCACCGTCTTGTTGATACCACATGTTAATCAAACCCAAACCATACAGTTGTGGCATTAAAAAGTTTTCAATCATATCACGATATCGCTTCCCATTCACAGTTACCGTTACGCCGTTTTGATTTTCAAAGAAGTAAGGTCCAATGATTCCTCCTGACCAAATTGCACACCAGACTGTCACTTTTAATGGATGTAAAGGTTACTGATGAATAATTTGAGGGTTTTCCATTAGCCAGAACCGACTATTCTGTTTATTCACATATCCATTTAAACGAAAATGTGCCTCGTCACTCATTATGATTTTTTCATGAAAATCGGGGTTGTCATGGGCGAGCTGTAACATCCTATTGCCATATATACGGCGGCGTAAATGGTTTTGTGGAAGAAGTTCTTATGTCAACTGAATCTTAAATGGAAACAAATGCAAATCCTTGTGCAAAATTGTGGCCAAACTTGTTCTTTGAAGACCAAGCTCCTGAGCACGGCGTCGAATTGAGGTTGATGGATTGTTTCGAACTCTTTCTTGAGCAGCAGTAATGTTTTCAGCCGATCTTGCAGTACGTTGTGGCCCATGCTTGGGCCTATCACTTACAGACCCTCTTTCTTCGAAATCATTCACTACACGATAAATAGTTCGTTTTGTTGGCACGTTGTTTCTCCCAAAAACTTCACGTAACTTTCTCATCGTCACAGTAATCGATGATTGATTTTGATAAAATGTTTTAACGATTAAAACACGTTGGTTTATCGAATATTTTTCCATAATAAATTTGCCACGTGTCTACTTCACGACTGCCAAATATGAACTGTCAATACTAACGTTTACCAAAATGGCGGCAAAACAAAGTAGTATACCTTCCCGGCGGACACCCTGTACAACAAAGTTGGATCGTGTACGGGCAACAATACAATTGATCGAGTTATATCCTTGTTTAAAATCCAGAAGCCCATAATATTTAGATAAAACACCTGTACATTGAAAAAATTGAAGCAAGCCATTACAATTTCATCCGCTAGTGAGATTCTATTTTTAACACTTTGTAAAACAGTATTTTATATGTATTTCAAAAGATAGTAGGCTGAACGATTTTTTTCAGGGCATAGCGTGATCATTTTTAATTTATCGGGTATGATTTTGCGGCATAGTAATCAAATAAGGACAAAAATAAATGTCTACAAAATCTTTTCTCCTAAAATCACAAATTTACTATAACTAGCTGTGATTGTCCCAAATAGCAATAATGATCTCCACAATTTATTAGCCGATAAACATTTTACAATCAATTTTATTACCCTCGATAAGTTTAGCAGTTCTACAAAAATTGCCATCATTAACTGTGACCAATTTATGATCACTGTCTACGAATTTGGTTAACGACGAATGTTACTATTATTTTAAGAATATACCTGACATAACTAACTGCTGTTTGTTTTTAAACTTTTTGAAGCAAAAATGTCCGTCACACTAGTAACACCTTGTAAATTAAGCAAACAAATTGCTTAAAGTTTTTGGCAAAAATACCAATTATTTTGAAGGGTTATAGAAATTCAGTAATCCCAAAATTCAAAAAATATTTAAAATAAATGCGTTGAGCTGAAAGATTACACGAGAAAATAAGTACTCAAATATAGCAAATATCTAGGATTAAAGAATATTTAAAATACTTCATTGAAAAAGTATAGCAGCAATAATGGAATTTGATTATTCCAAAATTATTGGCTGGCTATCGATCAAAAATTCCGGTATGCCACTTTTTCTTTCAAATTTTCTGAGATGTGCCAGGGTTTGAAACTGTAATTACTTGTGTAAACTGCCATACCTTTCTGTGCTGACTTGCCCGTCTTGTACCAATCCAGAATGGTACAGTCAGTTTTAATTTCTGACGATTGATCATTGACGTTATTTGAATCATAATCCTATTTTATTCCTTGAAATTATAAAGTGAATTAAACGTTCACACAAAATATCGAAATTTTATAGTTCTTCGGTAGTTTGGTTCGGTTCCTCATTTATTTCACACCAATGAGTACGAGAAATATGTTGACGCTCAGTTTTGAGAGCAGTATCAAATATAAGAGAATCCAAACGAAGCATGATTGATTGAAAGTCGAAATTATGAATTTTACTTGAACATTTTTTTTAATTGTATGTACTCAAGGTAATGTGAATAAGTTTTATGCAATCATGCTCTTAACTTTATATTGCCATGCAAGTTAGAAATAACGGAGTATGTACTAAAGATTTTAATTATGAATTTTTATTTTTTTTCCCAACAAATCTTTATTTCTGTATAATATTACTACTAATCTCAATGATTATCTAGTAGATGTTTTGTTAGTTCAATTGTTAGTCTCTTGTTTTGAAATGAAACCTATCGGTTCATCCCAGCTGTTTCAGTCCTTTAATTTCAGTGACTCAGAGAACCACTTAATTTTAAAGGATTTGTTCTGTTTAGGCGCTTCATCACTGACTTATTTCTTGTTTAAGTTTCGATGGAGATTGTCGTTTATAATGTACCATAATTGTTTTGAAATGTTTGTAGGATCTTAACCGTAGTGTTCTTTGCGCAGCCCTAAATTTGAATGCTATGCGTCCAGATTTGTTTTAGGATTTGTTTAGGATTAGTTTGTTGTGCGTTGTCAGTTAGGAGTTTCTTCGACGAATACTTAAGTGCTTCTGGCCTAACACGATCAGTAACATAAATCTGCACATAACAACATGTCAGACAGACGTTGAGACCGAAATAAAGTGACGAAAATGGTGTTGGATTGGCCACACACTGAGGAAGGCATCAAGTGATATAACGAGCATGTCATTAGACTGGAATCCACAAGGAAAAAGAAAGGTTGGAAGGCCAGCAATGACATGGAAGAGAACGATGCTAGCAGAGGCAAAACTCCTGGGAAAATTATGGGCGGAAATAAAAGCAATAGCCCCAAATAGAGTAAGATGGTTCAGAATAGTGGACGCCCTATGCTCCTAAATTGGAGATAAAGGAAAAAAAATGTATATTTGTTGATTTCGATTCGTTTAGTGTTATTATCCATTTTTTCCAATTATTCACTAAATTAGTAGCATTTTATAGTTTCCGTGTAGAATCAACAATACTAGCATCAGTAATCATAACAGCTGTGTCATCAGCAGACGTCCCTATTCTAGCTTCTACTACTACTATACGTTTCGTAGATTATTTGTATACGGTAGGTATAATACAGGGCCCAAAACACTACCTTGTGGAGCTCTGGCCAATATTTTCGTTAGTTTTGAGTAATTCCCTTCCTGTATAACCTGGAAGTAAGGATCGATTGACGATCATACAACATAAGCAATTCAAAATATTATTTTGGTAAATCTCGTTGGAGCTCCAGACCACGGTGCCAAACGTTATCCGCAATGCTTGAGCTTTCTTCTAAGAATACTGTTGAACTTATCAGTTGTGATATGTAACTGTTCTATTGTTGCGTGTCTTTGCCGAAACCCAAATTGCTCATATAAATTTTCTGCTCTTTTTAACTGGCTATACGTAATTGACAACTTTGAAGTTATTATGTTAGTAATGAAATTGGCCTTTACAATGTTTTGTATTTTAGTAGTTTATTAGGCTTTGTTATCATTATGATTTTCGCTACATTTCGCACTTTCCTGGAAGATAACCTAGTCTAAAGATAGTATTGATTATTTGCTGTAAGTTCCATAATGATTTTTTTAGTGGGGCTAATTATTTGCTCCGTTATCAAGTCGTATCCAGTGGCGTTTTTATATCTTTAAGGTTTTTTACTTCTTGTTTGATTTATTGCAGAGTATAGTTGTTAAAACAGATACCTCGTGTATTTTGCTTATAAGTGTTAAATATTCATTATCTGCTTGCATAGTGTGTGGTTTGAGGGTATTTCAAACAGCCATTTTAATGGTAGGCACTTGCATTTTAGGTCTTTTCAAATCTGTAATGGCCTTCAACAGGAAATACTCCATATTTACCTGTCAAATTACTAAGGAAGCTATCAATTACTGTCTTATTCTTAATTTCTTTTTATATGAGATTAAGTTTGTGGCACAAGTTGATTGGGATAGTTTTGTCTTCAGAGGCTTTAGTTCTCTACCAAGTCTTATGATCTTTTCTGTTTTCGTTAAGTTAACAACTTCTCTCACGTTAATTGTATATAGTTTATACTTTTTTGTAGTATTCTTTGCTTAATATAGGAGTACATTTCCAGGCCGATTTTTGTCCACTTTCAAAAAAGCTTTCTAGCCCTTCTTCTATCATAATACTATTCGAGATCTGCACCTGTATAGATTCGGACTTTCTTTGAATGTATATAGATTCGGGCTTTCTGAAAGTGTTCCCAGTTCAAATCTCAGTCTCAATTTTATGGATTGAGAATTTTTTTTTTGTCGCAAAATCCAAGTGGTGGTGGATAGTGTGACTTCCGATCAACATTTTATAAACGCTGGTGTTCCTCAGGGATCCGTCCTTTCTCCCACCCTTTTTCTAATTTTCATCAATGATCTTCTATCAGCAACTCTCAATCAAATATACTCCTATGCTGATGACAGCTCACTTTTCACCTCTTACAGTTTACCTTTTTCTTCATCGCGAAACGATGTTCTCGCAGAAAGAATGGCTATGAATGACCGCCTTACGCGAGATCTCAATTTCATTCTTAAATGGGGTGAAGCCAACAGAGTTGAATTTAATCCCAACAAATTTCAAACCTGTGTTTTTTCTGGCCGAACTGATGGTTATTCACCGTCTTTTCTGACTGGTGAATCCAGCTTGGCTAAGTCTGACACATTTGAGATTCTCGGTTTAACTATTTCAAAGAGAATATCTTGGGCTGAACAAATAAACAAAGCAGCGATTGGTGCAGCCAAATGTCTTGGATTTCTACGACGATGTAAGTTTTACTTTAATCCATCCAAAAAACTTACAATATATAAGACCTACATAAGACCCAGGTTGGAGTATAATTCTTATATTTGGGCTGGAGCACCGAAAACTTATTTAACTGCACTCGATCGGGTCCAAAACCGAGCATCTCGAATGATTGAAGACGTAAAATTATTATCTGATCTTGATTATCTTTCCCATAGGCGTAATGTGGGAGCCTTATGCGTGTTTTACAAGTACTTTCATGGACATTGTCCATCGGAACTTTTACCTTTTGCAGTAGTGCTGTGTGTTTGTTGCTAAAACTATCATATAAAGGATATATATACCTATATCCTAAGTGCTCTGAACATTTATAAAAAAAAAAAAAAAAAAAAAAAAAAAGTTCGTTTTATTATTTCTTAGCTTTGCGTGGGCTTGTTTTTCTTATTACCGTGCTTCCTATCATTACAACTTGAGAATGGTCTGATTATAGCCCATCTTCATTTTCGCCTGCTAAAAATTTTTGGAATAACCCCTTGGTATAACCCCTTCGTTATTTTTTGTGTTTTGGCTCGTCGATAAATTTTTCAATGCCCCTAGTCTCTTTGTTCGTGTTTTTTCAGGTGCTCGCACATAGATTCTAGTCTTAGGTCTAGTGCAGCCAGATGTGAATTGATATCGTTTATCAATATTCTAAAGTATTTCTTGTAGGACATGGTTTTACTAACTCGATTCTGTTGCTTAGCCATTTGTGCATATGTCATGCCTTCTGTTTTACAGGAGTTTGTTTTGGGTAGGATTGCATCCTATACGAAGAGAACTTTTACTTGTTAGATTTCTCTTGTTGTCTCACATTCTTTGCAGCTCTTTGGGTACCTCACAGCCTCTGTAATTTGCTGGATGATGGTTTGTTCTTAATTTTGTTGCAATCTTTTGGTATATGTTTGCCAGTGCACTTTACGGATCTGGGCACTCTACTACAAAACGTGCATGTGTGGATAGACGCCTGCCAGTTGTAGCATTGTGTCATTCTTTTTAAATGTCTTAATCTTAACTTTCATATTAATAATGGCTTTAACTCCATATACTATATCAATGCTCTCAGCGTTGTCAATAATGCTAGTATGGAAAAGGGGGGGGGGGGGCAACTTTGGTTGTTTCTCTTTCACCTTTTACGTTTTTAGTGACCTTCTTTTTAATATGTTTACACCATTTACGATTTTGAGTCCTTTCTGCCTAAGTTCTTGAATTATTTCTTCATTTGCGCATGTATGATGGATCGCTCTGACTATAACTTTGATTGCTTGCTCAGTTTTGTTTTCCTAATGAAGTATTCGATGTTTTGAACAATGATTTCATTGTTAACAATGTTAACATTCTGTAAGTTTCTGGGTCAAGTACATTTATTTTCTAAACGTTATTGCAAGATGTTTAGATTTTATAATAGTTAATGTAAGACATACAAAGCACAGTTGCCGGCGTCAAGACGTGATTTAATATCTCCACCATACAATTATTTTATGAGCAATTGGGTTATGATAAATTACACAGATTTTCCAGAACCTGGTTGGACTGACGGTATACAAAATGTTGTCCTAAGATTCATTTTAAGATGAGATTAAAGGGTATCTGGGACAGAGCATTTCCTTGCCGTACAGCAGAGCTTATTGCAAAAATTTCTCATAACTTTTTAAACATATCCAATTAGCATTAGTATAACCAAAATGATGAGAATTTTAGTTTCGAATTTATGAAACGACCTTCGTATGTATACCATAAAAATATTTTCGTTACATTCGTTGAAGGCGCTTAAACGTTTATATGACGCTCGTGCCATAAACTCGTGCGTATATACGAATAATTGAGTTATTTACCTTGTCAAGGTCATTAAGGATTAAAATCTCGTTCGCCTTTTATAGATGCGGACATGTCAATTTTATTAAACACCTATATAACGAGTTAATTTGTACACAAGTATATTTTTAATTATAAAAAATTAAAATGTAAATCTTTTAAATTTCGAATTAATACTTAAAGTAATTTCTTTTTTTTATATTTTTGTCTTCGTTTCAATTATGATTAGTGAACACTATTAAGGTATTGACAAGACCACTTAAAGTAATAAAATACGTGATTATTAGAAATGCTTTACGCATACGGTTTACGACTCTATAAAATTATTTATAGAATTGAGGAGGTGAGAACTGCATTTTTGTGCATCAATATATATTTTGTATGTGCAAATATCATTGTTCAAAATGTGACGATGGCGGTGATAATTACCGAGCTATTTTCAATCACGGAACTACGAGTTTGCTAAAAACTCCTAATGTCATTTATGGCTACCATTTATTGTTTTCCATTGTACTCCTTATGTACTTTTGGGAAATAACGATGCCTATTACTGGCTTTATATTCATATACATATATACACGTTCTATATTCTCGGTTCTCCTTTATCGATCGGGTAACAAATTATAAAGGGCTCTTATTTAATTATATTATAACTCCCTTTGACTGGTAATTAATAAATATTTATTTAATTTAATAATTAATTAATATATATTTTATGTAATTATTAATAAAATTAATTAATATTTATTTTGTGCAACTTTTCGGTATCCTGTTAGTATTCTGAATTTCATATTTTTTTTTTAAAAAACAAAAACTACATAAATTTTTGGTATACTTTCCGGCTAAGGAATCTTAACCAGAAAGTATACCAGTTATAACTAGTAGACCAACTACACCTTCAATACAAAACGTGTTTTTACGATTAATGTATGTAAAACTGAACAATCCTAAAAATATATCAACTACAAAGTATTTATTGTATAAATAAATTTATAATTGTTGACCGGGGAATACCGACACACCACATACACCCCCCCAGTAGAATTTAAGAAACTTGATAAATTGTTGGTAAATTACGCAATACTAAGTTCGATATTTTTACTTCTTCCGCGCTGGAATTTTTACCGTGCGACCTAACCTTGTGATTATCTTACTTGGTTCGTTTTGTGTTTGAATTTGTTGATCAAATCTATTCTTTTTTTGTGTTTTGGAGTTTCAGGAATCATCCTCATAGGCCTATCCTCCAAATTCTGTGAGAAATTGTTTGATATTGTTTTGTTTATTTCACATCTCATCTTTGTTTTCGTTATAACATGGTTTGAGTCTATATCTATTGAAATGTTTATTTGTTTATTTTTTATTTCAAGCTCGAAAAATTTGTTGTCTCTTTTGAATATTGAATCTGTATATAGAGGTTGAAGTGACTTTTTAATTGCATCTGTACGTAAGAATACGTGTGAGCAGTCTTCTAAGGCTTGGCTAATGAAGACTTTTTCTTTCTTATGTCTAGATGAGCTGACTGGTTTTAATTCATCGAAATGTTTCCTTAATTTGTTTACAAACTCTGATTGCAGTATTGAGTTATTCTCTGGTTCCACGAATTGCCCTGGAACTCTGATGGTGCTTCCGTATAAATGACCTCGCTAAATGACGTAAACGTATTCCTAATAGTACGAGTGATAATATTTCTGTCCAATCTGGTCTATTATGACACATAATTGCTGCTTTCAACGTCATGTGCCATCGTTCTACATCCCATTATATTTGGGATTATACGACGGGGTACGTATTCGTGCAAATCCTAACAAACGAGCTAATTCTGTGAAAAGGTCCGTTATAATGAATTGAGGAACCCCAAAACGAGCTATCCAATTAGTATATAATGCAAATGAAATTGTGCTTGCGTTGATATCTAGAATGGGGATTGCTTCCGCCCAGCGAGTGTACCTATCAATCATTGTAAGACAATACCTTTGATTATTTGATAATGGTAACGTTCCTACCAAATCGATGTGAATCTCAGCGAAACGTAATACGTATATGCCTCGTGACTTTTATTTTTTGCCATTTTAAACACGCTTGTGCCCTTAACCTCTCGTCTTTTTTAATTGCCGGCCAAACCACATCTTTCGACATTAACTTGATTGAAGCTTTTATTCCTGGATGAGATAAGTTGTGTAGTGACTCAAATACCTTCTTTCTCCATTCTCTTGGGAAAGGTCTTCTTTGCCCCGTTGATATGTCACAGTAAATGATTTGTTCTGTGTTAAAAACTAACGGTCGTCGGACTAAAGTCAGTCCAGAGTTCTCGTCTTGCAATATGTTGTTCAATTCTGAGTCTTGCACTGATATGTGGCAAGCTGGTTATAGTCTATGATAGTGTTTATGTATATGGATTCTACTCTAGATAACGTATCCGCTACTATATTCTCAGTACCCGTTACATGTTGTAAGTTAGTTGTAAACTGTTCGATGAAGTCTAGTTGACATCTCCGTCTTGGTGATGCTTTGTTTAAATTTTGTTGAAAGCGTAAATGAGAGGTTTATAGTCCGTAATGAGAATAAAATTTCGTCCCTCGAGATAGAATCGGAAGTACTTTACGCTTAGATAAGCCGCTAACAACTCTCGGTCATATGTGCTATATTTTTTCTGTGCTTCGGTCAATCTCACGGAATAAAAGCCCAATGGCTGCTAAACCTGATTTAACAGTTGCTGCATGACGGCACCTACTGCTGAGTCTGAAGCGTCTACCATTATTGAGAATTCCGGTGACAAATTTGGATGTGCTAGTAGAGTGGCCTCAATCAATTTCGACTTACATTTTTCGAAAACTAACACCGACTCTTCTGTCCATGCGATCGGTGCTTTACTGTTTCATTTATAGCCTTTTAAAAATCATTTATTGTAGCTTGATCTCGTGCTGCGGATACTAAATCTTTATAAAAAATTTATCATTCCTAAAAAACGTTTTAGTTGTTGGACATTATCTGGTTTAGGGTAATTACGTATGACTTTAACTCTCGTTGGGGATGGTAAAATTCCGTTTGAATTTACCAAATGTCCTAAAAATGAGACTTCAGGCTGGACAAATACACATTTATCTATTTTTATGATCAAATTATTTTCTGATAATCGTTTAAATACCTGCTCCACATACGACATACCTTCGTAAAATGAACTGGATGCAATCAGTATATCATCGAGGTATGCAAAACAGTATGATAACGCTGAAATGACTGCTGAAATGGTTGAATTTGAAAAGTCCGAATGGTGTTGAGATAGCAGTTTTCGGAACGTCACGTGGTTCGATGGGAATTTGGTGATATGATAAATATTGTGCACCCTGCTAGCTGAAAATCTTGTAAATGAGGTGCAGGGTAGTTATCGGGTGTTGTTACGTAATTTAGTGCCCGATAATCTCCACAAGGTTTCCACTCGCCGTTTTTGGACGACAGCTACCTTAATTCATCATACTTTCGAAATGATCACGCGATATTTTTAATTTATCAGGAGCTAAGCGATTAGTCTTACACATAACTGGTGTTCCTCGTGTCTCTAAGCAGTGCGTTATATTATGTTTGGGTGTATTTAAATTGTTTGTTTCCCTTGTAATTTCTTTATATTTATCTAATAGTTTTAGTATTTCTGGGTTACTTTTTGTTTTATCCAATAACGCTAAAAAAAACTTGGTATCGGTGTAACGGATCCTACCGTAAATAACGGTATCTAATAATCTGCTTTTTTAATGTCTACTACAAGTCCTGTTGATTTTAAAAAATCTGCACCGATTATGGGATACATCAGCCACAATAAACGGCCATTTAAATTCCCTACGTAAACCAATGTTTAATGTAATTGTCTGTGTTTTGGAAGCTTCAATTTTGGTGCCATTTGCCGCGTATTTTATTTATATTGGAATTACCTGGTAAAACTGACACATTCACTCCTGTATCTACTAGAAATTTACATCTTAAATTTCGGTAAAAAATAAGCACACGATTTGTAAATATTTCATCAATACACGCCGCAGAACGTTGACTAGAATTTAGTTTTTTGGATGAAATTTTGGTGGTTGGCGTTTTGTATGAAAATCTACACCACGTTAGTGAAGGCATCCTATCCATTGAAAAATCGCATATTACAACAGAAAATATAAACGAGGCTCTAAAAACATTCGGCAATGGTTGTGGTCCAGACCAAATATCTGCTTCATTTTTGAAATATTACACCAGTTTAGTTACATCTTTGCATGCCGTTTAATCAATCCTTGTGGTTGTGAGAAATCCCTCAAAAATCGAAGATAACCAGAATACAGCTATTATTCAAAACTAGACTATAAGTAATTTATCATGTTATAGAGTTATAGAGTTATAAGGTCGATTCCATCTATACTTAAATAGTGACTTAATATTGTTATATGCGACTCCTTTACAGAAATGTTCCATCGACATATTTCGTTGCCAAAATAGTTGACATGCACAAGCCATTTAACGTAGTGTTTACTGATCTTGCTAAAGCGTTTGAGTGCATTAGCATCTGTCAAGCACTAGAACGGTTATACTCATTTGGTTTTTCCACCCGGTTCCTATGTTGGTCCTTGCATTTTTACAATTTACATTGACAATTTTCAATGAAGTCATACACCATTTAAATCTTAAAAGTAGTCAGCAAACAGACAGTCACAAATACAGAACTATAGAGCATCCAAGCGATGCCTAAAATGACATTGAGATCCAAGAGGACATTGAGAATTTAGCGAATGGGCTTGAGTCAAATATCGTTTACCTGCCCGATCGTCAAAAAGTGCAAGTCTCTATTACGCGATCAATGTGTTGATAAAGAGATCTTTGCTTACGTCCAGTCACAACTGATACATGCGGTTATTGTTTTGTGTCCATTTTATGATAAAAACATCTGTAAACTAGATATAATTCAACAAAAATTTGTCCGCCTCATAAGTTTGAAATACGGTTGGGGAGTAGGGTCACGAATTACCGTACCATATACAAACCTGCCATGTTTACCATAATATCTGAAGGGTTGCAAATTCTATAACATATTAACTCTGGAAAAAGACGCGGGGTTTTAAAGTTTTCGTTTGTCGGTAACAACTCGATCGGAATAAAAAAAATAATTTCGATTTGGCATGTAACACATAGGGATGATTATCAATATTCTCAGAATGGTAGCATTCACGATTAGTAAATCGAATTGTACCTTATCCAGGGCAATACCCCATTAACCAAGATCGGTAACTTTAATACGTTTTACGGTTGTTATTATGATTTAGAAAAATGTTCAAAATTCTAAACAAACGGAACATAATATTTGGATTTTTTTTTTAAAGTAAGGCAGATTATCTGGAAGCAGCAGGAATTTTCAAGTAAGAGTTGATTGTGGTTAGTCAAAAACAAGAAAGGTGAAGCAACAAATCATTATTAACTCGATAGCACGGCATGCCCAATGCAGCATCTTGTTAAAGATGAAACACCAACAACTTGCGCATCACGGCTCCCTCTGTTTTTATGAGGTGGTATCCCGAGTTTTTATATGTAATTTTAAATGTGATCACTTTGAAGGTTGGTATTTAGTTTTACCAAATGACGTAAAGAACTAGTTAAGTTGGTTTGAGATAAGTAGAACAACTTACTTGTAAGTTTTTAGGCGTGTGTCTTTACTAAATTTCTTATCAAAACAGCCAATTTTGAATTTAGCTCTTTTTTATTGTGTCGGTAATTGAGCGTCTTTTTCCAGCTGCCATTTGTGAACATTGAGGTTTAGTTATTTAGAATTCACAAGGATGCATAACGCATAGAATGCGGCTACCATCAAAAGTGTTTGTTGCCGTGAGATGATAAACGATGAATTTCAAATTTATCGCGCCATAGCGATGCAAATTTAGATACCTAAATCAAGCGATTTGACGTCGATGGATTTCTTTTTTTGGGTTTTTAAACAAAAGGCCAATAACCCAAGAAAAATATATATTCTATTAATGAAATTTGTTCATAGTAGATACGTTAGTACAGTGGGGCAATTTTCAGGTACTCTTTTCTAATTTTCAATCGGCCACCAAAATTAATTGGAACTTTAAAAGATAGATCACGATTAAAATATAAAAATGTCACCATTAATAGAAATTATGAAAGGTTCTGACGTTAGTAAGGAATGTCAGAAATACTCCATGACTGACCGAAATAAGATTTCGAAACGGATCTAGCGGAAGACTTGCAATTTATCAATTATTGGACAGAATGAGATAGACTTCATATAATCATGATGGGTATAAAAAGGTTAAAAAAAATGCTGACAAATCATCAAGATCGTTGAAAAAAGTTTCGCAAAAATTTTTATTTAACACAATTAATAGTTAAATGATGGCACATTTGCAAATGTACGGCAAAAAAGAAGTCTTTACCGGATGGAGTTGTAATATTAACCCAGACATTGCCACCTATATGGGTGGTTTAAGAAACACATGTATATGTGTATATAGACGAGATGAAAGAACAACTAAACGGGATAGATGGGTTTGTCCGAGAGATTATCAATCTTTAAAGTAATCGGATAAAGAAAAAATTGGCTTAAGTAGAGGAAAGTTTTATAAACTGCTCAGGCATACGTGCGTAGAGAAGCGGCACTACTTGGTAGTAAGTGGAATGATCTATTAACTGGATGAAGATTGTAGAAAAAGATCAAACAGATGATAAATAATATCAGTTGTCTTAGGTTCGAAAATAATATTTGTAGCTTATATTTAATCCAAAATCTTTAAAATTAATTTGATCACCATTTAAGAAAAAAAATCAATTGGAACAACTCCACTATTCTCCGCTAGGTTACACTATAACCAGTTAGGAAACTATCTTTTTTTTCCAATATCACAACCAAAAATCTATTTTGTCGTGAACAGTGGAAATTCATATGTGTTACTTACAATAACACAAATTTCTTATCAATTAGTCTTCGAAGAATAGAATAATTTATAAAATAATAGAATCTTTTTTCTTACAATTCATTCATCTTGTGGCGATTGATGTAGTAACATCATTAAAATTATACATCATTATAAAGTAGTGCGCGTATCTTTTGAACTTTTCCGTTGTAGTGATTTTATTATCTTTAAATAAACAAGATGCATAAGATCAAAATAAGAAAAGGTATGTAAGAATGTTAAAATTAAAAAGAAATGTGCAGAATATTTAGTTAAAGTGAAATGTTTTGTTGATTTTATGTTGCAACATGTTTTTTTTTTGTTTGCGTCTTAAGTGTTTGTGTGTGCGCTGATTTATTATTGTTTTACGTACATGAAATAACGCAACGATGTCCAAAAGGTTAAATCAAAAGTTCAAAATATTTGATTTATGTGATTTGTACAGTGATGAATATTACATTTGGGCATAAGTAATTATGATCTTATTAAAATGGATATTGTATCATCTGTAGACTGTATATCAAATTAGAACTTTTGATTGAATTATATGGAAAATATCTAATTAAATTTGTTATGGAGTGTTATAATCGGTTTAGCATTATAAATGTATACTTTAACTATATAGTAGACATAAATAAGATCGGTGCCTGTGTGTGTTGGAAATTAATAAAAAAATTCTCACGGTGACCACAAGCAAAAAATTATTTTTGATCAAATCTGATTTAGGTTGTCATGAAACCTGGCAATAATATCAACGTTTTCTTTTTCTTTTTTTGTCTTTTATTCGTTGGCAATCATATTACCCTTTTTAACTCGAACCAAGATTCTTTAACATAAACTGGTTTTGAGTTTTATTATTGGTCAGTAAGGGCAGTTTCTCTACTTTTATTTAAAAAACTAAATTTATTTCTCAATTTAACCTTCGGAGTACATCACTTTTAATTTAATTCATATCCCTTTCTGGATCTGTTAATGATATGTTACATCATATAGATTATAGTGTAAGAATTTGGTGATAAGGCGAGCTTTAAGTTGCATATTTTCTCCTAACGTACCGATGTTTTTCGTTCAAAGCTTTGTTTATTCGGTCTAGATAGTGCTTGTCACATAAATTAGCTGTAATAACAATTTTAAAGGCATCGATAAGCAATCGGGAACCCCAGAATATATATTGGTGCTGCAGGTGGGTTGATTCTTCTTCCTAAACTTTGCGAATGTGTCGTTCATGTTATATATTTACTGATCATTTCGTAAATCTTTGATAAGACATTATGACTTGAGTTTCCTTGTTGTTCCTTTATATCTGAACCGGTACTTCAAATCTGTCAATATAATAGCCCATTAGTAACGTCGATTTCATACTCCTGCATGGATTATATTTTTCCTGGTTTTCATCCACACATTGATCCCATTTTTGATTCTTCTTATTCGCAGTTGGTATGTATATTGATAGAAAAATCATTGGTACACCCGTTCTTTCATAAGCTGACTTTGAGAAACTATTCTTAGTCATTTCGGCTATTCAGTACATTTGGGCCGATGTTTTTTCTTCTCCGTATACATCAATATAGCTGTCAAATCATCATCCTGTAATTGTCCTTTCCGATTATTTCTTAGTCTATTCTTTATAACACTTGTATATTAGCCGAATATTATTGATGATATTCTTTATATGTTGTTTGCATTTGTTGACTTGACATGTAGAGTAACATTTCTGTAATGTCACTTACTTACATCTATACTTTGAACAACTGATAACTGGTCAGGTCTGTTTCGTTGATTGATCACAAACCGCATTCCAGTTTTGAAATGGTCTTTAGTCATCCTCTCGCTAATCTGTTAGTTTTAAGCGAAGTAATATCCTTTGCTTTCTGTTTGCCAATAGTTGATCATTATGGGTTTTTACTCTTCATCAAACTTATAATCAGTTGAATCGTCACCGGTATTTTGAGCCACGTTGTTCTAGCTCCTTCTTAAAAAAAGAGATGTCTACTCTTAGAGATTTAATGTATTTATTAGAAGAAAAAAATATTTTGCAATCTTAATACCGATAAGCACATGTCACTTGCTTCGATGTATTAGCCAGACACCTGGAATCTGGGTTGATTGCATGCCATACTTTGAACTTCATGAAAATTAATTAAGTTCAGTTTTTTTCCTGATTGCGGAATACTATATTATATCATTACCTTTTGATTTTATGATTTTTGTGATTTTACTGGCACTATATTAAAGATCGCACTAGATTACAGATTACAGATTACAAACAAACATATTTTAAAATCCCTTTAAATAATTCTGCCTTTGCTATATGGAATCAGTTTAATAATAATAGTTTGCGACCGTTCTTTTTCTTGGCCAATCGTAGCACGTAACTAGCTAGCAGGTTCTAGAATTTAACCAAGTGAATTGTCAAACATTACGGTTTCATTCGCAACAACTCATTTGTAATTTTTTTTTTCAGTTCATAAATTAAAAAATCGTCGATTACTGTTATTTGGAATCATAACTGTGCTTCTGCCGCAGCTTGTTTCATGTGATATCCGAAATTGTGATCGCCAGCCAGAAGGTCATGTCGCCCAAAAATCACCAAGTGACGGGCGATTTCGTTTACGTATCGAAGGAAATCCGGAAGAATATACACCAGGACGAAATTATACTGGTAACCGGGTTGTAAACTTACATACCAAACCGATTTGTTAACTTTTTTACTTATCTGTTTTTAGTTGTATTGCAAGGAATTAAGTCACATCGAAGTGCTCACGCATTTATTGGATTCATGATTGTTGTAGAAAAAGCGTCAACCGACCCAGAAGATTTTCTACTTCCAGATATGTCATCGACGGGCACATTTTCGCTAATTGGCGACAATTTGAGTAAATTCAGTGATAAATGTGCGAATGCTGTGACACAAACGAGTGCCATACAAAAACGTGATGTTCGTGTTATATGGAAAGCTCCTATGACGGGTACGGGATGTGTTGTATTTCGAGCAACCGTAATTGAACATCGTGACGTATGGTATATGGATGACGATCATTTAGTCATAACACTTTGTAAAGACGAACAGGATACCATTGAAAAACAACCAATAATTCAAAATCCGTGTTGTGCATGTGAAGAGGCCAAGTATGAATTAAAGTTTGAACGTGTTTGGAGTCGTCATACGCATCCAAATGGTTTCCCCTTAGATTCTCTATCGACTCGATTTAGTGATATTATTGGGGCATCACATGCGGCTAACTATAGATTTTGGGATTATGGTAAACCGGCAACGCCTGGATTAAAACAATTAGCCGAACATGGTTCAACACGCGATTTAGAAACCGAGTTAAAATCTCAAAGTGAATTTATTCGTACAATTATTAAGGCTCGAGGTGTAACCCAAGCAAATGTGACTGGAAAATCGTTTGCTGTATTTCGAGTCGATTCGAAAAATCATTTAATTTCGCTTGCGTCCATGATTGATCCATCACCCGATTGGATTGTTGGTGTATCTGGTTTAGAATTGTGTTTAGAAGATTGTTCATGGGTCGAAGCAAAGACAATCAAATTATTTCCATGGGACGCGGGAACCGACAGTGGGCCATCATATTTGGTAAGTAATAGTTTTATCTAAACCAAAGTTTACTCTGTTTAAACTATTTAACAATTATAGTCACCGGATCAACCGACCGATCCTTTTGATGTAATTCGTCGCATTACACCGACTTTCCCGAACGATCAAAATTCACCATTTTACGATCCAAGTGGTATCGATATGAAACCAATGGCATTATTACATCTTACGCGGCAACGTTTATACGATAAAAATTGCGATGAGGTCAATCAAAATAATGACGATGACCCAATAACAACAAACGCATGTGACACCACACCGTGGAGTGACTGGGGTGATTGTAATGTGCGTTGTGGTCGAGGAAAAAAGAAACGATATCGAAGTTACATCGATCCAGTTCGGGCCGAGGAAAGTAATTGCAAAACAAAATTGCAGGAAAAACAAAATTGTTTCGGCACTGAAACATATTGTGACGAGTCTAATAATGAAAATACCGAAACGAATTCGAATTCAAATTCAAATGGGTTCGTTTATCAGCCCGATCCGCAAAATAATCGACGTGAATGTGAACTCACTGAATGGGGACCGTGGACGTCGTGTAGTGTTTCATGCGGAAAAGGAGTAAGAACGCGAGATCGACTATATAAAGTTCGTGGTGCAATGAAAAAATGTCAAGCTGGATCGACTAATCCACCCGAGCTTCAGGATACGGAAGAATGTAATGGTGATTCGTGTGTCGGTGATATAGGTACAACACGTAATATTGATACGCGAAAATGTCGTACCACAAAATGGTCACACTGGAGCCCATGTTCGGTAACGTGTGGAGTTGGTGAGAAAATGCGCACGCGAAAATTGCTCGAAAGTTTGTATAAAAAACATAATCGACGACAGATACGATTTGAAAATGCATTTAATAGTTACCAAAATCACGATAATAACGAGGACGCACATGAGGATCCTGAGCAAAACGACGAAACAGACAATGATGATGATGATGATGATGGAGCTGGGGTGGTTGAAGGCGAATTTAGACGTGGTGGTCAATCACTATTTAGTAATTATCCAACTACGGTTGGAGGATCGGGACCTTGTGCCAGTGTAGAACTACTTCAAATTGTTAAATGTGGTCAAGAACAGCCGACATGTGACTCATACGTTCGACAACCAGTACGTTGTCGTCTTCAGCCAGCTGTAGGTAGTTGTCGAAATGTTTCAAGCCGATACTTTTATGACCTAGATATTGATGACTGTTCCATTTTCTTTTATGGTGGGTGCGGGGGGAACGAGAATAATTTCGAAACATTTGAGGAATGTCAAAAGACATGCCGATTAGCGAGAAGTTATAGAAGCTATTAGAGGAACATATGTATTTTATACTACCATTATTCATCCACATAACTTTCTGTTCTACGATTGTTTTGTTGTAAGGATGTTATATTTGCAAAATATATTTGATCTGACATAAAAACGTTAAATTTAGGAATATTAATCTTTAAAATAATCATCCGTTCGTTTGATTTCACATTATATTTTAGCTGATGATTAAAATTTGTAGTACAAGCCATTCAACCTAAAATTAATTTTGTACTTATAAAGCTACAATTTTGTACTTATAAAGCTAGGTCGTGAAGTACTTGCTATAAATTTCAATAGATGCAGGACCTAAACATAATTGGAGTCTTGAATTATCTGTCACTCCAAGTAGGGTTTTAAAAGGAAGCCACTTTGCAGCTGTATTGCGGTTGGTAACGAAACATATGTGCTGATCATTAGTTTGGCATGATCTACGTAATCTAGCTATGTTTTGCGTGATTAATATTTTTTTTTGGTATTTATCGATGAAATAGCACATCATAAGAAATTATTAAGTTAAATGATGCCATGGCGTGTTATAGTTTTTATCATAATTTTAAACTTTGATTCATTTTTGTAAATTATTAGAAGCATTTTAGCACAGTTCGAATACTCATGAATTTTTGAACCGGCCTTGAGAATTTGGAAGTAAACACCTATATATCTGATCTGATAGTTGCACAAATAACCAACAGCCGTATTTTAACATACTATAAAAATAGCAAGATGTCAAGAAAAATTATAATAGTTACGCAGAGGATTGATTAGCTTCCGGTACATTATAGACAAGGAAATTGCATTCTGGTGGCTTCTTGTTTTGAAATGTGTGGTTTCAAGCTCGTGTTTGGGGCTAAAATTTAACATTGCATTATGGTTGTGACTTCACATGGTTCATGGTTTGTATTTAAAACTAAAGGTAGTAGGGTTTTAACCTAGCCTCGGCAATTATAGGCAGGTTTAGTATGAAATTTTACTATAAATATTGGATGGTTTTAGAACGCAAAAGTTAGCACTTCTAAAGTAATAGTCAAAACATTGAACTTTTGATGACAACACGTCGATTAAAGGAGGCAAAGCATTAGCCAAACTTTTTTGGTAAGTGCATAAGGGTCACTTTGATGGTATCATTTCATCGATGTTTTAAGGATAATTTTCATAAGGAATGACAAACTAACATTTTCTTACGGTATCAGGTGTACTGTTGCCCTGGTCTATAAATATTTTTCGAACGACGATATTGGAATAAAAACTGGAAGAGGTTGTCATTTATTTGAATAGGACAATAATCCATGCAAATGTTAGCCTTACCTAGTAGTTACGTACGCTATATATTTTGGAGTATTGGTTGACACCGTATGTTTTTATCTAATTAGTTTTAAATCGAAAACAAAATGTAGTGGTGCCCATGTGATTTTGTATGGAGTTGAGGTACGAAAAGACTTTCTTATTTTTATGGATCCAGGATGGTAATACGTATAAATATTAGATTTCACTTATTATTAATCACAGAAATGTATGTCCTAATACCAAAGTAAGAATAGAAGTTTTTGCCATTTCTTAGCTACTGATGTTTTTCGAGATCTTGCATTCCAAATTTTATGGGTTTTCATTCGAGTTGCATGAAAATCAAATGTAACCGTATTCAGAAGTTATTCTCTTTACGCTTGTTAAATCTGCAGATAACTTACCATACAACTCTATTTGGGATTAAATTTGGGTCTAAACTAAAATTAACCAGAAATTATGTAAAGCTAACTTGCTCACGTTCGAAGTTTTCAAAAGTGATAGAGCTATCATTGGACACTAATTTTGTTTTTACAGATTAATTTTAAATATATTTTTAATTTAGCTTTTTATATGACTTTAATCGATTCTTAGCAAAGTTTTCTATTAAATTAAGAATTCAACTTTAAGTTTAATATCATTTAAAACACTTAGGTAGGAAACTTAAATAAAATTGCAATAAAGTGATAAACAGTGCATACACATATTCATATTTCTATTGGTAAATATTTATTGTAATTTAGGAGTCCCGCACGGATCTAATTAAAGTTCAATTATCTTTTTTATGACTATCAAAAAAGGGCTTTAACCTACCATATTGTCGTGATGTCCGTTCAGGAAGTTATCACTAGACAATATATTTAATGAAAAAAATGACATTTTTAAATTTTGAAAAAGATAATTATATTTAGCCAATGATACCAAATGTAGGGCTGTAGGGTTACCTCAGTTATGGATTTAGGAGAAGTGATTGATCACAAATTAACTTTTGGTTTATGCATATAGTTGGATTTCATTTTTGTAATGATATGCTTATGTTGGGTCTCAAAATGTGTATCTTTATTCACGTCTGTGCCCTACGAACCATAGGATAAGAATGCCTTACAATATCGTTACATCTTTCCTTTTTTTTCAAACTTAAAAACTTACAATCTATATATATTAGCAATGAAATTTAATTCAAATTAATTCAAGATGACTACGCTTACAAATTTAATCTTCTAACCGGTTTGCTCACCCTACCATACCGTGTAATTATTAGTGAACCTCGTGGCGATATATCATCTTGTGTGGAACTAAACTCTGCATCATGTTGTAATGGTTCAGCATCTGTCGTTGTGCGAGCCATTGTGCTCTCCTCGTTCAACTCCGTTGGATTTGAAGACATTCCTTGTTCAAATTCGGAAGTCGAAGGATTTTGATTTGTATGTCCCATGTTGATATCAATAGTATTTTCTCTTATTACGCCGTTCTGATAAATATTGGCCTTTGTTTTAGAAACATGCGCTTGATTTCGACGCAGTATTTGTCCTGTGTTGGTTTTGATTAATAATGATCTTGGATGTTTGGATGTCTCGACGACTTTTGCTCCTATCCACGCACGCGGTTTAACTTGAACCCGTACTATATCTTCTGGTTCTGGAATATTATGCCGTTGTTTTGCCTTTTCATCGGCGTAGTATTTTTGATTAGCATGGTTATTTTTATTTTCCAAGTGTTGGTTTACCTTTGTGACTACCTTCGGTTTGAGTACTTCTTTGTTGAACACGAAGTGTGGATTGTTAGTAATTCTACTGAATAGCTATTGATTTGGCGAACTGTTTGTTGAATTTGGTTTATTTCTGCAATTCAATAGGGCCATGTGTATATCAGTATTGTCCATCAAATATTTCTTGGGTAGGTTTTTCGCGGTTTGAACAAAGCTTTCTGCTTAACCATTGGCTCTGGCGAAGGTTGGACTGGATGTTCTGTGATCAAATTTCCAATCTTTTGCAAAATCATTGAACATTTTTTATGAAAACTGTCGCCCGTTATCTGATTCTAAGATCTCGGGCACACCGTGAACAGAAAAGTTGCGCTTCAAAAACATTATGACTTCTAGTGAAGTGAAATAGTTTAGTTTTTCCAAGTCAAAAAACCCAGAGTAGCTATCTGCTAACACGATGTAATCTTTACCATGAAGCGTGAATATATCAGATTCTACGATCTGAAACGGATAGTTAGGGATCATTTTTGACATCACTGGTTCCTTTGTAATTTGTCTTTGTGTCTTCTGACACACCTCGCATCTCTCCAGGAAGTTTTTAATATCGTTGTTCATACCATACTTCTAGCTCGATTTTGACAGGATTGTATACCAAAATGTCCTTTATGAATACAATGTAGCAGTCGGTTTATTTATGACTTAGGAACTACCTTTTTATTTCCTTTGAATATTAGACCTTTGTGGGTTGAAAGTTCGTCTCAAAAATTCCAATATTTTTGAGTGTTAACTGGTAGGATTTTTTTATCATCGTTGGATGGCCATCCAGAATTTATTATTTTCAAGAGACTTTGCAATTCTTCGCCTTGCAAAGTAGCTTCGATCAAACCAGTATAACAGCTTTCAGTCATTGGTATAGGATGATCTGAACATCAATTTCGCGTTACTCGGTTTCGGCATGTTTTGAGCTTTCCTCATCCTTACGGCAATTTCTACTCAACGTGTCAGCTATGTATAATTCGGAACGTTTTTTATAAACTACCTGCGGATTGTATTGTAGAACATCGAGTAGGATTCTTTGTAGTCGAGGAGACGCGTTATGAATTGATTTTTTGAAGATTGTTTCCAACGGCTTATGATTCGTTTCAATAATTAGTCGTTTACCATAGACGTACTCGTGGAATTTATTGCACCCCGTTTTGATAGCAAGAGCCTCTTTTTCGTAGCATATGCGACCGAACGACCATTTTGTATTAAAACTGCTCCAATTGCTTTTGAACTGGCTTCTCCTGAAAGTAACACATCCGCATTTACGTCATAGTATGCCAGTATACAGGTGATGATTTTAGCAGATTTTTGATTTTTTCGTACGACTTTTCATGATTGTCTTCCCAAGTCCACGCAACATCTTTCGACAATAAAGTTCTAAGCAGAGCTGTTATGAGAGGTTTGGAATGAATTTATGCAGGTAATTTACCATGCCTAAAATTCTTTGACGTTCCTCTTTATTGGATGGAATTTCCAATTTATTTATTGCGCTAATTTTTTCAGGATCTGCTCTCATACCTTCAGCTGTTAGAATATGGCCTAACAATTTGACCGATGTTTGTTTGAACTCGTACTTTTCTTTGTTTAGTACTAGTCCTACGGAGTGCAATTTGTTTAGTACAAACGTTGTAATTTCGTCAATTTTCTCTTCCGTATCGGCATATATTAGGACATGGTCCATCGAACATTCAGCATCATTTATACCATTCAATAACTATGACATCATTTCTTGGAAGATCTCTGGAGCAGAACACAATCCAAATGGGAGTCTTGTGCAACAGTACCGACCCCATGGAGTGGCAAATGTTAGGTATTTTTCTGATCGCTGACTGACTTTTATTTGCCAGAAGCCTTTGTTGCAATCTAATTTGGTGAAAAATTTAGCACCATGAATTTTTGCCGCAATCGCTTCCAATGTTGTAAGTGGGTAATGACGTCGTTTTGTGTTTCTGTTGTATAACGTCTGTTGGATCAATACAGATTCTTATTTTTTTTATTTTTACGAACAATAACCATTGGGCTGACAACAGGAGTAGGTTCTGTCATTTTCCTAATGACTCCTAATTTTTCCATTTTCTTCAGTTCGTTTTTAACATCGTCTATGATGGCCAACGGAATTCTTCTGGCTGGTTTGATTTCAAATTTTGGATTGCTAACCAAATCAATGTCGTACTCAAAATTTTTCAGACATCCTAGGCCCTTGAATAATGCTTTTTGTACTTTTAAATCATTGGCCATGTTAGATCGCGATGTGTTAACGTTAACAGAAGAACGTTAACGCCTTTCTCATTATTTTGTTCTAAAATTTGACTTTGTTTTTTAGCCTGCTCCGCAGCTCTACACGTATATACCGTTTTTGTTAGGTCAAGCGCTTGTTCTGCTAGCAGTTTTTGGCGTAATGAATTATCGTTAATATCAATAACGATTTTAACTAGTTCATCGACAAGATCTTTAAATTCACAATTTTTTGACTGTTTCAAAATTCTGCTATAGAACTCGTCGAATGTTTCGCCTATTTCTTGGTGCATATTATTAAATGTGAAGCGTTCGAAAGTTAAATTAGTCTTTGGAACAAAATAATCGTTGAACGTTTTCTTAATCACCTTGAGATCGTTTTTTCAGCGTCTTTTGGTCTAAAATTATTATAAATTGTAATAACATCGAGACCTAAACTCATCATGAATGTCGCACATTGTACTTCAGGTGATTTTTTTGCTAAATCTGTAGCGATTTCAAACCACCCAAACTGCTGTAACCTTTGTTTCCACGAACCTGATACGTCACCATCCATGATGATAAAATTTTTTGGTGGCTTCACGTCCGCCATTTTATGTTTTTTTTTTATATCTTTTTACTACTATTATAAATTTGGTTACTTTCGGTTATTTATTGCTTATTTTAATTTTCTCACTGTTTTATTTATTTTTAGTTGATTTAAATCAATAATTTTAGATTTAATCCCGTTTCTGACACCATGTAATGATACGCTTATGTTGGGTCTCGATATGTGTATCTTTATTCACGTCTGTGCCCTATGAACTTTAGGATAAGAATGCCTTACAATATCGTTACAATTTTTAGAATGACAATGGTTTATTTACTTCTTTAATAAGATTACACCTTGAACAACTTAGCTGTGGTTCGGTAAGGTCTCCATGACGTGCATATTGAATAATAGGAGTCGGTTTGGAAACAGTTTACCATTTTTATTTATAGAAAACTGGATTATTTCGCTAATCTTGTTTAAATTATTTGGCAGAATGCGCGCCGTCTGGGGTTGACTAGATAAAATCGAAGAGAAGGTACGGCATTAATCAATTAAACAAGCATAAGTGAGGTTAATACACATTTGGTTAATCGCTTGGGAGATGGGAATAATATTTTATTTAATTTTTTCATTATCATTTTTAAGTGGGTTCCATGTTTAAGTGCACCTGCTAACCGCTTTATAGCTATGTGTCTACATCAAAAATTCATTGTGGCAAAAAAATACAGGTAAGAAATATTGTCACGAAGCAAGCGATTTGGAATTCTAGCAGAAAACTACAACATTAGAAAGAAAGCTTGAAAATAATGACCCCTAAAAATCAATTGTTATCATCATTGGCACACTCTCACTCGCAATCAATAAATACGGTAAATAGGAACACATTAAGGCAGATATTTTGTAAAAGTAGAATCCCAAAAAAATTAACTGAACTCGTATAATAAATAAATCGGGATGCTAGAAGCCGAGTTCCATGCAAAGACAAGTGAAGCGAAACATACTTCAACTAGTTAACAAAGTTGGTCTCATGGTAATAATAATAATCGAGCTTGCTCTTCGAATAATTCTAAACAACCCGAAGACATGCAAGTCGTTCTCTACTCCAAGGAGCCATCGTCGCCGATGGATTTCGCCACCATTCGTTTAAGATTAACTCGCAGAAAGTGCAAACGTACTCCCTGTCCTTTTACTTAAATTTTTTTGCAAATTTCTGATCTCGTGTTTGAAGAAAACTTGGTCAGTGTCGTAACTGTCGTGCTTAGGGCTATATATCAAGTGCATTACTCTCATCTCATATGTTATTATCCATCTTTCCAACTCAACCATCAGGGCCTAACACTCATACGTGACATTCATGACAACGGGTCTAATAAGCACCTTGCCAAACTTTAGCTTGTCGGTTTTTGCAAGGTATTTTGTCTTTAGCAGAGGACGTACAACGGTGATAAGACACACTTTTACATCCTCTTCCTCACAATTATCATGAGCGACAAGCGATCCGAGGTATCGAAAGCCCAGCACTATAATTTCAAATGTGTCCGCGATAGTTTTCGCATTTTAGCTACATTTGTATGCTTTTTTCGGGCATTTCTTAAAAACCCGAGCACTAATCGAATAAGATCAAAAATATAATTTCACAAAGTATCCTTTAAGTATCCCAAAGAAATTAATTTAACTTATATAAGAAATGTGTCGGTATGTTGGAAACCGATCTCGATACAAAAGTAAGCGAATTGAAACATACTTCAACAGTTTAGGAGTAAGCCAAGGATGCGTACTTTCGCCAATGTTTTTTCCTACCGTAATGGATAGTGTCATACTGCATTCTAACTGTTTTTAATGGGGACTAACAAGAAAAGATCTGTATTACGCAGTGATTTATGCCTTCTTACTAACAAACACTATGACATGCAGCAAAAAATACAGCAGCTATTAAATTTAGCTAACGAAGTTGGTCTTAATATAATAATAATCATATTTTATAGGCCATTACTGATCCGAACCGACTCACAAACCTGGTCCAATAGTTTCGGTCCCAAACATGCTCTTGGTATTGTCCTAAAAAAATCCGAAGAAGACAAGTTCTCTACCCCGAGGAGCCATCGTCAAATGATGGACCTACTATCAAAGATACCTACACCATCCGTTTAGTATTAGCTCATTCGTCAGTGTTTAACTCACACCCAAACATGACAGCTGGTCTGATCTACACCTTGGCCAACTTCAGCATGTCGGCATTTGCAAGGTTTTTTTTTGTTGGCAATGGACGTGGGGCCAGGGTTGGGCGTTTTTCATGTAAAAAACGTTTTCTCTATTTTACATGTAAATAACGTAAATTACAAAAAGAAATGTGTATTTTACAAAAATATGTAAATTATATTTAAAAAACGAGAATCCGTCCAGAAATAATTTTAAATATTGAATAAATGATACAAACATTTGTTTATAAGAATAACTTGCATTAGAAAATCCAATTAAACATTTTATTTAAATGGTTAATCATAATTATTTTCAACTTTTAGTTATCTACATTGAGACTATAAAAATCACCTATCCTTCTACAATGCCATCTGTTTACGTCTTAAACTAGTTCTTATATTTGACAAAATAAACAACTAGTGACATAGTGCCATCTAGCTACATTTGAATAAACTAAAATAAAATATTTTTAAGAGTGCATATTTCTTTCGATATGTAGCGGAAAAATAATTGCAATTTGACGTTTAATCATAAATAAAATAATTCTTTGCAGTGAAATGAATGAAGTGAATCTATACTCGTTTGACTGGCTTTTAAATTTAAATCTTTATTAATTTCAAACAGGACAAAATCAACCAAATTATCACTACCCGTCTCACCCTCATCAAATAAATGTATGCCTGAAATTACTAGCCCTATTCTATCAATTCGATAAAATTCCGATGCATTATGCCTTTGATGTCCAGTGTAGTAAAGGGGTAGCGAATATGATTATCGAATTTAAGCGTGGAACTGTAGTGAATTTTATTAATTCAATTTAATTTTTTTTACTCTAATTACAATTAATAATTTTTCATAACCTAAGTTTGCAGCAACACCATTATACTAACCTTACCATAGAATTAATTCTAGATAAATTGATTAATACATTAATAATTAAATTTGAGAAAAATATTCTTTTTAAAACCCAGCAGTTACCATTCAAGGAATTCCATGTGCTAACTCCTCTCACGAAAAACGAAGCGTTCATCAAATTACATTTATTGATAGCAGGTGTCAAGATTTCATTGTCAAAATATTTCTTATCATAGAAAAGTTGCACTTTATTTTACATTTATACATATGTACAAATATCACAATAAATAAACACAAATACACTACACTGTAGTATATAGTCAATTTTTCTTTAATTAAGAGATTTGGTAAGAGATGGCGATAAATGTAATGAAAAAGTTGATTTATATTTTACAGTATGTATAAAATAATCGTTTACATTTTACATACATTTTACATGTAAAAAACCCAGTAAATTACATTGTGTAATTTACACGCCCAACTGTGCGTGGGGCTTACAAAGCTCTATTGGTATAGTGATAAGATGTCCTTTTATTCTATTTCTTTACCATTATTATTAATGAAAAAAGATCCGAGGTATCAAAAGCCCGTCACTACTTCAAGAGGTCATCACTACTAAAATCAATTGCGTCTAGGTTTCTAAAACCTGTTATCACTTATTTTATTTGAGACCCGTTGATTTGGAAACCAACGGAAACTCATACATGTGGATTCAAAAGTTATTTTACAACGTTGCCATTCAGTCTATTTACATAGACATCAACTGTATATGTCTGAACTTGGTTAGTCCGATGGTCTAAGATGTCATGTCACAAGGTTTTTCGTAATATTCCTTAAAGATAGGGCCTGACGCGGGCACCAATCGAATAAAGTCGAAAATATTATACCACAAAGTATCTCTTCCTTTAAGAATAATTTTTTTGTAGTCTCTGCATTCCCAGTGTAAATTTCTCGTATAGGATATATAAGCACATCTCTGCGGTATCGTACATACCTGAAGATAAATCTATGATAAAATCGATGTGATAATTGTGAGTCTTATGTGTATAGAATGTCACAATTGTCTGGTTTACTAAATAAGTCGTTATCAGCTATATTTAATTCTATTCATACATTACATAATTATAAAATAAGATAATTTTATTTATACCAATCGTTAGTACTCGTAAGTATAAGCTAATGTCAATTTTTAATACTGAGAAAATACGTTTAAAAAAATTTTATTTCGGAAATGTTTATTTTTCAATGAATCATAAGTCTTATCAAATAAGTGTGATTTAGGGAGTTACCCTTTTTTAGCAAAAAGTTCATGATGGTTTAGTTTTAAATTGCACATGACGGATTTTTAAAAAAGATTATGTTTGCAAACTATACTATGACAAAGGCAATCAAAAATAAGTGTTTAGGTAAATTATTGATGATTTATACTGTAGACTACCAAAATAATATAAGGATTCATCGACGCTAACAGTGATCTCAAAAATTTATCAAGATATATTCGGAACACCTAATAATATTTTTTAACCACGTGTAAAAGTGTTGATGAATCAATCAGAAGCAAATATGTTCTTTCTAAGCGCAGTTAATGAGAAAACATATTTCCACCGTCACAAGCTCATTCGTCACAAAAATTTACTAAACTCTCAGAATTACGATATTTCTAGGTAAAATTGCATAAGATATTATTATATTTTACAACAACAAATTTCAACAACTATAAAGGTTTTTCCGCTTAAATGTCATTCGCAATTAAAAATGATAAACATAGTATTATTAATACTAAATAAACACATAATGACTCCACTTCTAGAGTACATCTTAAGTTCTTAACCATATATCAAGATTGTTGTGAATAGCAAGTGCATCGTTATGAATGTTTTGTTTAGACACGAACTCAAATTGGTAATTTTATGCAGTTACACATAATTCTGAGGTATACATATAGAATATACTTAGATATACAGCGCATGTTGTTGGGGGTATTTAGTATAAAAAGTTGGATTACTGGACTTACGATTTGCATTTGAAAAATGAAAAAACCGCTGCCTAAATTACCAAATACAAGGTTTAGCTTTAGTTCGTATAACCGCCTTATTTTATGCTGATAGTGTAGATCTCAATTACAAACATAACTTTGAAAAATAATTCAGTTTTTCAGGACGAGTGTCATTTGTAAATCCCAAATTAGTGACGTTTAGTATAACCTAGAGATTATTCTTAGTAATTTTCAAAGGTATTTAACATGTCACAGTTTGAAATACTTTTTACCAAATTAGACAGATTGAGAGTGCGGAAATATTTTTTGATCGATCGATCGAATGTCGATCGGGCGATCGACATTCATAATTGAGGTGAATGATAAATCGT
Organism: Tipula confusa; assembly: GCA_963556175.1. Classification (NCBI taxonomy): domain Eukaryota; kingdom Metazoa; phylum Arthropoda; class Insecta; order Diptera; family Tipulidae; genus Tipula; species Tipula confusa. The sequence continues at coordinate 83,599,304 of OY744476.1, read as the reverse complement.
CTAAAATTATTAAAAATCACTTAGGAGATCCTAAAGTTTCTTACCTCAGGCATGTGCTATTTAATATTAATATTATTGATGAAACTGCAGGAAGGTTCCTCTTTTTCTTTTATGTAATCCGCGAAAGCATAGGATCCCCTCAAACGGCTGCAACTTCATTTTCATATGATTTCTACTATTCGGATACCTTGCCGATTCCAGTCAAGTGCCGTTTGGAAGCTAATCCAGCTCTATTTCCAGTGTCTGATAGAAAACGTTATTTGTGTTGCTAATCAAAATAGACCATTTGAGTGCCTATATGTCTTTGGAAGCCATATAACCAGTTTTCGAAAAAAACACATGACTATTTTCTTCTTAACGGTTTGGCCCCACACAGTTGAAATCTGCCTACTCATATTCAATAATCGTCATCCGTGATGTCACATAACTCTCCTCGTTTCACAGCTGAAACTGGATGACTTCACATGGAAAGCAATTGCATTTAAATTTAAAAGACATTTTTATGATTTTCCAAGTTTTTTTTTTTTTCATAACTTTTTATTTTTTATTTTAAAAAGATTTTTTACAAAGTCATTTTTGACTAACAGCATAATTCTAATAATATAATAATGAAGCCTCATCTATGTATTCTTTCCATAAAGTGTTATTTTGGTTGATTTTGCATTATGCGCACTACTCAGGTAACTCAAAAGATTTTAGTCTTTTGAGTCTTCTTATAATACACTCTTGATGAAGTAGTCTTACAGCATCAATATTAGGGTGATGATGGAGCCTCTCCTGGTATTTTTGAGCACATTTCTTTTTTCACTTGCGCCTGTGTCCATTTCGAGATCTCTATGAAGGTCACTATTACGAGTGTACCATGGAGCATTTACAATCCCTCTAAGAACTTTATTTTGGAATCGTTGAACTATCTGTTGGTTGCTGGTTTTGGTGCATCCCCACAGTTGGATACCATAAGTCCAGACCGGCTTGAGCACTTGTTTATAAAGCATAAGTTTATTGTGAATGGATAACTGAGAGTTTCTTCCAATTAATCAGTACATTTTTCTATATTTTAATTGAAGCTCTTCTGCTTTCTTTTTCACATATACTTTCCAGTTTACCTTGCATCAAGGTTCATACCAAGGTATTTTGCTTGATTTGCATGTGGTACAGGGATATTATTGAGAGTCACAGGTAGTGGTTCTATTGACCTATTAGTGGAGTTAATGTGAGTAGACTTTGATTCATTCACTTTAATTCTAAACTTAGTTAACCAATCTTGTATATTATTTATGGCTATTTGTAGTTTGAATGCAGTGTCATCAGCAAACGTGGCGGTAGTTGTATTGCTCGTCTGTGGTAAGTCGCTTGTAAACAGTACGAAAAACAGTGGCCCTAAGACCTGCGGGACTCCTGCTTTAGCTTCTTTTATGCTGGAGTAAGTTCCTTCTTGTTTAACTCTAAAGTATCTTCTTTTCAGGTATAACTAACAGCTCGCAATACTCAAATGGCAGAGTTTACTCCAATTTAAATATTAAACCATCCAGCCAGACTTTGTCAAATGCCTGTGCTATATCCAGAAATATGGCTGAACAAATCTTTTTTTCCTCTAAGGATTTTTCTATTAAATCTGTTATTCTATGAACTTGATCGATTGTGGAGTGTTTTTCTCTAAATCCAAACTGATGGGATGGAACAGCTCCTGATTTTATAATTTCTGGTTTAATTCGTTTTAATAATAGTTTTTCAAACAGTTTTGACATGATGGGAAGAAGTGATATTGGCCAGTATGAGGTTAATTCACTTGGTGGCTTACCTGGTTTAGGTATCATTATCACTTCTGCAAATTTCCAAGATAGAGGGACATAACGTAGTCTGAAGGAAGCATTAATCATGTTCAATATTTTTTTAATTGCTTTGTTAGGTAGTTGTTTAAGAATCTCTCCAGTTATCAAGTCATATCCTGGTGATTTGTTAAGTACTACATGATTCTTTATTTCTTGCTTCACTTCTTTAGCATTGGTTAATGGGGTTTCTTGTCTCAAGATGGTTGTATGGTTTACAATCAGTATATCCTGTTGATTAAGTGTTGTTAAATTAGGGTGAAAGGTACTCTCGAGATGATCCGCGAAACATTCTGCTTTTTCTTCTTTGGTTTTAGCCAGGCGACCATTATTTGTTCTTATTGGAGGTATGTGTATAACTGGCCTTTTCAGATATTTGGTTGCTTTCCACAATGAATAATGACTATCTTTATCATAGGTGAGAGATTGTAGGTATGAATTTATTGATTCGGGCACTTCTTTTCTCTTAAACTGGTGATTTAATTTCCATTGGTAGCATTTGCCAGCAATTTTTTTGTTTGTTGTATTAGTGATTTTCCACGCTGCTTGCTGTATATCTTTGACGAGCTTCTCCACCTCTTGTTCTAATGTTTCTTCTGATGAAAGTTGTGTGTTTAAAATGATTCTATTATTTAGTTCATTCCTAAAATATTTCCAGTCAGTATATTTATTTGTTAACATTGGCTGCTTGTCATTTGTAATTATTGTATCACTTATTATCATTAAAATAGAGGAATGGTCAGATGTGGAGTCAAATCCTTCCTGCACTTGTATATAATCAACCGGGATTTTTCTTGTTATAAAAAAGTTAATTAGATCAGGTGTTTTATTTTGATCGTTGGGCCAATAAGTTGGTTTCCCAGTAGAATGCCAGTTGCAGTTGTATTTAATTACTGCTTGATGTAGCTCTTTCCCTTTAGGTGTTGTTAGTCTTCATCCCCAGTCTGTATGTTTAGCGTTGAAGTCACCCCCGATTATGAATTTTTCACCTAGCTGCTTGAAGAAGTGTTTGTAAACATTCTCTTTGATGCTGTATCTAGGTGGGCAATATATTGCGGCTACCACTACTTTGTGGTTGCTGGTATTAATGCTAACGCTAATTTCTTGTATTTCATCACTTTCAAGTTTTAGTTGCAGATCGTATTTAATATCCTTTTTTAAAATCACGGCACTGCCCCCTCGTGCATTATTATTATAATAAGAATATATCTATTTTTTCTAAATCAAGAAATAGTTGTATTTCATTTTGTCGTTGCAATATACCATTGCAGTTCCATGCAAGAATTTTTAAATTATTGGCCATGTTAATTAGCAAAGAGAGGCTACCTCTGATGCTGTTTGATTTTTTTCGAGTAAAGTGAGCGTTTGCATGATTGATATGAGGGCATGATATGAGAATATCTTGTAGTGTTTTATTAGTTTGGTTATTATTTGAATCATTAACTGAAGCAGAACTATGTTGCCTTTTCGAGCTTCCAATAGTGAGTGCATCAGCAAATGTTACATTTGGATTAGTTCTTGATAATTTGCTTAATGTTTCGTGTGTACTGTCCTTGACTTTGTGGATATTCTTGTTGAGGCTGAGTTGATTTCCTGCCTGGTACTTTCTAAAGTTTCGCTTGTTTTGTTGCGAATTTTTTGCAGCTCTCTTATAACAATGCAACCTCGGTAGTTGGCTGGATGTGCCTCTCCACAGTTGACACATTTTGGTGGGGTGTCTTTGAAATTCTATCCGATTGTTGTTCATGATATTTTTAATACTTTGATAATTATCGCAATTGGATATTATAACTGGAGGTGGCCATGGCACGTTTTTCTCCAGTTGTATATTCTTCCTTTCGATTGAGAGTTCTTTACTTGATCGTTCCTGTTCCGCTGAAATCTGAGCTTTTTCCTCCTGTGGTACATTCCTACTTCCGGTTGGAAGCTGCTCAATTGATTGTTTCAGTTCGGGTGAAACTTGTGGTGATTTACTCATCTTGCTTTTCTTATTTTTTTTGTCACGGTTCAGAATCCATCCCGTTTCTCTGTTCAGCTCTTCTTCATCTGTTTCATATATAACCTTTATATGATCAATGGTATCGTGTTTTTCCTGCAACTTGGAGGTTTCCGTCTCAGATATTACTGCATTTAGAGCAACTTTTAACTCCTTGTTTTCTTGCTTTAAGCTTTCGAGGTCTTTGTTTAGATTTAACGTTAAATTTTCTATTTCGTAAATCTTATTGCGCAGTTCTGCGTTATCCCTTTCCAAGGTGTTCGCTAATGGTGGTGATGATCTACCCTCCCTGGGTTTTTGTCCAAATGGGTTGAGTTGCCTAAGAGGGCTGTTAAACAATGATTGGCTCACCCTAGAATCCGTTGAGCCAGCCTCGTTAGAGGGTGGATTTGCCAGCTGCTTAGCTATGTTACCACCTGGGGTACAATTATCTGAATTAGTTGTACTCATTGTTTATTTTACTGGTCATTGAGCATCTACCACTCTGACCAGTACGAGTTGGTAGTGGGTCTGGTTTGAGAACTTCATTTACTAAGTTCTCGATAGTCGGTTATACCGCCGTGTTTCGGTCGCCAGAGCCTCGTTAGTTTTTTTTTGTTTATAAATGTTCAGAGCACTTAGGATATAGGTATGTATATCCTTTATATGAAAGTTTTAGCAACAAACACACAGCACTACTGCAAAAGGTAAAAGGAAGGATTAGGAAGGAAAAAGGTAAGAGAGGAATAAAAGGAATAAAGGTTTTCAGTCTTCTAGTTGTTTACTTTTGATATTAAGTTTGAATCTCTGTAAATTGTATTCCAAGGGAAACGTCTCGTCGTTCAGTTTATTCCACATTCGCGTACTTCTAACAAAAAAAGAATTTTTAAATTTATTGGTCTTCGCGAATTTAATTTCCAGATTGTATCGGTGTACCAGGCGTCTTAAATTACGCGCGGGCTTTGACAAACCAGGCATAAATTCATAAAATTCCGATGAACAATGACCATGAAAGTACTTGTAAAACACGCATAAGGCTCCCACATTACGCCTATGGGAAAGAGAATCAAGATCAGATAAAAGTTGCCTAGCAGGGTGCATCACATGCAGGTGAGGATGACATTTGAGCTGTTTCTAGACCACTTAGCTTAAGCCCTCTTTTCCCATTCCAAGTAATCCAAGTAATCATAAATTGTCCAAGTAATCATAAAACGATCACATAAAAACTGTCAATTAACGTGAGAAACACTTTTTGTTTGACAGACAATAATAATTTGAATTCACTAGAGCTATAATTTGCCTTCAAATACGAAAGCAAATTGTTGATATGGTAAGCGCCAGCAATGGCTTATAAAATCGTTTTTTACTATTATACTAAGTAAACGGGTTAATTTATTTGTGCAAAGAAATTTTTTTTAAAGTGCACGCACTTAAACTACACAAATGTTAACATGAAAAGAAAAGTTAAAATCGAAAAAAAAAGAAAACCGAAGTAGACGCACAACAAAAAAACCAGAGAAACTATGTACGTCTCTTCTTTGATAAGTAATTAGTTCTTATTACTATTATTAAAATAATAAAACCTTGAAGACTTAAAGTTTAAATTACCACGTTTACATCATTGCAACTTTAATAGTATGTAATATGTATATATATATATATACAATACTTAGTATTCTTTCCCTCAATTTCCACCACATTCAATTTTACGAAGGCAATTCATTATGTTCACGATGGATGAAAAAGGCAACAGTTTTTTGGGTTTGCCTAATTTTTTTTTGTTCTCTTTTTTATCAATAAACGAAATTCGTTTTGCGAATTTTTTGAAAATGTATTAGTAAAAAAATGAAATATTTGACAGGTGTGTTTAAAATATTTTTAATGGCACATGGTCACACTATTAAATGTATGAAAATTTTGATATTTTATTTATCATGGACTTAATGAACTACCTTCGTATAACAGCATGCGATAATTTTATTTTGCTTATTTCCTACTGGTGTAAACATGGCATTAGTGTAGATATAATATGTTTACGGTAAGAAATAAATTAAATAACAACAATCAATGTAATAATAAATAAGAGTAAGCGAGTCAACAGTTGTCACTTATATAGTAATATAAATTAGTTAGTTAATCTAGATTGAGCAAGTATAGTTTCTTGTGCTTTCTGTAAATAAAAAGCTCATGTTTTAGTTAGATTTGTTGCAAACATATTATAAAAATTGTACTGTGCAGTCAGTTGAGCGAAGTAAATATTAAAAATAAAACGGTGATTAAAAATTAAAAAAAAAAAAAGTGAAAATGCCTTTAATCAATAACGAATCGATTAACGAGAAAAGCATAAATGTTTTGGACCAATTTAATTCTAAGGACACAATCGAACGTTACATCAAGTGTACAAATAATAAAATTGAATCGTTCTATATTTGTAATATGGACGAAATATTTTCAAAATATAAATTGTGGATGGATAAAATACCAAGAGTGCATCCTTATTACGGTAAGTGGAAGATGAGTTTAATTAGTAATTTGGTGCATAAATACGGATTTTTAATTTTGGTTGGTCGTTAAAGTGCTCGATTTATGTATTATATCTGTAAAATAAAAAACTTGTTACAACTTATTATCCGCACATTCTTCTTCAATCACGGATCTGAATATTTTAGTAAAAAACAAGTGTGATAACGTAATGTTACCGAGCAATTGGCGCAGTCGTTAAAGCTGCGGTGTTTGAGATGATTACGATCCTGATTAGCTCACTACTGTAACCAATTTAATTGGCACTGACTTCCAATAAATTTTGATTCTGTTTAATCAACTTACAAGTCGCCGATCGACGCTGCAGATAGTATGGTTTTTCTATAGACGTTTCATAACAAAAAAAAAATCATCAGTTTTTTCTTGCAGATTGGAATTACTATGTACTTTCGGGAAATCATTAGTTATAGCCGTGGCTTGTTCTGATTAAATTATCGAAACGCTCAGTATATGGTCAACTTTCTTTGAGTATTTAAGCTTGTGCATCTTGTTCGTTTCATATACGTATATTTTATTTTTAATGATTTATTTGGAAGTAAAAGAATTGTGCCGATTTGAGATAATCACTATGCAAACGTGGAATCTTAATCCATTTGACCTCATGTTTTTCAGGTTCGGTTGGTTTTGTTTAGTAATCTTGACCTTATAGTATTAATGGGCCATTAGAAATGAACAATCATCTTCGTTGAAATAGGGCATCGTGACTTCTTTCTCAAGATGATGCTTAGGTTCCACAGCCAAATAGTCTAAGCTACAGGTGTTGGGTATATTATCGTGCTTGTCTTTGAACTGAAGATGCTTAGCACTGCGTTATTTTTTTTATGTAATTGTGGTTTTTATAATAGTTAGCGTAGAATGTCTTTGCAGCCTCCCGTTTAGCCCAATATGGGTGGTTTTAACTGGCATTATATAGATGGAAGAGCCAGTCGGTTTAACAGTTAGTTTTGTAGAACAAATTTTTTGATGTTCAGTTAACATTATTTGTGCATCACAAAAATTTAAGAATCGTCCGAGTTAAAGTTTTGACTCAAAGTTTGACTTAAACAGAAATAAGTTTTTTTTCTTTAAATTGACATTTAATCTTAACTAATTAAAACAAAAAATGTAGGAATATTATTCCTTTCAACCATCCCTCAACATAAATTACACGAAAGTTCCTCGGGTTTTAAGGGACTCATTAATTTCTAATTTTTTTCTAATTAAAGCAATTGTCATCTGTTTCACCCCTCTTTTGGTCTCATTTTATTCCGAAATAATGTTCGATTTTTACCCTACGTCTTTTGCAACTCCTTCGCGGTTATTGAGTGTAATATTCAGGAGCACACACTTGTTTTTCTTTGAGATATAGGATACCAAAGTCGTGTCACGAATAAATGCAAACAAGGATGAAAACACAAAACTTAACTGATATCGGCCACAAAACCCAACAAATTAATCCTGGATTGACTATAATTAATCCCTATAATTCCTGGATTGGGGCTAGTTTCTCTATTCTTCTGCAAAAGGTTCGTGTACTGCAATCATAAAACCGAGAAATTTCCACCGTTGTTTTCTATCACTTCTTGAAAACCCTCTGCCATTTTCATTGTAAAATGATAAATTAATAAAATATTACGCCAGATCTTTAATGACTTGACTGGTTGGTCCGTACAAATTCAAGTCGCTTTCTCCCATTGGCATACAAATCGATTTTAATACAATAAGCATATACATATTTGCCTTGTACAGTCGCTTTTGTACGGTCAACTGGCTAATTTTGCCTTTCCGAGTGTTATTTATCTCAGTCTGAACTGGTTTGACTTTTTACTATGGCTTGCTTTTAGAAATTGCACTATTCTTTTATCTTCTTCTGAGGTTCGGACTTCCTTTTTCCTTGCAAGTTCTGATATAATGAGGTCTTTATTATATCAATTTTTGGTTTTCTTAATCCATTTCCGTCTCCTTATTTCTGTGTTAATGTCCAACTTCTTCATGATACTATGTAGCTCGATTGCTGTTGTGGTGTTCGCCTGGAGCACTGTAATATTTATCGAAGAGACTTATTTACGAACACCTGCAGTTTGTGTATGTTTTTTTCATATTTTTGCTTTTCAGACCCATAAAGTAATACTGATCTTACACACGAGTTGAACATTCGTATCTTGGTCTTGCTGGTCATACAAAGTATTTCAGATTCTGTGTAATATAGTTTTCGCATGTCACTAGCCAGTACGATCAGGAAAAGCATTTGCGAGAGTTGTCGTCCTTGCCTTACTCTTCGAGTGTTGTTATATATTTCACTTTATTTGCCTTTATATTGAGCTCGGTTTCCAGCTATCCGATTTGTTTCTTGTATAAGTTCCATTAATTTCTTTAAAAAATCTACTTCGATAACTGGTTAGAAGTAGCTGATTAGAAGTTGTCTCTGTGGTTGTGAGACACTTATGCTTCGTAAAAGACTTCTAAACGAGCATGCTAACTTTAAAATTCTACCACAGCATGCTTGGTTTGTCGTAGGAGGCAACTAAACAAAGGTTGGATCGCTGGGCCGACTTATGTTAACTTATGTCGCTTATTGTTAACTATGCAGTTTAGGTTAGGATCGGCACGTGGAACTTACAGTCACTAAGAAAACTAGGCGCTTTTGACACTATATCAGCCATGAACGGGTTTTGTTGGAACTCGTTGCTCTCCAAGAAACTCGATAGCCGAAACGTGGAGAGCATGTGTCCCAAGGCTGTACATTGTTTTACAGTGGAGGTGACTTCGGCAATCTCGCTATTGTTTTATTCTTGGGCCAAAGGTGAAAAAAGGTTGATAATCTACTTTAACGCATCCAATATGCCAATCTGACAATCATTTATGTTCATGTGCTCATTTATGTAAGCCAACCCAAAAATAAAGTCTCATTTTACAACAATTTGGACAATCTGATGGAATCTATACAGGAGCACGATGTCAGAATAGTGATTGGGGACGTTAATGCTTTGGCTGCCAAATTTGTAGGCAGTGATCATCAATTGGACACTGCAAAGCTAAGATTTCAGTTTTCGTAAAAGTCAGGGATCGAAGGTAAACGAAAGTTACGTTTCAACTGCGAAGGTCTTATAATCAAAGATAAAAAGCACAATATCAGAATCTTGTTGACAGAATCATTATGGAATCGAACCTCTGTTCTGTTGATGTGAACGCTCTATGGGAGGTATTGAAAACATCTGTTGTCAGTGCTGCTCAGATAACTTTAGGTATTGTACAATTTAAACCCAAAAGTGATTGCTTTGGTTTGAAGCCTATAAAAAAGTGTGAATGCGTTTTACAATCGTAAGGAAGAACAAAGCGATCCTTGCTAGGAGAATCGCCAAGCGAATTTGAAGACGGAAAAAGCGTGAATGTTGGAAGGCTGAATTCGTAAGAATGCAACAACTCAGCAAGGGCACAGTTCTCACAGTTTTTCTCACAGTTGTTAAAATGAGTCACCGGACTGCACCATACCTTCATACTTAGGTTTAATGACATTCGGGTCCAGGATGGAAACCTCCGTGTTAACATCAATGCAGTTCTCGACACTTGCAAGGGGCATTTATCTGATTTATTCAATGTTCAACAAGTGTCAAATACGTTATTTGAAAGTTGGCAAATACAGACTGCAGAGATGTGTATAGAGACCCATCCTACGAAGAATTTACACTATGCTATGCGGGTACTGAAAAAAATCGCTTCTCTAGGATTGATTACATTAATTTCGGGCTCTTGATTTTTGGTGGTCATACTTTGTAAAACTATCTTTTCGATCTAATTCGATCAATTCGGCAAAACGAAATTATGCCTGATAAATGTAAAGTGGGCACGTTATCCTCTTTCCTTAAAAAGGAAGTCACAGCATACCAATTACCGTCGTATGTATAACATTGGAAGGAATCAGGTAACTACCCAGAAGGATTTTGTCCGAATTGGTCGCAGTCACTGTTCAAGTTATTTCGCTAAAGATGATTTCTTCTATATATTACGAAAAATCTCGTGACGATCATCAGGTCTTCTTGGAATTACAGCAAGCATATAACTCAATAAATCAAGATAGCTTATGATTTGCTTTGCGATCTAATGGACCTGAAAAATATGTGAGTTTATATAAAATGTCAGTAATCCAGTCACAATGTTATGTTAAAGTTGAGAACCAGCTATTAGGAATTTTTGCAATTAGCTCTGTCCCCAATACTCTTTAATAACATGTTAAAGCGAAACACGTCTGACAACATCTTAAATCGTTAGTCTAACAAGGTTCTGGCATATGCAGATGATATCTGTATAATTAGACTGAATGGCAACGGTGTAAAAGAACTATGGGATCCACTTGTTAAAATCCATGAGTCTAAAACGCGGATAAAATTTTGTTTTAATCCTTTAAATTTTTAAATCAACAGGAATTAATAAATTAAAGATTTTAGGAGCCAAAATTAAAAATAAATTTTGGAAATTGATTGTTGTCAACCTTTGAAGCCGCATACACTGTTTAATTCTTAAATTACAACCGCAGTAATGAAATTCAACCGAACAACGTTAGAACTAAAAAAGCCTTCATTGTTTTGAACACATGAAAATGCCTCAAAGAAAGTATCTCTAGACCCTGAAATAAAGGTCACGATACAGATAATCGCGGAATATTAAGAATAAATCTTATAACATGTTTTTGTGCTATATATTACTTAGCTTACTAGTTCATTTGGTAATTTTGTATCAACAAAAACATCTGCCGGAGGTACTAGTCATAAGATGTAGATTTCACTTATCATTAATGCCAGAAAATTACATCTTATAAATAAGATTGGAACCGTTGCAACGTAACACCACAAAAACCAGCATGACACACTTTTTGTACAATTAGACGTCATAGTTTACCATATCAAATGCTTTGGTTAAATCTACAATAGTAAAACTAATCGAGTTTGTAACGGATGGCACTTTATGACCCCGTTTCAAATAAAATCCATTTTATGCTAATTCGTTGCTTTTAAAATTTATTATTTTTGTTTGTTGCAAAACAATTAAATTATATTTGTTTTGTAATAATGCAACAATCCTAAAACTACACGTGTAATAAGAAACTTTAAAAGTTAATTTTTAACAAGTACGATGAGTGCAGTGTACCCCACCATAAAATGTCCACACGAACAAATACAAATTCACAACTAGTGAGATCTTTCGGAACATAGATATTGTTTTACGGCCAGCTGCGGGTATTTTAGTGGAAAACTACGAAATTTTCAGTTGTTCGACCAGTGAAACTTAAGTGTTTATCCGTATAAAAGTTCTGCTGCGGTGTGTATTCTAGATCAGACTTGATCACTGTATGAAGTCCAAGAAGAATAAGTGGGTGGTGATTTCAAAGTATAGGGTGTAATCGCTCTACCGCATACCATTTGAAATTGAATGATAACTAGTCGTCCGTATTTTGTGAGATCCAAGTAATTTACTGAGTTCTGAAAATAAATTACTCTCAAATTGACCGCCTTGGTCGGTCGTTACCTCTTGTGGAACAACATATCTATAGAGACGTACTGGTCAATAAAAGCACGCATACCGTAAATGTTTTCATGTCCGGAAGTGGTATAGCCTCGGGCCACCGTGTGGACCTATCAATTATCTTTAAAATGTATAAAACTTCCCATTTGACGGAAGTAGTAGTTCCACTAGAGTATTGTATTCGAGTTGCCTATTAACTTGAGCTTTCTGGCATTGAACAGAAGTTTTACACCATTTTCCCTTATCCAGGTTAATACTAGGCCAAAAGTATCTCGACGGTCAATAACTTTCGCGTTGCTTTGATACCTTTGACAAAACGTGCAATTTTTTTAAAAACCATTCTGCACTTTTCTCTTGGAATATATAGGGCCTATTTTTACCAATCGAACCTTCACACCAAATCTTTTTCTCTGATAGCTTTATTGGAATACATTTTCATACTTGATTTTCTTCTGGCCGTGACAATGTATCTGCGAGTTTAAGAGGAAAAATGATAGTGGATAGCAACATCCTCCATTGTATTGTTCCAACACAGCACTTATCTCTGTACCCCGAACAGTTTGGCCAGATGCTCTTTGATTGAAGCAATTTTCTCGGTTAATTGCTCAATAAACCGATGATATAAGTAGTTCACCATATCCAAGAAACTTTGCATACTTGGTAATGGATGTTGGTGGAGGTAAATTGCGTATTACTGTATTTCTATTCTCGGATAGCCTAGTGCCGTCTTTGGTAATTTCGTGACTGAGGAATTTCAACCAAATTCGCACTTCGATGGTTTTATCCTAAGATCATATTCACTGAGTCTTTGGAATAGAATGCGAAGATGTTCGTAATGCTCATTTTCATTTCGACTTGCCACCAATACATCGTCGACACACACAAAAATGAAATCTAGCTCACTAGTGACTTCGTTCATGAAACGTTGGAAAGTCTAAACAGCAACTGGTATGTAGTGGTAACATTTATTAGATCGATTTTTGAGAATATGATTTTGTGTTTTTCGGAATTGAGTCTGCTCGGGCAAGAAATTGGAAGATGTCCTGCAGTAACGATGTGACGAACAATATTATGATGTACTGGAATATCATATGTTCGCTCTTTAGTTAGGAAATTGTCGGAGAAGCTCACCATATTATCCGTCGATAGAAAATAGTTTTGGTGGCTGTAAGAGACGTTTTTGTGTCGCGAAGTCGTTTGTTGTTTAGATCAACTAAAATTCCATATTTGGTAAAGAAATCAGCTCCTAAAATTGGACGTTTAACCTCACCTATTATGAACCCATGAGTAAATGTTTTACAGGATTCTAAAACGATTTGCAACAATTTAATGCCAAACGTTTTAATTGATGTGCCATTAGTAGCAACCAAAATATCTTGTGATGTCTAGGATGACTAACACATCTGCACTCGTACCTACCAGAAAACAATGTGGGCCGCTACGACATTGGGTATCGCAAGTTTTCCGCACTTGTACTTGAAGATGGTTTATTACGCAAATATATGCATCCATCATCTTTACATTTACGTGTAAGTATGCCAAATGTAAGGTGGTCCACCAGCACTTGCCAATTATAATACGATTTTTAGAGCATGAACGGTTTTTAGAGCTTGAACGGCCTTAAAGTCTGCATGTTTAAATTGTCATTTGAAGTTAACGAAGCTGATATTTGTGCACTAATAAATGGATTAGTGACGTTCATGATGTTGGAAACCGTTTCCGCTATGTCGCATGGCATAGTGATTGGACTTTCCTCGCTTGCCACTAGTACTGTCTGAATTTGTTGAGGTAGACGCTTGAGCCAGAGAATTCTTAACAGTTCATCGTTTACGATGTTTGAATTCACTGCCATAATTTTCACCTTATTTAATAATTCTGATGGTTTCTGGTTGCCTAATTTCGTGGTACTTAGTAATTGGTCAATATGCATGCTGTATAGGGATGATTTTGCCAATTTTGCAATAGCCACCACCAAATCACGGATATAGTTGCCTCTAGGTATTATAGTCTCGTTAGGAGCATTTAATTATTTATTAGACTTATTGCTTAAACTACAAAGTTCTTGGCTATTCTGGATATTATTTGGACAATTTCACGTAAAGAGGTGTGTAATTAAGGCACCTGCTACAATATTCATTTCCTACTATTTGCGTTTAGAGTAATGCATTTTAGTTGTTCTGGCATGATGAATTTAATAGGGAAGCAGTGAATCTCATAAAAGCAAATCGTCTTTCGACGATGTTTATAGTGAAGATCATATTCTGTAAAACATGTGTCGCATTTAGATTTAAGATAGAAACAATTAATTCCGAATAACTCTTCTCATTTTTGTGTCAGGCGGTTTATTCTGTTTGACGATTTAGAGGACGGCCGATTTCCATCCAGGTAACGGCCTGTTTGCATAAGATATGCTCTCGTTTTGCAGCCCTAGTCCTAAAGAGACATGAGCGGTGTCTGGTTTTCGCCGGTTAGTGTACTTTTATAAATTTTTGTCTCACCTGACACTTGCTGTAATTCGCTGGATGTTGTTCTCCGCGCAGTCCACACATTTTGCTGTTTTTTTGTAAATCCACATTGCTCGCACAGTTGCCAGGAATTTTGCACCTTTGGGTTCGACTATAGTTGTGTGGCCAAATCTCTGACTATTTCTGCTTTGAGTCACCTTGAGCTAACTTTGTGTCTTCTCCCATATGACTCTGTAGTAGTTTATTTCTTTTATGCTTAGCACATTTTAGAGCGTCTTTTTATCAATTAACATTTGAAAGACCAGTAAAATTAAGTTCATCGTGGTAGAAGTCCTCCTAGATACCCTCTGGTTTTAGAGTAGTATGTCCTCCACCCATAACGTAAGGCCTCTGCGGACGTGTAAGTTAGATATTTAATTTTTTTTATTATTATACGGTCGTTTTTATTTTTGGCCAATCCTGTTTTTTGTGGTGACTGATTTACAACCACATTTTATTTTCGCTGGACCTTCCGCAGTAGCTAATATTCTCTGCTGATTCTGCTACCATCTCGGCGGGAATATTATATATTGTACTGGTTGATATTATTGCATTGTTTATTTTCATTATTTTGCAAGATTTCAATCCGTGAATTCTAAAATCGTTATAGAAATGTTTAGTTTTATTGGAAATTTCAGTTAACATTTTGTTCTAGTCACCATCAAGGTGACATGATGCTGTGCTCATAAAACTAATGTGAAACTGGTTAGTTAAACGTTTAAACTACATTCTTCACTTTGACATAATATTTATGAGCGCGTGTCCATAGGGTTTTGCAAATAACATTGTACGTTTAAATATATCAATCTACAATATTGAAACCAGTTACCAACAATGCAATGTCGAGGCTGTTAAACATTTAATTACTATAATTATATTAATTATAGAACTATATAAAATGTTGAATAAATTTCCACTAAAAAAATGCGTTAGTATCGTAAAAGCGTAAGCGTACCTTGATTTTATTAATTTATTTGACGGATCTATTATGTTATAGTTTGCGTAAATTGCGTGTGCAGATTAAACTTGAACTAGCTGATAAGCGAAATTAGGTCTACACACCTTGTACGAAGGACACCTATTAATCTACTCTAAAATTTGCAAATCATTTCTATTGCTGACAATTTAAATTTTTTATTTTAAACGTTAGACTTTATAAGTTATAATGCTAAAGTATACTATCCGAACCGTAGAAAACGTGTTTAACCAAGCATAAACATGATAATTGAGCACACATACGTATAATTTTAACGGATTTTAACAACTAATTTTTAATTAGCCGCGAAACAATTAACATCTTTAACACTTTCCATATCGTTTCAGCTGTCAAATGTAACCATGATGAAATGGTACTTAAGTTTCTCGCCAAATTAGGTGCCAATTTTGATTGTGCATCTAGGCCCGAAATTGAAAAAATACTCAGTCTCAATGTTACATCAGATCGCATAATATTTGCCAATCCAACAAAATTGCCGTCACACATTGAATACGCGCGAAATCATAGTGTAGCCATGATGACATTTGATTCGGACTATGAAATCGAAAAAATTAAATCAATTTATCCGAATGCGAAACTTGTGTTACGAATTAGGTGTGATGCAATAAAATGTAATCATCCGTTGGGTGTAAAATTCGGTTGTAATCCCGAGTATGATGCACCACAATTAATCGATATGTGTAAACGTGAAAAATTGAATTTGATCGGTATATCGTTTCATGTGGGGTCCGAATGTCTAGAGCCAGAGGCGTATCATCGTGCTATAAAAAAATCACGTGCCCTATTCGATTACGCCAAATCGGTGGGATACCAATTTAATTTACTTAATATTGGTGGTGGATATCCTGGTGAAGATCATTTACTCGACCTATTCGATTCGATCGCGTTTGAAATCAACAAGGGGATCGATGAATTTTTTAGCGATTGGGCTAATTTAAAGATAATTTCGGAGCCGGGCAAATATATGGTCACCAAAGCATTTACTCTGGCCACACAAATTTATTCGAAAAAAGTACGCAAGAATCCAAATGATTGTGGTAAAATTAACGAATTTATGTATTTCATAAATGATGGTGTGTATGGTTCGTTCAGTAAGCTACACCATGATCCAAGTATGACACCGGTGAAATATATTAAAATGGCAAACGATCGGAAAATTAACAGTATTTCAAATATTAAATTTACATTGTGGGGACCTACGTGTGACTCGGCGGACAATATTCTTTTTGCGAGTAACACAAAACTGCCCGTTCTCGACATTGGCGACTGGCTGTACTTTGAAAATATGGGAGGTTATAGTTTGGCGGTGGCCAATAATTTTAATGGATTTCAAATATCAAATGTCAAATATTTTATAACACGTAAAGTAGCTAAGGTATGTTTAACTGACTAAATATTTGGTTAATCGGTAATTAATTTTTATTTAATTTTTTTTTTTAGGAGATTGAAGAATTTCTTAAGATTACCATTTACGGATGCAATCACAATTATTTGGACATTAACCGATTTGAAATGTCTCCGGCAATCGAAGTGAAATGACAATGTTCAATGAGACAATGTCTTATTAGTGTAAATTTTAGAAATTTTAATAAATTTGTTGTTAGTTTGAAATTGGAAAACAAGTGTGTCTAAGAACAGGGCTAGTTATTTTAATTTAACGATTCTCTTCAACCTGGTTTATTCAGTCTTTTTCCGGAAACACATTTTTTTTAATTCATGGCAGCCGTTTAGCTAATATATCTAGAATATTGTGGGTCGAAGTGCTAATGCTGAAATGGGATATTAGTTACATCTTCTAGTCGTAGTCACATGTGCAGCCTGTTGTAATATAATATGTCAAACCTAGTCTGGACCTAGTGGAAGTATTCAGTTCCGCAATTAGAACATAACCTCCATATAAATCCAATAAGTACTAATGTTACAAATGGTTGAACTTCCATGAGAAACAATATAAGGTTAAGCGAGTATTACTTATTTATTCTTATTTTGTTTTAAAGGATGTGGCTTATTTCAAAAGCTATGTCGATAAGCCCAATAAGTTTATCGAACCCAAAGCTTGAAAAAGTTTTGGATATGCCAGAACGCAGGTTTTTTTCGTCTATCTTTTATGGTGAAATAGCCACAAATATAAGTTTCTAAGATCTATAATAAGATATAAACCGTTTCTGAACATCGCTAATCCTGTCACATATAGAGTACGGTGGTGAAACTGCATCCTTTTATGAGGAAGATTGTCCTCGCAAAAACCTTTAGGTGCCTAAAATATAACAGATTTATGGCAAATTTTAAAGGTCAGAACAATATAAATGACAATTTAAATTTATTCGCAAACACTAATTTTTTATTTAAATCGAATCATCTTTCTTAGCAGTTTCTAAAAACTTAACCTTAATTTTATCCCACTGACTCTTTGTAATGTAAAACAAAATATCAGCTTTCGGGAAGCTATTAAATTCACATGCGGCCACATACGTATACGAACCCATGAAATGAAATACAAGCCAGTCCTCAACACTCAATTCGGGCAAATCAATTTTCTTGTAAATAAAATCAAAACTATCACATGTTGGTCCCCACAACGAACTATTGTATATTTTTTCGGGATGCTTGGCTGGCTCCAATAACGTGACATAATCAGGATTTTCTTTATAAATTTTTGGATGAAATGGGCCATACGACCCGTCCGATATGAAGTACATAATTTCATCCACATCACCATTCTTTTTGTAAAGTACACGTTTTGAATTTACATTTGCCGCAAATTTCATTGATTCGGTTATGAAGTAACGACCGGGCTCTGCAATAAATCATATTTCGGGTAAATCCGGAAAGTATTTTGCTATCGATCGATTTATGACATCTGCGATTTTAATAAATAATTCGCGAATATGTTGCTCGCCCAAAAATCCACCACCAATATTAACCATTGAGCATTTGAAGCCCATCTCGTTTGCATAGTCGATCAATTCCCGTGCGGCCTTTAGCGATTGGTCGTAGACATCGGGTTCAAGGCATCCACATCCAACGTGAAACATAATACCAATGAAATTTAGTCCCGCTTCTTTTGTTTGCCGAATTAATGTTTTCGCCTCGGTATCCACATTACATCCAAATTTTTTACTCAACGGACGCACACATTTAATGTCCCGACATTTAATACGCAATAACATACGAGCGTTTGGCATAAATCGAGCAGTTTTAATAATTTCGTCGTACGAATCAAACGTCACCAAATTTACATCGTTGTCGTGAGCAAACCGCATATGCGAAATACATTTGGCCGGCTGTGAATATACAATTTTATCTGGGGCGGCACCAAAGTTAAGCATTTTTTGAATTTCACGTTTCGAAGCACAATCGAAACCAACGTTTAACGATGCAAATAATCGTAGAATCGTATCGTGATTGTTACATTTTATCGCTGGAATTTATACAATTTTTTATTTATTGCACTTGAACGGAATTGGATAGCCAACTCACCATAGAATATATCAACTTTGGGTAACTTTTCAAGCCACAAATAATATTTTTCCATAATATTTCCCACATCACAAACGAAAAATGACTCATCCCGATAATTTTTATTGTCACCGCGGACATAATTTTTGATGAGCTGTGTTAAATTAACTTCGTCTGCGTTTAAAACATTTATATTCATGATTTTAAGGCACTGGGTTGTTTTACTGTACACTTTTAACTGACACGATAATTTTGTATATGTTTAAATTTCTAAACATTTGCAATATAAGTATGAAACGCATGCCGTTCTTATCAATTTTTTATTTATAATTAAGAGCTTTATGTGACGTGTGAGCCTACAAAAAATTCGTATTCTGATTGGTTAAGTGGATGGTGTTTTTTTTATGTGGGCTCTTAAAACTTATCTACAAAGATAAAGAATTGTAAACTTGAATATCCGGAAAAGGTTATTTTAGGAATGAAAACATTTTACTTTTTGATTTGAAAAATCTACAGTTTAATCAATACTTCGAGTGTGTACGAACGTGTTCGCTGACCACCAATGAATCAGCACTAATGTTGATCGTTCATTTTTTATCTTAAGTTGAATGTCAACTCTTATCATTGTTTTGCCTTTCTCAAACGTGACAAACGATTTTGATGATAATAAGAAGTGGATAAAATTGCAAATATCTAGAGTAATAAAAGTGATATCTAGATGTAATAAAAGTGAAGGAACTTCTCAAAATCATATCATTTATCATTTTTTAGGATGACAATCAACATCCATATTACAAATACTTGTGAACATATCAACAAGAATAAATAACGGATACTGCCAAAATTTAGCCAAATTGTCGCTTTCATAAAATGATAATACTACCACGCTACAACGTTTTCTTCGCTTTAGCATTTGTTACTTTGCTCAAGTCTTGTTCATTGAATCCTTGGTAGTCAGAGTGAATTTTAATAATGGGCTATTAAATTATAGGCAGTTTTCAGGACTGTTTTAGATAAGGTATACTTGCTTCTCATTTATTCGACCTCAGGATGGACATATTGTAAAAAAATATTATGTAACAAATTATGTCGACCATGTTCTGAATTTTTTTAAATGAAAAAGTCAGTTAGTGATGTAAGTCACAGAACAATAAGAAACATGCATCGCATATATTAAACATTACCCATAAAGTCCACAGATCATTGTTTGGTTATATTAACAACACTAAGATAGGATCCTTTTAAGTAATAATCATATTTGATTTATATGTGCGATGATATGAGGTATGATGGAAGCCTATGACGAATTTTATTTTGGTCATTTCTAATCAAAAATAAATACAAAAAACTATGTTCATGTTTAAATTGATTACGGGGTTCAATGTACTAATATGTAGTCATAATCAACATCTCTTTTTATTTACTCCTAAATGATGGCTAAATATTACATTGAAGCCCAAATATATGTTGTTTTACACATTTTTTTAATTTAAATAATTATCGTTAGATGTCACGACAACTTGGTGTTTAACTTAACTAAATAAAACTTCAAATTTTTACTTTAAGATGGTATTATAAACAACAAAATGCTTAAAGTTTTTTTAGTTGGATCAGTGAAAAAATAATTTACTGATTTAATAAAAATTCAGCATTTATTTATCAAAAATGGAACCGCTTTGTTAAACTTGTCTTCCTAGTGTAAAAATAACAAAAAAAATCTTCCCTTGAACACGATTTAAAACCAATTTTTAAATTTCTATCCTCTTTATTCTGTTCACCACAATCCAAACAATTTTTTATCTCTCCTTTCTTTTTATTTTATAATCTAAACGCCTTCAACGGCATAAACTTAAACTAGAAAAATTGTCCTCAATCCGAACAATCGCTATCACGACTGTCACTCTCTTCATTGTCATCAGAGACATCAAGTGGCGGTGGGCTTAACTTCATTCGCTCCACTGCTTGTATTCCTTTGTATCGTCTTTTTCCCTCCGAAGATTCTCCTTCTACCACATACCAACTTTCAACTTTCGACTTTCACCCGTAGATGGTGCTTCCGCCTGAATCATTACATAGTCACCAATGCGATATTCATGAGCCGTTCTGGGATGGTATAGGAGTTTTGGGAATAGGGTACTGACCCTCCTTTTTTCCAGCTTTTTCCTTGAAATATAAACAGTCCGGGCAAGACGAAATGTACTTCTTAACAAAGGCCTTCATCTTAGGAAACCAACAAACCCTTCGCAGTGCGTCCACCGTTTTCGGGTCCGAAATGCCTCCTAGCGTCATGTCAATTGTGCACTACTTGAAACCGTACTCTTTTCGGAATGTAAAATATTTTTTTTTCTTTCACCTTTCGGTAAACCCGATCCCCTTCTAAACAATAATCAACATGAATCTGTTTCTCATAGTTGCTGTGAGGCTCACGATTTAAGACACCCTTACTGCGCACGACATCATCATCCTGCACCTGTACCATCTGTTTTCTCTTCCTATGCATACTATCAAAATCGAACTCTAAAATTCTCAACCACCACCTAGCAATCCGAGGAATTAATGTCTGCTTTGTCGATGCAGCTTTTAGCGCAAGACAATCTATCACTACGCGAATTTTTTTTCCTAGCAAATAGTCTTTGAAACGTTTTAAGCTCTCAACAAGTGCCAAGGCACTCATTGCTGTTGTACTTGCGTTCCCTTCCGTGGTCTTTCTACTGTAGTATGCCTCTGGTTTGAATCCCTCCTCCTCTTTTTGCATCAAAATTCCAGCCACTCCCAAACTACTAGCATCTGTATGCACCTGATGTTCTTTGATGAACCTATTTAACGTCAAAACTGGCTGATTACATAACGCTGCTTTGAGCGAATCTAGTGCCTTCTCTTGTTCTTTACGCCAAACAAACTCCTCCTTGTTCCTCTGCAATCCTGCAATCTTTTCTGGGACCGAAGCTCTCCCAACTTTTTTGCGGTTAGTTTTTTAACGTCCTGCCTTACGCCGTCACCAGCCAAATCAAGGACGTCCCCTCTCGCCTCATGAACTAATGAAATAATTTAATTTTGAATCGCAAGTATTTGACTCTATGCGGAATTCCCTCACTCTCACTAACCACCAGAATATCTACTGGTATTAACACCCCGTCACAATTTCACTCCCCTCGATTTTTACAAAGTGCCATAGCTCAACCACCCCCAAATCCTGCTAACCGTTGAACATACGGGTAAAACTCGAACTTTATCGTTCTCGCAGCCTCCTGACGAAGGGTGACACAGTCACTTCCGAGGTCTAAGAAAGCTACAAGCTGTTGCCCGTTCAGCAAAATTTCCTTATGATATTCATTTGGAAGGCTATCTATCTTAGTCTGCCGCTGCAATTGACTATATTCGCGATCTTTATTTACAAATTGCGGAGCGGTTTTCTGAGGTTTTGTACAATTCCGAGAAATATGCTCTAGCTCATTATAATTATAACAAACCGGCGCCCCGAAGTGCGACTCTCCATCTTCCGACTAGTTGTCACCTGACCAATCCGATCTTCTATACCTCCACCCAACTTATTATTCTCTTCCGATCGACCCGTCGGAAGTAGATTGCTTTCGTAGTTCTCAATATGCTTCAACAAGTCGCTTGCACTTCAGAATGATGAAAATTCCATGACTTTCCCCCCACACAAAATATTAAATTAGATCCGCGTCGGTCATACCCCCTAAATGAATCGTGGAGAGCAAATCATAAAAATATTCGACCAAAGTTTAATTTGGTCGTTTCACCCGGACCGCAAGAATTTTGTGAATTTTAGCAGTAGACACTCGACTACCAAATCGTTGTTCCAGCTGCCTACGGAAATCGTTGAATGTTTGGGAGGGAATGCGGACATTTCTAAACCACAACTGAGCCGTGCCCCTCAAACGCAGTGATGCATAGTGCACCGCAAGAATATTCGTCCAACCGTGAACCTCACGAATACTTTCTATTTTATCCAACCAGAATTTTACGCTATAAAAATTCTTACCTGGATCATATGACGGAATAACCAAGTAAACCGCTTCATCATATCCGCCATAAGAGCTTACATTTCAGACGACCATCAGCTTTGGGACGTGCATATTCCAGATATAGTGTGTGCATTGCGAAATTGGGGAATTCTTCGACAAGTTTTCACCGCATTTTATAATGTTTGGCCAACACTAGATCATGCATAGAGATGAGTATAAACTTCTCCATAAACTCAATTTGCTTAGCGACAGAGATGTACAAGTGCAATCAAAAACTAACCGATTTAGTATGTGCCAGGAAGTTATACTTAGTGATTTAAAACGAGCTTATGAACAAGGAGCTCATCGGTATAATTTACGAAGTAAACCTCGCGCTCTAGCCGTTGATCAAACCGTATATGTAAGAAATTTTGCACCAAATTCCACGACTCGGAAATTTTCAGCCAAGTTAGCTCCAAAGTTCATAGAAGCCAGGGTGGTTAAAAACAATTGGAACTGTAGCATATGAATTAGCACTTAAAAACGGAAAAAATATTGGAATTTTCCATGCGAAAGATATCCCATCATGATTCCCGGCAACTATTCCTATGCCCATCTCAAACATCTCTGGGGTGTGAGTCGTCCCGACGATTGTTACATCCGGGTTTCGACAGGCCGTTCAATTTACGTGGTGAGTGGGTGGTGCATACTCTGAAATATTATTATGTTTTCTCTCCTTCTAACGATGATTTGTAAGCAAATTTGGAAGCATGTATAAAATACCATCCACCTTTTTGAAGCACCAAATTACTATTCCATTTTATATTTTAACCATTTTCTAACAATTTTATTTCATTTTCAGTCATGGGATCATAATATCAATCGCAGATTATGCTTTTTTTTATAAATGTTCAGAGCAATTAGGATATAGGTATGTATATCCTTCATATGAAAGTTTTAGCAACAAACACACAGCACTAGTGCAAAAGGTAAAAGGAAGGATTAGGACTGAAAAAGGTAAGAGAGGAATAAAAGGAATAAAGGTTTTCAGTCTTCTAGTGGTTTACGTTTGATATTAAGTTTGAAGTTCTGTAAATTGTATTCCAAGGGTAACGTCTCGTTGTTCAGTTTATTCCACATTCGCGTACTCCTAACAAAAAATGAATTTTTAAATTTATTGGTCTTTGCGAATTTAATTTCCAGATTGTATCGGTGTACCAGGCTTCTTAAATTACGCGCGGGCTTTGACAAACCAGGCATAAATTCATAAAGTTCCGATGAACAATGACCATGAAAGTACTTGTAAAACACGCATAAGGCTCCCACATTACGCCTATGGGAAAGAGAATCAAGATCAGATAATAATTTTACGTCTTCAATCATTCGAGATGCTCGGTTTTGGACCCGATCGAGTACAGTTAAATGAGTTTTCGGTGCTCCAGCACCGAAAATATGAGAATTTTACTCCAACCTGGGTCTTATGTAGGTCTTATATATTGTAAGTATTTCGGATGGATTAAAGTAAAACTTACATCGTCGTAGAAATCCAAGACATTTGGCTGCACCAATCGATGCTTTGTTTATTTGTTCAGCCCAAGATATTCTCTTTGAAATAGTTAAACCGAGAATCTAAAAAGTGTCAGACGTAGCTAAGCTGGATTCACCAGTCAGAAAAGACGGTGAATAACTTTCAGTTCGGCCAGAAAAAACACAGGTTTGAAATTTGTTGGGGTTAAATTCACCTCTGTTGGCTTCTCCCCATTTAAGAATGGAATTGAGATCTCGCGTAAGGTGGTCATTCATAGCCATTCTTTCTGCGAGAACATTGTTTCGCGATGAAAAAGAAGGTAAACTGTAAGAGGTGGAAAGTGAGCTGTCCTCAGCATAGGAGTATATTGGATTGAGAGTTGCTGATAGAAGATCATTGATGAAAATTAGAAAAATGGTTGGAGAAAGGACGGATACCTGAGGAACACCAGCGTTTATAAGATGTTGATCGGAAGTCACACCATCCACCACCACTTGGATTTTGCGACAAAGAAGAAAATTCTCAATCCATAAAATTAACGAACCGTGAAGGCCAACTGCCCTCAATGTACACAGTAAACCCCTTGTTCCACACGCGATCAAATGCTTTTGTGATATCGAGTGCAATGACTTGAGATTCACCAGATTGATGAATGCTTCTGTTCCATTGTTCAGTAACAACATTAATTAAATCACCTGCTGAATGCCCTCCGCGAAATCCACACTGACGATCAGAAATTAGATGATTAGCTTCCAAATATTTCATCAGCTGGAAGTTGATTATGGTCTCAAGTACTTTAAAAAGCACCGAGACGATAGCGATTGGGCGATATATTGAAGGGTCCGATTTACTGCCCTTTTTTGGCACAGGATATATGTTAGCAGTTTCCCAGATGGAAGGGAAAATGCCAGAAGACATAGATCGGTGAAACAGATATGATAGTGGCTTGGACAAGGATATACAGCAATATTTGAGGACAATTGGGGGAATACAATCCGGACCGGCTGACTTGATGGTGTTAATGCTTGCAAGGACTTTAGCGACAACTCTAGATCTAAATATAACGCGGCGCATCGATGAACTGGCTAGAGAGATAATCGGGGGTATTAAGTTAGAATCAGGTAAATTAGAGTTTGCTGCAAATTTTCGGGCGAAGAGATTGGAGTTTTCCAAAAGGTCCGATTGCTATTGCCCTGCTTTAAGACCTGCCGCAACTCTTCTCGGATTTTTTTTGGTATTTTTTTTAGCTTGGGGCACTGTTTACGTTGCCAGATTTCTAGCCGCCTTAAATATAGCTAAATTTACATTTGACGGGTTCTTAACATATTTGCGGTGAGAGGCTTCTTTATTGGCGGTTGTTGTTCTACAGTCATGATTATGCCAAGGATTGCCAGATTTTTTTTTATTTGGCTTAGAAAGACTGGAAGGAATAAACTGTTCCATTTCCGTGAGAATGACAGTCGAAACCAGAATGGCTGCATTGTCAATATTACCGAAGGCAAAACAAGAGTACCATTCGAACTCTTGAAAGAACTTGTTCATTCTTTCCCAGTCCGCATTTTTATAGTGCCATAATCGACGTTTAGGCGGAACATTCATTTGGCACGACCATGACATTGGAAATTCCGCTTTAATAAGCCGATGATCCGAGTTTTTCAAAGGAGAACTGACGGAGATACTGTATTTCTCCGCATGAGAAGTTAAAAATAGATCCAGTAAATGACCCGTATCGTTGACCCGATCTGGTATCCTCGTAGGGTGATCTACAAGTTGTGTGAGTTGGTTTAAAGCTTCAAACATTTCAGCCGCCTCACCAGCCGGTGTTACGGACTTAGAATAAGGAAGCCACTTGTCATTGTGGACATTGAAATCACCTGCCATAGCGATTTCAGCATTTGGTGATTTCTGAAGGATGCGCTCAATGGAGTCTGACAGAGTATCAAACCCAAAATGAGCAGCGCTATTTGCGATATTTGGGCTTCGATAGAGACCACATACGAAGAGGGGGTGTTTCGAGACATAAATTTCAACCCAAATGAAGCTGAACTCATTATTCGTGCTTTGGCCTAAAAAACTGGGAATGGAAAAAGGTATATCGATGTGGATATACATGGCCAGCCTCCTATGGTGAATAAGCCGATGGATTAAGGAATAACCCTTAATACCGATGGCCGAAGAATCACCGGAGTCCAAAATGTTGGTCTCGATGAGAAGTAGAACCGCTGGCTTTGTGGAAGCTGTATGGTATTCAACGGCTGCAAAGTTTGTCCGTAATCCACGAATATTGCAAAACTGAAAAGAGAACACTCTTCCCATGAAACAGGAATACAGAGACTCAAACTTAAAGAACGCAAGTAAGCTCTTCTATTGTCACGCAAATTACTGATTACAAGAATAGTTGTGTTGATGATCATCCCGTTATTTTTAAATTACAAGGAATACAACAATGGACTCGAGAGTAAGTATTGCCCCGGTTCAGAAAATACTAATCTGGAAATTACAAATAAAGGCCAAATTGTGTGACACTCTAAACGGATCAAAATAAAAGATGGATACGTCGAAAGGCAAAATTCGTTCCGGTAAAGTAGAATTAGGTACATTTTTATATTTTAAAAGCTTACCCAATACTATAATTATTCAATTTACTTTGATCTTTAGATCAACTGTGTATGCGTGCTGCATCGTGACATCTTATAACAAAAAATGAAAGAAAAAATTCAGATTCAAAATTTGTAATCGATAGCCTAATAATGTTTAAAGAGTTGAAGTTCATCGAAAGAAGAAATGAGTAGCCTTATAAGGAAGTTATCATCTGAAGTTAGAAGTAATCATCTTCACTGGCAATATTGATAGAAAGCCACTGATACAGAAGTAGAAATCACGTCAAACAACATATCGATCATTACTTATCAGGAACAGAAAAGTAGCAACCATAACTCTAACCACGATAGGAAATAATCTAACCGTTAATCCTTATCATATAGCAGAGCCATGTTTACTATTAATTTAATCTACAGTATTACTTGAGAAATTAATTTTGAAAGTGGTTGTGTTCTAGTCCAGTACGTTCAATTCTTAAGACGCCTTATTACATATACTCTAAACCTATGGATTCTATAAATCGAACTGGAAATATGAAATTTTATGCAGATGAATAAATGTATACCATAAATTTTTTACATTGCTCTTAACTAATTAATTAAAATCAGAATTGTGGACACTGAAAATGGTATAAATGGTAAGAACAAATTTATAAAATATTTACCTGGATTGATTGGGCCGATAGGATAGTAAAACTGTGGATAAAGTGTAGTGCTTAAAATCTTTTAAAGTTTATCTTCAATTGATTTATTTTTTGTTTTGCAAATAATTGAGCATATTCAATATAAATAATACCAATTCTACAAGATGTCCGGTAGTTGAAGGAGGAGAGTGTTTTATGATGGAACGTGATATCTCAAGTTCGAATTCAGCAGTAAAATAATTTTTTTCATATCGATTTTATTATAAAAAATCTTTGTTTCGAATTCACCGATCCATTTTATTTGAAAACTGAAAATTTTTAGACATGTTTTATCAAAAATGTAAGACTGTCTAAATTTGGATCTTTTTTTTTTAAAAGTAAAAATTTTTTTGTAATGGTGATCTGGCTTTCTAGGGTCCTCTAAACTACACTATAGGATAATAAAATCCGCTCCTAGCCTATTAAAAACGCAGAAAACGTAAATTAAAATCAATTGAAAGCCAAAATTTGTTAAGCCAGATTTTATCAAAAATGTAAGGCTATAGACTGTCTAAATTTGGATTTTTTTTAATGAATAAAAAAAATTTTGTAATGGTGATCTGGCTTTCTAGGATCCTCTAAACTACACTATAGAATAATAAAATCCACTCCTAGCCCATTAAAAACGCATAAAACGTAAATTAAAATCAATTGAAAGCCTAAAATTTTTTAGCCAGATTTTATCAAAAATGTAAGGCTATAGACTGTCTAAATTTGGATTTTTGTTTATGAAAAAAAAAAATTTTGTAATGGTGATCTGGCTTTCTAGGATCCTCTAAACTACACAATAGAATAATAAAATCCACTCCTAGCCCATTAAAAACGCATAAAACGTAAAATAAAATCAATTGAAAACCGAAAATTTTTTAGCCAGATTTTATCAAAAATGTAAGGCTATAGACTGTCTAAATTTGGATTTTTTTTTATGAAAAAAAATTTTGTAATGGTGATCTGGCTTTCTAGGATCCTCTAAACTACACAATAGAATAATAAAATCCACTCCTATCCCATTAAAAACGCATAAAACGTAAATTAAAATCAATTGAAAGCCCAAAATTTTTTAGCCAGATTTTTTCAAAAATGTAAGGCTATAGACTGTCTAAATTTGGATTTTTTTTATGAATAAAAAAAATTTTGTAATGGTGATCTGGCTTTCTAGGATCCTCTAAACTACTCTATAAGACTGTCTAAATTTGGATTTTTTTTATGAAAAAAAAAAAAATTTGTAATGGTGATCTGGCTTTCTAGGATCCTCTAAACTACACAATAGAATAATAAAATCCACTCCTAGCCCATTAAAAACGCATAAAACGTAAAATAAAATCAATTGAAAGCCCAAAATTTTTTAGCCAGATTTTTTCAAAAATGTAAGGCTATAGACTGTCTAAATTTGGATTTTTTTTTATGAAAAAAAATTTTGTAATGGTGATCTGGCTTTCTAGGATCCTCTAAACTACACAATAGAATAATAAAATCCACTCCTAGCCCATTAAAAACGCATAAAACGTAAATTAAAATCAATTGAAAGCCCAAAATTTTTTAGCCAGATTTTTTCAAAAATGTAAGGCTATAGACTGTCTAAATTTGGATTTTTTTTTATGAAAAAAAATTTTGTAATGGTGATCTGGCTTTCTAGGATCCTCTAAACTACTCTATAAGACTGTCTAAATTTGGATTTTTTTTATGACAAAAAAAAAAATTTGTAATGGTGATCTGGCTTTCTAGGATCCTCTAAACTACACTATAGAATAATAAAATCCACTCCTAGCCCATTAAAAACGCATAAAACGTAAATTAAAATCAATTGAAAGCCCAAAATTTTTTAGCCAGATTTTTTTAAAAATGTAAGGCTATAGACTGTCTAAATTTGGATTTTTTTTATGAAAAAAAAAAATTTTGTAATGGTGATCTGGCTTTCTAGGATCCTCTAAACTACACTATGGAATAATAAAATCCACTCCTAGCCCATTAAAAACGCATAAAACGTAAATTAAAATCAATTGAAAGCCCAAAATTTTTTAGCCAGATTTTTTCAAAAATGTAAGGCTATAGACTGTCTAAATTTGGATTTTTTTTTATGAAAAAAAAAATTTGTAATGGTGATCTGGCTTTCTAGGATCCTCTAAACTACACTATAGAATAATAAAATCCACTCCTAGCCCATTAAAAACGCATAAAATGTAAATTAAAATCAATTGAAAGCCTAAAATTTTTTAGCCAGATTTTATCAAAAATGTAAGGCTATAGACTGTCTAAATTTGGATTTTTGTTTATGAAAAAAAAAAATTTTGTAATGGTGATCTGGCTTTTTAGGATCCTCTAAACTACACAATAGAATAATAAAATCCACTCCTAGCCCATTAAAAACGCATAAAACGTAAAATAAAATCAATTGAAAACCGAAAATTTTTTAGCCAGATTTTATCAAAAATGTAAGGCTATAGACTGTCTAAATTTGGATTTTTTTTTATGAAAAAAAATTTTGTAATGGTGATCTGGCTTTCTAGGATCCTCTAAACTACTCTATAAAATAATAAAATCCACTCCTAGCCCATTAAAAACGCATAAAACGTAAAATAAAATCAATTGAAAACGGAAAATTTTTTAGCCAGATTTTATCAAAAATGTAAGGCTATAGACTGTCTAAATTTGGATTTTTTTTTATGAATAAAAAAAATTTTGTAAGGGTGATCTGGCTTTCTAGGATCCTCTAAACTACTCTATAAAATAATAAAATCCACTCCTAGCCCATTAAAAACGCATAAAACGTAAAATAAAATCAATTGAAAGCCGAAAATTTTTTAGCCAGATTTTATCAAAAATGTAAGGCTATAGACTGTCTAAATTTGGATTTTTTTTTTATGAAAAAAAATTTTGTAATGGTGATCTGGCTTTCTAGGATCCTCTAAACTACACAATAGAATAATAAAATCCACTCCTAGCCCATTAAAAACGCATAAAACGTAAAATAAAATCAATTGAAACCCGAAAATTGTTTAGCCAGATTTTTTCAAAAATGTAAGGCTATAGACTGTCTAAATTTGGATTTTTTTTATGAATAAAAAAAATTTTGTAATGGTGATCTGGCTATCTAGGATCCTCTAAACTACACTATAGAATAATAAAATCCACTCCTAGCCCATTAAAAACGCATAAAACGTAAAATAAAATCAATTGAAACCCGAAAATTGTTTAGCCAGATTTTTTCAAAAATGTAAGGCTATAGACTGTCTAAATTTGGATTTTTTTTATGAATAAAAAAAATTTTGTAATGGTGATCTGGCTTTCTAGGATCCTCTAAACTACACAATAGAATAATAAAATCCACTCCTAGCCCATTAAAAACGCATAAAACGTAAAATAAAATCAATTGAAAACGGAAAATTTTTTAGCCAGATTTTATCAAAAATGTAAGGCTATAGACTGTCTAAATTTGGATTTTTTTTATGAATAAAAAAAATTTTGTAATGGTGATCTGGCTTTCTAGGATCCTCTAAACTACACAATAGAATAATAAAATCCACTCCTAGCCCATTAAAAACGCATAAAACGTAAAATAAAATCAATTGAAACCCGAAAATTGTTTAGCCAGATTTTTTCAAAAATGTAAGGCTATAGACTGTCTAAATTTGGATTTTTTTTATGAATAAAAAAAATTTTGTAATGGTGATCTGGCTATCTAGGATCCTCTAAACTACACTATAGAATAATAAAATCCACTCCTAGCCCATTAAAAACGCATAAAACTTAAAATAAAATCAATTGAAAACCCGAAAATT
Source organism: Tipula confusa (assembly GCA_963556175.1). Classification (NCBI taxonomy): domain Eukaryota; kingdom Metazoa; phylum Arthropoda; class Insecta; order Diptera; family Tipulidae; genus Tipula; species Tipula confusa. Next base: position 83,567,942 of record OY744476.1, on the reverse strand, counting down.
GTTTAGCCAGATTTTTTCAAAAATGTAAGGCTATAGACTGTCTAAATTTGGATTTTTTTTATGAATAAAAAAAATTTTGTAATGGTGATCTGGCTTTCTAGGATCCTCTAAACTACACAATAGAATAATAAAATCCACTCCTAGCCCATTAAAAACGCATAAAACGTAAAATAAAATCAATTGAAAACGGAAAATTTTTTAGCCAGATTTTATCAAAAATGTAAGGCTATAGACTGTCTAAATTTGGATTTTTTTTATGAATAAAAAAAATTTTGTAATGGTGATCTGGCTTTCTAGGATCCTCTAAACTACACAATAGAATAATAAAATCCACTCCTAGCCCATTAAAAACGCATAAAACGTAAAATAAAATCAATTGAAAACGGAAAATGTTTTAGCCAGATTTTATCAAAAATGTAAGGCTATAGACTGTCTAAATTTGGATTTTTTTTATGAATAAAAAAAATTTTGTAATGGTGATCTGGCTTTCTAGGATCCTCTAAACTACACAATAGAATAATAAAATCCACTCCTAGCCCATTAAAAACGCATAAAACGTAAAATAAAATCAATTGAAAACGGAAAATTTTTTAGCCAGATTTTATCAAAAATGTAAGGCTATAGACTGTCTAAATTTGGATTTTTTTTATGAATAAAAAAAATTTTGTAATGGTGATCTGGCTTTCTAGGATCCTCTAAACTACACAATAGAATAATAAAATCCACTCCTAGCCCATTAAAAACGCATAAAACGTAAAATAAAATCAATTGAAAACGGAAAATGTTTTAGCCAGATTTTATCAAAAATGTAAGGCTATAGACTGTCTAAATTTGGATTTTTTTTATGAATAAAAAAAATTTTGTAATGGTGATCTGGCTTTCTAGGATCCTCTAAACTACACAATAGAATAATAAAATCCACTCCTAGCCCATTAAAAACGCATAAAACGTAAAATAAAATCAATTGAAAACGGAAAATTTTTTAGCCAGATTTTATCAAAAATGTAAGGCTATAGACTGTCTAAATTTGGATTTTGAATAAAAAAAATTTTGTAATGGTGATCTGGCTTTCTAGGATCCTCTAAACTACACAATAGAATAATAAAATCCACTCCTAGCCCATTAAAAACGCATAAAACGTAAAATAAAATCAATTGAAAACGGAAAATTTTTTAGCCAGATTTTATCAAAAATGTAAGGCTATAGACTGTCTAAATTTGGATTTTTTTTATGAATAAAAAAAATTTTGTAATGGTGATCTGGCTTTCTAGGATCCTCTAAACTACACAATAGAATAATAAAATCCACTCCTAGCCCATTAAAAACGCATAAAACGTAAAATAAAATCAATTGAAAACGGAAAATTTTTTAGCCAGATTTTATCAAAAATGTAAGGCTATAGACTGTCTAAATTTGGATTTTTTTTATGAATAAAAAAAATTTTGTAATGGTGATCTGGCTTTCTAGGATCCTCTAAACTACACAATAGAATAATAAAATCCACTCCTAGCCCATTAAAAACGCATAAAACGTAAAATAAAATCAATTGAAAACGGAAAATTTTTTAGCCAGATTTTATCAAAAATGTAAGGCTATAGACTGTCTAAATTTGGATTTTGAATAAAAAAAATTTTGTAATGGTGATCTGGCTTTCTAGGATCCTCTAAACTACACAATAGAATAATAAAATCCACTCCTAGCCCATTAAAAACGCATAAAACGTAAAATAAAATCAATTGAAAACGGAAAATTTTTTAGCCAGATTTTATCAAAAATGTAAGGCTATAGACTGTCTAAATTTGGATTTTTTTTATGAATAAAAAAAATTTTGTAATGGTGATCTGGCTTTCTAGGATCCTCTAAACTACACAATAGAATAATAAAATCCACTCCTAGCCCATTAAAAACGCATAAAACGTAAAATAAAATCAATTGAAAACGGAAAATTTTTTAGCCAGATTTTATCAAAAATGTAAGGCTATAGACTGTCTAAATTTGGATTTTTTTTATGAATAAAAAAAATTTTGTAATGGTGATCTGGCTTTCTAGGATCCTCTAAACTACACAATAGAATAATAAAATCCACTCCTAGCCCATTAAAAACGCATAAAACGTAAAATAAAATCAATTGAAAACGGAAAATTTTTTAGCCAGATTTTATCAAAAATGTAAGGCTATAGACTGTCTAAATTTGGATTTTTTTTATGAATAAAAAAAATTTTGTAATGGTGATCTGGCTTTCTAGGATCCTCTAAACTACACAATAGAATAATAAAATCCACTCCTAGCCCATTAAAAACGCATAAAACGTAAAATAAAATCAATTGAAAACGGAAAATGTTTTAGCCAGATTTTATCAAAAATGTAAGGCTATAGACTGTCTAAATTTGGATTTTTTTTATGAATAAAAAAAATTTTGTAATGGTGATCTGGCTTTCTAGGATCCTCTAAACTACACAATAGAATAATAAAATCCACTCCTAGCCCATTAAAAACGCATAAAACGTAAAATAAAATCAATTGAAAACGGAAAATTTTTTAGCCAGATTTTATCAAAAATGTAAGGCTATAGACTGTCTAAATTTGGATTTTTTTTATGAATAAAAAAAATTTTGTAATGGTGATCTGGCTTTCTAGGATCCTCTAAACTACACAATAGAATAATAAAATCCACTCCTAGCCCATTAAAAACGCATAAAACGTAAAATAAAATCAATTGAAAACGGAAAATGTTTTAGCCAGATTTTATCAAAAATGTAAGGCTATAGACTGTCTAAATTTGGATTTTTTTTATGAATAAAAAAAATTTTGTAATGGTGATCTGGCTTTCTAGGATCCTCTAAACTACACAATAGAATAATAAAATCCACTCCTAGCCCATTAAAAACGCATAAAACGTAAAATAAAATCAATTGAAAACGGAAAATTTTTTAGCCAGATTTTATCAAAAATGTAAGGCTATAGACTGTCTAAATTTGGATTTTTTTTATGAATAAAAAAAATTTTGTAATGGTGATCTGGCTTTCTAGGATCCTCTAAACTACACAATAGAATAATAAAATCCACTCCTAGCCCATTAAAAACGCATAAAACGTAAAATAAAATCAATTGAAAACGGAAAATGTTTTAGCCAGATTTTATCAAAAATGTAAGGCTATAGACTGTCTAAATTTGGATTTTTTTTATGAATAAAAAAAATTTTGTAATGGTGATCTGGCTTTCTAGGATCCTCTAAACTACACAATAGAATAATAAAATCCACTCCTAGCCCATTAAAAACGCATAAAACGTAAAATAAAATCAATTGAAAACGGAAAATTTTTTAGCCAGATTTTATCAAAAATGTAAGGCTATAGACTGTCTAAATTTGGATTTTTTTTATGAATAAAAAAAATTTTGTAATGGTGATCTGGCTTTCTAGGATCCTCTAAACTACACAATAGAATAATAAAATCCACTCCTAGCCCATTAAAAACGCATAAAACGTAAAATAAAATCAATTGAAAACGGAAAATTTTTTAGCATAAAATCCACTCCTAGCCCATTAAAAACGCATAAAACGTAAAATAAAATCAATTGAAAACGGAAAATTTTTTAGCCAGATTTTATCAAAAATGTAAGGCTATAGACTGTCTAAATTTGGATTTTTTTTATGAATAAAAAAAATTTTGTAATGGTGATCTGGCTTTCTAGGATCCTCTAAACTACACAATAGAATAATAAAATCCACTCCTAGCCCATTAAAAACTCATAAAACGTAAAATAAAATCAATTGAAAACGGAAAATGTTTTAGCCAGATTTTATCAAAAATGTAAGGCTATAGACTGTCTAAATTTGGATTTTTTTTATGAATAAAAAAAATTTTGTAATGGTGATCTGGCTTTCTAGGATCCTCTAAACTACACAATAGAATAATAAAATCCACTCCTAGCCCATTAAAAACGCATAAAACGTAAAATAAAATCAATTGAAAACGGAAAATTTTTTAGCCAGATTTTATCAAAAATGTAAGGCTATAGACTGTCTAAATTTGGATTTTTTTTATGAATAAAAAAAATTTTGTAATGGTGATCTGGCTTTCTAGGATCCTCTAAACTACACAATAGAATAATAAAATCCACTCCTAGCCCATTAAAAACGCATAAAACGTAAAATAAAATCAATTGAAAACGGAAAATGTTTTAGCCAGATTTTATCAAAAATGTAAGGCTATAGACTGTCTAAATTTGGATTTTTTTTATGAATAAAAAAAATTTTGTAATGGTGATCTGGCTTTCTAGGATCCTCTAAACTACACAATAGAATAATAAAATCCACTCCTAGCCCATTAAAAACGCATAAAACGTAAAATAAAATCAATTGAAAACGGAAAATTTTTTAGCCAGATTTTATCAAAAATGTAAGGCTATAGACTGTCTAAATTTGGATTTTTTTTATGAATAAAAAAAATTTTGTAATGGTGATCTGGCTTTCTAGGATCCTCTAAACTACACAATAGAATAATAAAATCCACTCCTAGCCCATTAAAAACGCATAAAACGTAAAATAAAATCAATTGAAAACGGAAAATTTTTTAGCCAGATTTTATCAAAAATGTAAGGCTATAGACTGTCTAAATTTGGATTTTTTTTATGAATAAAAAAAATTTTGTAATGGTGATCTGGCTTTCTAGGATCCTCTAAACTACACAATAGAATAATAAAATCCACTCCTAGCCCATTAAAAACGCATAAAACGTAAAATAAAATCAATTGAAAACGGAAAATTTTTTAGCCAGGTTTTATCAAAAATGTAAGGCTATAGACTGTCTAAATTTGGATTTTTTTTATGAATAAAAAAAATTTTGTAATGGTGATCTGGCTTTCTAGGATCCTCTAAACTACACAATAGAATAATAAAATCCACTCCTAGCCCATTAAAAACGCATAAAACGTAAAATAAAATCAATTGAAAACGGAAAATTTTTTAGCCAGATTTTATCAAAAATGTAAGGCTATAGACTGTCTAAATTTGGATTTTTTTTATGAATAAAAAAAATTTTGTAATGGTGATCTGGCTTTCTAGGATCCTCTAAACTACACAATAGAATAATAAAATCCACTCCTAGCCCATTAAAAACGCATAAAACGTAAAATAAAATCAATTGAAAACGGAAAATTTTTTAGCCAGATTTTATCAAAAATGTAAGGCTATAGACTGTCTAAATTTGGATTTTTTTTATGAATAAAAAAAATTTTGTAATGGTGATCTGGCTTTCTAGGATCCTCTAAACTACACAATAGAATAATAAAATCCACTCCTAGCCCATTAAAAACGCATAAAACGTAAAATAAAATCAATTGAAAACGGAAAATTTTTTAGCCAGATTTTATCAAAAATGTAAGGCTATAGACTGTCTAAATTTGGATTTTTTTTATGAATAAAAAAAATTTTGTAATGGTGATCTGGCTTTCTAGGATCCTCTAAACTACACAATAGAATAATAAAATCCACTCCTAGCCCATTAAAAACGCATAAAACGTAAAATAAAATCAATTGAAAACGGAAAATGTTTTAGCCAGATTTTATCAAAAATGTAAGGCTATAGACTGTCTAAATTTGGATTTTTTTTATGAATAAAAAAAATTTTGTAATGGTGATCTGGCTTTCTAGGATCCTCTAAACTACACAATAGAATAATAAAATCCACTCCTAGCCCATTAAAAACGCATAAAACGTAAAATAAAATCAATTGAAAACGGAAAATTTTTTAGCCAGATTTTATCAAAAATGTAAGGCTATAGACTGTCTAAATTTGGATTTTTTTTATGAATAAAAAAAATTTTGTAATGGTGATCTGGCTTTCTAGGATCCTCTAAACTACACAATAGAATAATAAAATCCACTCCTAGCCCATTAAAAACGCATAAAACGTAAAATAAAATCAATTGAAAACGGAAATTTTTTTAGCCAGATTTTATCAAAAATGTAAGGCTATAGACTGTCTAAATTTGGATTTTTTTTATGAATAAAAAAAATTTTGTAATGGTGATCTGGCTTTCTAGGATCCTCTAAACTACACAATAGAATAATAAAATCCACTCCTAGCCCATTAAAAACGCATAAAACGTAAAATAAAATCAATTGAAAACGGAAAATTTTTTAGCCAGATTTTATCAAAAATGTAGACTGTCTAAATTTGGATTTTTTTTATGAATAAAAAAAATTTTGTAATGGTGATCTGGCTTTCTAGGATCCTCTAAACTACACAATAGAATAATAAAATCCACTCCTAGCCCATTAAAAACGCATAAAACGTAAAATAAAATCAATTGAAAACGGAAAATTTTTTAGCCAGATTTTATCAAAAATGTAAGGCTATAGACTGTCTAAATTTGGATTTTTTTTATGAATAAAAAAAATTTTCTAATGGTGATCTGGCTTTCTAGGATCCTCTAAACTACACAATAGAATAATAAAATCCACTCCTAGCCCATTAAAAACGCATAAAACGTAAAATAAAATCAATTGAAAACGGAAAATGTTTTAGCCAGATTTTATCAAAAATGTAAGGCTATAGACTGTCTAAATTTGGATTTTTTTTATGAATAAAAAAAATTTTGTAATGGTGATCTGGCTTTCTAGGATCCTCTAAACTACACAATAGAATAATAAAATCCACTCCTAGCCCATTAAAAACGCATAAAACGTAAAATAAAATCAATTGAAAACGGAAAATTTTTTAGCCAGATTTTATCAAAAATGTAAGGCTATAGACTGTCTAAATTTGGATTTTTTTTATGAATAAAAAAAATTTTGTAATGGTGATCTGGCTTTCTAGGATCCTCTAAACTACACAATAGAGTAATAAAATCCACTCCTAGCCCATTAAAAACGCATAAAACGTAAAATAAAATCAATTGAAACCCGAAAATTGTTTAGCCAGATTTTTTCAAAAATGTAAGGCTATAGACTGTCTAAATTTGGATTTTTTTTATGAAAAAAAAAAAATTTGTAATCGTGATCTGGCTATCTAGGATCCTCTAAACTACACTAGGGAATAATACAATTCACTCCTAGTTCATTACGAACGCCCAAACAGCCATTTTACATCAATTGCAATCAATTGCAAAAGGCTATGGACTATCTAAAATATAATGTTTCCTAATTTCAAATGAATAATTCATGAACAGTAGTGATTAATGGTAGTCTATCGTCATTCTCTAAAATTATTGACCGGGCTTCAGTGCCTAACATATTATCTCAAGTAACTAATTGAATTATTGATGTTTCTTGACTTCGTTGAATATTAGAACTAAAAAAAATTAACAATCATAGATTTTATAAAAATGTTATGAATTCATTGTACTAAAAATATGTATTTAGATTATGATTTTATCCTAAATGTTGATTCACTATAATAATTTATTAATTTTTTTCGTTTTAAACTAAAATTATTTTAGCTTTACTATTAATTTGTAGATGTCACTATATTTTATTTTTCATTGTTAGATTGTATAGATTTATGTTTTGACTGCTAGATGATACTAAACACAGTAAAATGTTTCTGGTTTAGAACTTTAATTTGCAAATTCGAGGTGGAATCAATTTATTACAAAGCAAATTAAATAAAAATTCATTCCATTACGTTCCCAAAAGTTTCACATTTTATTCCTCAATTTGACCATGAAGCTGAATTCGATTTTCTATTATTGGGTTTACATAATGATGCGCTCGTATGTATTCGACAACCGCTGCCGTTTGCGAAAATTCCGTAACCATTTTAATTTTTGGCTCTGGAAATTTATCACCACCATTCATTAAGAATTGGGTTATAACAATTTTGTATTTTTGATTCTCAACCAATGGCAAATATTTTGGTACGATACATGAACCACACAATAGAGTAACATTCACGACGCGATGATTTATTGGTAATGATAAATTATAAGAAACTCGTAAACCAGTCACTTGAAGAAAACCACCATTCGGTGCTAGTATCGAATATTGAGCAACACTATTTTCGAGTATCTTTAATATATCTTGACCCGTAACCGTCGCTATAACTAAATTATCTTTAAACGCTAGAGCACTGTACACACTAAACTCAGAAATAACCCCATGTCTATCGAGCACATCGATCGATGCACGAACCGCTCCTGAATTGATTAAAGCGATGGGGGCATCGGTCCAATATGCAGTTTTGTTAAATTGTGACCGTATATAGTACCAACGCATTGCATCAACAATAAGATTTCCAAAATTACATTCTTGCAGCCGACATGAATTTCCATCTAGGATCGTAAAAGTTCGGCCGATAACCAATCTGTCCATATCTTCAGTTTTTTGATAATATTTTTCAAGAAGTGTTAACACTTCGGGATCCTGTGGATACGTGTGGTCGATTAAAATGGGTTGTCCAGCCCATTTTGTTAAAGTCCCATTTTCATTGAATGTTAAATTGAGCATTCCAAGGTATTTTGAGTAAGCATAGGCTTGGACTACTGGCACTTTTTTACCATTAGGCTGTTCCACGATGTACGGATAAGGTCCGACGGGAATATCAATATCTGGTGGTAGGCCATTGAATAAAAATGTATTTGTATGACCACCAATAACAAGATCAATATCAGGACAACTTTGTGCAATATGCAAGTCCATCGGGAATCCCGAATGTCCCAGTGCTATTATAATGTTGATTCCTTGGGCCTTAAGTATTTCTGCCTCAATGCTAAAATAGATTAAAAGAATATGGATAAGCCAATTACTTTATCATGTTGTACTGATTTATGTACTTGATCCGTTCCACCTCTTCGAAAAATTCCACATTGTTTAAGATATTTTTAAATTTAGTTTCTGGCGTTACATATCCGATAATGCCAATTTGTCGACCATCTCTCACCAACACTATTGAATTCTAAAACGAACACTTCAACGCATAAATATTTTATAACAAATCAAAGGGTCAATTAAGATACTTACATACAAATTTTTCAATGCTTGAAGTTCTGGTACTTTACTTAAATCCAAGTTGGCGGTTACAACCGGAAACTTAAGTTTGTTCATGAAATATTTTAGAATTTTTACACCTTCATCAAATTCATGATTTCCTAAGCACATCGCATCTGGATTTAGTTTATTCAAAAATTCTGCTGTAATATTTTCACGAAAGATACTATAAAGTCCGGAGCCCGTAAAACTATCACCAGCATTTAAAAATAGAACATGTTTTTTACGTTCGGCAGCACGAATGGATTTCACTCTAAAACAAATTTACACAAAAAATGTTGATCGGCGAGAAAAAATATAACAGATGATCAAAGATCATATACTTACAAATGTGATATTCGGGCAAAACCACCATAGCAATTATCCTTTTTTACAGACTTAACCGAACATGTGCTACCTTCAGCGTTGACTTCCGAAAATTGGCCGTGCAAATCATTATTATGTAATATTAGTAGTTCAAATTCACTATCACCAGATGATTGCTGTACCAGCAATATCAAAAATAGTAATCCAATTACAAAATATTTCATTATATACACATAATTTTTAGATGCTTCCACTTATAGTTTTAACTGAGAACTGATGTATACTAGATGAGATAAGGAGTGTAGAATTAACCTTTTAAAAAATAAAAAAAACAGACTCAACACAATATGTTCCTGATAAGCGACTTTATAAAATTACATAAATGGTTTTCGTTAAAATTGATAAGCAAAAACGTGGAATTTATGACCTGCACTAATATACTTGATGGGAAGTGATACAGAAACATTATCTCCCGTTGATGGTTGTTGTACAACCGTCTGTTAATTTCAAATTTGTTTTGTCTAATTATTTTGTCACAGTAGCTCTACAATCAAATTTGCAGAATATTATCAACTTGTATATAATTTGTTTATAGCAGAGATTTCAACTCACCGCCTACATGTTCCTGGTCTTTACTGCATGCAGTTACATTTATTTTGAAGACAAATATTTTCCATCTAAATATGCTTCAGACATCGACTTCGATACCAACAAATGGGAACATTTGCAGCATTTATAACTTGCAGATCCACAATACAACAGAGCCAAAACCATCGAAGTAATATTCGGGGTTGACTACTATCCCTTAATTCTAAAAAGTAACATCATTAGAGGACGCCCACAAGATCTAATCGCCAAGAGTTGGTTCGACATAATTACCGATATTTTATTAAACAGCGTTAACCATCGAAAATTCGTAGGATTGTGTTAACAAGCAACGATCCTATTGACGACATAGCTTAAATGGCTGATAAATTGATCGAGATGTGTGATCCATCACAAATTAACGTGACATCAACTAGTGAATTTTCGTCAGTAGCAAACGCTTAAAATTCGGCGCCATATATTGCATTGCTAGAGATAAGCAGAACCGGACGCAATGCAGATATAAAATGGAATGTCAGAATCACTGACAATCCCAATAAAAAGGGCGATATGATATAAAAAAAAATCGACATCGGCTAGTAAACCAAACTTTGAGAATTGTTGGTGACATCATAAATACGGTGTTTCAGCCAGGAAATGTCGTCCAGTATGTAATAATGGGGAGCCGCAAATGATTAAACAAACACCGGCGCCGAGGTGTCCGGATTCTTCAAAATTTGTGAATGATGCAAACGGTTCCCAAATTAATACTTATGGGAAAAAAGGAGTTTATTAATCTTCGGTAGCCAAAGTAGCGCAAGATTTAAAGAGGTGTCTGGCGATGATAAATTTCTATCGTAGATTTAACCTACATGCGGTAGAAAATCAAATGATCCTCCAGAATATAACGAAAGGAAACGTGAAGCGCGATCAAACACCGATTAAGAGGTCTAATGAATACAGTTTGGCATTCCAACGTTGTAAAGAGGACTTGATCAACAAATTTCAACGAGTCGTAGATGCATCATACGTAGCCATAGGAGTGGTGATTTACTAAATAACTAAAAATGGTGAACCAGAGCCTCTGGGGTTCTTTTCTAAAGCTCTCTCACCAACAAAACAATGCTACAGTACATACGACCGCGAACTTGAAGCAATGTATCGAGCGGTAGTTCATTCCCGACATATGTTGGGGTGACAATTTTGCATTTATACGAATCACAAGCCGTTGATTTTTGCATTTTCAAAAATGTGCGACAAACCACCATCACGTCAAGTCCGGTAGTTGGATTATATAAGTCAATTCACGACGGACATACGTTCGATTGTGGGGTTAAACAACAGCGTCGCAGATTTCCTATCCAGGATAACTGTAATTACCGGAAATAAAATCGACTTCGAAAGTATAGCCAAGTCACAAATTGACGATGCCGAAATCAAATCAATAATTAACGGCACAGTAATGGGGATCACAATATCACTTAATTTAGTCACAATACCAGACGCATCTTCACAAATCTACTGTGATATTTCAAATAATCGCATCAGGCTGAGCATAGACGTCCAATCAGTAGAAAACTACGAGTACATAGTTTGACGCATCCTGGTGTTAGAGGAATAACAAAGTTGGTTACGGAACGATTCGTTTGGCCAGCCATGAATCCTGATTGTAAAAATTTCGTCTGCAATGTCAACGAACAAAGATTTAACGTCACAATAAAACACAAATTTCTTCATACGTCAGTCCAACCGAACGTTTCAAACAGATAAATATCGATTTATTCGGACCGCTGCCTCCGTCAGAACATCAGCTATGTTGTCTAACGATAATAGATAGGTCCACGCGATGGCCTACTGTTATTCCTATTCCTGACATAACGGCAAAAACAGTTGCTACCAATTTGATATCAGGATGGTTACATAATTTTGGAGTACCAAAGATTTCAAGTGATCTTGGCAGACAGTTTTATTCCCAAATATTTAAAGAATTCAACCAACCGTTAGGTATTAAACATTTAAAAACGACACTACACCATCAACAGGCAAATGGACTAATAGAGAGGTGGCATAGAACCCTTGTCTGCAGTGAAGTGCCAACAGAGAAATGATTGAGTGAACTTTTTGCGAACAATTTTATTGGGTCGACGAATTGGCTTTAAATAAGATATTGGTGCTTCGCCTGCCGAGCTCGTATACGGAACAACTCTTCAAGTACCTGGAAAATTTCTTATTCCTCGTAAACTAGATGTAACCGAACCCGAGTTTATTAAAGAATTTCCTCATCATATGAGTCAAATTTGTCCAACAGTTACAGCTCACCACGGTACCAGTAAATAAAAATTTGAAGGAGTGTACATACGTATTCATCAGAGTCGACAAGGTACGAACCTTATAGTCCGTATGATAATCCATTTGAAGTAATATAGCTGAAGGAAAAATATTTCGTATTAAAAATCAACAATAAAAATGCGAAAGTATCAGTCGACAGATTGAAAGCTGCATTCTTACCAGTCAAAGAGTTCGATGAACTTACCAAAACTGTAACAAACAGCATAAGCATAAACGATTCGAGCAACCTGATACAGGCACCGACGATGAAAGTTACCAGAACTGGCTAAATTGTGATCCTACCCGGCGTTTTCTCTAGAACCGAAGTGGTGTAGCCTGTAGTGCAGTGTATTAAAGAAAAACGAACGCTTACATTCTCTCTTACTCTCTTTGTTATGTAAAAGAATATACCGTTGTCGGATAAAAAAGATGATTCGGTGTATAGACATCCCCGTGGTAACATTCTGTTTCGATATTGTGTAATATACATCAATTGTTTTTTTAGTTAATATTTCTCACCAACACCCACAGTACCTCTATTCGATTAATTTTTATTCGAAAAGTTCCTCGTGGAAAACAAGATAATATGTTAAAAGAAATTATACGCAATCACTGTACACAACAGTAATGATAAATTTTAACTCTGATATGCAATAAACACAGCACCAATGACGGTTTTTATGATTGTATTTTTAAATTTTGAAGTATTTTGGTTAATTGCAGACTTCTCAGATAATCTAATTTATTTAACAATATGGTTTAATTGTATTGGTAATTGGTATATATGTATCTTTATCTTACATGCTGCAAATGCTTTAACAGTTATCTTTGCATAGATATAATTGTAATATTTATTAAATTTAATTCTTGTACAGTATAGTTCAAAAATATTCGGTCTTGTTCTTTTTGATGTTTTTCGTAAATTTAAATGTCACAACCATACAGTAGAACCGATTTTCAACATGGGTTGAACAATCGTAATTTTATCTTGCATGGTATGACAGAAGTATTCCAATTTCTACGTATAACAAGACAGATGCATATCTGGCTTTGTGTATACGTTTGTTTTGCCTTAATCTGTCTGCTTAGCAACTACTTGACGCACTGTGTCTTCGTAAATGTTTATCACTTCTACCGTATTTTGTTGGTACATTTGTAACGTAAATTGGCGGCGTTTCTCCATTTTTTATCTTATTAATCACTAATCCAAGGTTTTTGAATGTATTCCTGGTAGTCACGTGCATTCGATGGAGCGATTCACCCAAGATGTTTCTTGTTTCAGAATCTCTCAATCTGTTTGTATTCAATTTTCTCCTATTTGATCACTATCAACGTCGATTCTCCAAATAAGCGTAAAACTTTAAAAGAAGTTGAATTTTCTATCTGACTAAAAAAGGTGATAGACATTACCTTATCCACGGCTATTGGGCTGTTAATCATCTCTGCAAGTTTTTTGTTGCATTTTTCATCAGTCAGCGCTAAATTAATTCTATTTATTAATCAAATAATATTTACTTTTTTAACTATTTAATAATTTTTATTAATTAATTTATTCATCTGTATTTTTTTAATGAAATAATTTTTTTTCCATTTTACTTGTAATCATTTTTTATCTTTTAATTATTTTAAATTATTTAATTTGTTTTTTTTTTCTTCATATTTTACTTTCTTAATCGTTATTTTAATTTGATTTAAATTTTTTATAATAATAATAATAATAATATTATTTTTTTTATGTTTTTATTTTCAATAATTCTAATAATAATATTATAGTAAATATTTATTTTAATAATAATTAAATATTTAATAATAAGAAAAAAAAATAAAAATTACTATTATTTGAATAATAAAAAAATAAAAAATGTAATAATTAATTTACAATTTTACAAAACTATATAATAAAATATTAATTTGATTTGTTATATTATTAGTGTTTAAATTTTATTTAACATTAATTTAATTTATATGATTAAATTAAATAACAAAATAGAAAACATAAATTAATTTTTTAAAAATGAATTTAAAAAATGTTGAGTACTTTTTTTTTTGTCTTATTGCACATCGAATTAATTTTATATAATTTTTAATTTAATTTAATTTTTGTTTTTTTTAAATCAAAATATTTTTTCGTTGTTAATTTTTTTGTTTAAATTTAATTATTATTTTAATAAAATTTTATTTTATTATTATAATTTTTATATATATATATATATATATATATATATATATATATATATATATATATATATATATATATATATATATATATATATATATACATATATATATATATATATATATATATATATATATATATATATATATATATATATATATATATCGACGTTTCTTTTATCAAAAGCCAAAGCGCAAATTTAACAGCAATAGACAATAGCTGAAACCAAAACTTGCCTAGCTGAAATGAAGGATAATAAAGAAAAGGGACGGAGGCAGTAGCTTTTTATAATGTTTTGCAAAAAGATTCATTATACTTTATTAATTATTCAAAGAAAGGGTTAATAAAATGTGAAAATCCAAATTCACAGACAAAAATTCCGAATAATTCCCCAATTTGAGAAACTCAAGGCGGAACATTTTTTTTCAAGTTGTTTAAACGAATCAGCGTAATTTGTGATATGAGAATACAAATTTAAGACCTTCTAAACTTCAACCTTCAAATAAGCATACCCTTTATAAGAATCTAAGCATAATTTATGCTTAGATTTCATCTAAGCATAATTTATAATAATGTATAGATCAACGAATTGATGCCCGAAATTTTAAATGTGACACTGAGAAATTGAAGGCCAGAAGTATTGCAAATGATAGCAAGTCAATTAATTGCTTTTTATATCGCTAAATGGCTATTACACAAATCTACTGATTAGTAGGATTTTACCATTTTATTTGTTAGGAAATAAGTCACCAGGTCTATATCGATAGTTGTAATATCATTTACCCTCTTACTTTGATACTTATGAATAAAAATAAAGTTATCAACATAATAGATGTATTAAAACATGGCGCACGCACCGGATTGGATATTATTTCATTTAAATTTTTGAAAAAAAAATGTGTGCAAAGGTTGAGCGCAATTTTAGCAAAATTGATCAATACCTGTTTTCAATCTGGCGAGTTTGCTAACTTTTTAAAGGTATGGTGTGGTGAAGATTATTTCAGGACAAAAAAGTAATAAAAACAGGTCAGAGTGCAATAGATACAGGCCAATTCGCAATCTTACCCTTGATATCTAAGATGTATGAAAAAGTTATATTATCTCAAGTTTTCGGACAATATAACAATCACTCCTGTTGTGCTTATCGATTCGCACTATAATCGACACGACTCAGTATAGCATACATGGTTTTATTTTATGCAAAATAAAAAGTAAAAACAGAGAAGGCCACACCAAGTCGTGTCAAATAAGGGTAAATATAATGTGATAGCATAGCATCAGTGCAGGTTTTCTAAGAATACATGCACTTTGTGCAAAACTAAAAGAGCTTAGATTTACACAATTACAACTTTTTAATACATATTTGAATAATCGGCGCCAATGAGTTTTCCCGATGGTAAATATAGTGAAATAAAAATACTAAATACTGGTATTTCACAAGGCTTAATATTTCATTAAAATCTACATAAATGACATAAAATCACAAAACCCACTTTATTAGTTTGTCGTTCAATCTAATATTTACTCAGTTAGTGAAATTGACGCATGTAATGACAATCACCTGTCTTTAAATGATGATACATTTTGGTCAGTATATCAACATATTGGCAAATTGTCAATGCAATCTACTAGTCAAAGACCAGTAAATTTGGAAGGTTACAAAAAAATAATTATCATGGTTTGAAGCTTGTTAATAAACACAATTGGAATTTTCAGATCGATGGTATTGAAAAATCAATAGCACTTTCCTTATGTGCAGCAGCTTATTATAAAATTGTTAAATTGTATATTCACCTCTCTTTGACTAATAAAAGACGTGAATTTATAATAACTGTAAGTAAAATTATAAATAACTAAAGAACATATTTAGACACAATTTGATTTTGTAAGAGTTGGTGAACAGTTGATCTTATAGATTAGTTTCGACTAAATCGAACAAGCTATAATAATATATTGTATCGTAGAACCCCACTTTACAATAAACGTCCAGATAAAATATGCTGCTAATCTTGCTAACTTTTAACAACTTTAGACAAAAGCTGGATGTATTTTAAATTAAATTTGTTTTATTTTTGAAAATAAGTTAAAGCTTACATTCAATTTTAACACATCAAAATTTAGTATTTGGTTTTGTTTAAACAGCTAGATACAATTTTAATTGAATTCGCAGCCTTGGATGGGATGATCCTTGAACTGTGGGTCAAATAATAAGTTAAGGTCAAATTAGTAATTCAAAACGAATAAAATTTTTATTTTGAATTGAATTGTTCACACTGAATTTTGTAAATTGGCAAAGTTAAAACAAACATAAATAATCAAGATGTTTTAATCAAGATGTTTTATAAGACATAGTTAACCGATTATAAACATTTTATTCCTGGACACAGTGTATTTTATTTGAATTTGAATACTTCAAAAAAATATGGCAGCATCCTCCCTAGATTTATTGTTGGGCTTAAAATATTATTTGGAGTTGAGAATATATGCCCTCAACTGGTATTTAGGGCAAAATTCTAAAAACACGAAATTCTAAACTAAAATTTCAAATAAATAAGTTCAATTTACACGTATGAAAATAAAAAAAGGCGCGCGTCACCCTGACCCAGGGTTTTAAACTACAAATATATTTAGCAATTAAAAATATAAAAAAATCAAGATATTTTTACCATCACAAATAATTCGGAATTGTGTTAAAACCAGGGTTTCGAACCGGTTCAGAGATGTTTTGATAATTTTGTGAATCCGAACTGGAACCAAATCAAAATTCGGGTTAGAGTTTAAGTTAATTTTATTTTCAAAAATTAAAAACAAACAAGAAAATAAAAAACAATGAATCAAAATAGATCCTTTTTGTTTTATTTTATTTTCACCAGCCAAATCAAGAATGCACGTATACAGGTTTGCTTTGAATATGCATCTGCATATTCGGCGGTTCGGTCCATGGATTATGCACTCCAACAGGGGGTCAAAGTTGTGTTCATCTTCATCGCCGATCGTAATCAAGTGATGAAAAATCCTTTTACACCCCTCCCCAGTTGGGATTAAAACCCGGTAGCTCCCGACACTATAGCTATAACACTATAGCTTTAACCACTGCACCAATTGCTCGGTCAAAATAGTTTCAGCATCGCGTCTAGGTCGAAATGTTATTGGAATAAATCCCCAATGTATTCGTAATGGGGCATTTCAACTAAGAACCTTAAAGATATGTGAGGCAAATGATCGTCTAACAGCAATTTATATCAAAAATGTCTTAATTGATGTCCTCAATTCATTTGATAAAAAATTAAATGAAGTATATCCGATAACATCGGACAATGGCCGAAATATATTAAAAACGAAATTAATTTGAAGAAGTTGTATAGATGATGCAGTAGACGACAAATATGAAAATGACGATTGTTAAAAAACAGCTGGGTAATAATTAAACATTACTGAATTCGTATTCCAATATTATTAATTATTAATTTTAAATGTGTAGCCCATACTACCCAGTTAGCGGTTAGTGATACTATTTCCTCAGTTGCTTTTCTAATAAAATCCATTGAAAATTGCAGAAACATTTCGAAAAAGTTAAGAGCCCCTAAAAGAGCAAATTTAGCCAGAAAATTTGCTTCCGCTTAATCTAGTGGTTTTTATAGACTTTGATTAAAATTTAAAGTGGATTTGGAAAATAGTTAAAGCCCATTAGCTCGCAAAATACTGATTTTAACAACAGTAAAAAATTTAAATTTATTACAAATGGATCAAACAATTGGAGAAAATATGGATATTTCTGGAATATTCTCTAGTTCATCGGATAATGAAAATGATCGCGACGTGTTGTAAAAAATCTTGAAGACCAAAGAAGAGTTTAAGGGCAGCTACAGAAGGCGAAGAAAAGACAACACCAACTGCGTTAATTTTATTATAAAAAAAGAGTTAGATGTGTATCAAACTTTTCCCACAGTTCCAAAGAAAAACTATGTTTTCGAGTTCTGGAGAAACCATAAATTTGATACAACATTATTATACGAAGATGCTTAGATTGTGCTTTCTATATCAGCAACTCAGGTGAGTGTGTAGAGCGAGCTTTTTCTACCCTTATATTAATTTTAGCATCACAGCGATTCCAATTGAATGAAAATTTCTTAAAAAACATTTTATTTGTATGTTTAAATGATTTTTTTTTAAATAAATACCCAAAATAGGTTATATTTTTTTTTTGAACTTGAACTCGGACCTGGTTCCGAACCCAATATATTCTTGTGCAAGAATCTAAACACGAAATTGTCGGGGTTTGAGACCCTAGGTATACTCGAGCAGCCGAGTATATCTACTTACTAAAAGAGTCCAGAAGGCTAAAATTAAAGAGATCAGTACGACAGAGATTTAAGAACTTTCTGCCATTAAAGATATTATTTTACCACAAAATTTACGTTTTCTAGAAAAGATCTATCGGTCTGTCAACGAATCAAATTTAATTTTTTTAACAGCAAAACAAAAAATTACTCTTGCCAGAAAACCTTTTAAAAAGAAACTTAAAGTATTTCGATTACCTTGATATGATTGTGTTTGGACGACAAGAAAGAATGGTATTTAGTAACACACCGAGAAATCTGTTTCCAGATGGGAATCTTCCGAATTTTACAAAATTCCAGCTGGTTGCCTTATTTTATTCCTTTATTATCTAGGGAAAAATCTGTAATATATCCATTAGATAATTTAAATAATTTAAACATTCTGAAAAAAATGTGATTTAAAAACATCAATTACAACTAAAAAATTGTCTAGCGTTAATTTAAATACTTACAAGAAGCATTCTATTAGTCGATACTGTAAGTAAGAGTTTATTAAATTTAATTTAGTTTTTAAAATATTCTTCATATTTTAATAAAGTGCAATTATGAAGCATGATTTTGTTTTAATGAATTAAAATCTTTTGATTTTCGTCTATTGTTTAGTTCTCGAAATATTGCTTTTAGCTGTTCGATAAAATATTTTCGATATATATATATATATATATATATATATATATATATATATATATATATATATATATATATATATATATATATTTGTGTTTTTTTTAATATTTTATTTTTACAATTATAATTAACAATAATTTAATTATGTACATTAAAGAATTAAAAAATAATATTTACTTTTTGTTTAAAAAAAAAAAAAACAAATAATTTTAATTATGAGTATTTTTGTCTTTTGTATAATTCGTCATTCGCCACTGCTATCTAATTGTATCTTCCAAAATCTCCTCTAAATTGGCTGAAGCAGATCACTTGTAGATTCACTTAGGTATTTAAAAATTATTTAAAAATTTGATTATTTATAGTCTCGTTTCATTACTAAATAAGGTACATCAAATTTATAAAACTAAATAAGGTGTTCTTAATATCATTTAACTAAAACCAGCCGGATTTCGGAAATATAATGTAGCAACTATTTCATTAATGTGCCCACCATTTGTATCCGTAGAATATCTGTTGTGCGAATCACAAAACTTAAACCAGTTAAGGTACCGGTGAGGATTTATCGACGAATTTATTTCTATAAATCTCGAGTTGACAAAACTAGGAAGAATTAAATCGGTAATTTAGACAAATTACTTTGCCTTAAATATAGTATAAATATTTTAAATATAGTATAAATCCTGCAAAAATTAATGTTGCATTTTATGCCGAAAATTGACAGGGTCTATTTTAAATAAAATTATATAAATCTAATTTGCTGTCGTTATTTCTATTGTATATTCTAGTATTTTGTTCAGCTGCCCACAAAATTTTTAATTAAAATAAAATATCCAATTTCATAGAAAAAGAGAAAATAATTTAGGGGAAATGATAATACAACCCCACGCAGTAATAAGCGGCACAAAAATAGATATTTAGGTTGTCAAAAATATAGTCTCCTGAAAAACAGAATTTAGAACTTACACTAAGATAGCACTGGCATGACGATATATATATATATATATATATATATATATATATATATATATATATATATATATATATATATATATATATATATATATATAATTTATAATTAATATTATTTTATAATTAATCAAAAAAATATCTAACTAAAACTGTCACCAGAATAATATTATAATTATATTAAGTATAAATGCCCATTTAAAAATTATAATACTTAATTAATAAAGTTTTTCTTTTTTTTTTTTTTTTTTTTGATTAATTGATAATATTTAGTAAAATATTTAATTTTATTAAAATTTGATATTATTTTAATTAATTAGTTTTTCCGAAAAAAAAACTAATCATTTAATATACTCGTAATTATTATAATATTAATGTTTGTACAATTTAAAAATAAGAATAAATTTTTAATTAAATTAATTAAATTATTTTCATATAGTATACATTTAGGCGATTAAATTTGCTTTTGAAATAACATTTCTTTGTAATTTAAATATTTACACGAAAGAATAAAAATTAATAATTAGAAATTGGCACAATTTTTAAACTTAATTTTTTTTTTATCAATTTTGAGTATTTAATTTTTAATTATTGCAAACTTAATTATATTTGTATATAGAAGTTTAATAATAATTCTATGATGGCGTTGTATACCATCCAGCTGATGGTGGTGTGCCCTTATGATACAAATGAAAACCGGAATGATGTGAAAAATACTGTGATGTTTGATCTAGGCTACCGTATGATTCACCACCCGGTGTACCACCAGCAGCAGCGGCTGCATGATGCATTGCAGCCGCTGCAGCCGCCGAATATGGTTGTGGTTTTAATGGTAGTGATGGTGTTGTATTGTTTGAATGATCCGGACTACCATATTGATTTCGTAGTACATCACTTGAATATTCAAATCCACCGTTGGCCGATGACGCTGATGCTGTTGATTTATTGGGGTGATTTGTATTACCATTATTGTCGCGTGGCGATACAGAACTTGGCGGTGTCATCGCATTATGATAGTCCATTGTGGTTGGATATCCACCATAACTTGAAACTAAATTACTAAATGCATCGGATGATGATTTTTGTCCTGTGTGACCATGAAGTAGAAATTGATTATCAAACGACGATTCGCTACCTGGAGGTGTTGGAAGTGGTCCAGTTTGTGATGCATCTATAGATATAATGTATATAAAAAAAAGTTAAATTAGAAATCGAGATACGAAAAGCCATAATATAGTAAATATACCGGGATAAAATACACCACCAGCACTAGGTCGAGTAGTTGTCGCCCGAATAACACTTTCTCGATTCGCATACAACTGTCGTAATAGTGCTGTCGCTGGCATTGGCGATGTTTGCTGATGATGGAACGGATGATGATTATGATGATGGCCAATCCACTGAATTGTACTATTTTTATCCATTGCTTGTTGCTGTTGCTGCTGTTGTTGTTGTTTTAATAATGAATCGGTACTAAAATCTGTTGTTGGTCCACTACTATTTGGATTACTATTACTATTATTATTATTATTGTTATTATTACTAATTGAAGGTGATGTGGATGGTAAATGTTTTGACATTGCATTTTCTAATTCTTTGACCGAACTTTCCGAATTTGATGCTACATGATTTTCATCGATCGTATTATGATGACTATGATGATGTGATAAGTCGGTTGTATTTGGTATTATTACTTGGGACGCTGAATCATCAACACTTGGTTCTAACTGTTGCTGCTGTTGCTGTTGTTTAAGTTTTCGTTTTTGCCCACGTCGTGTTCCTGTAGTTGTGATTGGAATAATTGGGGTTGGTGTTATTGGTGTGGTTGGTGATATTATACCAATTGCCTCGTCCATCTGATGATGATGGAGGTGTGGTTGTGTATGATGTTGCTGATGATGATTGATATCGATTGATAAACTAGGATTAGTGGGATTGGCTAAATTGGCTGTATTATGGCTATTATCGCTACGAATCCGCCGTCGTGGTTCGGGTGTTTCAGGCTTTGGCGGTTTATTATCAATATTTCGATTCCCACTATTTCCACCATTATTATCGTTATTCGATGGATCCGTACCTGGTGAACCAGCACCATTATCACCACCTCCACCACTACCACTTCCAGTCGATTCTTCACGTTTAATCATTTCCAAACCATTTTCGAGTTGACAACAATCGAGTATTAAATTTTCATATTCCTTAGCACTAATAACATAATTCACACAAATTATATTTTGCTCTTCCGCATTTTTCGAATTACAAATAACCGTTGCACATGTTTGAAGCCATGTAAATCCACCATTTTTATTCATAATCCGATAGTAATGTGTCAACACTTGACCTTTATTTAGTACTATAAAATTATTAGAGAAAAAAATTTTAGAATTCTTATTTTATGTTTTTACTTTAAGATTTAAATAACTTACAATCTAAATGACATTTTCGTAATTTATTTGAGTCTTCGCCATGGCACAAATTATATAAATTTTTACCAACTAATTCTTCGGGCGTATAATCCAATAAATCGGATACTTTTGGTTCACAGTGTGCAATTGTAAAATTAAAATTAATTCGGGTCACAAACATGTCGGGTTCCAGTCGAATTTCGTGCACTGATGGTGGCGGTAATGCAATGGCTAATGCCACCATACCTAATAAGGGTGGCTGTGATTTTCGTGTATGTGAAAATGTGTATTGCGGTCGTAATCGACATAGCATTAGTACAACCTAAAAATATATATAATAATCGAAATTAAATTTTAAACTTTTTGTTAGTTACACACGCACATTAATTTAAATTAATTACGAGGATAAATAATGAATTAAAAATTAATTTCCTATTCGATACACACACACTGATCAATAAAATCAGTTGGTTGAACAAAATTTAAAAAAAAAATTGTATTTTTTCTGGTATATATATATAAAAACTCTAAAATAATTTTTAATTAAATTTATTTAATATTTAATTTTTATTTATTATTTAAAGAAAAAAAAAAAATGAAAATATGTCTGTTTATAAAGATACATTTTTAATTTTTTTTTAATTTGGTAATAAAATAAATTGAAATTTTAATTAAAAATAAAAAATTAGATTGGAAATAAAATATATTTATAAAAAAAAAATTAAACTGATTTGATTGATTGATTGATACGTACCGAATAATGACCTGTCGATGTTTTACTAATTTTTCCAGTACTACTGTTGTAAACGGTTTTTTCCTCGCTTACCTGAAGAAAACGTATAGCAGTGACAGTATTGTTTGGTTTGATATATGTTTTTTTTTTACAATTTTCGATCAAAATTAATTTTTAATTCAATTTTTAATAAAATAAATTTTGGTATTTCTATTTGGTTAGCTGTAATGGTGAAGAGAGAGAGAGAGAGAAAAAAATGATGGAATTGGTTTTACCATATTTGCAGACACTTTTTGCAGACTAATAAAGTTGTTTTATAAATCATTCAGTAAAAACCTAAAAAATTATTATCGAGCAAAATATAGTACATAAAACCAAACACGAATGTTGAGCACTAATACGAGATATAACAAGAAAGAAACAATCACCGGGAAGTGCTAAGAGAATTTCACAGTAAAAAAAAATGTGAGCAGAAGCTCCCAGAAACCGATCAAAAGTTCAATAACACAGCAGCATTTTTAAGGCATTTGTTGCAAAAAAAACAACTAGTTCCATGGTATGCTGTTTAGATTATGTGACGCCCTCACAGCATTCGAACAATTTTATACTAGTATATTTTAACGATATCCTTATCACATGAAGGGAGTATGATAATTACTTGAAAAAGTTGGCAAAAGTTATGGATAGGATACCGTCTAAAACGAAGTTCAAAGAAATGTAAGCTAATGTAAAGAAATTGTGTACAATAAGATTTGGCAAATAAATTATTTCAAAAACGTGGTCGAATACTGGACGTTTTAACAAAACTCACAACATATTTCAAAAAAAGAAGTGGAAAATAAAGGGATTGAAGTACATTCCGAAAAATAAAAGAATATTATAAGAAGGTTTGTGCGGTTGTGAGTAAATTGTTGGCGATGCAAGATCAATCTTCTAAATTTGACGAGTTTGAAACCAAGTGTTTTAAGTTTAAGGTTATTTTTGTGCGTGAACGACGTAGGCGTCAGCCAGCTCCAACATTTACAAACCCATCTGGGGATCAAAACTTGTTAAACAAGACAATCGATAATCTCTCTTTACAACAAAGTAGCTTTTTGAAGTTTTAAAGGAAACCACACTTTGCCAAACAGCGCAAGAACTAAAGCTACCACCTGTTTCAAGTCAATCTTTTATGGGAAATTATGCAAAATGACTATCTTTTAAGGATCTCTACAAACCCTCTATCTATTCTAATGATGCTTTAGCTGACGTTCATAAATTTCAGTAATGGAAAGGTTTTTTTAAAGGTGAAGCAGCCGATTTAATAAACTATATAAGAGGCTTAATTTTCAAAGGACTTCGAATGTCAAAGTTATGATGAATTTTTTAAATTTATCCATAAAAGATGTGATGAATTAGAAGCATGCTCACGTTCCAAGAATTTAAAACAGCATCTGGTACAACCGCCATCCCGAACTAGAACCAAATTAAACATTATTTATCATATACCACCAGAAAGGATATAATGCTGTTTAAAAGGTCAATAATCCACTATAAAAATGCTTTCGATTCAAAGTATTAAGCATATCGAAACGAATAAAAATGACGGATAATTCGGATATCTGCGTAAACAGCCTTACAAATTATTATGTAAGAGAGGAATGCCCATCAAGTTCTACATGTCGGGTATGCCAAAAGTATCATCATACACTGCTACACATTTATGAACTGCACAAGATAAATTCAAGAGATGGAACTAAGCTTGGCACTTTGCGTACAATTATCAGATCATCAGACGGAAATTAGCCAGTCAACGGAAAAACAATCACCAGTTGTACCGCAAGTATCGAGTACTGACGTTTGTTGAATAAACAAATAAAGCCAGCAGTCAACAGTTGAATCCATTTTGATAACTACTTCCAGTAAAGGCCAGTGACAAAACTCTTTGAAAAAGGCACAACGAATTGTAGATAAAAAATCGTTAACCAATATGGTGAGTGCCAATTCAGTTGATTAGCATAAAGTACATCTTGTGAACAATAATTCGTTGACACTGTCAAAAATACTAAATTACTTTAGAGTGACAAAGACAATCGTTTTAGTTTTTTTTCTATTTAAAAACGATTGTCTTTGTCACTCTAAAGTAATTTAGTATTTTTTTCTCCTTCTGGTTTCACAGTAAAAAAATACTGACAGTAAATGATTCAGGAGCGGATTCCAGTTTAATCACAAAAATGTGCTCAATCATTGAAATTATCACGTAATAATGCTTGCATCAATATCAGAAACTTGAGGTCCGTATGAATCTATGATAGAGATCTTTTCGCACAAAACATGTGCTTTGGTTAAATGAAAGCTGGAAAGGCCACCTTGTATAAAAATATGTCATCGAACATTCCTATCATAGGCTGCCATTTTAAAATTCATGACATGATACAAAGATTCTGGAAGATTGAAAATATTGGAACTCCAGAAAGTAACTGCCAACTGCATTACAACGAACATGCATATAGGGATGAAAAATGCAACCATTTAATTTAAGGTCATTTAAGGTCAACCTAAATGAAGAACGAAATAATTACACAAAAAGAAAGTTTATATCTTTCTTCTGCGGCTAGGGTTATCGATCCGTTCGGGTTTCTCACTTCTTACACGATATTGGCTAAAATTATTTCCGGCGTCTGTGGCAACATATAAACTGGATTAGGATGACCCATTGCCACCAAAATTAATTGTGGCACGGGAAAAATTATACTCAAATTTCATTATGTTTGAGCAAATTAAAATACCACGATTTTTGGAAAAACCAAAGCTAGTGAAGAAAACTGAGTTGCATGATTTTTCTGACGCCTCAGAAGCAGCATATTCCGCCGTTGTTTATCTACTTACTTTCGAACCTGATGGATCAACCATTTAGCTAGTGGCAGCAAAAATCAAGGTAGCTCCACTTAAACAAGTATATGTATTCCTCTGCTTAAATTATGTGGAGCTGTGTTGTTGGTCAAACATATGTGCCAAACATCACATAACTAATTATTGTAATGTAATTGTTATTTATACAAACGTGACTGGATATTCTCAATCTGCAATTATTTCGTTATAGACAGATTTAACCATCATCTTATCGTGGATATCAGATGTGCCAAGTTGATGGAAAACCTATATCGGTAAAAGGACTTCATTCATACTCGATTATCTGGCGAGATATAGTTGGGAACATGTTCCTTTAAAAATGAGAGGTTTTATGATAGAAAAACTGGGTAATCGGAGCTAAGCGGTTAACCTTTCATCTTATCGAGTAACGCCGTCAATACATTTTTCAGTAAAGTTGGGGTAAACTTTGCTGGTCCAGTCAAGGTTAAATCTAAAATCGGACGAGGGGCTAAAATACTTAAAGGCTACATCGCTATTTTTGTGTGTATTTTGTGAATATCAAGGCAATTCATGTTAAAGTTGTATCCAATATGTCAAGTTAGGAATTGATGGCCTTACGGAGGTTCATCGCACTTAGAGGCTTACTAAATCGAGGTTATTCAGACAATGGGTCTAGTTTTGTAGGTGCGCAAAGCAGAACAAAGACCACTGAGGAAGTTTTACGAGAATGTTTCACGACCATTTTGACTGGCATTTTATTCCTCCGGCATCGCCTAACTTTTGTGTTATGTGGTAAACTCGTGTTAAGTCTATCAAAAGACAACTGGTTCGCAGTATTAGAGTATCAGCAATTACGTTAGAAGAGTGCGGGACACTTTTATGACAAATAAATGCCTAGAATATTTAAACTTTAGACCTACTGCTCCGATGTGTGCAACAGAAAATGCCAATTATGAAACCTTATCACCGGGCCATTTTGAATTGAGATGTTCGCTGCTTCTGTTACCTGAAATACCCAGTGCATTAATTTCCTATACTAACCGCTGGCAATTAGTAGAAAATATGATGAAAGGTTTTTAAAAGACTTGGTGCGAAGATAACCTCACATCCCTACAGCAATGTTCAAAAATGGCAAGAGTTTATAGTGAGCTGGTAGTTATGAAATATTTTTGCAAGTGGTCGGATGCATAATATTCCATATCAAATCACAGTAGATAACAAAGATGGCTGATGCCATTGTCAATCCTTTGTTTTATTTAGCTTATTGGAAAAATTCAAATTTCCAGCAGCAAACAAAATTAGGAATAAAATACACAAAATACTATATTAGGCGGATCATAGAAAATGCATTGCTCATTGGTAAGAAGTTGTTCACATGGGCAAAATAAGTTGGAGCGGTCTTGAATTGTACTCCACTTACACCATCTTCTTCGGATCCAAGTGACTTTTGACCAATTAACTTAATTATGGAATTAACCATGGCATTTTGATTGGTCGTCCACTAACTGTGTTACCTAAAATCGTAACTTTGGATTAACTGGTTGTCATCAAGGAAAATAATATGCCTCCAATGGAAACAGATCAACTCTTTACAGTTGCCACTTTTAATACTACATCATGTACGCTGAAGTGCGCAATTCATCAAATCTGCCCACTACCATGTAATTGAAAGTCAAGGACATTAGAACGCTGAAAGAAAAATGCACCAAGCCAAACTCTATTTTTTATAAATGTGTAGAATTGTATAATATACATTCGTATGCTCGGTGAACAAATGTGTAGAAGTGTATGTTCGTATGCTCGGTGAACGAATGTGTAAAGTAATTGTAAATTAAGTAATTTAAAACCAAACTACATTACATAAGTTTACAAGTTTTCTTCATCCCAAAAAAAGGATAAAAAATGAAATAATAAAAGTCCATTTTATTCAGCAACGAATTGTAACTAAACCATATCTTCGGTGAGACCTTTAAAAAATATTTATCTTCTCGAGTTTCGACATCTCGTGATAAAACCACACATTTAGGTAAAATTCCATAACCTCTCTCGACACATTACATTTTTTCTAAATAGAATCATAAAATGCAATAAAAATTTTCCTTTTTTCCATTATAATATACATTAGACTGTAAATTTGTATCTTACCCTATAACCAGATGATTTAAAGTGACAACCACGTTTTGTTAACGTTGATTTCATTCGAATACAGAATGCACGATCGAATCCTTTATATACACTTGTTGAGGTCAAGGCCATTATTTGGGATACTATAAATAAAAAAATAAAAAAATATTATTATATAAATAAAAGAAAATGCCAAAAATTGTATAATATTGAATTTCACACAATCAGGCACATACATATAAATATAGATAACCCACATTCATACCACAGCACAAAAAAAAAACTATAAGCACTCATAACGAACTAAATATACAAAAAAAAAATTGGAAAAATTCGTGATCAACTTTAAAAAAAAAATCGTTTTTGAATGAAAATCAATATAAAATATTCTTATCAGGAATTGATGATGATGTTGTTGATGATTGTCATGATTTTGTTAATCATGATACAAAATATATATATATCTATAACAAAATGTTACGTCACACACGTGAGTATTAAATTACCATCATCATCATCTTCGCCGTCATGATTATCATCACCCAGAAAATAATAACAAACGTTCGCACGTAATCGCTTCATTGGATGGTTGCTGTACATTCATCCATGCTACTACCGCACCGTATACACTATATTATATTCTCTGTGTGTTATCACGGACACGTAATTTTCATTTTTGAATTTTATTTGTATGTACATATATATATATATATATATATATATATATATATATATATATATATATATATATATATATATATATATATATATATATATATATATATATATATATATATATGTATACAGTGTTTCGGTACTTTACTTTTTAACATTTTGTTGTTGCCGGTATACATCTACGTGGTTGTTGAGGATACTTTGTATACATACATCAAACATTTTTTTTTGTTCTGTTTTTCTGATTTCAGCTAGACGTCCAGGAAATAGTCACGTCGTTATTGGAATATACATATAACTGTTATATACATAAAAATGGCTATACACATTTTTTGATCATCATCATCATCGTCATGTTCGTAGTAATTTGGGTGAAAATGTTTCGAATTGAGGGAAAAGTATTTTCGTATTTTTTTGTATATAGGAGGTTAGCCCAACGAAGGACTTTGTGGCCGAAATAACAAAATACTTTCTTTTTTCGTCAATATTTGTTTTTTTAAGATTATTTTCAACTTTTGAAGATGATCTTTTCTTTTTAAATAGTTCAGCTCGTTCCGGTTTTAACGATTTCTTAAATTAAGAGGCATTCTACAAGTATTTTTTTAATTCTATTACAATTCTTGAGAAATATTTCGCGGATTTTTACCTATTAAGTAGTTTTTAATATGATAGACGTGCATATATCATCCATTTTTTTATGGTCCTGAATTAAGCATTAAAATTTTTAAAAACATTTGGAATTTAACATTAAGATAATATCCGGGGATGGATACCGATAATTACTGTAATGTAACGGTGAGATTTTAGCGGAGACGGTTTGATTACATGTCGTACATTTTTCTGTCATCATAAGGCTGCACCTTTTCGTTAAGAAATTTGAGGTGATTGGGACAGTTCAAACCCAGGATGGCACAACCTGCTACACAGTAAACGAAACAATAGTATTGTTGAAGACGTAATTTGAAGGAAGAGTTGTCTCGCACCGCGGTGATATAATTGGCCATGGTGATCATGCGATTTTTCACCGTTAGATTTCTTATTAAATTTTGAAACGAAAGGTTTATGCCAATAACCTAAGAACAATACCTGAGCTGAAGGACGAGATTCGATGCGCGATTTCGTGGATGAAATTGAGCCGGCACTATGCCAAAATACCATCGACAATTTTGTCAAATTGATCAACTATAGTGGCTTCAGTCACGAGGCGGCTATTTACCAATCTGTAAATCCTATTAGATGTATATATATATATATATATATATATATATATATATATATATATATATATATATATACACCATGTCTATACAGTTTTTATTTAATAATAATTAATAACGTCGGGCCCTTGCTATTGAAACCGATTGTCTTCTTAAGTGTTCGTTTTGTCAAATTCGTACTATCTGTTTCGATAGCGGTCGTTACTGAATGACTGTCGTCGATATTTAGCAAACCACACTATTTTCTGATTGTTCATTTTCGATTCAGCGTTCGAAATTTGTTCACAGGCGTTCAACTATATAGAGGCGATAATGAACAAAAGTGATCGATTTTAATATGGTATAGGGGCCCAGAACTTTTTAAATAAACTCGGCGGTTTTTTTTTCAAATTTCAAAATAGGCATTCTAAATGGGACAACCTATAAATACGTCGGCTAAGCGTGAAAATTATTTTTCCGAATAAGATAATCTCATGACTGAGGGTCACACAGTCCATTTTTTTAATAGACTACGTTTATCATATTTGCAATATACAGTCAGCTTTACTGTAACTCTTACGAAAACTTTGACTCCCCACTTATGACAAATTATGCACGATATAGATCTGTAAACACGGAACTGAGGCGTAGCATAAACGAATCCTAACGAATCTTTGTGACATTTAAACAAGCAAATAATAAATTTTGAGTCACAAGTTTTTATAAATTCAATGGTAGTAACCTTTATGAATACAAAAAAATTGTTAACGCATTTATCGCGAGCATACAAGTAAACTCGAGGTCACATGCGGTACCAAGGCAATTATTTTCCAGTCCAATTTTGTGTCCCATAAATAGTAAAAATAAGAAAAATATTTTCATAAAGAAAGAGGTAACGTGGGATCACCGACCGGTCTTTATAAATCAAATTATAGGAAACTACCGAATATAGATATAGCGTGTTTGTTTGTTTGTTTATTTCTATGCAATCTGTTTTGGGGCCGAAGCTCACCCAACTCTTTCGCGTCCTACTTTACGCCATTACTAGCCAAATCGAGGACGCGCGAATACAGGTTCGCGTTTTTCATCACACTTGCAAGAGTTTTTCATCACACTTGCTCCAGAAAAAAATTAAATTTACAAAATAAAGGTCATAATATACAGCATCTATTCTGTGAATATTGTTAAAAAAACCAGGAAGAACTTCAAACTTTCAGTAAAAGTAGTCTCCTTCATTCTATGGTAGTTTTTGATGGCAAAGAAAATGTCCTGCACATTAGTATGAAAGGAATTCTGCACATTAAGGTACAAATTTAACCAATGAGGAAAACCACCGCACACGATTTAATCACACAAAAACATTTTTCAGCCGGGATATAAGATGTGCAAACTGTTCTGGTCAGCATATGAGTAATATATGTACAATATGCAGATACAATACTTGCCTAATTATTAAAGATCTATACCTGATAAACGATTTTGTATAACCTAATACACATTATCAACGAGACCTTTGGATTAAAATACCCCCCGCATCAATAGAAGGTAGCAAAAGCAATCATGATAGTAAAACCTGAACCCACCACCTACGATAAAAAAACATTCAAGCCCCTTTAATATCAGTCAATGTTCCTCCCCATCATTTCTTAATTAAATCATATGAAGATTATTACTCCGAATTGCAGCGTGTGTGTGACCGGAGTGTCTTGGAACCAATCCTGTATTTACTATATAGAAGGGACATATAACAACCATAAAATTCATGATCTATATTCACCTTTGTATATGGCACGACCATTAAGGTCCAATATCTAGAAGAACAACAATGCGGTTTGTTACTATATAACAAGCATTGGAGAATCAAGCTAAATAAGTCGAAATCCAATCTATCTATCAGAATTACCTTTAATATAAAACTCACGACAGGTGTATATGCAAACTCAACTAAATATTTTGGCATTACTCTCGATGCCAAGCTCAAGTGAAGAGAGCATGTTTAAAATAAAAAAAAGTACTTATCATATAAGGTTCAAAAAAATGTATTGGTTCTACCATAAGCTCTAACTTTACCATCTACAACAAGCTGCTGCTATATTGGCAAATTTTGAAGCCGATATGGCTTTCATATAGCCATATATGCAAACCTTGCCGGTATGCAGACGTTTGAAAATAAAATTATTCGTACCATCACTAATGCTCCATGGTACACAAAAAATGAGAACCTTCACAGGGACCTGTGGATGGAATACGTCAATGATAAAATAAAAATGCATTACAAAAAAAACACGAATAAGGCTTCTGCAACATTAAAAATTCTATATGATGATAAACAAAACTATATGACCCCCTGTTGGAGTGCAGAATCTAAAAGTCGAACCATCGACCTTTTCAGTATTTTATAGTACAACTGTATTCGTGGGTCCTCAACTTGATTGGTGACGTTAGAAAGAAGGACGGTAAATTAACAGTGAAACAGTTAAGAGGCCTTCGGCCCAGAAAAGATTTTACAGGTTAAAACATAAAAAAATACTTCTAGATTTGGCATATAGAGATCACCTGATGATTTAACCAAAACAACCTTGAGTGAAGTATGATGATAATTACTCCGAACTAAAAAAAAATTATGCCGATGTGGTACATGAGAGTCTCTCGTAACTAATCCTGTATTTACTATTCACAAAAGATGTAAAAACCACACATGGAGAAACTATAGCAATTATGGAAATTGCGGCGAAAGACTAACCATCTACCTTCACAAATTGATAAGGCAAGTTTATGTGCAAACACAGATTATTACTCTCGATGCTCACGGGGAGAAAGCATGTCAAAAAGAAAAAGAAGAACTCACCACAAAGTACTACCGTCAATGCTTTGTGGCCATAAAAAATGAGGACCCTTAAAGTGACTTATGGATGGAATTTATCAAAGTTGAAATAAAAATTTATTCTACAAAACACAAAATAAGGCTTCTGTAAAAAGGGTAAATTTGGCTTCGTTTTTTTATCAATTATCAGACGAAACATATTGGGTTACACAAAAGAGAATTTAGTTAAAATTTAAAAACTGTATTTGAGATAAAAATTGGTATAGATGAGCACCGAGAATTCATATACAAATATGAGCAAGGTTAACTTCTAACCGCTTGCAAGTGAAATCCCGTCTATTGGAAAAATACAAAACAACTTTATCCCAACCCAATATTTGCCATATTTTACCTTTAAAAGTTTTTTTTTAAGATGTCAAGCACGTTAAACACTAGAACACATAAACTTCTTATTTTTGTTTTCGTGTCGTTTTTGTTTAGCTTAAAGCTAAATAGGATATAAGATATTTAATGTCTCTGGTGGTGGTAGAGATAAGGCTCATCATGAATTATTCAAATTATGTAAATTCGAATATATTATGTTAAATACTAAGATTATGATGCTCCTTATTCGTATACCGTACACAATAATTAATTTAATCGATTCAATTCAATTGAATATTAACAAAAAAAAAATTGATTCGGTTAAATTAATTATATCATTATTATATGAAAATCATTCTTCTGTAACACACAAAAGATATCGAGAACAAATTCTTAAGAATTTATGGTAAATTGAATTTTTGATTTATGGGAAAAATAATTTGAACAAAAAAAATGTTTTTATTGTACATATATTTAAACGATTATATAGTAAATAATAATTATAAACTTACCATCAGGATTATTGGTACCTTGTGAACTTCCACCCTCGTCTGAACCCCCAGACGATGGTGATGCTAATCCACCGTGTGGATTATTTTGTGCCGATGTTAAACTTAAACCTAAATGTTCGGCAATTTCAGCATGATCACCTTGATGTATATAGTCAAATACACTGCTACCAGTCATTTCAACCTGGAAAAAATAAACAGAAAATTTTTTAATTTAATTTTATTATTTAGTATTTAAATATATATTTTAAACAGGTAATGAATTTTAATTTAAGATATAAAAAAATCCCTTGAGAAAAATTTACTTAAGAATTTTTGTAAGAAAATAAAAATATAAAAAAAAACCTTTAAAATTATTTTAATTTTATGGAAATTTTATTTTTATTTTTTTGTTTTTTTTTTTTTTTATATGAAAAGGTAATCAAGGTTGACGCGTTATTATTACATTTACGCAGGTTTTAATTTTTAATTAAATAAATTTTTATTTTATTTTATTCGAATTACAT
The DNA here is from genome assembly GCA_963556175.1 of Tipula confusa. NCBI lineage: Eukaryota > Metazoa > Arthropoda > Insecta > Diptera > Tipulidae > Tipula > Tipula confusa. Next base: position 83,533,437 of record OY744476.1, on the reverse strand, counting down.
GTAATAAATAAATAAATTTTTAAATACCAAAATGACAAAGTGTTTGATCGGAGGGCTTAATGTTTATTATCGAGTTATAATATAGTTAACATTTTTGGGAAATAAAAATAGTCAAAACCTTGGTGGATGGTATGTTAAGCCTAAAATTTTACTACATAATTTAAAAGGTCATTTCGCTAGTTAAAATTAAGTTACAAATTTGCTAGTACAAACTCTACGTGAGCTTTTCCGACCCAAACACATAAGAATGACTTTTCTTGCATGCATAGCTCAGGTATTCATTAAATTAAGTCATTTCTTATTGGAAAAGCTCAGAAACCGAGATCCTCGCGAAATTGAAATCTATCTAAAACTTGTATATACAGGAGCACAAACTGCTTGGATGACTTCAATGTCTTTTCAAAACTGGCTTAAATTCACTTTTGCTTCTGAGGTATAGTATTCAACATGTTTATATTTTAATTGTAAGCATACAATACACTAATTTTTATTTTTGGTAAAACAAATTTTGCATTCTTGACTAATATTACTTAAAAATACTTCGTGTCATCCCCTTGATTCTCAGATTAACTTTGATTTACCAGGTACACACATATTGTGCTTCCAACAAATTGTACGGCGTTATTACAGTCGATGGGAGTATTAATCTAACAAAAGCCAATTACAAAAAAAGTTGTTTGGTTCATCTTAGTAGCAACATGTCTTTATGGCAATAATATGACTTTGACCATTAAAGCTTTAAATTTAAAACACTTATCTAGCTTTTTGGCCAACGCATAGAACAGTATAGCCGAAGGCACCGTAAACACTGCTGGAACTTCAAGGATGATTTACCTTTATCTGTGCAATACAAGACTAACTACAGTACTAGAATTTCTACTCTTTTAATCATCTTGGAAGAATTTATCGATACCGACAAACAGATGAAAGACCAATTGTTTGATTATATTCAATTTTAACCATATCAAATATATTAGCACGAGATCCTTTGAAAAAGCATGTACATATAAACACAAGACGTGAAAATGCATTTGTGTTATGGAATAATGGACGATGTGAAACCTCTACTAGAAGCTGAAGGCACCATGATCAACTCCAACATATAAGCGTCAGCAACTCAATGCCAGGATGACACGAATCTAGCAGCTGCATGAAGAAATATTAATAGATGTAACTCCACGGGATGAAACACCGATGACCTACTTTTGCGAGGACTACTACTCAGTGTTAATCAATAACTTTGCGATACTGAGATCCAGAATCATCGCGGTTCTGAAGAAACAAAGGAGTATAAGAAAAACAAAGGAGTATAAGAAAAACAGCCCAACTAGACAGATTTCAGAAGAATCATTCGCAAGAATAACGAGATAAGTGACATCCTTAGGTTTCTTTGAACCAACTGAAAACTTCTGTACTAGGAAGTGCCGGCAAAATTATAGCCACCGTATAATTGAAATTTATAATCATTGAATACTAATTGAAAGTCTGTATGTCATTAAAAACATAGGCATACTCACAGGATCATGGAATTACATCATGATTCCAATTATGATGAAAAAACTGGATAATGAAACATCCAGGCACGGAAATTCAATTGGGGAGTTGAGGGAAATGCCTAAATTAGAAGATTTTCTCGGGTTTCTATAACGATGATTCCAAGGCTTTGACAAAATTAAAACCCATAAATCGTCCACAGAGTGCTCGAGTCAACACATATCGCATACAACCATTAAGAGCCTGTGTATGGTGTAAACAGGGACATGGTTTAAAGGACTGTGTCAATTCAAAAAAACAGATCACGTTAGAGCGACCAAAATACGTCAAGTTATCGAGGACATGCAGCGGCAAATGTGGGAATTGGTCATGAAAAATTTCATGAAAAGGATATGGTGCTGCAAGCGTAGCCGTATTGGCCATTTGGCTGATATTCTTTTCAAATGTTAATGCCATTCCTTCCTCTTTACAATGAAATAACCATTCATTGATTTCTTTTAAAAAAATAATCGGTTTTTTTTAATATCAAAATGAAACCTCTTATTGGAAAATCCGTTATATACAGAGGCAAACCAACACTATTGTAAAGGGTGTTTTTTTATAGGTTCACAACTTTGAGTTGGCAACACTGCGTTATTTGACAACCCATTTAACAGCTGATAGTTGCTTTTTGTTTAGTTTGGTTTAAAATTTCATTATGGATGGACTTACATCAGAGCAACGGTTGCAAATTGGTGAATTTTTTTACTAAAATGATGGTTCTGTTCGTCAAACTTATCGTGCACTTCATCTATTTTATGGTGTACATAATCGTTCTTCAGAGCGGTTTGGAATGGACTGAAGCACAAATTGATATTAATGTTGAATTTCCATTCAAAATTTTGTTCTCCAATGAAACCCATTTTTAGTTAAATAGGTACGTAAATAAGCAGAATTGTCGGATTTGGTGTGAAGATAATCCACAAGCTTTTGTCGAAACACCATTACATCCACATAAAATAACTGTTTGGTGCGCTCTTTGAGCTGGCGGGGTCATTGGATATGTCTTCAAAAACGATGATGGTCAGAATGTTCTGTCAATGGTGAGCGATATAGGGACATGATTAGAAATTTTTTCGTACCTCGATTATAGCTTGCATTAATCTTACTGATATGTGGTTCCATCAGAACGGAGCCACGTGCCACACAGCGCCCGCTACAATTTACACAAAGAAACTTTTGATAAAAGAATGATTTCGCATAATGGTCTAATTAATTGGCCACCAAGATCGTGTGATTTAACCCTATGGGATTATTTTTTTTTTGGGGTTATGTAAAGTCACTTGTCTACTTCGATAAACCAGAGGCAATTGAACCTCTGGAAATACAACATTCGAAGAGTTATTGCCGAAATACGGCCGCAAATGCTGCAAAAAGTTTGCGAAAACTGGTGTTCTAGATTGGGCCTTGTACGCGCCAGACTTGGCGGCCACATGGCCGAAATCATATTTAAATATTAATGTCATAAAATTTTCTATCCAATAAAGCCCATTTCATTGATATTAAAAATATATTTCTTTGTTTTATTATGATTTAAACTTGTGTAACTCTATAAAAAACACCTTTTACAAGCATAGATTAAGATAAAATAAAGATGCCCCATACACAAGCAACAGAAATGTATAAATATAAATAATAATAGAGTAAGTAAAAAGTAAAAAAAAAGAAACCATTTTTCTAGGTTACTGTTCAATGCACATATAACAAAGATTTGCAAAAAAGCATTCGGCAATGAAAGATTAAAAAATAAAACAGCAAGTAGACTGTTTATACAAGGACATTTTTTGGTAGTTGAAAAATAAATTTTTTGTACAGTAAACCATTAAAACCCATTACAAACGCGTCGAGAATTTTTGAGCCATGTTTTCTGAAAAATTTAAGGCTATAGACTGAAAGTTTAAATTACACTAACAAATAATAACATTTACACTCCTAACCCTTTACAAACGCCATTTAAAATCAATTGATAGTCGAGAATTTTTGAGCCATATTTTCTGAAAAATTTAGGGTATAGGCTATCTAAATTATGTTTTTTTTTTCAAAAAACTGTTTACTAGCCAGTTTAATATAAATCATATACCATTCGATTTAAACGCTTTTTGCAACAACTTTATATTTAGCTCAAATAGTCACGTGTGCCACCAAACCACTTAGTTGTTTCAGTTAGAATATAGTTGCAAAACGTTTTGGACTTTAGTCACCATTTTGTGGTTATAATAATATAGTTGCATATGAAATCATCATATAATAATATATTTTGCAATACAATATAAAATAAAAACTACAAATTAAACTCATAATAAACAATTAGTAAATAAAAATTTATAAAAAAATGAAACTATTATTATATTATTATGAATAAACTATGTCGAGGATCACATATTGACCATAAATTACACACAAAAAAACCAACAATGGAATAAAAATAAAAAAAAATTTAACTACTTTACATAAATCGGTAAATTTCTAAAAAAAAATATTACAAACTATAATTTATTTTTGTAATTGTTATTGTCGTAAACAAGGCTATTCTGCGTTTCTTTCAATGTCCGAACACAACGAATATACCTAATAAAACGGCGTCAGACACTATATAGTTTTTAATAGACAAAACTAAATTACCAAAAAACAATTTTTTTTTCTAATATTTTTTTATAAATAGTTTTTTTGAACAATAGAAATATTAAAAAACAAAAAAAAATTAAATATTTAAATATTAATGTATGATATGATTTTATTTAGTTTTTGGTATTTTTTCGGTAAACTATAAAAAAAAAACATTTTTTTTTTTATTTATATAAATAAATTAAATTTGATTATTTAAAATTAACAAATTAAATTTTTATTCACGTTTTTTGACAAAAATTTTCCACATTTTGATTTTTTTTTCTTTGGTGTGCGTGTGTTGCTTTGGAGAAATTGGGCCGAACAATATCCAAATACAAAATAAAAAAATAAATAATTGGTGCTTTATTTGGGAATTTATGTTATCTATGTCACGTTTTTAATGACAGTTACACCGCGAGATGCGGAACCTTATTACACGATTTCAAATTCAATTTTATAAATTAAAATCAATTAAAATTTAAATATTTTCCCAAGTGGAAATTTGATTTTTTCATAAAACCCTATAGAAAATGTCTTTTTTCGATGTTGAATCGAATTAAATATTTTTTCAACGTCTATGATACGATTATTATAATATGTACTGTAATAATAGGCCTAAAAACTGGTAAATTGATTTTGTATGTAAATTGTAATTTCTAATTGAAAATATATATAAACTAACAACAATAACATAAAAGTATATCTTAATCGAATTAAACTGTTTTATTTTACATCATCATCATCATTATTTTAATGTAAATTGTAGTTAAAATCGGCGTAGTAGAACCGAGTTGTTTCTATCGTTTTTTATGTTTAACTTTTCGAAATGACCAAATTCAACCAATCAGAAATATTTGAATTTTTGTAATTTCTTAATCTAAATATAAGAAGGCGCACACTTAAGTTTTTTTGTTGGTTGAATGAGTTTTTTCAATTTGCAAAGCTTTAAAAACCTTTTAGTTGGTTGGGTGGGTGCATAAATTTAAAATACAATTGTTAATTTTATATATATTGTATAGTTTTACCGAGTAACTAGTAACTATTAATAACCACCACTCTAAGGAAGTAATCACAGCTCTAGCCGGGTCTAGACGAGAAAATAAAGAATTAAATAAAGCTCAATGGATGTTCCACCATATACAACTACTGGAAGAAGTTAAAAACCTTAAACATAACCTAAAGATGGACTTCCAAATTGGTCCTGATGTTCTGTTTGAAGTAGAAGCCCTAAACCAGGAAAACAACAGTAAAGAAACGAAAGGTAATAATTCAATCGAGTACCTAACCGACAAGGAAAATTTAGAAAGAGAAACCAATTTTATAGAAAGAGAAAAATTGCATTGGATGATAAAGGTTTTCAATATTATACATATGAAGACAAAAATTCCAGATCCCTTAGAGTAGTTGCTATAGAGGTCTACATCAAACATGCACACCATATGAGATAATTGAAAACCTCAAAAGAAAAAATTTAACGGTCTTAGATGCAGTTAATATGTTTAAAACTGAAAAAAAGTTTAACGGCAACGAAGGTAATACTGTTAACAAAATAAAGGTACCATTATTCTGCTTTGGAAACTCAGAAAAAATTGAGAACAACATTTCAACATGAGGAACATCTTGGGAATGGTTGTCCGCATGGAGCTATTGAAAAAGGAGACAGAGTTCATACCACAATATAAAAAGTGTCAGGCAAAATAATGCAATCGTGAAACCAGATGTGTAAAATGTTCGGGAATGGATGATACAAAAAAAATGCGTATTTTGAATTAAAACTCTCCTAAAATTATAATCATTGAATTAAATAAATAGACTAATAAATTTTTTTTAGAATTATATAACGTATAAAAAATGATTGAAGACAGAGACTCTTTGCAAGAGCAGTGTCCCCTTATAATAAAATAGTAAATGTTATAGGCCTTTTTAATAACTGTCTTTAGCTTACACTTAATAAATGTAATATATATTGTAAATAATAAAGACGAAGTTAAGGAAAAAAAAATGCGTGATAGATAAGAACACTCCAGCAAAATATACTAACTGCCAAGTAACCCACATTGCTAGCTATAGAGGGTGTGAATCGCTAAAACACTGCAAAACATGCGAAATAGGGCAAACAAAAACCAGCCAATGAGAGCTACGAGAGAAACAAATCCCGACAAAAACTGTCACTATACGTTCCATAGTGCGAAAGTGATAGAGGGATTCTTATACTCACAAGCAGCAAAGGACTACCTGGACCTTCAGATCAAAATAATGGAATCCAACAAGCTATGACAACAATGCAAAATACCCTAAATGCTATTGTCAATCACCTCTCTAAAATAGAAGAAAATATAGAGTTTCTAAACAAAAGACAAGGTAATCTTGGACAGCAACAAACAACACAAAATGGACAAAACACTAAGAATATTAACCTGGAATGCTAATATGGACTTCTACAGCATCTTCCAGAGCTAGAAATTATTTTGAATACAGAAAAAATTGATATATTCTTAATAGAAAGTCTTATGCAAAAATAAAAGGCTACTCTTATTACCATTCTATACATCCAGCAAAAAGAGCTAGGTGCGGAGCAACTATTTTCATTACAGAAAAGATCAAGCACTTTGAAGATGTCAAACTCGAAATAGAGACAATGCAAATTGTATTACGTATGCAAATTGTTGCACTTAGCATGCAACTAAATAATTACAAGAAGCTGCGGGTTGCTGCGTTATATTGTCCACCAAGGCATCAACATAAAAAGGATGATTACCTTTTAATGCTCAAAATGATAAACTCAAATTTCGTCATAGGAGGACACTTACGCCAAACATACCCAGTGAGGTTCGAGACTAACATCACCTAAAGATAGAGAACTATTAGAGAAAGAGTATTACACAGAGTCACTAACGTGATTGAGGAGACGCTTGAAAACAAAAAGGTATATATACTGGAATTTTCCTTGATGTTTCCCAGGCCTTTGATTGAGTCCTAGCATCGAAGGCTGGAATATAAATTACATCACAGACCTCCCTAAGCAGTTCTATGAGATATTAAAATCATACAATGAACGGAGATATTTCAGAGTGAAATGTGAAGGAGAAACATTCAAGAGAATTGAAGCAGAAGTACCACAAGGAAGTGTGCTTGGGCCAGGGTTGTATTTGATTTAAACGAATGACATACATATTACTGGAGAAACAGATATTGCAACCTTTGCGGATGATACAGCAATTTTGGGGCTTGGAAGTACACTCAAAGGGACAATCAGCAAATCACAGCACACGGTGAATGAGATTGTTTACTGAACAAAAAAATGGAGAATAAAATTGAATAAGCTAAAATCAATTCACACAACCTTTACCTATCTAAAAGTTGATCACCTACCTATTTACATAAATAGGAATAATAGGCAGGAAATACCACATGCGAACAGGGCAAAATACCTATAGGTATGACGCTCGATGACCAAGTTAAAATGAAAAGAGCATGTGAGCAAGAACTGAATATAAAGTTCAGAAAAATGTATAGGCTCATTGAAGAAATAGTAGGCTCACCATTCACAATAAACTGCTTTTATACACGCAACTTCTTAACGCTACTCCTGTGTGGACCTATGTCATTCAGCTCTGGGACTGCACAAAGAAAACGAACGTTAAGATTATTCAAGCGTTCCAGAACAAAATAGTGCGATGCATTGTCAATGTACCTTGGTTTATTAGAAACGATCATCTACATAGGGATCTAAAGATGGAAACCGTCATCGAAGAAATCACAAAAAATGACATAAAATATATCCAACATTTACAGCTCAATGAAAACATGGATATTCAACATATTGTTAACGACGTCGACAGCGCAGATGCAAGACGACTGAAAGTTGCTAATGTAACCGGAAGAGGTGAGCCCACTGGGAGTAACTCCTGTTTTATATAGCCCAACTATAACAGAGAATTAAAATAAGAAAGTCAAATTGCTAAATGAGTTGTACTAACTTAGTCGTAATAAATAATAAAAAAATTATATTCAGCTAAATATGTTTTTATTACAGTTCAACTGTTGCAATGTTTTCTGATAATTACGAATATGAAGTGTTAAACCGAAAATAAGGAATCGGTCAAAAACGGTGACAAATAAAAACATCGAAAAATAAATAAGTTTATTAAACAATTAATATACTTCTTAGAATTTATCGTTTAATTCTATGTATCGCCATATATATGCTGAATAACCATTTTGGAATGAAGACCTAATTTGGATGTCATTGCCGATGATTCATTTAGTTTTTGTCATAACCGTTCGCGTCACAAAAATAATTTTACTACATCCACTTTAAATATAAAATAAAATTAAGCGCGAAAGTGTTAGATACAATATTAGAATATTGGTCAACATGTAATTTGCCGCGTCTAGCATATAATAAATAATTCCCGATCTAAAGTGTTCGATGTAAAAGCAAACAAATTCTGATTAGTCAAAAACGGATTACTTACAAAAAACAAGGCACTCCACAACATTTCAGGTTTGTAAACCGAGGCAAAGTTTCGAGTGACACAAAGAAAAGTGATTGCAATAAACAATTAGTGGTAACTTAATTTTCTGCTATTATTTCAAAATATTACGGTAAGAAAATGGATGCTTTCGGGATGGCAACAAATAGTGTGGAGAAGAAACAATTTCGTTGTTGTAAAATATATCATAAAGAGAAGTCCTGGATTGTTTAGAATTATTTTTAAAGTGCCATCACAAGGCAAGTATATATTCAATGCGAAAAATTAACTGTGTGTCAAAAAAGACAAAGCTATAACATTTCTTTTAAATAACTAACGAATATAACAGTATATAAAAAAAATATAATATATTATACGACCATACACAATTTGGTCAAGTCAAAAGATGTTGATAGATGGTATGTTCAAGTACAATGCACTATACGAAAGCCTTTTGTGCAATTAAGTGTTTTAAACAGACAGCATTTACAACAACAACGCATTTTGTTTATCATTCTATACATGTGCATAGATTTGTTTATATTCGTGTTGATTCTCAGCGTCTTGGTTTTCCTGATGTTTATCTTGTGACCAACTTTATTAATTAGATCTGATAGATGTTGTACTTTTTGCTGCATGTCAGAGTATTTGTGTCTAAGCAGGCATATATTTTCTGCGTAATTCAGAACAATGAATTTACCAGTTAATCCTTATTGAATGCCGCTAGTGGAGTGAGTACCTTATTTCTCGAGTAATCTAATATATGTTTCAAATGAATTACCTTTGTAATGAACTCGGTTTCAAGCATCTTGATTCATTTGTTGTATGAGTTTAATCAATTTCTCATCGATATCCATTTCATTTTATCGATTTCCATTTTCTATTTCAAATTGCGATTCTATTTATCGTGTCAAAGCGTGATCAACTTGTGGATATCAACTTAATGGATATTTGCTGGTGATTCGCACTAAATGTTTAACAGATCGTAGTGCTGCTTTTGAGATACGATAAATTGCCATTTAAAACTCGAGAAGGTCATGTTGCATTAGTCGGTCTCCGCCAACTGTGCTCGGTAAAATCATTGGATGACACTAATTATATTGAATATCAAAGAGGAGGAGCCAGTTACCTAGCGTAGAACATCTTTCTCATCCTGAAGTGGATTTAATGCAAGCAATTTGCACTACAATGGGATTTAAACGAATTTATTTTATTGGCTGTAAATGTATAAGTTGATCAGTCAGATGTGGAATGAGTTATGACAAGTCCTATAATTCAACCTATCCTAGATCTGTATATGAATTGCACGTGGCTCGTTGCACTAACCAGTGCCAACTTCGTATCTTATTACATTTTCCCAGATGTTGGCACCTTTCAAGATACCTCCGGGCTTAGCAAATCTAGGATCAGCAAGCTAAATTTGACGCAAATGTTTTCAACAATCAGCATCAATCGATGTCGTTGGTCTTGTCGCGTAACATATAGGCCTCGACTAGAAATTCGAAGCTGGCATCTATCGTAAAGCGCATAATAAGTGTTGTTTAACCATGAGTGCTGGTAATCTATGATGCGGTAGCAAGCAATATGGCAATGTTGGCATGTAGTATGAATGACTGAATGGCCGTCCGTCATGGTTTATTATTGCAGATAACCGATGGCTTGGTCGGTAATATACCAAGCACCGATTGATTTTTTAGCCAGTTTTTTTACTTGAGACGATTTTGGCTGAACATTGGCTATGTCTGATTTTCTTACATAAAATAGTGTAATGCTTTTGAAGATAAAGTGCACTTCTACCGGATAAACGTCCAGCATGAGTATGAATGAGATTCAAATAATTAAAGCATAACATTAGCCACTTCACTGTATACCCTGTCGATGAGGTTTACTCATATTTCGGAAAATTTGACATCTATAAATTCGTTGTTGACCCGAACAACGTGGATATTGCTCGTCCATTTCAGTCCACGATAGTCGATGTTAGATTTGAAGTTAAGTATTTTAATGGGTTGTAAGGTTGAGTATTGACTGATTTGAACGCACCTTTTTATTTTTATTTTTTCTATTTGTTAAGATGAGCATGTCCCGCCTATTAGAAATAACGAAGGAACATGGGCCAAAAGTGACAGACAAAACCATTACGTTTCAATTGAAGAAAACATAATAACTTTAAGCAATATTTGTGAGGCAATAGGGTGCGGTCAATAATCCAGTCATTGCGCAGCTTAAACTATGGATAAACTTAGCCGGTATGCGTTAAACTGCGGCTGAATTTTTGACCGGTCGGATACTTATAGGAGAATTTGACATTTCTATTTCTAATTTGGTACACATTTTATACAAAATAATGAGAATTTAGAATAAAATAATTTACATAAAATACTAAATCCTTATCATCCATCTTGGCATAAAACGAGGTTATAAAATAAAAAAAATTACATTTGCAGCTGTTGCATCCTTTTTCAAATGGCTGCATGCAATGCGCATTTTGATTTAAATGGCTGAATTTTTCATAACAAAGTGCATTGTTGAAACATCATGGTACATATATTTAGGGATCTAAACATGAAAAAAGCCATCCTAATTTTAAAGGAAATTGCAAAGCTCATTGATAAAAGCTTTGACCTTAAAAACTATGTGTATTTTCTAACATATCACTATGGTCACAATCGTTTACGACAGAAATATCAGCACATAACCCAAAATAACTGACCTGAACTTTTTCACAAATCAAAAAAAAAAAAACAGAAATTTTTCGACACTACCAGAATATTAAACGAATTTCTAGTATTAGGACATATCAATTCGAGGGGCCATTTTTAGTTATATATACGTTTCAAAATTTAAAAGTTAAAAATGTTAAGCGTGCGCCAACAATTTTGGAAAAATTTTATCAAATTCTATAAGCTTATTGATTTCTGTAAAATCAAAATGAAACATTTGTAGTTTATTTTTTGGAACCTTATAAAAAACTTTGCAATTGTTAAAATAAATGTACACCATATATATACACATTTTGTAAATACGCATGCGCAAAAAATTAAATATTCGTATATACATTTTCATCAAGATTTCCTTATACATAACATCAAAATACTATTAGCAAAGTGAAATAAACACGAAACGAAACTTTTTCTGTTTAAAAAGCTTTTTCTGTGTTTTTCTTTTTTTCTTTAACCAATCGTAAAATAGTTAAGTTTCTCTTTTGTTTTTCAATTATATATACATTTATATATATATATATATATATATATATATATATATATATATATATATATATATATATATATATATATATATATATATTTATATATATATATATGAGCTTTTTATATATATGTAAAAAGAGGAAAAATGAAATTGCCACGCCTGTTGAATTAATGATAATTCCACAAACATTTTTTGTGTTTTTTTATTTGCTTTAATCGAGCTTTTTGCTGTTGATATTTTATGTACTTTTATAAAACAAATACAGACAAATAAACATACACGTATATACATATAAATGAAAAAAATACAAAACTTTTTAATAGTTGGATATATGTAGACAAAGTATATATGTATGTTTCAGTATGTAAATCCACTGTATGTAAATTATTTAAATTTTAGTTTGATAAAACAAAATTGATTACACCTACATGAAGTTGGATTACTTTTAGTTTAATAACTTACAGACATACTATTTACGAGTATTTGTAATATATATATATATATATATATATATATATATATATATATATATATATATATATATATATATATATATATATATATATATATATATATATATATATATATATATATATATATATATATATATATATATATATATATATATATATATATATATATATATATATATATATATATATATATATATATATATATATATATATATATATATATATATATATATATATATATATATATATATATATATATATATATATATATATATATATATATAACATAAAATAGATATAAACTTAAAGATAACAAAAATATAAAAAAAAACTTTTTGACGAACTCTCTCACACGCCCAGTAAAGTAAAAAAAAACTTCTTCAGGAGGAAGTTCAATTTATGCGCTGCGCATAACAAAGCATTTTTTCTTCATTTTAATGTTGTATGTTGTGTTCAAGTTGATTTCTATGAGCGATGACAGTTGAAAGATTTTTTTTTTTTAAATATATATATATATCTTATTTAAATTATGGATAGATGGATGGAAATGAAAATTGAATTAAATTTAAATGAATTAGAAATTAAAAAAAAAAAATAAAATAAAATAAAAAATAGACAAAGTATTGAATATGAAAAATACACTTTGGAATTTCATATATGAACACACATAATATTCAAATTAAAAAGGAAATTAAAACAAATAAAAAATTTAATATTAAAAAAAATATTTTTATGATTATGTAATTCTTTATTATATAAGTAGTTATATGGTTTCAATAAAACTACGAATTAAACTACACATGCTACAAATAAGTAATTATCTAATTTTGTGGTCAAGATGTGGTTTTAAAAACTTAAAAATACGACACCAAATTATACTATTATATATGTATATATATATATATATATATATATATATATATATATATATATATATATATATATATATATATATATATTTAAATACAGGGTGTCCCATAACTCATTGACACGAACAGTACTTATAAGGTGTATAACTGATGAACTCGCAGGTGATTTGTACTACCTTTTATTCGATGATTTAATCTTTTTAAAGGTGAAATCATTTTCCGGTTAATTTTATTTAAATAACCGACCAACTAATTTGTGTTTTTTTTTAGGATAAATACTTAAAAAAAAATACAAAAATAAAAAATTAAATTAATGACTAAAGGACGACAATATTACATTATTTTACCGAAAAATGTACTATTAGCAACATATACTCTAGATGTCTTGCTGAAGATAGATTTTCCGATACTAGCAATACAATTTATTCTAAACCAATAAGAAGATCGCGTTGAATCAAAAGGTTTTAAAATGCCAAAATCTGACAACGCCATTATGAAAAAAAAAATATTTGGATATAACTGCAACCTTATGTCTTAGGATTGATTAAAATAGAAGGATCATATAACCTTGTAAAGATTTAACTTTTTAAATTCTTGTACTTAAAAAATTAAATGAGTTTCGTATTATTTTAAATTCTTACACGATGGGGGTGCAATTACGCAAAAATTGCTTACTCCATCAAGACTTTGATAGTGACGACTTAGATGACTAAAAATGTTACGAATTTGTATTTTCGTTTAAATACTTTTAATTTTTATATAAATTCAAATAGGCATCCTCCATTAAAATTCCTTTTTCTGTCAATACGCAGTCGAACAGTTATTACTTGTTCATAATCCACTATATAAGTTCGTTGAAATTTTAATTAAAGATTCCATTAATTTAAAATGTTTACTAAAGATAAAACATTTGGGCAGTTTTAGTTGTTAGTGAGTTTTATAGAGACAAGATACAATGAACCCAAATTATTTGTTATATTTAAAAAGGTGTGCCAACTCGAAGTGAGGGCCAATGGAAAAAACTAAGGTCTTATTTCAAATTTAACATTATAAAGAGACTATACCAAGGTATAATTTTTCCAAGCACTGAAAAAAGCTGTACCATAATGCAAAATTTGTAACTGTCTTGAAATTCAGTTTTTAATTTACTTCAATAAGTTTTTTAATGCTGCCAGGTTTTACTTCATTAATATTTGTTGGAAGTATTACCCACAAAGTAATTTTAACGAGTAATCGCTTCCGAAAGTCAGCAAAAATTCTGATAGTGAGTTTATCAGCAAATTTTGGGATATATATATATATATATATATATATATATATATATATATATATATATATATATATATATATAATATGAATATTTTATCATCAAGCCACCCGCAATTACATAAATACTTAATATATTTAATGGTGGTATATGTGCATAAAATTGCATTTATTTTTGATTTAACTATTCCTGAAAATTCCAAAACTAATTACTAATTCTATTAATGTTTTGCTTGTACACATTTTTTTTATTCCTCGTTCCATAGTTCGAAGATGTCATACTATGATAGTGGTGCGACTTTACTTAACAGTTATGAATGAATCTTGGGTTTTTTATTATTTTAAATTTTACAATTTAATTTAAAAAAAAAAAGCAAATGGTTTGCTGTGAAACAGGAAGTTTTCATTAAGTAACATGTTTTTCAATGACGTTGCGATGCATAATGTTGATAAAAGTTCAGAATTTATATAAATTTCTGTTGCATATTATTTATGCGGGTTGTACTGTACCTATATAATTGTGGCACGTTCTTTTGATTTCCGTGTTTAGAATTTACCGATTACGAAACAATGTTGGTTTTCCAAACAAAGTGACACTATATGGATACGTTCCAATGGAAGTATCCATTGTAATTTTGAGAAAAGATTTAAGTTTTATTTATAATTGATCCTAGGTTTCTAAACCAAATCCGCTTTGGCCAAGGCATCACTTTAAATTTGAAAACAAGTCCATTATCTTACAAACATATTTAAGTTTTAATAATTTTTTTAAGATACTCGATGTGTAATCGAAGTGCCATTTTACCATCATTTCACCATTTTTAATGTCTTATAAAGTACACTAGTGCATTTTGAGTGACTCATATCTCGTTCACAACTTTATAAATCAATCGATTTGAATAAAATATGCTTTTCCAAAGTATACTTTAGATACGAACACAAAAACAGTTAAATAGTGATCTTTTTGACAGACTGTTTTTTTTTCAAAAGGCCTCCTTGAAGAAAGTATTTTTTCAATGTTGTCTGCTTGACAAACAAATCGCTTAATAAGCAGAATTTTTACCATCGTTTTGAATAATTCAGAAGTGGTTTCCTGAATTTTGTTGTGGTCGTACATAAGTATACTAAGGATGTAGAAAGTATGGCCCGACCACTTGAAGCCACAACAGAAATAATCAACAAAAGCCATGGAATGATATTTAATGCCCGGAGAGTTAAAGTGCATGAGGTGGCTAAGGTTGAGGGCACTTCAATCGGAAATTAAGTACATAACATCTTGATAAAATATTTCGGAATAATCAGAGCCGCGTGTGTGCGGATGTAACATTCCTTTCAAGTTTTCATTCGAATACCTTTGTGATTACATTTTTGGTCACAAACGAAAGCAACTTTAAATGAATGTTTGGCGTTGTTTAAACGTAATCCTTTGGAAATTTTATGTCAATTCTTAGCTATTGATAAAACGTGGGTCCATGTTTTGTCGAATTGCCGGGTTGATTTCTCAACGATTTACTGAAAACAAAACACATCTATCGAAGAAAAAGTTTTTTTTATCAAGAAAAGTGTACATAATTATGTATAGTCACTAAAGCTTAATTCAATTCGTTAGAACAAAAAGGCTTGACCGAAAAAGATTTGACTTAAATGATGAAGAAATTTCGGAACCAAACACATATCCATGTTCTCCTTTTTTTAAATGGAGAAGGCAGATGAGGAAAATGAGGTTCTTATCTTTCAAGAAATTTAAAAAAATATATCTTAACTTAAGATTATATCTTATTTAACTGTGAGCTTTCAATAATTAAATAAATAAAAGTCTTTAAGAGTTATTAGTATTTGATAGTTTTGGTTAAGATATTTTTTCTAATGTGGTTTTGCATACAAAATTAAAACGTTTCAATTAAAAAATTGTTTACTGGGACCTTCACAATATTTTGATATATACAAGTTTTTTAAAATTTGAAACATATTCTAAGTCAAAAGGTTAAAATAATTATTACAATTATTGAAAAGTTTATCAGCAACAATAAATAAAAATCTTGTATCTATAAAATCTATATTTAAAGCGTAATTTTAATTTTGTAATTAATGTAATTTACAAAAATAAAATTACGCTTTAAATATATTTTTTAAAATTTTAAAAGCTTTCACGAGTTGTTTGTGTGTTTAAAATAAAGCTTTTTAGCAAAATAAACAATGTTGAGCTTTTTGAATTTTTCAATTATTCAAACAAAATATGTAGTCTAAACCGGTAGAATTGTAAAAATATATACTTATTCTTAACATTAATCATTACAATTATCATAACAAAACACCAAGCTTTCAAATTATCAACGAACAATTTTCTTCAAAATATAAGCTTTTAAAACAAAAACTTATTTTTTCATTTTATCAGAATAGAAACTGACTTTGTTTTTAATTAATTTAATTATTAGAGCTTTCAATAAGAGTCAATAATAGTTCATAACCTTTTATGGAAATTTCCGCTTTTATGAGGATTGCAAGGTTATATATTTAATTTAATTAGAGTATGTATTTTAGTTTTCATACAAACTTTCGAAAAATTTAGGTAAATGAAGCTTTAAAACTTATAAGATAAAACTTTTATAAATCAAAAAATACCACAAATAAACATAAATGTCAATTTTACCTAGTTTAGAGCTTTTTACAAATTTTTAATATGTCTTAATCCGAGATTTTGATATAAAACGATTTGGTAATAATGTGCTTTTTGAGATATTCTAAAGAAACAAGTTTAATCGACTCATTGAGTCTAGATTGATTTAAAATTAACTTCATTAAATTATAACTAGACCTTTTCAAAAATAATCAATGGTGAAACTCCAGGAATCTTCAGTTTTATGTGAAAAACAGAAATTATAATAGTTGCTTTTAAGCTTTTTAATCGTGTTTCTTCAAATTAAGTTAAAAAAATTTAACCACAATAATAACATAAATAAAAAAAGTAAACTTGATGTGATTTTTGCATTAAAATTAAATGTTTAGATAGCTTTATACGAGCTTTAAGTAACTTGAAATATATCCTTCTACACCTATTAGGCCATTTAAAAATTAAAAGTTTAAGTTAAATTTTTTTGGATTTCACACAGATTAAAGTTATGTTTAATTGTGCTGAGGCAGTTTAAATTTTAAACTATAGTTGAAGCTTTTAGCAATTAAAATTTAATCGATAACATAAAATGTTGAGCTTTCAGATTAAAAAAAACTATTAAACCTAAAATTCCTAAATTTCTAAGAGCTTTTGAAATTTATTGAAACGTGTATTAAACGACTTTTAAGTATTAGTTCAGGTTTAGCTAAAACGTATGGTTAAGTAAAACTTATAGATTTAAGTAAAAGCAAGGTAACTGAAAATATTACCAATAGCATTAATTTCTTTAATTCTATTTGAATGTAAGCTTTTGGTAATGTAAGGTGGTCCAATATTAAATATGTGCAAGACAAATTTTAGTATTAATTGAAAACTTTAAATTATAAATTATTATGCGTATAAGGTAAGTCTAAAAGTAGCGCCTTATACCCCAGCTTTTAAATTACCAATGAATTATAATAAGCATAATATAAAACCAAATGAATGACCATTCTGGTGATTTAAAATTAAATTAATGTTGCATTTGAAAATAGCAAGAGTTTTGGAGTTTAAAACTTGGCTTCAGCAAATAAAGTTTTTTTTCAGCAATTCTTTGTTTAAAGCTCATTGAGCCTAGATTTCCTCATAAGCATTTACAATAATTTTATTTCAATAATTTTATTGAATTTTTATTTAAAAATGCCTTCATTTCACTGATAAAAAATGAAAAGCTTTGGTAAGCCTTTCAATAATAAATTTAAGCAATTATCTTTTAATCTTTTTGATAGACAATAGTTTTTTTTTTATTGTTTTTGGATTCAGACTTTGTGCTAATTATAATTATTATTATAAAAAAAACTTAATAATTTTACTTAGAATGTTTTTTAAAGTTATAAAGAAAAGTGCTTAAAGTTAAAATCTTTTAGCGTTAAGAAAAAGTTATTTACTGAAAAAAGCAATAAATATTTTTAAGCTTTTAGTAGCTTTTATATAATCGGATTATTTTAATTAATGGAATAATAAGGTTTCTAATAACGATTTAGTTGAAGTTTAAGAAAGGTTCAAAAAGACGTTTAGAGACGTGGTATCGGAGGTTTACGGCCTATATACCATAGCTTAAACACTAATAAAGTAAATCTCGTATATGGAGGTTGTAATCATTTAGATTAAATTTAGTCTCGAAACTGGATAAATACGGTATAAAGGAACATCATTAGTGACACGAGCTTAATTATTTAAATGATGTCAACCTTAAAAGCAGTCAATCTTAAACACACTGCAACGCAACAATTGTGTTTTTGTTTCATAATTCCAAAGGAATGTAACATTTGATAATTTTTTTTGCTATCATCTACTTAACCAAAACAATTACTGAATATTGCAACTTAATGCAAAAACAAACAAAAGATACACTAAATATATATTTAACAAACCATTATCAAAATCTCAAAACAGTTTTGGTTTAAAAAAATTATAAAAATCCCAGGTAATGGGTTTAATTTGTAATATAATCCGTTCAATGAATATATGTTCCAACGAAATTCTTCTCCGGCTGAAAACATAACGTTGACTCAAAAATGGATTTGACGAAGGTTTTCAATGATTTTACGTAATAATTATAGCTTGAATAAATTAATAAATAGATTAGAAAGGCAATCATTGGAAGCAATATAATACCTATAACACAACGGGAGTTGAAAGAAGAAATTAATCATAACCTTAATAAGAAAAAATTACAAGGTTGTGATTTAATTACAGGTGAAATAGTGAAAGAGCTTCCTGAAGAAGCAGTATTAAAACTTAATCATACCGTGTACTTTAGCAATGAAAAGTATAGCTGAAATACTTAAAAGCAATAATATTTAAAAGAAATTTTATGCCGTCTTATCAAGTTGGATTTCGAGAAAATCAACTAATGAAGTTCTCAAGATAACAAACATAATAGAATATGTGCTTGAAAATAAGAAAATATGTACCACAATCTTTCTTGTACCACAACCTTCCTGCTATTGGAATATAAATTGCATCTAGTCTTACTATAAAAAAATACTTTCAAATTTCGATTGCTTCACTGATATATTTTCGGATTAAATATGAAGAAAAAGTTTCTTCCCAAGGTAGCATGGTGGAATCAGTATTCCATTTAATTTAACCAAACAACTTCCCTAACTCATAAAGTAAGATTAATATAGGGACTTTTGCAAATGACACTGCAATTCTAGTAACCGAAGCTAATGCAGAAGAGGCAACGAAAAATCTGCGAGACAACGGAAATAATGAGAGTAAAACCATGCAGCACTTCAGAAAACGCGAAAATGCTGAGATTAATGGTATATTGAATAACAGAAATGGAGTACGATAGCTATAAAGAAATTTTAGAAAATTTTAGCCCAATATCTCGGCAAACATGGCCATAAGAAGTTATTTGTAATATTAATGAATAAAAAAATAAATAAAAAAATAATAATAATAATAATAGCCCCAGGGACTATTAAAAAATAACAAATGGTATACCCAATGTAAGTTATCCTTTCAAAATTATGCGCAAGTAAAACGATATGTAGAGTCGGCGTGCTATTAGAATCTTGTCGAAGTGAGATGATAATGAAAATATCGGTTACTTATATAATGCTGAACTGCGTCTGGCAAAACATTCAAACTTAACTCTATAACCCATAAGAAAAATACATATCCCGCAAAGAATGATATCATAACAACTTTAACTAACTCTTAAACAAAATTTCTAGACAAATTGAAATATTGTAAAAAAAAATAGTAACCGAACTACCATGAACTTTCCATATTCACATTGCATAAATATTAAAATTCATTCCAATACAAAATTTTGTTTTCAATCTAATTCAATATTTAATCAATTTTTATCAGTTTTGACACTTAATATAATTTTTGTGTATAGCAAATAGAAAATTTCAAAGAAAATTCAATTTTCATCCAAAAAAAAAAAAATACTGGAAAATTAGTCCCTCAAGTTTAAACGAAAAAAAGTGAAAAACATTATTTCATACATGTTTAAGATTTTGATTCTTGCTTATCGTCCATATTATACTCGTATCTATATACATTAAAATTTTTTAGTGTGGCAAAAATCAAAGTTTAAAAAAAAAATATCTACTGTATATATCTACACACATACAGTATAACGAAAAGCTATTATCATTTTTTTGGTATCCTAAACAATGTTCCACCATTTTATGAGCGCATTATAATCATAAACATAAAAAAATAATAATAATAGTCATAATAATAGTAATGATAGTTATTTTGCTATTTTTCGATTTTGTGCTGTTGTTGTTGGTCATATATAACATTTTACATCAAATGCTATAGATATATTGGGGTTTTCTATGCGGGTAATCGACTTATAGACAGCTTACTGTGTACCTTACCAAAACAAATGAACAGCCAAGCAAAAAAAAAATACTTTTCCGTGTAGTCCCTTTAAGTTTGAATCAAACGGAATACTGATATTATCAATACGAAAATTTAAGCTTTAAGACTTAGACTTAATAATCCAAAGCCTCCACACTGTGAAATAAAGCTTTAGTGTTGTTTTATTGTAATATAAAGTTAGACCAACTTTAATGAAAAACCCTTTAGTATATATAGTAAAGAAAGAACACCAACAACGTAAATCTATATAGTTCTTCTGTTATTCCATACATTGGAATATTGATTTCTGCACTTTTCTTTTATTGTTAAATTTTCATTTGGAAGAAAATAAAATACAACAACAATATAACGAAAAAAAATTCTTAAAAGAACGAAATAGAAAATATAAATATAAAAGGCAAAAAAAAAAATAAAAAATCTATACGTGATTGGCATTTAATATTTTTTTTTAAGAATAGAACAAGACGTTGATGCTGTTTATATGTACATACATATATAATATGAACGAGTACACACAGAATATGTGAATGAGAATGATGATGATTATTATGTTGATGATGGAAAAATAGGAGAGTTAAAATTATATCGAAAACAAAATTGTGTATATATTATTAGACAATTTCTTGCTTGTCTCACAAACTATATATATATATATATATATATATATATATATATATATATTTATGTACCGACTTCAGCCATATATAATACCATTAAAATCGCGATTTTGGGTAATGCGACAAACCAAAATTAAAATAAATACCGCAACAATATGGGCACCTCGCGAAATTTAAAATATAAAAATTATTGCAATGGTGTTCGTTTATTATATTAACCAAATGACAAACTGATATATATATATATATATATATATATATATATATATATATATATATATATTTACGAAAAATCATCTCCATTTTCCTTCAAGTCTCCATTTTCCTTTCCACCGTTTTGTATATTTTTTTGTTCAGTATATACTATCGTATTTACAGTAAAAACGGAATGCTGGTCACGTCCAAAGCTTTTTTGCGTGTTTTTCATTTCAAATATTATTTTGTTTCTCTCTGTGCTTTGCTTATATATAATGTACATTTTTTTTGTGGGGTATTATTGTTGTTGTATTTAAGTTTGGGATAATTTTTTTTTTTCAACTTCCAAAATAATATAATATATTGTATATGTATTAAATTTGAAGTAAGTGAAAATGAATAATATTTTCTTTAAAATGTACATAGCGATAAATATACAAATAATAAAAAAGAAAAAATGTTACCTGTGATAATCCTAAATATATTGATACAGTTTCTGATATATATAAAAATCGGCCATCAGCTGCGACCGCTAGTGCAAATCCATCCAGGGACTGAAAAACAAAAATACTTAAATATTTAAAATATTTAAATTAAATTTTTTTTTACAAATATCATTAAATTATTAGTTAAAGTCAAAATGTCTCCAGCTAATTAAGTCTTCTTATACATAATGTTATTCATTTTTTTAAGCCTTTGTCTTTGCTATATAAAAGCACTAAAAATGATAAATCATAATTACAATTATAAAATCACACCTTAACATTTTTGAAAGCTTTAAATGGCTGACTTTCTCATAAACCCTTTTAGGACTCCACTTTATTATCATGATATGAAAGAATGCGTTCTAAAATTGATTAATTTTAATTATCTGTCTTGGAACCTGATTTTGACAAATTGACGAAGACACGGCTATTTGTTTCTTCCATCAATATTTTCAAATGTTTTCCGGATTATTCTAATATCTGCCTCAATATGCGGAATATGTCTACGAGGGAAGGAGTTTTAATGGCTGTGAATATATTTGTATTATGACAAGAAAAAGAAAGTGAAAGGTACCTTGAGGTTACATGAGATTTATCTGACGATCCATTTACACTTTAGCTTTCTCTTCAGATTATTTTCATCGGATTATTTCTTAATGACTTACTTACTTATTCAAGTATTTTTCATATATAAGGAGTGGTCCATCTAGCGTTTGCAATTTCAACTACCGGTCATTTACAGTGTGGCGTCACTTACGTGTCATAACAGAAACTTAGTTTAATGTTTAACAAAATTGGAAAATATTGAAAACTTACTTTCAAGTAAGAAAATGTGCATTTTTACCGAAAAATAATCTATCCAACGAAGCTCATTTACACCTCTGAGGCTATGTGAATAAACAAAATTGTCGCATTTGGGACTCAGTATTACGCAAACCATGTTGTGAAAATTTTCTGAAAAATTGAGTTGATGGAATGGGGTACTATAAATCCTGCCGTGGAAGTCATTTGAATGAAATTGTGTTCCATACTTAATGGTAATGTATACTTTATCTAATCCTTTTGAAAAATATTCATTCGTCTTTGATTGGCCACCTTGTATGTATATACTCCATTCCAAAATGATTTTATGCATACTGAATGTTTTGGATGCAAGGATCAATAAAATGTATGTTAAACTTAAGGATGATGTGAACTGTTTTGTTCCATTTAGAAGTGAATTGGTATTGCAATGAATCTAAAACTTTTAAAAGTTCTAAAACTTTTCGACCAATTAAAGTTAGTTAGTTATGACTCCTTTGGAAATATAATTTTTTTTTTATTTAGCTTAAAGCTCAGCTTTACTACACTTTAAATGAAAGAAATTTAAAGCTTGCTTCCAGTTGACTTAAAAACTATTCTTAATTAATTACCAATCTAAAAATCTAATCTGTTAAATTTTAATCTTTTTACAATCTAAAAATCTAATCCTCTCATATAAAATCTACCATTTCGAAACAAAATTTTATTGTGAGAAAAACTAAGCTCTCCTAAGAATTTAAATATTCAGCACATAAATAAGAAAGCTCATTAAAATAATTAAACGATTGAATTGTTGACTTTAAGTAACGAGTACACTGGATTAAACAAATGCTATCTTTAAGTTTTAAATTTGGATAACTAGGTGTGCTATGTTCAAATTGCAAATGGTTGGGAAAAGAGCATTAAATATTGTTTAGAAAACAAGTGTTAAATATTATTTCGCAATCAAGCGGTTTAATTAAATATTTTTAAGATAATTTAACATTTTTTTGTAATTCAGCTTCCAGGATCTTAAGATTTCAATTTCATTCTCTTAAGGTTCATTCGAAATTCTCAACTAATTAAATTTATTTAGTCATGACTGCATTTGATCTATGTTTTTTACTACATTTAATAAATCATCTGATTTAAAAAAAAGAAAAAACAATTTAATAGCGAAGCCATTAAGAGAGTTAAGCGAGCTTACATCCAACTTAAATAATTTACTTTTGTTTACTACCAAACCTAAAAAGCTAATTATTGCAAAAATTTCCCAAAAAACAAAAAATTTGAAAACAAGTTTGCAAGTTTGCCTTAATATACTACCATAATTAAGAGCTAAATGTTTATTATCAAAAAGCTCATGTTAATAATCCACGGCATCTTTTTACATTTTTAACTTTGCTTAAATAAAATAACTTAATAATTTTACAAGCATATATAACTCTTCCAAAACGTAAGAATCCGCAGCTAATAAAAAAAGTAAGTAAAGGTTTCGGCTTTATCGTTTTACATGCATGTGGTTAAATTATCCAGTGTCATATAATTAACATAAATCTTTGGTATGGTTTAAATCATTTCTGTGTTTAATCAATACCTAAAAAGTTAGTGAAGGTTTATGTAAAAATAACCAATTTCTGGTTCAAATTGCAATTGGTTAGCGTTAGGAGCAGGATTGACTTGGCAAAATAATTTATTGATATACATAATATTTAGTAACATTAACGGATTTTTAAAACAAAGTTTGAGTAATTAAAACTTTAAGCTTACTCAATTTGTTCAAATCAGTTAAAATAACTGTAGAATTCAAATAAATAATTGTGGAATGAGTTTCACTCCAAAAAGTACATTGTCAAATTTATAAACTGAGTTGTAATCATTGGAATCATTGTTTGAACATTATTTATTTTACTAAAAGCTTGTTTTTTAAAGTTTATAAAAATATGGTAAAAAATATACATAAAGTTACCGTTTTTCATATAACATTAAGAATTGCAATTAACTTAATTTTGAACTGTCTATTAGACACAGTAAAATCCCGAATAAAACCCACGAAAATATGACGAAATTGAATTGATTGGTGATTTGTCGAATTATTAATTCAATGAAAATTCAATGTTAGAAGTTACCGATAGCGCCAATTAGTTTTATCACCAATTAGGTTAGCAAAGAATAAAGCTTAATTTTTGGAAAATATCCAAATTTCGAGTAAACGTTTTTGGCACTCTCTTTAGTCGATCGACATGAGTTATGATATGGATGCCAGTCTATCGAACTATCATATAAAAATGACCTTACAAACCTTGAATGTACATAAGAGTGACAATTTTACATATGTTTCATATATCAACAAAATGCACTCAAATATTTTAAGTAAGAAAACTGTTGCACAAAATGAACGGATAACATCATTATTTATTTAATTCTGTTTCTAAAAGTATGACACTACAAAACACTACTTAAAATAAAATGCAACTAGTTCACCTGATACGTCACAACAAGTGGTGGGTAGATCTGTTTGAAGCTTTACTAAATCATGTTTATATTTTATTCGGTAAAACTTAAATATAAATAGCAAAATGTAAGAACATCAAATGACTTCAGCCCACATTGATAACTTTAAATTCCATACCATTTATGATCGTATATTATGTTCTGATACAGAGGTAAGATAAAATTCAATGTATAAATAAACTGGAAAATCTAAAACTATGTGTTTAATTATTATTAATTAAATAATGTCAAAAGGGAATCAAAAGCCTTGATAATCAGTATGTATGACCTCCTGCTATTTTTGTTTTTTCATAGTAATACATCAAAGCTCGCGTATTTAAAAAAAAATTTGACGGACACTGATCTGCTATCATAAATACTGTTTGTAAACATGAACGCACAATCCGAAAAATAGTTACGGGGTTATAATTCCAGAAATATTGTCAATTAATTATTATAAATGATTTGATATAAAAGCTTGAATATAAATTTAAATTATTGTAAGACACTATAGAAACTATACATTTAAGTTAAATAATTGGTTATTTAAAGGCAAAAGCATTTACTATTTCGATATTTCAAATCTTAATTTTTTGAACATGAGTTTAAAGCCCATTTGTTTTCTTTTATGCTATCATGTTTTTCAAGCTCAAGTAAGAAACGGTTATTTCGTTTATCAAAAAAACTGTTTTTTTTGCTTTTTTTCCTAATTTAATTTTTTTTTATATACATATTTACATTTTATAAATATTATGTTACAGAAGTTAAAAAAAACTAGTATTGTATGTTCCATATTTAACGAAAATGTATAGGAGCTACGATTCAAATCAGCAAAAATAAAAAATACTATTACAAGAAAATGTACCAAAAATTCGGACTACAAATATTCCGCAGATAACACAGTTATCTGCTAATATCTAAGAGTTCACAGTTTCAATATAGGAACGCAAAGTGAGTTACAACTGTTTTGATCATAAATAATGAATGATACATTAATATTGAATTTGATACTTGGATAGTACCACAAATACTGAATTCATTAATTTAGACTTGCAACTCAAAATCATGTAATGAACGAGGAACCATTTTTGAAATAAAGTCAGGTTTCAGTGCATAATTAAAGGAATCCATATCTGTACCATGGTACAATAACGCCTTATCATCAGCAAACGCGACAATATTTCCGCGCAAATACAAATTAAAAATCGAGTTACAATATATTAAAAATAACAAAGCCCCAGAGCTGATCTTTGTGAAACACCAACATTTACAATTTTATATTCGCTAAATATGCCAAAAATACAATCTCTTTGCTTATACGATTGAAAAGATAAGACTTAAACAAATCTAAAGCAACACCCGTTACACCGATAAGAATGCGATTAGGCCTTTTTTAGTGGAACATTTTTTTAGAAAGCCGTATTATGTTTTATCTAGAAAATTAATTTTATCGAGATATCCCAAAAGTTTATTTTCACTTAATTTTTCTAATATTTTAGAAAAAGTGCTCAGAAGACTAATAGACCAATAATTATTCATATTTGACTGTGCGCGTTTCTTAAAAAGCGGCTTTACGACTCTTATTTTAAGTTTTTCAGGAAAACATGAACAACACTACTAAAAATATTTTTCATTATTTTGTGTGAAATTTCATCATTGTTGTATGACGGAGTATTCTTTAAATTCCTAATAATCGCAACAACTTTACTTTCACAGATGGAAAACAAGAAGAAATTCTTATTAATGCATTTTAAAAGAACTAAATTTTGGCTTACACTCTGATCGATTGATACAGATTTCTGATTTGAAAACATCATTAAAAACATTAGCTATTCTCAATGGAACAGATTCAATTTTGTTATCACCAACTGAGAAAATTTTATTTATGCTATGTGAATTTCCAAAGCATTGTTTATAATTTCGATTTTATGTTTTCTGCGGCATAAAATGTCTTTATTTAGTTTGCGGAATTAAACGTTTTATTTTAGCATTGATTTACTGAAATTTTTCATTCAAAACAGCATTATTTTTTTGCCAATTTTTTAGCTAAACTGATTTTTTAATTAATTAAATTAAGCTGCGAGAACGTCATCCAGGATTTAATTTTGTAATCTTGCCTACGAATTCTCGAAATCAATTTTTTTTATTTAATTCATCAGTTATCCTTAATAAAATATTGGAAAACGCTATATTTAGATCATCACCCAAGAATACCGAAGGCCAGTCTCAAGAACTTACATTTTCATATAACATACTGTAATTGAATTTTGTTTGAAATCGGCTATCGTAATGTAGACTACGTATCTTTGGACCAAGTACACTCAAAGCCAAGAAAATTGTATTATAATCAGTCACATGCAAATTTACACTTTTGACCTCAAGAGAGAATTTTAAAATATTCGTTTCAGAAAAGACATATTTGAGCATGTTCCAACCTAAACGAAGCGTACAACAACAAAAATTCGTCCTTTATATAAGGCTCTTACAAACAGTCAATATTTAGATCCCTAAGTAAAATTGTATTTTAAGATAAATCTGTAACTAATCTGTAATCATTTAATTCTTTAAGAAATATTTCCGTAGAAATGAAATTGAATCTATAGATTAGAAAAAAACAACAACTAATTTTATCAATATGAATTGTCAGTTTGATAACATCAGCTGATGAAAAATTTAAAGCGGTAAATTGAAAATCAAAAGTATTCCTAATAAAAAGTGCTACGCCACCAGTTCTATATGAGTCATTACAATTAGCAAATAACGTTAAATCAGATAAGTATAGTAATTATTAATTTCAGAGGAAGAAATTCACGTATCAGTTAAAAAAATTATATCCATTTCATCAAAAAATGAATTTATATGAGTTAAAAAGCTATCGAAATTTTTACGTAAGCTTTGGATGTTTTGCAAATTAAAATTAAATGTACTAAAATTTTGACAGCTCATTTAATTAATCGAGAAAACAAAACAATCAAAAATAAAATAAAAAATTTAAATTTTTTATATAATAGACAATAAAATTGTCGATAAAACTACAGATAAAATAATAATAAAACATAAAGTTAATGTTGATATAATTAAACATTGATATATAATAATACGAAAAATTGATTTATAATAAAAACAAAATATGTAAAACAACTAAAGTACTAAATAGACCAAAAAATTCAAAGCTCAACACCATATTTTAGTTTTGTATTAAACTAACCTATATTATTTTATGGATTATTTGAGATGGTTGAAAGTCAAAATATATAGTAAAAATGATTGTGTTCGCTTAGTATTCGAATTAAATCAAGTTAAAATAAAGGTGACCAGATAATTTCATAATTACATTGGTATAGAGAAGGCATTGGTATAGAGAATATTTAAGTACCTGTGGAAATTCAAAACTGAATAATTTACAGCTTATTAAAAATGTGTAAATATACACACGGCACTGGGTATATTTACACATTTTTAATAAGATGTAAATTATTTAGTTTTGAATTTCCACAGATACTGTAGTATTGTTTGAAACTTTTGAGAATCTAACGGTCTAAAGCATCTAAAAATGACCTATACAAAATTGCATTAATATAATATCGAATTGCCGAAATAAAACGACGATAGGTGTTATACTCGATATCATTTCGAACAGAAACAAGCTTTGGTTATGATCGTAGGTGTAGTGAGGAAAATATTACCACCAACAGAAATAAACTAGTCAAAAAATTTACAAAAACACTTGCTTAAAATATAAACTCCAGTTAAAAACGTGCCTAAATGAATAAGCTTTTACTATTTCGACAATTAAATTTTGCTAATTTTATTTTAACAGTATTTTTAGCTTTTAAAAATTCAAAAATTTACTGTTTTTAGATTCGATGCTAATTTAGTTTAAACATAACAATTTCATTTACATTTATGTGTAGCTTAAACCTCGAGCTTTTTTCATTTTGCGAGTAAAGTTAACCAAACGAATCTTAAAATGATTTGAACCAGATTTTCATATTCTACTTATCTGAATTAAAAATAAAGTTGGAACGCTTTAAAACGATTTATAAAAATACCGAATATAAAACTAAAGGTTATCTAAATTGATATTGTTTTCGGAGTTTTAGAGCTTAACAAAACAATTGGCTATCAGCTTAAATAAACTTTAAACTTAGATCATGAAATACATGGTTCAAATCACAATACAAAAGTAAAAAAAAAATCTAAAAAATAAATTGATAACGTTAAAAATGATGACTAAGCCATATAACCACTTGATGGATTCGGAGTGCAGCACTATATATGCCAGAAACTTTGACCGATACAGATGATAAACGAAATTAATGACTGACTGACAACCGTGTAAGTTATGATGAATACATAAAAATATAGTTAAATTAGAAAATCAAAGGATCAAAGAAAAAGGGAGCTTTTGAGCATAAAAAAGTTTAGTTTAAAACATTTAAATATGTATATTTATACATTTACTTACTGGAACTAGACAACAATTATTTATATATTTACGTGTATCTCAGCTTAAAGACCATTAATAATGTGTAGTATAAAATTATTATTAATCAGTATATTATCTAAGGTTAAAAAATAAAATTTACCTATTAGATGCTATCAAAGAAAATACCCTATTGCTTATAAAGACAATTCTTCGCCCCTAACACGTTTAACTCAATGTAACACCAATTATGAAATTTCCGCAAAATTTATTAAATATTTTTTGAGCAATAAAATACCAAAACTCATATTTTGGACAATTAAGTCACCCTTCCATAGTTCATTACTCATTTTGCGCTTTCATAAATCGTCATTTTGTGTTGCGATTAACATGAATGCCAGTTAAATATCTGACCTGTTTTCTTTAAAATTATACCAACAATTAATTTATACACATTGACAATAATATACAAAATGTAGAAGTTGTCACAAAACTAACAGTTTAATAGTCGAAACAAATAAAACCTAATGAATATATATTAAAACTACTAATAATATAATTCAGCCCTCCCTTATTTGTACACCCCTATATATATATATATATATGTATACACAAAAAAATAATAGTAATAATAATGAGAATAATTAAGACCAACCTGTAATATGTGTGTTCCTTGATGTTCTTCAAAAATGTCTAATGCTACACCAGCTGGGGTTCGCCTTGATGGTGGACCTGAAATAAATAACAAAACAAAACCTATTAATGCACTCATATATATGTATGTGATATTCTTATTTTTCAATTAAAATGATAATTTTCATTTAATCCTTGCAAATAGTTGAATGACGTCTTCGTTGAAAGGGGTTAAATCTTACAATTCATCGATTTATAAATTATAATTAATTTTGAATCACAATTTATTTTTAATATATAATATTATATATATATATATATATATATATATATATATATATATATATATATATATATATATATATATATATATATTATAATTTATGTATTGATTTCCTTATGTTTTACAACTTGAACATGTAATCTACGAACAAAATATATTTTAACATATTCACTGTATAATTTGCCTATTTATTATCTTAAAAATTAGATATATTATTATTAAAGCGAAGGGAGAAAATCGATTTTGTTTTGTATAAGGGATGCGAATTTTTTTTTTTCGTCGATATCAAAGTAAATGGATCTCAATTTTTCTTAAAAGCTAAAATTCAACATATGGTTATCAAACCTCATTTGTCATCTAACAAAATTAATAAATTATTATTTGTTGTTGTTGTTGTAAAGATAAGACATTATTTTAAACGAAGAAAAATATTTTACGATGGAAATCGAAATATTGGGGAAATAATTATTTGTGTACTGTGTAATTTTGAAATATGTCTATATTTTTGCAATTATATTTATTTTTGTGCCAAACATTTTTATATTCACTTGAACAATAAATATTTTTATACCAAAAACTGTTCAGTAAATAGATTGTTCCATCTTGCTTTACAAACCAGCAAAACACTATTGCCACTTTTATTATATTATATCAACTGCTGAACAAATAATTGGATTCTAATCAAAGTTGTAATTTTTTAACTCATCGAATACAATTTTGATTTTGTCCGCAAGTTTTACGTAATTATTATCTTAAAAGTAACGATTCGGGTTTAATTGATTAGTTCTCTAATTAAGAAAACTGGTTTAGAAATAAACAGATGTAATCAGTTTCAATTGCATGCCAGTTTTCTATGTTTTTTAAATATTCAAAGAAGCTAAGAAGCCATCTACGCCGGCTTCCACTGCCCACCGCTATCAGCTAAATAGTGGCTTTCGTCTTATGGCTATCTTTAGGTATTCGTGAGCAAACCAAGTGAATAATCTTTTTTTCACCATCATAGGCACTAACTTTAAATCCCGTACAACTTGTAGGTTTATATAAGCAAACTCTTAAAGCCTATATAAGTTTGGTATTTAAAACATGTAATAATTTGAATTTCGAAATTTAAAGATTGTAAAAGCATTTAGTTTGTGCGGGTTTGTGACCTTTTTATCGAAGACCACAGCTAACGCCAAATATTCGGTTAGTTTATTTTTAGCTTTAATATAGCATTGTGACTTCGTTTCTATGTCAATGTACATAATCGTACAATGCTTATAGTCTTAGACACGTGGTTTTCACATTTTGGCTATCATTTTACTAACCTTATAACTAAAATCTCAGGACAATCAAATGGTTTTTATCAATTTAAAGCAATATGTTTATATAACTGGAGAAATGCCCTAAAATTACCTATACATTTTAGAAAAACTACAAATAAGTACAGCAAAAGTAATAATTCTGACAGTATGGAAACATATCATATACTACACGTTAATAGTGGGCTTAAGTCAATAATTTGCTACTCTTAAATCTTGAAACATCAAACGGATCTTTCAATATATTTAAGAGAACATCGATAATGACTATATATAAAAAAAAAATTCCAAAACTGTCGCCTGGTAAAAATTGTCCATACTGGATTGTGTCAAATATGCTGCTTTATTCGCTTCTGATTTAAAAGCATCAACACTGAATGTAAACTGGTGATTACTTTGATCAACGCAAATGTGTGATAACATCACACTGACTCGGGCGATTAGTGACCAAAGATTTGATGATCTAACAAAATCGATAGCTAACAATGTGATCAAAAACAAATTAGAATAACTTGCCATAGAGCAAATTGAGTCAAAACAATCTAGCTATGACGAGGAAACTGGGTAGCCAAACTTTTTTAAAAATAAAAACGTATCGAGCGAGTGATGCAGTTTCAACGAAATCTTAACGCAATCATGGCTCGGTATCAAAAAACGTCCAAAGGCCTTGCCATAAGAGAAAAAGAAAATAAGGTTCAAAAACGGTTAAATTTTGCCACATTTGGGAGTATGAAAGCGAGTTGTAAGTTATTCTATTCAGCGGAAAGTGATACACGTATTATCTACTACCGATGATAATGCTTATTATTTATGTAATTTTAGTAACCTATTTGCGATGAATTTAAGGTTGAGGGATATTTAATAAAATTTAAGATTTTTTTAAATATACAGCGCATCTACAAAATATACATTTCATATATATATATATATATATATATATATATATATATATATATATATATATATATATATATATATATATATATATATATAAATATATACATATATATATATATATATATATATATATATATATATATATATATATATATATATATATATATATATATATATTTATATTGATAAATTGTTAACATGTCAAACAAACACGCAAACAAAATGAAATAAAGTAAATATTATTTTTGTTTTCCAATTAAATCAACAGAATTAAATTCCACCATCGACTTATACCAACCAACTAACAAACCCAACCATCAATCCAACCAACCAAACAAACAAAAAAAAACATATACGAGTACATAAAATGCGCGATCACAGTTAAAAAAAAATGTTAAATTTAACATTAATATTTTGTTAAGGTTTTTTTTTTTAAACGACAGTAGAATTTTAATGAACTTTTTTTTGTTTTTTTTTTATCATTTTAAACAAAAATAAAATATAACAGCCATTTTGTTTTTAAAATAACGAAAATATTTCATTTGACGTACTTGTAAATATAGCATAATA
Organism: Tipula confusa; assembly: GCA_963556175.1. NCBI lineage: Eukaryota > Metazoa > Arthropoda > Insecta > Diptera > Tipulidae > Tipula > Tipula confusa. The sequence continues at coordinate 83,499,822 of OY744476.1, read as the reverse complement.
TTACGAAGGTGTAGATATAGCACTTTTTGAGCTTTTTCGTTTAGGTTTTTTTTTCAGGAACAGTGAAATACATAAATACATTTGAATTTGATTTAAATAAATGAAAAATAAAGGCATAACATTAATTTTTTTTCCAGCATAAATATGTTGTGTTGTTTTATTTATTTAATACATATATACACATGTTGTTAGTTATTTTGTTATGGGTAAATATAGTCGTATAAACGGCTAGTGTATCGAAGAAAGGAAGAATACGTGGTTTATCACTATATTTATATATATATATATATATATATATATATATATATATATATATATATATATATATATATATGTATATATATATATATATATATATATATATATATATATATATATATATATAACCTTTGAATTATATGAAAGCTATACCGTCGTATTTTTATTAATTTACTAAACTTACGTTGTTATATATGGTTATATAATAACGTATATATTATATATATATATATATATATATATATATATATATATATATATATATATATATTATATATATATATATATATATATATATATATATATATATATATATATATAAATATATATTATATATATATATATATATATATATATATATATATATATATATATATATATATATATATATATATATATATATATATATATATATATATATATATATATATATTAATATAAATATATATATATATATATATATATATATATATATAAATATATATATTAATATATATATATATATATATATATATATATATATATATATATATATATATATATATATATAAATATATATATTAATATATATATATATATATATATATATATATATATATATATATATATATATATATATATATATATATATATACTGAAGTCCTTAGTTTTCAAATGTATTATCAACATTTTGGGATACCAATGAAATATACGCCATTATACAAACAAATTTTAATTTTCTTGTTATGGGGGGTATGTTATGAGAATTCCAAAACAGTCTAAAAAAATAATCTTAGTAAAATTTGTTATTTGGTCTACGATTTATTTATGCTTCACGTTTAATTAAATTAATTTTATATTAAACTCGCAAAATGTCTGAAAAGCGATCAGCAAGATGACATGGAAAGTGCGTGAAAAAATAACGAAATCACTAAAGGAGGCCTTGGTATTTCTATCGATTAGAAAGATTCTCTTCGTATAAAACTATAATGAGTTAAATTATGGAGTGAGATGGTAAACGATGTTTCTTTATTATAAAAGCATATTAAGTAGAATATATGAGAATAAGAAAATACCTGTACACTAAAATACTGAAGTATTGACATGGAAGAAGGGTTATCTAGGTATCAACAAGACACTAGTGAAAATAAGGATATGTTTCTACTGGTCAAGATATAGAAACCGACATTATGGAGCTGTTTATAAAATGACACCAGCGTCCGGCAATAAACAGACTTGTACGAAAAGCCGAGTTGTAATGCAGCGTTAGAGAGCCAATATGTGCTGGTAGTTAAAGTCTATTTTAACAAGTGGGTGGACGTATATACTATGACCATAAACCAAATCGGAAGGCTTATTGATCAAAGAGCATAATCCAAAGGGTGTATCACCAGCTAAAATAATTTTTAGAGTGAATCTACGATTATCTGCGATTTTCTACCCCTAAACACAACAAATATTATACTGCAGCCAATGAATCAGGCTGTGTTATTGCCAATTTTAAGGTCTGAAGAGTTCACTGATTCATTTTAATGTTTCCGGACCCTATATGACATCACAGAAACATTAACCGAAATTGTTGCTATAAGTTACCTATAATTCTGCTAATATTTTTGAACTCTTGGAGTGATGATGATTATATTTCTATAGAAGATTTCTTAACGCTCGTTAAAGAAACCACCGAAGCACGACAGATGAAAAAAAATAATTCTTAACGTGTTTTACTCCTTTTGACCTCAAGTAAAATGTCAAGTGCATTATCACTTATCGATATTGATATTGTTCTTCTGTGGTATAGGACAAATCTACATATATGATAACCCACAAGCCTATAAATTTTAAAAGTTTAACAGACTATTTCAAGATCTATATTGTAGATTCAACAAACTATGATATCGGTGTTCTTTTAGAAATAGTTGAGCAAATTTTAGATTCCAGATACAGATACAAATATATTGTGCCTTCCAGTCAAAATGTTCAGTAATGTATAACAAAAATATTTCCCACTAAACCCCACATTTGTCTTGCAGACGTTAGATCAAGGCAAAGTTTAACAGTATTAGTTATCATATTAGTTATAATATGAGTATAATAATATAATACAGTATTAGTTATCATATTAGTATTAGTTATAAAGTTTAACAGTATTAGTTATCGAACACTTTTAATGAATCGCCTTCTCAAAGCAATTGATAATTTTAATGGTATATAGAAGAATTATTGAAACTAATTGCGTGCCCATGGTTGTCGATGGCATGTGAAAATAAAATACCAGAAGTTATTGCCACGTCTAACGTAAGAATATCGAGTTTGTTTTTTTGAAGAAAATAATCTGACATCTGATCCTGCCATACGATAAAGATATTCAAAATGATGAAATAAATGAGATTTCGTCGTCTGTTGGGAGTATTTATGACCATAATCGCGCCTTTCACCGTTACATGTAAAGCAAAAATAAAAAAAAAGCAAACCCTTTATAATCGGAAAGTGGTCCGATTAGAAAAATGAATATATATATATATATATATATATATATATATATATATATATATATATATATATATATATATATATATATATATATAAATTTAATAAATACATCGCAATAAAAAGTTCATAAATGTTGACTGTCCATTCCGAAATGTTATGTTATGTTTTCGGTTAATTTATGTCCTGTACTATAATATTATGTTCTAATAAAAATTTACGTTTAAATAAATATAGAGGCGCCTAATATGATTTCTTTGAAAACCCTTTTTTTTAAATCATATACCATAATTAAATTTAAAATTTCCACAATATTTGCATTCGCTCAGATTACAAATTATAAATAATTAAATTAAAAATAAAATAAACTAAATAATTTTATTGTTATCTTAATCAAAAGTGGATTAAATAGACAACATAAATCCCCTCATTTTCTATATACCATCGTTGTTCGCTCGTTCGCTATATATACATATATACTACACATAATCATATTGAACAATTAAAAAATTTTAAAAATTCCATCCCTTATATAACATTGTTGTGTAGAAATATTTTCTTTATACCATTTTCGTATATTGGATTTAAATTTTGGAAAATCTATAAAACAAACAGGTGCTAATACTGTAATACAATTAGCGCGTTACTCGTACTTTATTATATCTCAAACGAGACGCACATAAACATAAAGTTTGAAAGATTTTAATTCGATTAATTAGAATGACTTTGTTATTGATACCACAAAACAATTTTTTTTGTGTATTTAAATTATTTAACAATATATACGTAGGGCTTAAGGGTTTTGATGATAAGTTCATTTTTGTTTAAATAAAAGGGTTAATTTGAATATACTCGTCACACACACAATAGAGCTATTTAAAGGTTTGAGAACCAATAATTGGTTTTTTGTAAACCAAAATTTTCCATGTTTTTGTTTTGGGTAATTAGATTAAGTTAAGGGGTACATATTTATATAGGGTTAAACAATATAATTTTGATTGATTAACATTAAAATGACATAATAAATTTATGTTAGACATTTTTAAGTTTAGACAAGAATCAAATTACTTTGTCCTTACAGTATGATATGTAGAAAAATTTACAAATAATATTTCGAACTGCTTGTTTTATATATTTTAAATCTAATCTATGGTGAATAGTTTTAAAACCAATAAATAAAAAACAAATGAATTTTACAAAAAGCAGTCGACAAAGTGTAATATGTAAATCTTAATTGAAAATAACGAGTGAATCTACAAAAAATTTGTCTACATAATATATATATATATATATATATATATATATATATATATATATATATATATATATATATATATATATATATATATATATATAAAAATATATATGAGTTTGAAGTTTACTCTCAAAATAGGGCAATTACAAACAAATGAAGACTTATCTGCCTAGTATAGTGCTAGTAAAAGAAAAATTATGACCAAAGTAACAAGGTAAAATAACTAAGTTGCGTACATTTGTCAGCATACCTAAAGTTCATATATGTCATAACGAGTTATCAGCTGTATTTGCGAGACTATAGTTGCTAAAGGTGGTCTTTTTTAATGTTGGAACTAAAAAAAATCATATTGATTATTAAAGTATTAGTTATACGTTGTATAAATATGAAACAATATTTTGAAAGATTCTCTTTTCCACTTTCACAGATAATGTTAAAATTTCCAATGTCATCTGTAGCCTTGTGGTTCTATCTCACCACCAATGTCAATAATTGATTCTTTCTTTAGTCCAGGCATTGAGTCTATTGGTTTTTTAGAATTGATTTTTTAAGTAACCTCAACAAGGTAACTGTCAAACGGTGTCATAACACATGATCTTGGTGGACAATTGATAATAACATTTCATGAAATAACTTTAATACAATCTCCTTTCAAAAATGCAAATTTTATTTAAATTTAAATTTAAATCGCATGTAATTGAATCAACATAATTAAATTTAAACCACTAAAATTCATTTATGAAGTGAAAAGAACGATATCGATTACCACATTCAGTGGTAACAGCTTCCATAAACAGTTGCCAAACAGTGCCTCATTTTTGATGTTTATAGTTTTCTTGAATTATTCGTGGATTGTCCTCGCCCGAAATACAACATTCGTGCATTTATTAATATATCCCCAATTTTCAAAATGTGCTTCAACAGAAAGAGTAATTTTTTGCTTTAAGTAACCAATGCACGGTGCTTGTCACCTTAATTTTTTTTTTGAAATTTAAAAAAAAAAAAATCACATGCGGGCCAGATTTGAACTGTCAAGTGGATGCGTTATTTCATTACTGCTTGTTGTACAACTTTGGCCTTATGTACTACTTAGTTGTCGTGTAAAAGCAATATTTTTAAATTCTATCAGCATTCCAATTTTTTTGCTTATATCTAGGAGATGGTTAAACTTTAAACTTGTTGCGGTGGTGTATTTCTCTAAGCTAGTGGTGAGCTTACGTTTTATTACTGGTGACTATCTGGTTTATAAATTTAAACCAGATCATAATATACTTATTTATACTTACTTATTTATAAAATTACCTTAATAGTTATCACTCAATATTTTTTGCTACATATATAATCTGCAAGGAACTCTTCTTGCAATAGCGTTGGATCCCTACCAATAGATAAATTTAATATTATATTCGGTTTTAAAATGGTGATTCGGTTATCTTCCAATGACGTTGGTCCTTGGCCAATTCGTGGGTAACATAGCGTACACTGAACTTCCACTACGAATTTCATCTTCATATGAATTTATACGATATTTTTAAAAGTCGGACCCTAATTTCATTATTATTTTACAAAGAAGAACTAAATTCATGGTAAATATTTGTTATTTGTCTTTTGATATTTTTACAAGTATTATTTTCCTTTACAAGGAATTAAATCACAGATTTTTTTTAAAATTTTTTTTTTTCAAAGAAACAAAATACAAAATGTCTAGTTCTGTTATTTTAAATCGATTTATCAAACTTATTGACCGCTTTCATAAGCCCATTTTGTTGTGAGCGTTGACTAATAACCATTTTTGGGCCTTCAGCGGCACTCTCACCAAATCAATATGTTCTTTTGAATGACCGCTATACGACTCTGTTTTCTTTTACCGAACCACATAATTCTTATACACAATCTAAAAAAATTAATCTTGACAACTGGAGTCTAAAGCGTTTTCAACAACTGAAAATATCATGTTAAAAACAATAAATAAGCTGGGAAGTGATTCAAGTGATAAACTAGTTTTTTGAAATTTCATTTTATTTAAAACTCAGGCTTACATTTGAAAATATGTGACCTGTAATATTATGCGGGATTATAAAATCTCACCCAAGTGTGCACTTGTGGATTACCATATACTAGAAATTTCAATAGAAAACCAGAAAGTCTGTTTGAAAATATGGCATCTATAATTTTTTAAACATCATTTATCAATTATAGCTTCTATAGGTAGTTCACGCCGAGCTAATTGTAACGACATTTTCAAATAAATGGTACAGTACACCTGGTTTTTCAAATATATTTTTCCACTTCCAAACCAATTCAACCAGAATACACTACAGTAAAACTGTATAATCGTAAAGAATGAAAGAAAATGCCTAAAACATCAAATATCAGTTTTCATTTATAAATATTTAAGATAGATCCTATATGTATCATTATTGCTATAAAATCGTGGCCAACGATAGTTTAACCCAGCTAAACGTAATAAAGATATATTGCTTCAAATAATGAGCAGTAACGCAATAAGACAACTAAATTTTTAATTAGATAAAATTGATGTGGCAAAAAGTACTTAGCAAAAATAAAAAATACTGATTTTAAATTGTTATTGGTCATCATATAAAGTATAATAGGTTAGATCGGAATGCAGCAGGTTTGATTTTCAATGGGAAGGGGATCCCAAATTATTTTTTAACATTTGATTTCAACACAACTATAACCTTTTGTTGAAGTGCAGAAGAAATGAAAATAATAATATTTCATATCGTAACAGGATGGATCTCTGATAAATAAAGTTAGTCACTCTTTAATCTCTCGGTTGATTTTATGACGTTTGAGGATTACGTTTTTGTTCTCTTCAAACTTTCTCTAAATTAAAATAACACAACTAAATATATCGATTGTAAATTATTATATAAATCATACTGTACTATACATTGCACATATAAATATAGATACATATTTTCACCTTGTTATGATAATTTTTGCTACTGTCACCTTATCAATAATAATAATTTTGTAACGACTTTTCAAGCAATTTCAAACATTTTATGCGTTGAATCCTTTTTCAGACACATACATATAGATAATAAATCGAATTCGCGAAAAATTACCAAATAAATCATTGCAAAACGTAATATGTCATTAGAAAAAGAATGTAAATATTGTTGTCGATAAATAAAAAATCCCCTCGAATTTCGATATATATATATATATATATATATATATATATATATATATATATATATATATATACATGAAATATATTGATATATATATATATATATATTTGAAGGGAAGCTATTGAAAATTTTGCCTTTAAGGAAAATTTATATAAATATATTTTATTTTTGGTCCTGATAAGAAACGAAAATAAAAAAAAATGAAAAATGAGGAAATACTAATAATATGACAAGGTCAATTGTCAATTCAATATTCCAATCCTCCTCGTTCATTTTTGCGTTTATGCCACTGTTAAAGGGTGACATATATTATATATAAAATATTTTTATGTTCAATAATACTATAAATTTTTCCCCCCAAAGGACTAATATAACAACTATTATTATTATTATTACTATGATTATTGTTTATTAGTAGTACATACATATATATATTTTATCCCGTCGATCATCATCAACATCAAATTCATTGAATGTCTTACAAAATTTAGTTATGTCAATTTCATTCGTATTAAAAATAATTTTCGGTTTAGATTGTTACTTGTTATGCGAACGTTTATATGACACAATTGAATAATTTTATTTTACTCTGTGTTGATTCAATTAAAGGATATGTCACAAATTTTGTTGCCATTCAATTTTGTATTTTTTATTTTTTATTTTTTTTTTGTTATTATAAATGGTGTGCGTCGGTTGAAGGAAGTTTAAATTTTACTCAATTGAATTAAAGAATTAAACGGAATACAATATGGAATGTGTGCTCGGTGTCATAAACGAAAGACATATAGTCTTTGATCAATTTGCAACCACCAAATATTAATATGAAGATAATGTAATTAAATTTTTCGAAAAATTGTTTTCCCCGGATCACCATGAACATCGAGAACCTCCTTTAATTCAATATTAGAACTGTAATAGAGGGTAGCTTTAAGAAAAAATCACATAAATTCGAATCATATGCGATTTTGAAAAAAAATTTGTATTGAAATTTTGATATAAATTTGAATTTTATACAAAATTAAAAATTTACACTCTAAAATTATAAACAAAATGTAAAACTTATTAATTCGTAGAATTCAAAGTTCTCGATTATTATATGTTAAGTTAGTTTTAGCCTTCCTAAATTCCACGCTTAAAGATACTCATAAGTTTTAAACAACGACTTACTAAAAAAATTATAATTTTCACTTTCCTCCATAGATTAAAGAACTAAGTAAGGAACAATTTTTATGAAGTTCAAACGAAGTATGGATTATAACTGCATTTTAATTTTGAAATTTAAAACTTTAAAAAAAAACGTACCTTCGTTTTTCGCATTTTGGACTCAGAATTTTAAAATTAGAATACAAGAGATTTTAAGAGAAGCCTTGGTTGTTTCGATGGATAATTTATTTAAAATTTTGAAAAAAGCTCAGAAATTGGTCCCTTATGAAGATTGGGTTTAATTAGATATTTTGTTCTATATAGTAATTAATAAATAAAAGTATAGGATAATAATTAAAGGCAAAAGTGTACTTTTCTCATCAGAAAGTATAGACGACCAACCAAAGTTCAATAATAATTATATAATAAAAAGTTTGATCGCTGTATTTTAAATTTATTTTAGCTGTGAGGATTTTGTCGTTTAAAAGAGCTTTACTGTTTTTCCAAAATAACTTTTACATTGTTAATATAAAAGTCCCGAAAGATTTGTCAAATAACCTTCTTGTCTTCAGAAATTAATCTTATAAAACACTCATGAACATTTGTATTTATACAATTTTATGGCATGACTTTTATTGTCAAACAAATAATATTCTAAAATAGAATTCTTAATCCGGTTTTAAAATATTAAAGGACTCGACACTATACTCATGTGCAGTACCACCTCAAAGAAAGGAATAGAAATTTGATTACCCTACAAAATTGCCTTGTTAGTTCCAAATTGTCGGGTAATTTATGTATAAGCTACCTGATTTGATTCATGATCAACGAGTACTTACAAATATAGTGAAATGTTTTACATGTATAAGTGCATGTCTTAGTGCCTTCAAAGAGGTTTAATTTATTAGATGTTCAAATACGACTTAATCATGCACATTTGAAGGCACATATTACTATTGGGCATACCTTTGGTATGCTGAAGTCAAAGAAACAAGTTTTATAATTCAATGGTCAGTGATATAGAAAACGGACAACAACAAATAAAAGTACAATATTACTTGACTCTGAAAAAGTACTTGTAAATTAATATGCAAGAGATTATTTTCTATAGATTTTCTATTTTTATTTGAAAATAGATCGGTAAAAATCTTTTGCAAACAATGCTTGATGAATCAATTATGTTTTAAGTCATAACATTTAAATTGAACAATTTAACTGAATCCATTAATAAGCAAGTAAATTTGAATTTAAATAATCAAAAGAGTCAATTTTAAAAATACATACTGGTTTTAGTGGAAAATATTTGGTGGATTTTAATTTGGATTTAAAATCGTAGTAAAGGAACAAACAAAAAATTAAAAAATGCAAAAAGAGATTTTATTTAGCATATATAGGTAGATATCATTCCAATCGGACCAATATTACATTTAGAAAGTAATGATAAATATAGTCTAAATATAGGAAAATTTGGTAAACATTTTACCTTTATACAACGGACCAAGTGCTATTGATTAAAAATATAGCTGTCATAAATATCAATATGTCAAAATTTTAGAAGTATCCAGATGCCTATTCTACATTTCTATAATTAATATAGCTCAGTTGTGCCAAGATTGTTTAATTCCTAAAAAAAAAAATACTATACTTGGTAGCAAATCGATTTTATTCCAAATAACCACTTAGAAGTTAGAAGTAAAATCGATCTATTCCACATCCGTTACTAACCACGCCTATTGCTTTTTAAAACTGGGCCAATTTTGGATTATATAAGTATGATTTTTTAATGCGTTTTGTTGCTTTATCAATAACGTTTTATTAATGAATGTACCAGTAACTCTTCTATAAATCTTTTTCACATCCCTAGTTTGCTAAAACCTAATTTAAGTCAAAATAGCTTTGTTATGAAGTATCAGGTAGTACATTCTCCTCATTCAACTCATTTGGGTGGAGTGAATACAAATAAGTTAACGCTTTTACTTCTTCCATACATACTTATTGATTTACAAGACTGTGTACAAGGCTGCATTAGCTTAGTTTCGAAATAAATTTTTATCAGAATGGCTGGAATTGTTAACGAAAAATTATTGTAAACGTCAGAATATCGATCCAATCCGCAGTAAAGAACTTTTGAGATTTGATGTTGAAAAAATAAAGTTTTAAGCGGATTTTATTTTTGGTTGAAAATTTCGAGAATAGAGGTAGAGGACTAACTACATACCTGAACTGGCAATTTTGTTTACGTAACTTCATGATTTCCTACAGTTTGTAAGACTATTTCTTTTGCTATCGAGAAAATAATAAAAAAATCCTACGACTGGATAAAATTTCCTAAACCCCAGAAAAGTTAGGTGAAGCTGCTTAAATATAAAAGCCACTTGAGGTTCGGATGAAAAATTTATCAGCGTGGACCTCCAATGGCCAGAAAGTACTCCCGATAGCAGAGATGGAAAACGCAGTGCAGTTTGTCAGATACTAGAGCGGTTCGGTTCTGCTTATCTACTATGGGTATATAAAAAATCATGAAGATGAAGGCAACAGAAGATTTAGTGCCGATGATAAATATGGTGGAGTAGATGAAGATAGAGACTGACAACTATAAGAATGAAAGGTTAAACGTAAAGGGCTGAAATTGCGATACTTCTTAAAACGAATAATTAAATTTGAAATATTTCTTTTATAAATTCTCCTTCCAAATCTTTAGATATTTGTATTTGAGCTGTATTTTCTGTTTCCTATTTTTGTAAAGCATCTAACAAAATGTTTTCCCTGTCAATTTGCATTATTGTCAGCTATATAACTGCTCCAAAAGAACTATTTTTTGCAGTGCACTTGTTGTAAGGTTTTTGGTTTTATTTGTTTCCAAATTAAAAGTCAGTTTATTGATTCATTTCTAATTGGCAATGGTATCAAAGTTATTTTTGATTCACTTATTGCCCCAGACACTTTATTGGAAACTGGCTTATTGAAAAAAAAACCTAATTAAATTTTATCATGGGTTATCTTAATTTTTGAATTCAGTTTGTTATATTTTTTTATTTAAACCTATACAAGCGTTTTTCTATAGTATTTTTGCTTTAGTTTATTTTATACTGCCGAATAATGTAAAATCACCAATATAATACATTAATGAGATTGGAAATATCAGAAGTTTAATTTTTTTTATTGTAATTGCGAAAATGAGAAATCTATAGTAAATTATTTTATCTATGATTGAACTAAACATATTAAAATCATCAGATGTCCAATGGTTTGTAGCATTTTTAATTTATGGAGGCAAAAAGACTGATTCCAACCAGAAAATAGAATAAAGATTGTCTATATATTAAATATATATATATATATATATATATATATATATATATATATATATATATATAATAGGAAGGTGTAACCATTTTACAAATTTAATATTGGTGTAAGTCCATTCAGAACGGTGAAAAAATAAAGAGCAATGCGAACGATCTAACCAAGTTACGATAAGCTTTTAAAAAAGCTCAAGTATTGATTGAAAAAAAAATAATTGACTTTACACAATTTTAATTGTTTCTTTTTTTTATTTATTGTTTACTATTTTAATGTTCGCCAAGTTTCCAAATTGTCACTGCCTCGATCTTTTTGTACTTATCTCTTTTTAAGGCAAAAAATTACAGTAAAAATTATAAATTTATGAAGTACTAATTGCGCGGTAAAGTTAAGATTTTTTTTTTTAATATAAATTTTTTAATAATTTGCCTCAATCTAGTGACTTATATAGATGTTCCGATATACACGTCATGAACCAATATTATTCTTAATTTGTGACTTATATCTCTACGCTACACATAAAAGCAATTTATACTCTAATATAATAATTCAAAAAATAAATAATTAAGACTAATAAGGATTCAACTCAAGTTTCTTCAAAACCTGAAGGGCAAATGGTCACTGATCAAAATGAGAAAAAGTTTTAACAAATTTGTAAAGAAAATATGAAGGTCGAAAATTTCGCGATTAACTTTCAATATCTTATTATTAAAGTAATACGTTTCAAGAAGCAATGTTACGACACAAATTTAATTTGAAAAATTATTCTATTCCTGTATTTTTAAATTACGAGTGAATTAAATTATTTGTTAATTTGAGTGAACATTACGTTTTTTGGCAAAATTGTGTATTGACATATTTTTTACTAAAAACTGTTTTAAAAAAATGTAATATATACACACATAAATATTTAAAAATGAAACTTACCTTTTAATATTTTACACCCCGAATTATTTTCTCGACTCCACGGTGGATCACCATGACCGGAAAAATCTCTTAACTTCAAATAACTAATTGTCAGTCTTATAATTGATGCTTTATCTAGTTGACTTGTTATTGCTGCAGGTAATGGCAACATTTTGGCTAATTCATAAAATTCATAATTTTCTTTACCACGACGTGATCTAGCCGCATCCCGTGATTTTTCTTTCCTTAATTCTAATATGCTGTAATTAAAAAAATAAAAATTATTAAATCTGTTTCTTTGACATATTTAGAGTGCTTATTATAAGCAAGGATTGGTGCATATTAAGATTATTTATATACAAATGTATAATTTAGCCTATAAAATATAAAATCATTCACTCAATTGATTTACCCGCAAATATATATCTAATCAATCAAACGAAAAATAAGAGTCAGGAGGATATTGACCAAGCCACAAAATTAAACGTTCAATCCTATAAACATATATATACACATAGATATATTTTCCCAATTTCACTTGATTAACTTCCGCTTCATCATTTGGATTTTTCTCGTTTTTATTAGTATTTCGTATTTTTGTGTATTTTCAGGGCAAATAAATAATCGTAATAATAACAATAATGATAAATAAAAATATTAGTTTTTCCAACCTTCGTTCACAACCCGATATGTGAAGGGACTTTTGATTGGAATTCGTATATAGTATATAAATATTAACATATTTAATTGATAATTAAATATTGTGTATATATAAAGTTTATTTTATTCTTTCTCATCTTGCGCTCGATGTGCGGACAATGCAGTCTTAGATTATCTTCGAAAATCAATTTAATTAAATTATTTCCAATCAGTAATCTTTTGAATAATTCGTTCGTCTTGTTTAAATCAAACTTTTTTTTTTATTTTACTTCCCTCCAGAAAATTACTATGTCTATATATAAACTTATAAAGAGAATAGGTGATGAAGGGTGGTTGGATGGACAAACGAAAATAATATGTGTTGTACAGTGTTTAAAAATAAAATTACGATTATTTATTTTATTTTCGTTTAAATACACGACCATAAATAGAAAGAAAACTATATTTACAAAATTAAGGAAAATGGGGGATGAAGTGGTGAAATTTTTTTATTATTCCAAAGTTTAAGGGTGAAATTAGTGGAAAGAAATTTAAGAATTTTTAGTTTTCCTATACCGATCATATACTCTTGAAATACAAACGAATGATCATCGATTGATCAATCAATTAAGTGTAAAGAAAATTTTATTCCCTAAAAAAAAAATACTTCACACTTTATTTTTATTTTTTTTAGGTCATATTTGACCAAATTGCCTGAACTAACTCCATTTCTCCATTGGGAATAACAATTCAAATAAAATTCAAAAGGAAAATTAAAACGAATAAAAAAAAGGGCCAATGTGTGAAAATTCAATTTACCCGAATTACTTTTGTGTTGCACAATTTGAAATATGACTCGTCTTTTGCGAATAATATGTATGTTGCGAAATTTATTAAATTAAATGCATCCACTTAAATCGAAATTGACATAAGAGAGAGGTGCGTTTAGATGATATTGGTCTCTTATCGTGTAACGATTTGGTGTAACCTCAGATGTATATACACACATTTATTTATATAAATTTGTTATCATATTGTCAATTTGTAGATACGTACAATTTGTAGATGGGAAAAATAAGTGCGAGGGCGCATATATATAACTATGGGGCCGTGAAATCGACAAAATAAATCATTTTTCATTTTTCATAAATGTTGTTGGGCAACAGCATTTCTTATATGATTTATTATTGTTGTATACACGAAAATTTATTTCATCTAACGTTATGTTCTTGCTAACAATTTATCCGAAATAAAATATATTATAGTATATAAGTTAAAATAGTCAGACAGACAGAATTAAGGATATGAAATATGTTTTCTTTTATATATATATATATATATATATATATATATATATATATATATATATATATATATATATATAAATATATATATATATATATATATATATATATATATATATATATATATATATATATATATACATTTATACAGGATAGTGTTTAAATGGGTGTGATGGTAATACACGAAGCGCGCGCGGTATGTTAACAAATACCAAATTATTTCCCATCTGAGCTAGACGTCTGACATTCTAAATCGTGACTCCACCATATCAATATATTGACGACATGAACCAAATTATAATTTCAAATTTTCCCACTAAAATTCTAAAACTGCCATTCAGGTGCGTTTATATGTTAGTCTTGAATTCCGGAAATTATGTATATATATAAAATTAATTTTTTTAATTAATTGTCGGTAAATAAAATTATACGCAGCATAAAAAAATCGAAATATAGTTTCCTTTAAAAAAAACTTAGAAAAAAAAATTATTTTTGTTGTCATTCTTTACTTGGAATAACAATTTTATTCCATTTTTGGTAAAGTGAAATTTTTTTTCTACCATAAAATATGGAACTAAGTAAAAAACAACAACAACTTCAAGACTATATTTAAATAAATTAATAATAATAAAAAAAAATGTATAGTTTGGTATTATAATGTAATTAATTAATTTGTTGTGGCATATTTTATGTGACAATATCGTTGTCGGTTGACTTGGTATATTTTTATTCGTTTTGAGCAAATTTGTCCATTCAAACGGAATTCAATGCAATCGTTACGTTTTAATTACAAATTGAGTCATTTTTTTTAAACGAGTCAGCTGAATGCTACTTAATATACACTACTAAATTTATGCATCTTATGTTATCATTTAGATATCGAAAGGTTATCATGATGGCGACGAGATGTCGATCATCAGACACATTTTTTTTTATAATGCAGCCATGTGATTTGAATAATTTTATAGTGTGCGCGGGAGTGATAAGAATTTTAAATAAAAATTATAATATATTTTATTAATTGACATATGGTATATTAAAAGTAATCAAAACTTTAAAATTTCATTCAAATATCATCATAATTGCATAATTGTCACACAATACTATACGACTTTAATATTAGTTAAGCTACACTTTAAAACAGCTTAAATTTATAAATGCAAATAAACTAAATGAGTTTAGACTAATTGGAAATTCCTATAATTGTTAATAGTCATCGAATTATAAGTGTTTTGCCTCGTCTATGAGTATAGTGTCTTAAAATTGTATTCATTTTAATATGATTAATAGAAGTTCAAATGATATTTGAACTAAATTTTCAAACTAAAAGTAGTTTATATTTAAAATATTCAAATCAACATTTTAAATTATCGAATGTCAAACATTAAAAGTATCCATATTTCATCCAATTTTTTAAAAATATTAACATTAAAATTGATAAATAAATAAATTAAATCGATTTATTATCTAGGTTCATTGCAGTTGAATGTAGTCATCTTTGAATAGTAGGTAAAAAATTATTTTCTATTTATTTTAACTAACATCTTCAGTACAAAAATATGTCTGCAATTGTTTTAAATGCAAGCAAGATATGATATTAAAGCAGGTAAATGCATTAACCTCATATTTACAAAGAACATGATCTCAACTTAATTCACAATTAGGAGGAGAAAAGTTGTACCCAGAGACAATACCGTCATCATATAGAACCGCACAATTGCAATGAAACCGTGAAATCTTTAGAAACCATTCTAATCCGCAATAAACCTATAAAATAGAATCGTTTATATGCATTTAAAATAATGATTATGTTCATGAAATTTCTTCAGAACCCGCTGAATGGGGAAATATGACCGATAAGGTAAGATGAAATATAATATTCCTGTAAGTAAAATCTGACAATTTACGCTTTTGTTATACATTCAACAATTACCTTATGGGGAAAAGTTTTAAGATCATGGTTAGTTTATGCAAAGCATCAAGATATGGTTTTTGTTTTGTATGGAAACTATTTAACAAAAATACACTAACTGAAGCTCGAGTGGACATCCCGTCACATTTGGCACGGGACTTGTAGTTCCCGAAGTCATTTTGCCAACATTTAAAAAATGCAATTGAATGGAATGAATTTGACTCTAATTCAGGAGAAGTTGTAAACACTTTTAGTAACATTCAACAAATTTACGTATTTTTTCCATCTTCAACAAACCAATGGAACTACAAACAGAGGATGTAACAAAGTTAACTGTAACACCAGTTTGCGACATAAGGTGGGAAAGCAGAATCACTGCATGCATATCTTTAGATATTAATCGAGACAGCTACACAAAATGTGACGCATGAGTAGCCTTAGCTTAAAACATTTCTTCATTTAAATTAATTTGTAGCCTCGTTTTGTGGTACGATATTATCGAAAATCAAGTGTTTCCAAATTAATGGGAAATCCAAAAAAGAATGTGTTTGCGTGCCTTAGCGCGTTGGAAGATCTGTTAGATTTTTTCGAAGAAGCAAAAGTTATTGCTGAAGTTATTGAAATTGAGAAGGAAGAAAAAGGGTTTTTATTATAAATCCGAAGATCAACCATTTTTTGACCCACAATATAATTTTAAAACGAAATGTCTTCAATTTAATTTTCGATACATATTTCTTTACATTATATTTGATTTAAAAAACAAGAACCTCTCGGATGTTTCAAAAATGTGTAAGGATTTAGAAGCAGTATGAACTGATCGGGATTACTTGGATGTTGATCGAACAGAACTGTATGTGAAGAAATGATTAATTGTAAACCCAAATGGAACCTAAACAAGTTCTATACTTGTTACATAAAACCCAAGTATGATAAAAGTTTCCTCTAATTTTTTCATTAAAGTGCGAACTATCGAAGTTTCTGCAAACTCAAAATTATTAACATTGTTTAACAGGACATGAACGCTTATAGGCCAACCAGCGACTCAGTAACAACTTTAAGTAAGAATACGATAGATCGAGTCAGCATGTCTACTGACCAGAGAAGTCTTTAAGAACTGTACGAAAATGTTTCGTCTAAATGAATTGTCACTTAACAAAGTTACCAGAGCGAAAATTACGGAACAAAACGTAGAAAATGTCAAATCATTTTATGCGCAACCTCAAACCAGGACAACTAGTTAATTTGTATAAAAAGTAGATGATAACTTTTAAAATATTTTTCAAAAACATCTAAAGGCCACGCCACATGCACAAACGGCCAGATCGGCAAACAGATACATTGAGATATATGGACAGACAATACTTATAAGAATATTCGTAAATTGTAATAGCTTTTAAATTGCCTTCCAAAAGTCTTTGATATAGTAATTTGTTCATCTTTATCTGTGTCACTTAAAAGTTGCATGAAAGTTTTTTACTTCATTCGAAAAGTAGTGTTAAGTGACTTTAATAAAAATTTATAATTGAGACTTATTTCGCCCAAATGAATTGGATGCCCTGCGTTATCAAGTATAACTATATTTTAAAATACAAATTTTCTGTTTTGCAATAGCTTTTAAATTCCGGTATTACACAATTGGTCACCCAATCCAAATATAATTTTTGGTAACTCAAACTTTTTTGTTTTCACGCCACTGCACGGGAAGTTTTTTTTCTAACTCTTTTGAAAGTTCTTGGAGTTTCTTTGTGGTTTACAATCGCTTGTTCAACTTTAACTCAAAAGTAGATTTAAACAATTTTTAAATGCTTTGTAACCGGATGCTCCTTTTTTGAGATAGACTTATTATTGCGCAAGATGCTAAAATGTATTGGAAAATGTCCCCACTTTATTGCACTACATCTTTATATATTTAACAAAATTTATCTGCAGACATGCATATGATTTGAACTAGTTGCTTCCCTTTTTAAATGGGTATATTGTAAAGATTTAAATTGCTCGAGCCAACCGACACTAGCGTAAAAGTTTTCATTAGACGGTTCACTTCGTAATGGAACAGTATCTTGTAAATCGATGTCCATCTTTTTTTAAGCGGCAGGTGTTTTAGCGTCAGCTGTTCGATCGATTGTGACAGGAGAATTTCGATTTTAACCAACAAAGAACTTCTAGTTATAACTGTGATTTAAAATTTGAGCTCTTGTTGTTACTACATATATATACCTTTAATTTTTGGGGCATTTTGACTACCATAATACTGAACACTGTTTTTGGAGCCAAAGTGTATGCTCTTGCTATATGCTAGCTGGTTTTTCACATGATTCTCTTATTCCATTTTATGTATTTATGCATTAGTCATATAAACTGGTAGTTCATAAAAAAATTCAGAAATAACTCGGGAAAAATCAGCTGGTTCATATATAGTCTTTTAGATCCCGTTTAATAATTTTTTTTTAGGTGACCCAGAGAATTACCAAACTAATAAACTTTTCCTCGTATAATAATCGATTAAAATTAAATTGCATCTAAAATTTCAGTGTAATAAATGGTAAATGATAATTATATAATTTAAAACCGTTAGACCTCGTCAAGTCATTAAACTGTTTTAAAGCTAATTCTTTCAGCTTCGAACGGTTCCAGCTTAAAATTCACCAAGTGATTCGAAAAAGTTAGAGCTTGTCTGGTTTTTACTTTTTATGAGCGCTAATAGTTGGATATTGGCGTAAGTTGACTATACCGTTCTAAGCTTTAAATACTTAAGGAGCTTAAAAAGCACTAAATGTTTTCGTTTTTAAGATTGCAAATTTCCCCATGGCTATACCAGTCAAATAGTCAAGTAAAACGTATTTTTACTTTTTTTAAAGTGTTCTAAATGTAAATTTACCAAATAGCTAAAAATATGGCTATAAATATGGCACTACCATATGTATATGTTTTATCCCATATCTCTTTGTTGTCCAATTTTAGAAAAAAGTAAATCCATTTACATTCAAAATCAAACTATAATTAAAGCAACAAAAGCTATGAATTAGTATTCTTCCATAAACATGTCACAAGTGACTTAACAACGTTTTCGGCCGAAGTGAGTTATTAATGCTAATTGAGTTATTAGCCAATAACTTTTAATCGATGGAAATAAACAACTACATATCTACTATTATACTTATCTACACCATATTTTACTTCAATGTGCCAGTGTTCTATAAAAAAATTGCCTTATCTACGAGTTCGTTTAAACTATCCGTATAAGTGGACGGTGGTATAATATTTAATTTTTTTTTGTTACTTATCACCTTTGAGCACTTAAAACCTTATGATGATGATTTAGATTTATAAGTGACAACTCAAATATTATGATGAATAAAATAAAATTCTTGAGTCGCGTTCTAACATAATCCTTAAGAGAAAAGTTCAGTTCACTGGCAACAGTGCTGAATTCAGTATTATACAGGCAAATGAAGAGTGAATTATTATAATATTTAAAATTATTTATTTTATAAATAAATAAATAGCTGTGTTATTTTAATAAAAAAAACAACACTTTTCTTAGTTAACAATTTTATTGAGTTCTAATATCAGAGTTAAGGTTTTTTCCCTTAAGGTTTTTTCTATATTTAATTTGAAATTTATTTCAAAAGGGAACTAAACATAAACAACTTAAATGGTAGATAAGTTGTATATGCAACTTTTATGACACATATTTAATATTCATTTATGTAATACAAGTGGCTTAATGGCGTATAAGTAATTTTGTAATTAGCATGAGTCGATTGTTTTAGACAAAACCTTACTTTTCCGTTTTTGTAATATAAATGCCAATTTTTATTTATTTTTTGTATTGCAATTTGATTATATACAGTTTTATTGTAAAACACAAAACACTATTTTTGCAGTTAAGTGACTTATTTTTATAACGGAAGAGTTCGACCAAACACTTGACTGGAACAACAAATTTTACATATTCTGATCCCACACAAATAAGTTATTTCGGTACAATAATCATAATTTTTGCAAATACCGCAAAATGGCAAAAAAATTATACTAAAATTATATCGATCATTATTCACACTCTGGATCTTCTTTATAATCAGCCAACTTGAAAATTTCACCGACAAGAAATACATAATAACACTACATACATATACGTGAATTCAAGAATATAACATTTTTACGATTTTTTTATTTTAAATTAATAAAACGAAAACCTACAATCAAAGAAAATTATTTTCAGAGTATCATTTTGATGATCAATGAAATTTTTTTATTTTTTTATTTAAGAACTCCCTCTCAATTTTCCCATAAAAAAAACCGAATTAATAAATTGACGGTGTAAAAATAATAATAATAATGATGGTAGTAAGAAAGCATAAAATTACTTAAATCATATAATAAAAAAAATCGTCTTTGGCTTCGCATAACCATATATACCTAACGTATACATATATAAATAAAGACAATCGAGAGTTGGAAAATGTATTTTCCATTAAACAACAAAACCAATGTAAATGTGTAATGTATATACGATATTATATGTATGACATTTTCTTGTCATTCGTTTTTTTTTTTGGTAAGTTATGAAGGATAATGGAAGTTCGTTTTTATTTTAACTTTCCATCAAGTCATCACAATTTGATGAGACATTTTTCCCATGAGGATAGTTTTAAGTCCGAAACGAAAAAAAAAAAGAAATAAATTTATGTTGCAAATTTTCTTTTTAAATGTATTTATAGTAAGAAGTGTAGAGTAGTCGTATATAAGAAGAATGATTTTACTGTTTTTGAGTGTTATATGATGCTGAATTGACAACAATTTTATTTCGTTTGGAAAATACATGAAAATTATATTATAAGACGACAAAAAAAAATTTTTTATGGATTAAATTTTCTTATATGTATATATAGTGTATTGTTGTTTTTATATTATGTATTATTATTACTATTATTTCGCCTTATGTCCCAAAGGTGTAACAAAAATTGTTTTAATTAGATTAAAGTTTTTATTTTTACATTTTTTTGGGGTGGTTTGAAAGCTTTTTAAGGTAAATGAAATATGAATTGTGTATAAGAAAACTCATTGTACATGTACAAAATTGGGACAATTATACATGCATGTATCTACATAATATAAAAAAGGTTAAAAATCAACATGCCCTTTTTGACTTAACTCCTGTGTAATAACTTGTAAGTGTTTCATACCACTTTATATGAAATATAAAACCTGTCTTAGAAAGTGAAAACATATTCATTTGTTTTTTTTGTCGCTTTGATTCATTCATAACCAAACTAAAACATATAAAGATGTTTAATCGAGATAATCTTATAATCATCATAATATCATCTTTTATATTATGATCATCATCAAAAAACATGAAACAAGTTAATAATTCTTGTTACCGACAAAACTTTAAAATTTTATTTCGCGGTGTTTTTGTCTTTTTTTTTTCATTTGTTAACATTTTAATAATTCATCTTTTTATAATTTTGTAAGACAAGATGGTTAACATGAGATATGATGAAGAAATGTGAGGAGTTTATTTTTTTTTTTTACCTTTTTATTTTGTGGTTTTAGTATGATACTATTTAGGTTTGTTAACACGGGTCTGTTACAATAAAAAAATAAAATAAAAAATTTGTGTTGTACGCGCCGCGGATCCGAAAAATATAATTAATTGATGACAAACATGAGATTTACATTTTATGTTGAATAAAGCGCGAAAATTAATTTATAATATATTTATGGTAGATGGATAGGTGCGATATGAAACGGGCGATATATTATATCTGACTCATAATATGATACATCACAGAGTATTGAGTTTATAGGTCAGATATTACTCATATTTGGTCGCACTTAGTGTTACTTCTGTGAAATGATGTTTTGGTTTTCTGGACTCTCTTTTCTCGTTAAAATGTCAATATGTATGTATGTATATAGTTCAACAAATCGTCTACTATAATATTTTCTACTTATTCATTATTCCATGCTATGATTTGTTTGTTAAGTATCATTGATATTTCAGAACGTGCCTTTATTTATGGCACGTTCGCTAATGTATTTTAAATAATACATAAATAAAGTGAAGGAAGAAAACAAGGAATTTAGTATATCCATAGATAAATGTAATCCACATATCAGGTACTGTAGAACACGTTGGGGCCGCTTCTGTGTTCAATAACTATAGTTTCTATCTAACTAAAAGGCATCCAGTGTTTTACGAACAGAGCTGAAAAGGTAATTTTTTAACTTGCTTCACTACTGGAGTTTTTTTTATAAAAGGCGGTTAGAGTAATGAAATTTGTTTTTAGAGGCTGTCGGCCCAAATTGCAATTTATTTTTTGCATTTGAGCAAAAGGAGTTTAATCGGTTAAGCAGAACAGGCGAGTAGTTGCCAAAACACATTCAGGAGTTTTGAGAGGAGCAATGTCATTCAGAAGCATCATTCAGGAGCAATGTTTGGATTCAAAAAATTTGCTTCAATGCCTAAGACCATAAGACTTAATTACTTGAGAATAATTATTTTCAGTATATATTTTAATCGAGATTCCACAACTCGAGAAAAGAATATCACAATAATGATATTCCCGAATTGCGAGACACTGAACAAATTTCCGAAATTTTAAATTAATCCCACCATATCGAGATTATAGGTCATATATTACTTATTCAGTCACACTTATGTATAAAGTACAACGAACTGAAGTAAATTAACAAATCCATTAAAATGAAATCTTAAAACCTATTATAAATTTATGGATCGTTTTCTGTTTTACAAACATGCAAACAATAAAAATAATGTTTTTCTTTTTTAAATTATTTTTTAATACATTCGATATCGTTTAAAAAAAATCTAAACATCTTAAAAAATAAAAATATTCAGTGTTAAATTCTTTTATTATATAACGTAAGAATGAGCGCCCCCTTTAAATTTTCTTTTACATTACATATATAGTATATTAAGGTATACGGAACAATAAGCTACACATTTTTTTTAATTTTACAGTCCTTGACGAGGAATCATAAAACAAGAAGTTTTTCTATTTTAAATTTAAAATAAAAAAAAACATAATAATTTTTCATCCCCTTTTACGTACGCAATTCCTTTAGGGATGGTGTTGACGATGATTACAACACAATGATTGTTGTGAAAAAATCTTGTAAATTTTTTTTTTAAATTTTAAAGCAATAAAAGACCAATTGGAATATGATGAGGGGTGATTATGTATGTATACGTCTTGCGTGAGGGTGGTTGAAATATGGGGTGCACGATTAGCTGTATTGGACAACTTTTTATACTTTACAAATCCATTCATAATCGAAAACCAACTCAACAGATGTCTGTATACGTTTTTAAAACCAAATTAAATTTAAACATAAATAAAAATTAACTCTTAAATATTATTTAACACCCGTTTCGGTATTAAGCAATCAAATTCTTGATGAAATTGTTATAAACACATTAAAAATTGAAATACTCATGCCTCCCAATACCCACCTCAATTGGACAATATATATATATATATACGAGTACAATAAAAATAATAACTAAAATTCCATTTCAAATGTTACAACAATATATTTATATATAGATACTCTGTATATGAGTCTGAATTGAGCTTGTCTTGTTAACCAAAAAAAAAAAAAAGTTATAATAACTTTAAGCTACCGTTTCAAATCAAAAAAAATTTTCTTTCAAAACTATAATATAAGTACATATGTGGTCCCTCAGATTATTATTAAAAATAAAAAAGGTGTTGTTATGTTTTTTAACAGCAGCAGGTTAAAATGAAAATAAGAATTTTTATATTATTGAATAAAACCGCAACGAATTAACGAGAATCATGTTTCTTAACATATCGTTTTTTTTTCTTCATTTTTTCTTATTTTTAATTTGGTTTAAGATGAAAAAATTTATTAAAAATATCAAATCTTATTTCATTTACTATAAAAATTTATTATTTTTATTATTATGATTAATCAACAAATTAGCACCTCATTTAAATTGTTCATTTGGATATAATGGGTGTTTCAAAAGTATAGGATAGTACGAAATAGGTTGAAATCGGAGAATGCTTTCTGTACGCTAACAACGTCTACGCACCCACTTAAGTAAGCGAGCAGTAACTAACGTCCTGCACGTTAGATACTGCCGGCTGGTTTACTTTTTCCGGCTCTCAAAGATCCGAAATATCATAAATACAATTCAACCTCAGTTGCACAAATCGAGTCATTTATGTTATAACATTATTATTATTTATAACATTTATGTAATTGCATCGTTTGACATTTATCATTTTCTGATGTTGTTTTTTAACTTCATTGACGTTTATGGGTCCAGAACTTTCAGTTATTCATTCATGATCGGAAAATGCATCTCTAGGTGATATTTTTGATATTAACAGTTTGCTTATTATTTATTCGGTTCCGAATTTTACTTAATAGGATGTCATCTTCATCTATATTCATCAATATGTGGCAATAACGAAACAATAACTTTCAACACTTATAGAGGCTGTTGTTGGATTCAAGACTTTGCCAGACATTAAAAACAATTAATGATATTTCTTAAGATAACATTTTTGAAAAACGGTCTCAAAAGTCGTTACAAAATAAATTTTTATTTATTGCATTTTAATTTGGTTAGATTAATAACATTTTGATCCATTGCAGGCGATCAATGCCGAATAATCCGATAAGGAAGGCACATTACATTTATGAGACCATCAAGGCTACTTAGATCTGTAAATAATGCGACTACCGATAAAATATTTGAATATATTCTTGGTTCAAAGCTCAAAACTCGACAGAGTGTTGTTCTTGGATTTTATAATGTAAAGCTTCAGTCTTTCATTTCAAAATATGTAACGGATTTCAAAGTGGCTAAAAAGCGTTTTACGCTTATTCTTAAAATAAATGCTTTAGGGGATTTTAAATTGAAGCCACTTTTTATATACCTATATCTTAAAACTCAATTAGGAAATCCAACAAAAAAATGTGGGTGGCATCGAGGCTTGGTTTAAAAGGCGTTTTTACCTTCTGTTGAGTCATACCTTGAACAGAATACCTTAGATAGCAATGCGTTATTTTTGGGCAAAGCTCCCGGTCACCATGTCAACTTATGCGATTTATTTAGTAACGTAAGGGTGAAATATTAACCTAAGCATACTAAATAATTGATCCAGCCAATCTTCTGTCAATTGATCGGATCTTTTGCTTCCACAATCTGATGTGGATTCCTAATTAGATCAAAATTCTAGCGATTTATTATAAAAACCAACAGAGATATGCTTATACATATTGTGACCTCAATACTCAAAAATATACTAAAAATTCAGTAAAGGAAATTTCGATTTACGTACAAGTTTTCAGGACCGAATTAATTCGTTAAGCGAGGGAATGGTGTATCCGCGGAGTTGATCTCTCTGAATTAAAAACCATTGAAATAATGCACGTTCCATCTACGGAAATTTGCAAAGATTAATCACTTTAATTTTTTATATTGATTAGAACATTTTTTGTCCGTGATACTGTGGACTAATAAAATGTATACCCGCCTTTATAAGTACGAAAATTTCGCTAAGCTAATCATCTGGCTAAAATGACAACAAAATGCTGAAAAATGTATACCGAATGCTGAGTTTTCCGTACCTATATAATATGCAAAGTGTTTCTGTACACAAGGAATTCCACAACAAACGGCATAACGATGAAAAACACCATTATTTCAGTAATTTAATTGGGTAAAACAAGAAGGATGCACTAATTGATAAACTTAAATTGAACTTGGAAAAAGCAAGTTGGATTTTAAATATTCAGCACTGACAAAATACACGTGCTCTAGAAATGCAGTATTGGAGATGATATAGCAACAAAAAAAAAAACATTTCACTGACGGAGAATTAATCTATCTGCAAGAAGTTTTTCACGACGCATAAAAGAAAATATGTCAACGAATCGAAAAATGTCTTTAATAAATCAGTGCAAAAATATTTCTCGATAACAATTGATGAGAGCACAGATAACACTGTTACAGCGCAGCTTCCAGTATTTATTCGTAAAATTAAAACAAATTTCGTCAAAATTGTAGAATTGGCTCAACTTGTATCTATATGAAGGGCACTACCATAACTGTGTCCATAACAACTACAGTTCAGCGCCGGCATTATCATAAACATTAAACTTCCCTTATCTCGGGGATTGAACTACCGAAAATTTCAGCAAATTTTATTGGTTACAAATTTTATTGGTTACAGTACATTCTTTTCAACAGGATGCAAATCGTAAAAATTGATAGTCAATTTAGTGATGTGATTAATTTTAACCAAGGCGTTGCACAAGGCTTAATATTAAGGCCGACTTTGTTTAATTTGTTCATAAATGATATTACTTTTTTTCCAGTTGAAAGGAAAAATACAATTGTCTGCTGATGATTTAGTATTGATGTTTAGTTTAAACTCCCTTTAATTACTCCCTTCTAGTATACAAAGGGACTTGCTTTTTCTTAAAAAGTGGTTTGATGTAAACCATCTTACATTAAATTGTAAGAAAAGTAAGTGCATAGTATTTGAGAATAAACAATTGGATGACGAGATTTTGAACCATAATTTAATAAAGTATAACAATTTCTCATTGGAAAGGTTTGGTAAATACAATTACTTGGGCTTAGTAGTAAATATTACTTGGTCAAAGCCAAATTTTGTGAAAACGAGTCCTAAAATATATCATCCGTGTACCAGTTTTTCAGCCGATAAGTATGTTAATTATTTGGTAATAATGAACAACTTAAAGATAAAATACTATAACTGTAAAATTTGTTAATTAACTGAATTTATGTGTTTATCTTATAAGTATGAAAAAAATTAATGTCTGTAATTTAATAAAGAAAAAAACTCTTCAGAACACTAATCATTAAGGCCAGTACATTTGTAAGTGCAATAAAGGACTTAACAACAATATTTTCACCTCGTAAATATTAATTATATACAAAATAAATGACGTCGATTTTCAGCAGTACATTTTCTTGCAAACAACTTTTTTCAAAAAAAAACTAAATTGAGAACCAAAATAACCGATGCTTATGGAAAAGGGAATTGCTTCTGTGAGCTCATTTAACCTTCCACTTATAAGTGATCGGATTATGCCTAAGTATTGGAAAATTGAAAGAACAATAATACTCCTGCTAGCTTAGTTATAGAGAACCAATTACAAATACATACTAACGTACTAGCTAAAGTGGTTAAGTTGGTTCGAGAGGTACTGGTAATTTTGATTTGATTTGACATGTTCAAATCTGAAATAATTATGATATATATATACTATATAGGCGAAGGCGTGTTAATTATACGATTCTGGTCTAATTCAAATATATAATTGATCTCATTCAAGCAAGATCTAAGTCACAACCAAATAAGTATTTTTTTTATTTTGACATATTAAGAAAACGACTTAATTAAATTAAAATTTGAAAACACATATAAGTAAGACCGTTAGCCGATAATTAAAACAAAGTTTAATTTCAGTTAATAATTTAACTAACCGTCATAACATAAAATTAAAATCAAGCTTAAGTCTGAAAAAGTAATCATAGTTTAAAATATTGAACTATAATTTTAAAGTACAACTATGGCCAATTAAATTAAATTAAAATGCATAATATAAAATATTAAGAAAATTTAGATTGTTAAATCATAAAATTTATAAAATCAAATTTGAGCAAAAAATAAATAATGACTAAGCTTTAATTACTAACTAACCCTAAGTAGGGTAAAGTGTTAAATATTTTTGGCTTAAGTCATATATATATATAAATTTAATTACTTTAAACAAATTCACAATACATCCGTAGTGAAATTGTTTTGAGAACAACTAAACCACAATGAACCTTAAAAAAAATGTAAATAAAGCTTACGTTTTCAATTAGCTAATCGTTAGGTATTAAATCATGCTCAATAACTTGACTTAAGTCTAATTTAAACATGTTCTTTTAGTTAAATTTAAACCAAACCATAAAGAAAACTAAAGCTTAAATAAAATGCCTTCAAATATGACATAAATTTGTAACCAAAATCTAAAATATTCCATCAAACCAACTTCGAAATTTTACAAAAAGCTCATCTCAATTTAACTTTATTTGCCTCTTAGGATTTAATATTATTTAATCGGTGGTATAAAGCAAACTCATAATCGTTCTAGATAAATACCTTAAGTAGCACTATACAGCCAGATTCTATATAATAAGGCTATACATAGCGTTATTATATAATAAGACTATAAATATCGTTAATAAGGCTATAAATATCGTTTATATGAAAGTAAAAAATTAAACTATAAAAAAGATCATCTATATAATGAACAACAATCCCTAAGATTTTATAAGCCAGCGTAGATTATATTTTTTTTGTAAACTTACAGGACTCGATTCATTTTTACAGTCACAAGCACTGAATAATTTATATAATTAAAATAGAACCACTGCCACTGATCTGTAGATTTAAGGAAAATCGTCGAAGTTACTCTTAATGATTTTTATCATTAAACCATTAATATAACCATTAATAAACCATTAATATGACTCTTTATGCTTTCAATGTTGAGAAACATAGTTGAGAGACATTCAATTTGACTGTCAACAACTGTGTTTCAAACAGTCCCTTTTGCTATAAAACGTTGGCGAAACACGGAGGAAAACATGTCTGAGTTCAATTTCAATATAGTTAAGCTACAACAGACAGTTTAAATTAATTCAATATAAAAATACTTCAGATGAAAACAAAACATTTAAAAAATCAAAACTCGAAAGTTCAGTGCTATATAGTAACAAAGAGATGAAAAGGATCTTATTCATAAACATCCGCATTATAAAAAAAACTTTTATTTTTATAAAATTAAATTAAAGTATTTTAAGTTTTAAATAGTTAAATATTTTTAAGTACAGAAAAATTAAAGCAATAAACAAAATATCATCTATCTAAACAGGAGTGATGTAGGTGAGTGAATTTAGCACATAATTCTTTGCATTTGAAGAATAATATGCGTTTTATCGTACTAAAAATTAAAGATCTCACAATATACCTATCGGCCATTTTCAGCCTAAGTCATCGTAGGTCAGCAGTTTTTCGAAATTTCCTATTTATTGATTTAAGTACCACGAATTGATTTAGAAAACAAAAAAAAAAATCCATTTTTTTTTTACTTATTTTTTTATCGAACGGATAATTGCACATTTTATCCAGAATTTTATAAATCGGTATTAGGTACAGTTTAAAATCTAAGCTATCACCCTTATCATATACGTATTACGTATATATCCCACCCTAAAAATAAATCCAATTTTTCAGGTAAATTCTAAACAAAACCTAACACAACGACAAAAAATTAATTTGCAATAATCATTTTAACTTTATATATAGTATATATATATTGCGCAATAATACACGTTAGGGAAATTATTTACTAATGAGCCATTTAAAATTTAAATTAATTATTTGGCAATATATATATATATATATATATATATATATATATATATATATATATATATATATATATATATATATATATATATATACGAGAGCTGCAATTTACAGTTTAAAGCAATATAGAAGGGCCATTTCCCAATATACCGATCTAATTTGTGACAAGTGGAAAATTATTTTTCATTAATCATTTTAAAATTAAAATAAATCTATTTAATCGAATTACAAATAGTTTTTTTATTGTACAATATATGTAACAATAACAAAGCAGAATTGAACATTGATTCGAGAAAAGGAAAAAAAGGATTTTAAAAAATTAAAAATTTTATCTGCCCCTTGGGAAAATTTATATATACATAATATTTTTATATTGTGTATGTGCGTCTGTATATTTTGCGATTATACTTTTAAACATATTGAAATATATATATATATATATATATATATATATATATATATATATATATATATATATATATATATATATATATATATATATATATATATAGTACAAAGAAATTGGTAAGTGAAATGTGAATTAGACAAGTAAAGCTTTTTCAATATAATACCTATATTAGTCATTTTATTATAATTAAGCGAATGTTGCAATTAAGACATATATAAAATATAAAGCGACAGTTTCGTTTATATTTTATTAAAAAAAAAACCTAAGAATTACAATTCTTGCGGAGAAATTTCAAAATGTTATATATCAATTTTGTAAGAAGTTAAGTGTTTTATGTTGTTGTCGTCATCATTTTGACATTGTTCCAAAAAAATATAAAAATTACAATATAGAGGTTTTTTTTTTAATTTTTGTTTTTAGGTTGTAGCCATACATATTATAATATATGTTGTATATATATGTAATGTGATTGATGGACAACTGTTAAAATGGACATAATAAAATATTAGACAATAGTTTATAATATATTCGTATAAGTATATTATTGTTGACAAAAGTGATATAGCATATGAATCATCTTATATATTTATATTGTGATTTATATATAAGTATATATATTATTGTGCGGTATTTATACGTATGTTAAACTAAATTTGAAAAAAAAAATCTATTGAAATCTGTAACAATTTAATTTATTAATTTAATTTAAATAACAATTCCTTTGTGTCAACAGCTCTTTACTTTATACATAATATACTTAAGACGAAGCTAATTAGTTTCACAGTATTTTTATGTCAAATTACGTTTTATTATTTTTTATATTATATGGGTATTCGTCTAGTTGAAAATAGAAAAGAATTTATCTATTATACGAATATATGATGTATAATATATACTCGGACCACCGCACTAAAAATTTGTTAACCTTTTTCTCATAAAAATCTTCGAAATATCGAAAAATCCTTTTTTTTTTTAATTTAAAAAAAAATAATCTGATGACTTGACAAATTCAAGAAATTAGAAATTTTTCTATAATATAATCATGACATGCGGTGATGAAGATGATGATGATTCTTATTAGATACAAACTACTTCACACCATATATACATATATATACTTTGAGAATCGAGAGTATTTCAGTAGCTAAGATATACCTATATATACATGAATCAAAATATGTATGATATCTACTGCCGTGTAAAGTATGAATGATCTTGTTTCAATTTCACGGTTGAATGAGTTGGATAATTTCATTTTCAATAGAAATAAAGAATTAGAAAAAAAAAGTTGTTAAACAATTTTAGATAAATATTCCAGCTGATTTATAAATGAGTCCGAGTGTCTATATATATCTATAGCGAGATATGCCAAGAATTTCAAAGTTTTTGATTTAAAATTTGTTAATTAGATAGATAGATACATGCAGGGTGGTATACTTAAATTTGTAATGCCATGGGCAAATTTTCGCAATTTTTTTTCACGTGTGTCACTTTACATACCGCAATGAAGCTAACAAATTGCAAGTTTAAATAATATTTTTTTTTTTTAGATTTCCTGCTGATCATGGGATACAATACAAAAGTATTTCTATAGAAATATTTTGTAAACGTGCCAATAATTATTTTGTTTAATGTTATTCTGAATTTAAGTGAAGTCACGCCAGTCTTAAGTTATTTAAAATTTTATATTTTAATTAAGTGGTGTTTTGTACAAATTTGAGGCGCACATATTTAAGGACCGCTTATTGAGATAAGTTAGGTGTTATATATATATAATTAAAAATGATTTTGCACAATCTGAGATACAAATGATAAGTTTCATAACCAATTTGCACATAGTTAAAAAAAATGGTATAAACATTTATGACAAAACTAAACATCTTCCGGCGAAAACTTTCTTAATTTATACTCAAACTTTATAAGAGATTATATAAATAATTATGTTTGAGTATGACACTTGATTTAGTCTAAATTAGAACTAATCGAAAGTTTAATGCTAAAACCACACGTGCAGAACTTCTGCATGCAACTCTACACGTAAAATACATATATGCATCGTTACATATATTTTATCGCATTTCTTCAAAATTTATTTTACTGCGCTGCAAGCTGAGTGCTGCACGTCTGTTTTTACCATAAAGTTTCCAATTTATATAAAAATATTTGTTTACGTTTTCCAGAAAAATTTAGCAATTTGGAAAACATTATAATTATAGCTTGCATCACTTATAGAAATTTAATTGAATTATAGGTTCGTTTTTTAAACAGAGCTACTCGAATTCGCGATAAATTTAATCTTGATCTTTATATATATAGTTAAGTGTAAATTGTTTAAACAACAGTTTTTTAGTTTATATTATGTAATGCATCCAAAGCCGTGATCGCAAAGCCCGGTTATGGGGGCATGAAATCGAATTTTATAACCAGCAGAAAGCTGTATTAAGAAATTTTGAATTTATTGGATAACCTTACACGAAGACGTATAAATTGTTTGGCTCAGACTTACATTTTTAAAGTTTTAGATCTCCTTTATAACAAATCTTAATCTATACTAAATGAAAAAATTATCGTAATCGTGAGAGCTATGATTCTAATGACGAAGGAGATCAATATGACGGATTTTAAATAGTTCCAAACGAAGAATTGATATAAGATGCTTTCATTAAAGTAAGAACTGTTTATAGTTAAAATGATTCGTAAATCATCAACAAAAACTATAGGAGCTTCTCCAGAAATATATAATCAACATAAGGAAACAAATCAATTAATGATCAGCGCACGTTGGAACAGCCTTTATCTATAGTGTTAGAACGTCTTTTAAAATAAAAATCACAATTCTAAAATCGTTAATCAACCTCAAATCAATTTGGTACGGAGGAATTTGCTTTTAAATTGAATGAATCGCTTGCCATTAATTGCAGGTAAAGCTGTTTAGCGTGTTAGTTGTCATATTCGCACAAACACAAACAAGGTTACAAAGAACTAGGGCTACACCTAATATTACAATTTGAGTGTCTTAGCAAAAACGCAATTTAAGCCATAACTATTGACATGCCAAAACCAATATCTAATTTATCGTCACTAAGTAATTTGTCGTTCCAATAAGGATATAACCAACGATGTTAAAAAAGAGTTGACTATTTTTGAAGTTGATGGTAATCGTTGGAGTTAAACTCGAGATATATATGCTTTAAGGTAAACATCACCTCAGCGTGGAAGCAGAACATATAGAGATTTTCATTTTCCGACATATTTTGTATCTCAAGAAATCGAAGTTTTTTCCCGACCTTTTATATTTCTCGACAAATCGAGAGTTTTAAGTTATTTTCACGAGAATCTTGAGAATTTCCGAGAACTTTTGAAATTCTTAATAAAGAAAATCAGTAAATATTTTTATTGGTGATGCATTTTTAGTATAATTAAGATTTATACTAAAAATAAATAAATTTACATTAATGAATCTGGCATATCCATATTGCATTTTAAACAGCTTTAGTAGCATCAAATTTTTTATTTTCTAATCCGGTATATGATTATAGAAATATTATTATAATTAAGTGTTTGGTTGACCTACATAATAATTAATTTTTCGTCTAAGTAATGAATTGTTACCGAGCAATTGACACAGTGGTTAAAGCTGCGATGTTTGGGACGGGAGGTACCAGGTTCGAATCCTAACTGGGGAGGGTTGCAAAAGAGATTTTTCATCACCTGATTACGATCGGTGATGACGATAAACACAACTATGACCCCCTCTTAGAGTGCAGAATCCATGGGTGCAGATGGATTAAAAATCGAACTTGTATTCGAGCGTCCTCGATTTGGCTGGTGACAGCGTAAGGTAGGACGTTAAAAATTAACCGCGAAAGAGTTGGGAGAGCTTCGACCCCAGGAAAGATTGAACGGGTTCAGACACAAAAAAAAAATGAATTGTTATGAAAATAAAGTATATAGGATTCGTGAACTATATTTAAAGAAATTTCAACTGATTCAGATCTGCAGAAAATGAACATTTAGAATCAAAAAAGAGTGAATCTGAACCTGATCTTTTTGCGTGATAACAAGCCCAAGTAAAAGTTATTCAGAAACAGATAGTGAAGTTGGTTTCGAATATGATGAAAACACAAAAAAAACCTATGGAAGATTCAAACGAAAATACAAGCCATATTACCGATTTTTCTTTTGAAAGACATAATGTAGGCTAAACATTAACATGGATTAAAGCCTAAAAGCTGATTGCTAACACAGCCGTTTGTTAATTAATAGAAAAACAAGTTATGCTAAGCAAATGTATGCAATAGCAGTCAATATTTTGTTTTTCTTAATATTAAACTTCATTCCCCAACGAAAAATCTTTAAATTTAACGAAGTTATGCAAAGTGTGTTTCATTTTTTAACAGTAAACGTGACCATGCTTATTTATTTCCACTATAAAATTGTACCTCTAAACCTCAGTCGCTTTGATGAGCGATACTATTTGCTAGTCCTTTTATTTAAATACAAAGTGCAGCTATGAAGAAATTTTTTTTCGTTTTGTGAATAAGTTGGCTACAGAGTAAACAAAGTATTTTTAAATGACTCTACATGATTATACATTAAGACACTTTAAGTGTTCTAAACTATAGCTTTTCTTTCAAAGAAAGTGCGAAAGCCGCAATTTTGGTCGTTGTCGCAAGATATAGACCATGTCGGACTGTCAAGTTATTGAAAGTGGTATGTTTTACACGTATTACCTAGTGCATTGCCGCTAGTTGTCCGTCAAAGTGCCACAAATATAAACAAAATATTTTGTGATTATCGTATACGAATAATGCTATACATAATTGTAATTATATATATAATAAAGACGGCCGCTTGATATGGATAATAATTGTCGGCGGACCAACCAATCATATCAACTAGTCTTAATCACGGCACCTTTTCATCCAATGTAGTAATTTATACTAAAAGCACATGTACGGATAACTATTTTAATTATTTTATACGCCAACGTTCGGGTTTCTTAAACAAGTACATCATTGCTGTTGGTAATTACCTCGAATAACAAAAAATTAAAAACAACAAAAAATCATTGCCGGTTATTATTTTCATTTAAGAATCTTGTGGCAAAGACTGGTATTACATATTTCGTCCCGAGAAACGGGACTTTAAAAAACGGCATAATTCTCGAAACAGGAATTCCCGATACCAATCTCTAAGCAGAGTGCGTGTTTTCTAAAGTTGTGGAAAGATTGCAAAAACATCCAACCTCCACTAAACTACGAAAATTTCAATATTTTTTTTAGGTCGTATTTTACAGCAAAAGCAAGATTAAAATCTAGCACCGAAAAAATTGTGCGAAAGAATCTTTGCGGTTCTGAAATCTGTATACATTAATTATATGTTTGTATAATAGTCACTTTTCGTTTTGTGAGTTCTCCAAAGGTCCGAACTATTCTTTATCATTATGTGAACATGTAACAATACATCTTTTTGCGAAAACTTGTATTTAAATACTTAAAAGCTCAAACATTTTTTTCCAAAGATTCTTAAGTTTTTCACTTCTATTATGGTACGAAAATAGTATATCTTTATACTTTCCTAATCGCTTTTTAAACATATTAAAAATTGTTTAGGTAGAAGCCTTTCAATAGCATTTATACCAATATAGGAAAGGTATGTTGAAAACTTTCAACAAGTTCAACTTAAGACAAGTTACAACATCTAACTAATTTGCAAAGTTGATGTAAATTATTTGAATGAGAAAATCAGCAAAATTTGCGAAATTATGACGAACTCCTAAAGTTTAAAGCCATTTTGTAACGTGCTTGAATTATATTTGTAAATTTTGAGGCAATATATTTTTTTTTGTTAAAAATAAAAGTTTTAAAAATTATTTTGAAAAAATAACTATTTCAGACTATGAATTCGGAGCTTTTTCACTTAATTGAACATACAATTCTGATCGATTCTGTTATAATTTTAATCTTAATTTTTATACTAAATTTATAAAATATTTTCAATAAATTTTTTTTTGTTGAAAGCTTTTTATTAAAATTTGAAAAGTTTAATTCTGCTATTCTGTTTTCTGATAAAATTTATTTTCAGAATGTTTGAAGAGACTTTGCAAATTAGTTCGCATTTGTAACTTGTCTTAACATGAACTTGTTAATATATCTGTACTAGAAACATAATTTTTTTTAAATAATAAAGATTTTGCAAGACAGAATAGAAGTCACAACTAGCTCTAAAAATTAAATGTGTTTTAAAAGTGTTTAGAGCTTTAAAGTGTTTAGAATGTACAGAATTTTTTAATATTTTCAATAATTAAAATGTAAATTTTATCCGTTTAAAGCTTATTTATTAAAATTTTTACTCAACTCTCATATACATGGTCAAATTTTTTATTATTTCTATATAACTTGTTAGATAAATAATATGTACTGTACCTATATAATTAAGTTCTAAAACTTTTATAGGAAATTTTCAATTTTCACAAATTTTTAATAATTAAGATTCATAAATCAAATAATTGAATATTAAAGAAAAACAATTTTAAATTCGAAATGGGCAACACGTTTTTTTTGCATCATCAGAGCCACCTCCAATACTATACAAACCCACTTAGATAGGGTCCATCTATCAAACTAATGAAGCGCACCACTTCAGGGCCAGAGGTGTATTTCAGGGCCAGAGGTGTTCATCCTATTAGACAAGCTTCGATACATCCAAACCGATACACCGATTCCACTTATATACCGTATTGCAGAAGACCAACCAAAAAGGATTTGACCATAACAAACCCAATGAACCACTGAGATTCAGCATTTCCTTCAAAAAAATCGACCAATTGAAATCCCAGAATGAGAAAACGAAATACTGGTGGTTACAGAACACCTCAACGCTATATAAACAAATACAAAGAAAAAAAAACGGGATTTTTTAAGGAGCATTTTTTGCTTATCAAACTAAACAAATAAAAAAATGAAAATCAACACCACCAAATTATATAAAATCACTTTTGATAAACCAAAAATTAAATTTTTAAACCTGAGAATCTGCGCACTGAGATCAGAGATTTTCAAAATCGCTCACATATCTTGACATTTTTTGTAATATTTCTTTTGTCAACAGAAAAATTGTAACAATTAAATACAGAATTACATAAAAAAAGTTGCCAAAGCTTTTGGAAAAAGTATTCACTAAATGAAGGAAATTATAGATAAAATTTGTCTAATATTTAAAAAATTAGCTGTAGCATATTAAATTAGTAAAGTTTCAAAAGGTAAAACCTTAGTAAAAAAAGAATTAACAAGTTTAGTAAATAAAATCATTAAAAGTTTAAATTTTGCAACCAAAATCTTATAAATTGCAGGTTGGTAAATTTTAACTTTTAACTAAAAACTTTGAATGGACTTTGGACAAATTTTGGAGCTCTGGTTCAAAAAATCATAAAATGAAAGAATTGTTAAAGCTTTACTTATTTTAAAAAGCTTTTCTAAAAATTTAAACATTTTCAAAAAATATTGTAAGTACAATTTTAGAATAGGGATAGAATCACTTATCATCTTTATATATTTTCAATATTTTTTTATACGAAAACATCGATATTTAGAATTTATTTAGAATGTGGCAAAGAACTAATCGAATATAGTCAAGAGAATTATTTTACGAGTAAAAACCAAATTGTACCATCGAGCAAGATGAATTGCTTGGTCTAAATTACTTGGATTCTTTAGCTGCCTGCATATGGGCATGAATTAAGTATTGCCCAAAGTTTCATATTTTAGAACGATATATGGCATATGAATACAAAAGAAAATAACAAAATTTAATTCGCAAACACCCTAAATTAGAAAATTAATGACTAAGCCTAAAAAAATGTCAAGTAAATTTTACAAACAAGTTTCACTTAGTTTTGAACGTTAAAGAATTAAATTTAAGTATCCAAAGCCTTAAATGATATTTTGATAGATGGCGGCATTATATAGTTCGGGAATATTATCGACCTCGCGTTAGTGATTGTGAATATTTCTTGTGGCATCTCTGCGGTTTTAGTTATATTTTTAAGGACTTTCCAGAAATTTGAAAATATAGTAAATCAAAGCTTTTGTGATTTTCAACAATAACTATATATGCGTGTTTAAAAATATTTGGTTACTCATCATTATACCTATAATTAAATTAAATGAGTCATAGAGAATTTTAATTGCTTATTCAATTCTAAATATCTATACTTGCTGACAACAATGATTTAACGAAAATATATATAGATATTTAAGTAAAAGTATATATAGTATGCTCTTATAAAGCTCCCTTTAAAATAATGCACCTATTTATGTTATGTAATAATTAAACGTCAGCCAAATAATTCCCGCAAATAGTAATTTAATCTTCCTTAAACATAAAGTAAATATAGTTTGTTAAATATGTATACGCTGGTGAACGAAGACAAAACAAATTAACTGTGCAAAAACTTTACTAATCCTTATACATATAGACGCACATAGACAATATAATAATCCCTCAGAACATAATTTTACACTAGCATTTTATATATACAAATTGCACAACAAATTTTTATACACGGAGGGAGCAATAACATAATATAATTTAGCGATGATTAAGTTGAATTATTTAAAGACAAAATTAAAAGAAATTCCATCCCTAAATTATATGTTTATATATATTATGTTATATTTAACTACTGGTAAAAGGGATATACAATATTGTGATATATATATATTTATATATATATATATATATATATATATATATATATATATATATATATATATATAATTTGGCTGATGATCATTCAATTAGAAAATCTACTTTAGTTCGCAAAATCATAAAAATTCACACAATTTATCATAAACCACAAAACTTATAGTAAAAAAAAAAGTTGAATACAATATCCAAAGTGTTAATTTTACTGTGGTCTTAAGAAATCATTGATTTGTGGTTTTCAGAAATATATATAATTTAAATAAAATCAAGAGTTTTGAACCCTTTTGATTACATCAATTTATTTTTCGGATGAGACCACAAAAAATATATATACATATATTTTATATATATATATATATATATATATATATATATATATATATATATATATATATATATATATATATACAGTATAGGTTAGATTAAAATCGGACACGCTTCGATGGACCTGATTGTAAACAATTTCACGAGCTGCGAGATAATGAAATTTTGTGGTGAATTATAATTTTCACATGCATTCGTTATAAATATTATAAATAATTTTATATATATATGATATATATATATATATATATATATATATATATATATATATATATATATATATATATATATATATATATATTTATATTGCGCACAGTCACACAGATTTAATCACATTTATGTATATATAGATAAAAAAAACTTATGGCTAATTGAGTAAACATCAACAATATAACGTGCCCAGGTTCAATTAACTGCTGATTTGAATGCATCGTTGTATTCTGATGTTGACTGGGCATTTGTTTGTAGGGTACAGCACACAGGTCCTGAGTTGGTACAAACCAGGAGTGTGGAAATGATGGACCACCGACGGTCATTCCTAATGCTGCTCCCATGCCCATCGGTCCCCCAGAAATACTTTGGCCACCCTGTCTTTGATAGCCTGGGTAGTCCATAGCAGCTACCGCTTGATATGGTAACATATTTATTTTATTTTTATATTTTATACACTATCAAAACAACACTATATAAGTAAGTTCAATTTTAAAATTTAAAATTATTTTTTTTTGTAATTTTTTGGCCACCAAAAACGATTTAACACTTTGCCACAATCATATTGCTTTTTTAATGGTCGAGAAGTCCTTTTAACTGCACACATACACACACAATATCGTTTTCTTATTTTATTTTTTATTTTTTTGTTTAATGTTTCCACATATCGAACAGTACAAAAACACCGATTTTCTTCCTGTTT
This sequence comes from Tipula confusa, assembly GCA_963556175.1. Lineage (NCBI taxonomy): Eukaryota > Metazoa > Arthropoda > Insecta > Diptera > Tipulidae > Tipula > Tipula confusa. The sequence continues at coordinate 83,459,654 of OY744476.1, read as the reverse complement.
ACAAGGAAAGAACACCAAACTGAATTTTTTTTTAGAATTTTTCTAAACTTAACACATTATTTCGTTAAATTTGTTTCGTCAAAATTTTAATACAAAAAAAAAACAAAAAAATAATAAAACAGGAGTATAACAAACAAAAAAATAAACACACACAAGAACTTAAAACTAAACTAATAACTGACTTTTGATACGTGCGACGTAAGACGCGTCACAAATGTAACTAGCACAAAACAAAACAAAAACAAAAAAATCCAAAAACGAAAACAACGAAAGATTTAATTCAAGAAGTGAATTCCTTGTTCCCCGCACATAATATATCGTATACCATGGCACGAAGACCAGAACGAGATACTAAAGCATCGGTATACAATCGACTAGAGTAGGACGCAAAACATAGAAAGAAGGTGACAAATAAAAGCATAAATACAACGAGAAACGAAGATATAACGAATTTTTCCAAAGCACACAAGACAAAATTAAAAAAAAAAAAACATTTTCCGATTCTCTTTTCAGTCGTTTGCTTTTGTAAACTTATTATATATTTGGGCGGGACGTGACCATCTTTTTTCTATTCGACGAATAATATCGCGTACAAACAATTCACGTACGAACGTGATTGGTTTATAAATTCCAACCACGCCTCAAAAGTCATATACACTATTTTTCGTTTTTATATACACATTCAAGTATATATATATATCTATACGGAATGAGAAAATAGATTGTGCAACAAGTTGATTAAAAATCAGTAAATTACAGCAAACAATAGTGACATCTATAATAATCTCGAAACTATATCTAACTTCGTGTAGGTATAATTTTTGTATCATGGCCCTTCTTTCGTTTTTTTTTGTACCTTCTAATTTTAGTGTGCAGCAGCATCACAATCGATTTTCAGGAGCAGAAAAAACTTTTTTTTTCCTGAATGGAGACGATGAAATATAAAACGGAAATCAATAATATGAACCGTGTATCGTATTTAGCTGATACATGGAAACGAGAAAATAATAAAAACGACACGTTCGCAATGAAAAAAGTTGCGTGTATGCTGGACGAATTTTTAAACAGGATAGATGTGTGTATTCCACATATAAACGTACGAATATACTTTTGTTTTGATTTTTATGATTATTATTACTATACACTGTTATATACTATCACTTATATAATATGTACACTTATATATATATACATATATAGTTGTGATGTACCATTTTGTACTTCGACAGAATTTAAGTTTTTGTCGTGTATACATTTAAACATATATATAGTTTATGAATGAAAATACGAGTGTACACGATATTATGTATATACATAACATTAATGAAACATGATCATGTTTCGTTAAATTCGTTACATGTGCAATTTTTATATTTGTAAACACAACATTTCGTTTAATTCTGTTGTTAACTTTGAATATCAATTAAATGATTAATCGGGATCCCAAAGTCTATATATATATAAACAAATATATATCAATTAAGTATTTGGGCACTTTTTCAGGGTTAGTAAAAAAGTTTTGTGGAGGAATCGATTTTATTTTTTTAGTTTTAGATTCGTCATGACCTGCAAAACGTGACAAGCAGGTTGATTAAAGTTATTTTTGTTTTGTGAAGTCAAATTTATGTACGAGTATTTTTTGATAATATAAGTATAGGTATACTCTAAATATATTAACGTGCATTGTCGTCAGTTCATTCAAATTCAAATGTCAAATTTGAGTTTTAAATAATTTAGGCGATACATTTGGGAAAATAATTGTTTTTTGCGCTTATTTATATTCAGGTTAGAGTTTATTTGTATATAGTTTTCTAAAAATTATATGCGTTATAACTTAATTTTATTTATTAGCACCAAGTTAACATTTCTATTATATATAGACTATATAGAAAGATGCTGAATGGTGAACTAACATTGGTTGCAAACTGCTACATGTGCGAGAATTTAGGATTAAAGAGATAAAACGCATAAAATATTTACAAGGAATAAACTAACAATTTTGAGGGATGCAATCTTCAATATGGAACGTATATTTATATGGTTTATATGGGAATGTGCACGCACAACTATATATCGTTTTTTATGTGCGATATAAGCTTATAAATTGACATTGTTCATGCTACCATTGGTTTGGCTTCTATTTTGTTTTGGAAGGCATTTGTCAGTTTCCATTTGACAGTAGTAGAGAATGGTTAATAACAATTTATTATATAGAGTGTCTAACGGCGCAAATTTATTAAAACTATTGTTCAATTGTGAATATGCAATTGAACAATAATCAGTGTCAGGATTACTCTCTAAAAATACTCCAGCATGTCTAAAGAATTAGCTACTGTTTGGCTACTAACCCAATTCCATGCTGTAGTAGTAATTCCAACCGCATCTATCAATGTCACGACTGTATTTTGACCGCTATCTACATTCCTGACCAATTTTAATAATAGATTACGTCTGTAATGGCTTTTAAGGCTTTTTATAACAGCTTGATCCATCGGTTGTAAAACGGATGATGTGTTTGGTGGTAAAAATGCTAACTTAATTGCTTTTAAATTTTTAATGTTAGGGTGTAAACGATATTGACGACTAGTAATAAAATCTTGTTTTCCTTTTAAATCAGCTCGGTGTCCCATTTCCGTAAATAGCCCTCGAAAATTTCGGACGTCATCCAAGCCTTTTTATTACCTGTATATTCGACAGGTAAAGATTTAAAGTTTTTAAAGCACCTGGGTGATTTACTTTTTGATATACCAAGCAATTTTTTTTATCACTACCATCCATGTTAGCTCCTACTAATAAATTAGCCATTTTGCCGCCTACACACTTTTCACCTCTGAATTTAAATGTTTTTTCTGGTATCATTTTATAAAACAATCCCGTTTCATCTATGTTGTAAATTTCACTTGCTGTGTACCTCACTCAAAGTTATGGCCACTCAAAGGCTATCCATTCATCAAGTGCACCTTGCTGAACATCTGCTGACTCGCCAGAAATTTTGCCTAAAACAATATTGTGTCGCTGTCGAAACCGAAAAATTCAACTTTCTGAACATTTGAATTCCTTGTTTATCATTCTTTCTATTTCTTCTGCCTTGGTTTTTAGGATTGGACCAGATATTGATACATTTTTATTCCTCTGTTGTATAACCCATTTTAATAATGATTCTTCAATGCCGAAATTTTTCGAATTCCGAAGTTTTGTTGTTTTTATTTTTTGCGCTTCAAACGTTTTTTGAATAACACTTTTATTTTTCCAAATTGTACTAATCGTTGAATGTGATACTTTGTATTCTTTGGCTAGGCTTGAATTTGTACTGCCATACTTTTAAATTTATTTATTATGGTAGCGTTTTCTTCGATAGAAAATGATTTTCGCTTTTTGGTGTTTGATCCCATATTTTATATGATCACTATATATGGCACACTAGAAATTAGGTTATGTATAAATTTTATTAAATCTATTTCATTCTCTAATAAAAAATTTGTATCGGCTTACACTCTTAAATTTGTATCGGCTTACCCGATGTATTTATGTACTAAAAACAATATAGTAGCTAAGAGGATAAAAAAATAAAATAAAGAACAAGATCTTTTTTAGTCGTAATTAGTCAGAAAGAGAAAGGACGATTTGAACATCAAATACACCAAAATGTATATTGGATTAACATCTGTCAAACTGGTTGTGAATTGTTCCGTATTATTTATATACTATATATTGCAAATCACCATGGAAGGTTATTGCCTTGAACATTAGTTATGACATTGCCATAACCATCTATGCAAATAAACTTCGGACAATTGATGCACCCTAAAAGTCAACATAACGAACACCATTTATCATTTCAGCCAGATTTATGGTAGGAAGTCATCAAAATGGAACATTTCGAATACGTGCCATTAAGCCGCGGTGGACGTTTGAACAAAGTATTCCATAAATCATACTTAATGCCATAAGATACTCTGTCAATAAAAAAAAATTGAGTCATAGATATCCCACACACAACTTGTTTTTTCTATACATTTAAAAATAAATCGTCCTTATTAGAAGACCCATTACACAAATAAATAGCTTATACCAGCAAACTCTGAAATATGTGTGAACTTACGCACTACGCAGAGACTAACGACTAGACGATTGTTAAGATATTGCGCATAGTTATGGTTCCCCGTTTGAAGCAATTACATATTCCAGCAAACAAATTTTAAACTAATAACTATGGTGATGATTCCGTAAAAGTCCTTTATACCGCATCTCCATATGTACCATTTTCCATATGTACCACTTTTCGTCATCACTAGCTAGATCGAGGACGCTTGAATATACAGGTTCGCTTTAAATACCCATCTGCACATTGCATTGCTCCAACCAGCCTTTTCTGTCATGAACGACGATTAAGTCGTTGGATTCTGCACTCCAATAGGGGATCATAGTTGTGTTCGCCGTCATCACCGATCGTAATCAAGTAAGGAAAAATTAATTTTTTAACCTTTCTTCGTTGCGATTCGAACGGTACCTCTCGACACTGCAGATTTAACCACTGCGCAATTGCTCGGACAAAGGTACCTTTGAACGAATTATTATGAATTGTATGAACGTTGTTTGTGGTCAGTTTATACCGAACGCTTTATTATACATAGTTTGTTTACTGGTGCAAATTGTATTTTTATTTGTCAACTGTATATCTTCATCGGTAACTAAATTGTTACCTTTGAATGAATACCTTAAGCTCCTTTTAATTTTCCTCCTGTATACTAATTTCATTCAGTGTACTATACATCAATGTTAACATCGAAGTCTCAATTCTGGGATTTAGTTGTCAAAACAAAGAATAATCAGGTAATTGAACTAATAAATCATTGCTAATTATGCTTAGTACACTGAAAGAAAAAAACGGGTAATTGTAACCAAAAACCAATCTTAGCTGAACCAAGAAAATCGGTTGTTTTTCAACCAACTAACCGCAAGTTTAATAATACTAAACTTGCTAGGTTATTTTTTAAACTATAACCTTGCAACTGGTTGAATCGAATTAATTGTCTCAGTTATTGCATAGTTATTTTGAACTTTGGAAACCATTTAAGCTAACTATTTTTTCGTTAATTTAACCTAAGCAGATAAAAAAAGCATAGTTTATTTTGAACTACAATTGTTACGTTCACATAACGAGGCAGGAAGGTTAAGTTTAACAAAACTTTTAACAAATTGATAAGTAACGGTGACAATTAAAAAGTTTAAACCCACTATGCACAATGGTTAATAATAACACATTTTCAAATAGTTACTTGGTTAAACTAAACTTTCTTTAACTGTGCGTAATGGTTAATTTAAACGAAAGGTTGAACTACAGCCTAGTTATATTAATATTTGGATTGTAAAGCCGCATATGAAAATATTAAAATAACTATGCACAGTGGTTATGGTTAACGAACAATTAACTAATTTAATAGTTGAACTAAACTAAAAACAAGACCTTTTTGAGACAAGAGAAATTGTAAAAATAAAATTTTTTGGTTATTTAATTCATTTATTATATAAATTATAATTAATACTACACCAATACTACCACACTTGTGTGTGAGTTAAAAACACAGCAAATATGTTGGCTCGGTCACGTTCTTCATGCTGATCTGGGACGAACAGATCAGTGATCTGAGAGGAGAAGCAAGGAGGTCGTTATTCAGTTATGTTTTACCTGATTCTATTACACATAATTTTATATTATTCTTTAGTCTAGAATTTTGTTATTTTGATTTTGGAAGCGGTCATATAGTTTGCCTTTAGCTGGTAAATGTCCTCTTGGCATAAAATATATAGCCTATAATTAATTTTAAAAAAATAAGAATATTTTCACGTAATTCTACTCTATTTGGTATACATATTTTTACATGGGACTCCGATGGAAATATTGAAATTATTTCGTTGGTTATAGTTCTGCACCTTCCGATTCCAACTTGCAGATTTGCCTGGTTATAATAATAATAATAATCTGGTGCACTAGTATCGTACGTGAATGACTATCCAGTCTACCATCAACTTTATATTTTTCAATAATTGCTTTTCCTACCTCGTTTTGCTTTAATATTTTTTCAACCGTCTATAAAAAACAAAATGTTATGCATATATTTGTAGAAAGGTGTGCAAATAGTATTTTACCTTTACATTAGTTTGAGCTATTAGCTCTTTTGAACATTCAGGCTGTTGTTCATCTGTTAAATTTTCCGCCCTATTGTTTTGTGTTGTAAAAGGTTCTTCATAACAATTACATGATCTTTGCCATGCAAACAATTTATGTTCGAACAAAACTTGATCGCTAAATTCGTTGTTGTCAAAGAGGTTATCCATATGGCAGTATCTTATTACTTTGAAATGTTCTAGACTATTTATCTTCATGTCTATTGAACATATTGTAAATAAAATATAATCATATTTTTAATTAAATGTAACTTAAAAATGTTATACAACTTTACCTATAAATTTTTGATATAAAATATGTAAATTCCATTGTTTCAGTAAATTAAACAAATCCGATTCTTCCGTTTCAATATAATTGACAGTTCCAGATGGCATGTAAAAATATGTAGATAAATAAATATATACACATATATATATATATATATATATATATATATATATATATATATATATATATATATATATATATATATAAATATATATATATATATATATATATATATATATATATATATATATATATATATATATATATATATATATATATATATATATATGTATATATATATATATATATATATATATATATGTAAATTTATATATATATATATATAATTAAAAAAAAATATATATATATATATATATATATATATATATATATATATATATATATATATATATATATCATATTACACAACTATTTTGTATCACTTTACGTTTTCAGTTAAATAAGTTAACCACTAAACTTACTATTTTTACTTTTTTTCACTTTAGTTTTATTATTCACGCGTTATAATTATTATTCAACTTTCAACTTTGATGAGTTAACGATAAAATTTTTCCTTTTATACAATTTTTTTAGAGCGCTCAAATTTAGAGAGTTGTTTGTGTTAGAGAGAGACGAAACAATAAAAAAAACGGCTAATTCACTCTAAAACAAAAATTTAAAAAAAACGGTTTAAATTTACCGAGTGCTTAAGTATATTTGACTTATTTGCGTAAGTAAATTTTACTTTGCTTGGTTTAAATTAACCAGTGCAATGCTATATTGCTTAGTATAACCAACTATTCGCCTAGGATAATTTAACAAAGCTAGTTTTTTTCTGAAAGAAGCCTAATTTAGAAGAATAATTATTTATATAAAACATTAAATACTAGTTCAATTACTGATATTATAATAATTTTGTAATCTGATCTGATTATTTGATAGTATTATAGAGAACCGAATCAAAAAAAAAACCAAAAATCACATTAAAACTAAAACTAAAAAAAAACTCCAAATTTATCTAGTGCATAAGTAGATTTTACTTTGCATCATAAGATTAACCAGTACTATACTATATAGCTTAGTAATAATACTATGGTCACCCAGTTTAATTTTACAAAGCAAGTTCAAACATACCGCATAAGTTCATTTAACCAAAAATAAATTTATTTTATTTCATAAAAAAAATCTATTTTCGGTTTTGTGTACTTATGCCTTAAAATGAATTCAACAATTAGTTAACCTAGCAAGTTTACTATTTTAAAACATGCCTTTTTTAAATTAACCAAAAACTGGGTTATAATAACTAAAACAAATTAAACTAGCATAAGTTATTAATTTTTTCTTTCAGTGTACTCTGCCGCGGGTCGTTAGTGATGGTTAAGAGTAAGCCAGTTGCTTACTGCACCGCGGTCTTGAGTTCAATACTTCTTGTTGACCAAAATTCCACCGGTGACCGAATTGTGTGTGAAAAAATGTTCGTTGGATTGACTACAAATATTTGATGTTCTAATAAGACAATACGTACACTCAAAAAAATTTCAGCGGTAATTTTTATAGAAAATGATTTGTAAAATGGCTAACAAAAAATTATCATACATTTTATAAAAATTTATGAAATAACAAAAAACCATTTTATATTTAAAAATAATAAAAAAAAAATTGATTAAGTTTTATTTATTGCAAATTTTATGCAAATAATCATGGTTTTTATATAAATTTTCTAAAATATCTTTTATAGTTAACATATATAGTATTATATAATTTTTTAAAAAGTTTATATTATTTACAAAAGTCAATTTTTTGCAAAAAAAAATAGTAAAATAAAAAAATGTGAATTTTATAAAAAAAATTGTAAATTGTTTTTTTTTTTCTAAAATTTCATGCGATTTTTATAATTTAAATAAAAAAAGTCACTATAAATTACAAATATATTAATTTCATATACAATTATTTTGTAAAAGTTAGGAGACATTTTTTATTGTTTTTTTCTAAATTAATTGTAAATTAATTAAAAATTAATTGTTTTTTGTAAAAATAACAAAATATTTTTGCAATTCTTATAAAATTAAGTGAAAACTAAATAATTTTTTTTTAATTTATAATTGCTTATTTTTTTATTTGAAAGTAAGAAAGTTTTGTTAAATGTACATTGTAATTATTTCAAATTTTTGTAAAATTTAGAGACAAAAAAAAAATATGGTTATTATTAAAATAGTAATTTTAATGAAATATTTTTATGTTCAAATCAAAAGTAATTACTACTAAAGTTGTAATTATAGTAAAAATATTTTTTATAACATATAACATTTTAAAGCAGTTTAGGTTCCACTTTTTACGTTATTAAATTTGGTTAACAAAATTAAGTTTTTCCGGAATAATTATAACTAAAACCTTTCATCGTAGAGCTTAAACTATTACCAGCATAGTGAAACGCAAAAAACCCTAGCCTAGCAATCACTTTTTCAAACTATTGGGAGTGCCATTAGGATTACTATTAATAATCAAGAAACTTATTGAAGTTTGGCAAAAATTGCAAGTAAGTTTTTTATTTTAGCATTAAACAATAAAATTAAAATTAAACTTGTAGTTATCATCTAATTATTCAGCATAGGTACTTTTATTATCATAAATAATAAAACTGTTCCTTTAATTTTAGATTAATCAGAGTCGAGTTCTTGTAAACTAAAATTCTCATAATTTGGTATAAACAATACTATATATTCTGGAACTTTCATAAAACATCATATTCTCAGAGTTGATGGCGACCAACCACATAAAATTAAAATCTGTTACAGTTGTTCATTTTATTTTCAGGAAAAACCTAAAAGAAGTGTGTGGTGACCGAGCAATTGGCGCAGTGGTTAAAGCTGCGGTGTTTGGGACGGGAGGTACCGGGTTCAAATCCCAACGGGGGAGGGTTGCAAAAGGGATTTTTCATCACTTGATTACGATCGGTGATGACGATGAAAACAACTATGACCCCCCGTTGGAGTGCAGAATTCACGATGGGCCGAACCATTGTCCATGCCAGTACAGGCTGGCTGGAGCAATGCAATGTGCAGATGGATATTTGAAACGCGAACCTGTATTCGCGCGTCCTCAATTTGGCTAGTAATGGCGTAAAGTAGGACGTTAATTAACCGCGAAAGAGTTGGGTGATTTTCGGCCCCAAAACAGATTGCATAGATTGCATTGCATAGAAGTGTGTGGTGAACATTTTGAAGTATTGCTGTTTGGAACAATAGCTGATCAGAACAACTTATTGAGCAGCACTTGGGATTTAAAATTATATGGAGGAGCTAAGACAACAAGTCAACTAATATATAAGTGACCGCAGCATATGATGTCTACGATTAAACTGGTTAGTTACTAAAATTGAAACAGTAAATATTTATGAAATATATCTGAGAAAAGCATAATTTAAAAATTGCAGATAGAGTTGATATAAAATGAAGTATATACGGTGACTAGAAAGGCACCGTTATAAATAAACTTTTTAGCTGTTAAAAATTCATTTAATTTAATATAAAACAAGTGGTTTATATAGTTGTTTACTATAAAAGATTCAGATGGTCGAGCTGCTTTAATATACTAATAAATCTGACAAGTTTTGATGTCTACAACAAAAGGAGCAATTAACAAAAATGGAACAAAGAAAATTAACAGATATTCACAAATCAAGGTTATTTAAAGAGTTTTATCTACATTGATAAAATTAAATCATTCTAACCCTTTATTTTAATTACAGAAGGGGTGGTAACGAGTCCGCAAATTTTACAGAAACGCCAGTAAAACTTTATAAACTTATCAATTTTATTTTGAAACCTTTGTATATGTTATAAAATTATTTCATAAAATTAAAATAAAATATTTTTAAAAAGTAAAAAAATGTTTATTTGATTTACAAATTATTCTATTAAGTTCACAAATAATTTTTTTCAAATTTTACAAATTTTAAGTTTTACAAAAATGTTTATTTTTGACAAAAATTATTTTTTTACATTTACAAAAAAATTATATTATAATAACATAATTTAAAATTATGTTATAATTTTTTTGTATTTTTTACAAAACAGCTCCATTAAAATATTTGTCTTTTTCACAAAAATATTTGAAGTTTATAAGTTTTTGTAAAATATTTTTGTAATATATTTTTATTGGTTATATTATATTATATTATATATATTTTTATTTACAAAAATATACCCCTATTTTATAAAAATTACCTAGGTTTTTTTTTGAGTGTAATATAGGTGGTATTTTTGGAGATTGCCTCTGTATGCATAAACTGATAATCTTGTGGCACTATTAATATGAAAATGTTACGTTTTATTTTAATTTTTTGTAATTTATATTCACCATAAATATTACCAAAGTATACCATTACCAAATAACAATATTAATAAACATTTTTGTGTTTAAATATTTCTGTCAAGTTTATGAAAAACATTTTGGTTTGATAGTCTATCTAGACCATATACCATTTACGAGAGTTGTATCAATATATAACCACTGCAAGTTTTTATGGTTAAATGTGAATGGTTTTCATAAAATACTGAATGTCTTACACCGCAGCTTTATTCTTCTTTGCGATTGTAAATCGAACCAAACGGTAATACATTTTAGAACGCAGATATGATTTACCAGTATGGATTCATCAGAGATGTGAGTAATATATTCTATATTCTATACATATTATTGACAAAATATTTTTTAATGACAAACTGTTCTTTTACTTCATTATTTGACATCACGCGTTCCTGACTTCATAAATTCCAGATTTCGTGGTTAAACAGTAACTCAGTAATTGTCGACATCGTTACGTTTGGAATATATCATGCCTTTAAAGCCCTAGCGAAACGAAACACTGAATTCCGTTCGTTCCAACAGAGGATCAACAAAACCTACCAGATGGTCATACGAAACATGCATCCGGCAGTTAATACTAACGAATTGAAAAGTGAGTTAATTGGTTTTTGCCACGATATTGTTAATTTTTTCACCATGAGGCCAAGTGGTACGAAAAAGCCACTCTTGCTCGAGCTTCACGTGAATGAAACAAATAAAGAAATACATTCGATCAGTAGACTGATGCATTTAGTTCTACAGGTTTAAAAACCGCATGCCTAGCGAAAAGTGGTGCAATCCACATTTTGTCATAAATACGCGGACACACAAAAACGTACTGCTATCATAGACCCAGATGTGTGAAATGTAAAGGTGAAAATTTCACAAATCATTATGAAAAAAAGTAGGGTATACAGAGGTCAAAAGTGTGCTCTTTAATAAATCTTCCAGCCAACTATAGAGGTTGTAGCATTTACCAAAAAGTACAAAAACGAAGATTGCTCCCTCTCAGAGAATAAAGAGCACCGAAAACGCTGCCCGCTGTAAATCCGAATCCATCTTATCAGCTTGTGAGTGCAGGAAAACATATATATGCGCAGACACTCAGATTCAATTAAAAGACAAACTTCGGATGGAAATCATACAAAAAAAAATCGTCCAAAGGAAAATTCAAAAACTCAGTTATAATCCAAAACATAATTAGACACCATGAAATAAAAAAGTATAAGAAGTATAGCACCTATATAAGTAACTATACTGTATAGTAATATAGAAGATGGGCTAGGTGTTCAATTTCGGCCATATATTGACCACCAAAACATAATGGAACAATTTAATAATTTTTATAATTCTTTGGGTCATCAAAGAGTGATTGAGGTCAAATAGTTAAAATAACTGCTGCTCAATGAAAAAAACCAATCGATTCAAAAATAATTGTCTTGACTCTTATCAACAGAAAATACAGATTATTCACTGTGGAAAGCGTCTAAGAAGCTGAAACAACCACAACATTATATTCCGCCAATATACGTAAAAGTAACGGTCAGTGGGCGAGAAATAATGAAGAAAAAGCTGAGATATTTGCAGACCATTTCAAAAGAGTATTTGAACCATATATATCGTCATCAGAAATTACGGACGAAGATAACATTCAAATGCATTTGGAATTGCCATTATCATATATAATCACAAAGTTTTCTACCTTTGAAGTAAAAACAGTGGTACAGAGTGAGTTAAATCCTAAAATGGCGCAATGATATGATGTTATCACAGAAAAGGTTTTGCAAGAGCTGCCAGATAAGGGTGCTCGTACTTATAACTGGATATTTCCTAATACAAGGGAAGGTTTCACAAGTAATACTGATACCAAATCCAAGCAAGCCCCCAGAAGCATTAACGTCATTCAGAACTATAAGCTTGCTACCAATTATATCTAAACTATATTGCTGGAAAAGAAGCTGGTCTTTGACCATCAGTGTGGGTTTAGTTAAGACCACTCAACAATAAAATAAGTACACAGAATATGTTAAGTAATTCAAGAAGCCCTGAAGGAAAGAAGATAAAATGGAGAATTAAAATTAATGAAGCTAAGTCTAAACATGTTACCTTTACAATGCGAAGAGACGGATTTAAAAGCGAACCTATATTCGAGCGACCTCGATTTGGCTGGTGACGACATAAGGTAGGACGTTTAATGTTGGGAGAGCTTCGGTCCCAGAAAAGATTGCAGGGATCAAACACAAAAAAAAGTAAAAAAATTTATCCTGCGCGTTCCTTTTCTTTCAAATGTTTTTAGCAATATCTCATACTCATTCGTCAGAGTCCAACTATCACATCCTAATATATAAAACAACGAGTCTAATTAACATAGCTAGTAAAGTTTCAGTTCGTCGGCATTTGCATGGCGGACGTACATGGGTATATTCAAAGCATGGTTACATTTATCAGTATGGATATGTTTTATACTAGACTTGCAGGAAATTCATAAACTTCTGTTGTATCCTCATCCAAAAAACGAAATCCTCTTTGACAGTCACCAGTTTTTTCGCCAGAAGCAGTAATTTTCATGAATATTATGTAAAACAGTAATTTGTATGATGTGCAATGGAGAGCTAAGCTGTTGCTGTCGCAATACTTTTTGCATTTGGAGCGGTCCTTTTTTTGTAAAGAAGGCATAACCTGACCACTCATTATAAGCATAAATTGGCTTTGCCGCATACTAATCTAATAAAGTAGAAAAGTTAGTTCCACGGAAAGTATCCCGTATCAAGAGCTAGGAATTAATGCCGCCAAATCCAGGAAAACACTTTTTTAGGCTCATCATGGTCAGTGTAAATTCCTCGTAGGATAGATCTCCTTTGCCCATATTGGCAGTTTGGATTAAGACAAAAATTGAGAGCATAAGATAACAAAGATTAAGTAAATCGGTGAAATGCTCTTTCCAAGTGCCGAGTACTGTATTAATGTTAACATGTATATGTAGGTTTCCGCAACTTGGTCACGAATGTCCATAGACCATTCCAGATATTGTAAATATTTATGTGGGAAAAACATTACCTCTTATTCACCACATTTTTAGTTTCCGTTACCGTGTGGTTTTATGGATTTATTATTGTCCGGCTTAAGCATTTTTATAGTTGATGAACGGTTTAATTGTTCCATTTCTATTTCAATTTGTTTAGTTTTTAAAACTCAATCTCTTATATACAAAAATTAGTCAAAGTTTAAGGAATTTAAATTTTAATAATTTCCCTCCTCACACTTTGTACAACCGGAATTATTCACCACAAGACGAACTCGATATAAATTAATAATATTCATGTCGACGGTCGACATAAGCACAGAGAAATGAATATAATAAACCAATGTGTAATGCCATTTATGTATATATAGGGTACAATAGAAGACGGTATAATTTGTTGTAGCACCAGAGCATCGAATTAATATGAACATATATTATGAATATATGTATACACAGAAAGAGTAAAAAGGGGTTTCGTTTTTCATCATCCCAAAAGAAAATTGTACTTAATATGTATATGAATCCGTAATTGTTATGTATTATGTGTAGGGAATATAATAATCTCAAGATCAAATTAAGATATTCTAATTTTTTTTTGTTTTGTTCTTTTTAGGAAAATTGAAATGTAACCGAAAAAGTGCTCACTTGCTTTTGTGTATATATGACGCAAAGGATATGTGTATTTAGTGTATAATATGTACATACATAGATACCACCCGATTCATCATGGTATAAATAATATATAGTATGGTTTTGGTAAATTTTTGGAGAAAGTTAAATTTTATGAGCTATTTTGCGTTATTTTTAATGCGACATTCTTTTTCTGTTTATATAAGATAAAAATCTTATCATTTTTAATTTTTTTTTAATTTTATTATTTTTATATTTTGATGACTTTTGTTAAATACATTCATATACTAAAATATATGTATATATATATATATATATATATATATATATATATATATATATATATATATATATATATATATATATATATATATATATATATATATATATATATATATATATATATATATATACATATATATGGTATATATAGTCGATTATGGTGATACATTTGTACATATATATACGAGTATAAACATAGTGATGTCATGATATGATAATATTTGAGTTTATATGTTTTTAAAATACAAATTGAATTTAGTATATAAAAAAAATTCAATTATATATTTATATATATATATATATATATATATTTATTTTTTTTTTTTTTGCTATATAGCCAGCCATCATTCCTGACTCTAAACTATGCTGTAATTTTGCGGTTATTAAATGAATTTAATTAAATTGAATAATTTTAAGTTGGTTTTTATTTATATCAGCATAATGAAAGATGTTTAGCGCAGAGTACATTTTTATAATATAGTTCTATAGTTCTACAAAATGAATATAACGTATTTTATGCGTTAGTCGTCTATATATTATATATATATATATATATATATATATATATATATATATATATATATATATATATATATATATATATATATATATATATATATATATATATATATATATATATATATATATATATATATATATATATATATATATTTATATAAACGTATATATGTATATGTCGATTTGAATGAATTAGAAAATTTCTAATTTAAATAAGAACATTTTTAAAAGATTTTTGATTAAAAAAGAAAAGCTTATAATAAATGTATAAAATTAAAATGTTTGCCGCAACATTTTAATGATTTTAAATGAAATGCGGAAAACCCATCTCTTCGGACATTATATGAATATATAAAACTATTAATTTGGGCAGCTACTGTGTTGTGTTTGTTTGTTTGTATGTATGTACATTGAAATAAGTTATTTTCTACACTTTAAAGTTTTTATCCTAAACATAGAGTTAATTGCAATAATGGGTATTTAATTGAGTTGTTATTTTCAGACTATATAACTAATTCAATTTATTATAGCTAACGGCCTGGAGTTGGAGGTTCCAGATTTCAAATTAGATTTCAATTTTAAATTATTTTCAGAATATCAAATTTCGAAATACTTATATTTAGTTTGTATTTTAATTAGAATTTGGCTTTTTGTGAATTTACCTCGTTGCTGATAAATTTAAATATATATATATATATATATATATATATATATATATATATATATATATATATATATATATATATATATATCAGGGATGTGCGTCGACACGTTAACAATTATTGTCGACGTTGGCGTTTTTGTTTCCTCTTTTTGCTTTTCCCTCTCTAATTCTATTCGAATTTTGCGATAATTTTTTTTTTGTTTTCCGTTACAAGAGATGCCATAAGATGCCATAACTTTACAATTAATGGGCCAACCAGCGACTTAGCAACAACTTTAAATAATAATACTATAGATCGAGTCCACATATTACTGACCAGTGAAGTATTTAAGAACTGACCAAAAATGTTTCGTTTAAATAAATTGTCATGTAACAAAGTTTACAGGGAGAAAATTAGGGAACAAACTGAAGGAAATGTCAAATAATTATATACGTAACCTCAAACCAAGACAACTTGTTGAATCTGCCATAAAAATTAACATTCGTCAATTTCCGCAATGTGTCTTACGGATTTCATACAGACATGCTGGTTGGCCTAATAGGACGGAACCATATATATCATAAACCTTAATTTTTCTAAAGTTTGGCCGAAAAATGTAAAAAACGTGTTAATGTCTGTTTTATCTTTTATTTTAAACTGAGCAAGTGATTTATTTTCTCCTAACACAACTGCCGAACTGATTGAGTTGAATTGCTTTACTTTTAGAGAATATAGAAACATTTTTATATAAACCTAAATGATATTATAAACCTAAATGTTTTTTGGAATAAGGCGGACATGAAAGCCTCTGAGACTTCTATAGTTTGGCCAGAAAATGCGTTTAAAAATTCCAGCTAGTTCCGGACAACTTGAAAAAATTTTTTTAACTGTCCCAATATCCAAAATAAAAATAAAAAATAAACAAATAAAGTCTATATTCCATTATGAAAAATTACAGCTAAATTTAGGTATATAATAATAAATTTTCATAAAAAAATAATAATAATACTTACATGAAAACCAAAGCTATCTAAGTTCAGCTACAAAATTTAATCCAAATTTTTCAACAAAAAATTATATATATATATATATATATATATATATATATATATATATATATATATATATATATATATATATATATATACACAGGGTGTCCCTAAAGTGGCTGACACGAATAGTACCGTTGGATTCCTTGATCAAAGCGAACATGACTTTACTTCTACCACTTTGCACTGTGAAGCCCCCCTATCAAGTTATAGACGTTTGAAGGGGAGCCTTCCAACGTCATACCTTGTATTAAAGATAATTCAATATCTAGAGAAAAAACCATTTGTTTTCCCCTATGCTTATATCGTTAAAAAGCTGATTAAATTTTCTTTCAAATAAAGTATAATAAATATAAATATTTATGTAAAAAGTATTTAAAATTAAAACAACAACTTTCGAATTGAAATTTTTTTAAGATTTTTTTTTGTTTCTTTACCATTTATCTTTTAACAATTACTCTACGACAATAAATATTTTTTGATTAAAGCATAGTTCAGACTCTTAGCTTTCAGAAAAGCTACCTATTGGTCATATTTGCAATAATATGTTATCTAAAAAAAATTAAAAGTTACAATAAAAATTTTGCATTTTCTTTATTAGACGCAAGTATTGAGGAAGAAATAAGTACTGGTATTAGGTAATAATATTTCGCAATATTTCGAACAAATTCTCAAAATGACCACGCATTCCAAACACCTATTCATAATTGAATTGCGAACTTTTACGAAAACGTTTCTATCCCGTTTGATTTCGTTACAAGCTTCATATATTCTAGCAATTAACGTTGCTTTATCTGGGATAGAAGGGAAGAATAAACTTTAGTTTTTTAATGACCCCAGAGGTAAAAATCTAACGGATTTAGATTTGGTGATCTTGCTGGCCAATATATAGGTCATCCGCGGCCAATCCACTGCCTTTGAAACAAAGTGTTTAGGTAGAATCGTACATTTCTTGCAAATTGTGGTGGAGCACCATCATGCATAAACCACATACATCGTAAATTAAACAATGGAACTTCTTCCAATAGTTCTTCGAATTCGTTTTTTAAAAAATTTAAATATTTTACACCATCTAATCTGTCTGGAAGTATGATCGGTCCTAGTAATTCGTCTCCAAAAATACCACACCATACATTTACTGTGAATTTATGTTGGTAACTGTTTACAATTTGTAAATGAGTATTATTTGATTACCAGGAATGCATGTTGTGTAAATGTATACATCCGTCCCGAGTAAATGCAGCTTCATGTGTGAAAATTATCTTCTTCGGAAACCAAAAATCTCGTGTTTGTTGCTCAGTTACCCATTCACAAAAAATTTTTCTTGATATTTTATCACTTTCCAAATTGTCTTGAACTGTTTAATAATGATAAGGATGGAGTTTTTCTTTTTTAATTTGACCGTGTACGATAGATATTGCAATTCCGGTTTTTGCTGCAATTTTCCGAATACTAGTCGTGGGATTATAACTTCACGCAGTACTCTAATGAGTAATTGTTAAAAGATAAATGGTAAAGAAACAAAAAAAAATCTTAAAAAAATTTCAATTCGAAAGTTGTTGTTTTAATTTTAAATACTTTTTACATAAATATTTATATTTATTATACTTTATTTGAAAGAAAATTTAATCAGCTTTTTAACGATATAAGCATAGGGAAAAACAAATGGTTTTTTCGCTAGATATTGAATTATCTTTAATACAAGGTATGACGTTGGAAGGCTCCCCATCAAACGTCTATAACTCTATAGGGGGGCTTCACAGTGCGAAGTGATAGAAGTAAAGTCATGTTTGCTTTGATCAAGGAATCCAACGGTACTATTCGTGTCAGCCACTTTAGGGACACCCTGTATATATATATATATATATATATATATATATATATATATATATATATATATATATATATATATATATATATATATATATATATATATATATATTCACATTGTTTGAATAATAGAATAAAATATTTTGTATTAGTTTCTGTCAATACATATAGTCACCCAAATCTTATTGTGTTTTAACCTAATAACTTAATGCGTGAGAGAAGCATTATCTAAATCCTACAACTTTTGGGTGCTCAACCAAAAGATTGCGCGCCAACTGTTAAATCCTGGAAAAATTTAAACATTTGAGAGTAGAATTAATCAATTCAGTGCAAAACATAAAATAAATTGACGATAGCGCTTTTCGATTTACGCAGAGAACATTTGATCTAATAAAAAAAAAATATAAGTTAGAGATGAATGTAGTTTTTTATGTTCTAAAGACGTCGAAGAATCGACGACGCAGAGTCAAAATTGTCTGTTGAGGTTTTTTTGATGGAATTCGAAGAGATGAGAGAAATGATGCATTGAAATGACCTTCAAAAATTGATTTATTGCAAACCTTTGTTAATAAAAACTACAAGGGAAGTTTTATCGAGTCACAGTCATACATGTCAATATACTTACGATAAATTACGCGTAGCCCTTATTAAAGAATTTGGGTGTATGATATGATTCATGGGCAACTGAGGTATGAAGCTTCTCAACGAAAAACAAACAATACGTTTACAAAATGAAAAAAATAGGTAAACGAGGTAACGTTGAAGATCAGGCTCTGATTATTTACATTATTAAAGGAATTGAAAATTATTTTTTTTTGTTTTCCTTTATTTTACAATCTATCTGCTTAAGAGACATTTAGTAAATTTTGTGTCTTTTACATTGTCATGATCAGAGTACTTTTATCCATTGATAAAATCTCACTTACATATAATTAGTATAAATTGATGCAACACATAAATTTTACTATTATTGATTAGACACATTAGAGGTTTTAAAAATTAGAGTTTATAGGACCTAATTGGCAAATCAAAAATTTTGTGGCGTTTCAAACTTTCTCTCGTCGTGGTAGTGAGAAGTTTGTTCACTAGTTCGTTTGGATGAATTGTCAATCTTGAGTGATACCTAGCACTGGAATTCCTAATTTCTTCCCGTATTGATGGAACCTGCAGGTCTCTGTGAATTATATTGTTTGACACGAACCATGGGGCATCTACTATGATTCTTAGAAGTTTAGATTGGAACCGCTGAAGAATGTTCACGCTACCCTGTGGTATACCAGATTTAATGTGACGGACATTTGTATCAACATCTTGATGTTTTATAATAAAATATCTGTCATTTAAATACGATGTTAATATTCTATAGAAGTCAAGAGGTAAGCATTGCTTTATTTTGTATTGTAATCCCACAAGTCACACCTTATCAAAAGCTTGTACTATGTCCATGAATACAGAAGAACAATATCTTTTTTCTTCCAGAGCTTCTTGAATTACTTGAACTATTCTATGTACTTGTTTAATTGTTGAGTGCTCTGGCCTAAATTCAAACTGATGGTCCGGAATCAGCTTCTTTTCCAGCAATATAGGCTTTAGGCGCTTAAGTAGTAGTTTTTCAAATAGCTTAGACATTATTGGTAGCACGTTTATAGGTCTGTACGACGTTCTTTCTTCTGGAGGCTTGCCTGGTTTTGGTATAAGCATTATTTGTGAAACCTTCCATTGTATTGGGAAGTATCCAGTTCTAAGTACTGCGTTGAATAAATAAGTAAGAAATCGAATACCCTTATCTGGTAGCTCTTGCAAAACCTTTCCTGTGATAAGATCATATCCTGGCGCCTTCTTAGGATTTAACTCTCTCTGTATTGCAGTTTTTACTTCAAAGATAGAAAACTTCGTGATTATATGATTCATTTGCAATGGCAATTCTAAATGCATTTGAATGTTGTTGTTCTCTTCGTCCGTAGTTACTGATGGGTATGGTTGAAATACTCTTTCGAAATGGTCTGCAAATACATCAGCCTTTTCTTCATTCTTTCTCGCCCACTGACCGTTACTTTTTCGTATTGGCGGAATATAATGTTGTGGTTGTTTCTGCTTCTTAGTCGCTTTCCACAGTGAATAATCCGTGTTTTCTGTTGGTGAGAGTCGCGAAAAATATTCTTGAATTGACTGATTTTTTTCATTGAGCGGCGGTTTCTTTACCTGTTTGACCGCCTTGTTTAACTTGCGTTTATCTTCTGTTGGTCTATTGGAATTGGAAATGAACGTAACAAAATTATTTTGTTTGCAACGGATAATTTCGATGATTTGCGAAAATGACTAGAACGGGGTTTGCGGCAACGAAACGAAAGTTTGGGTGCATTTGCTTGAGCGATCAAAGTAATTAATGATCAACTTTACAATATAATATGTCTTATTGTTTGGATGTCAGCGATGCCAATGATGATGATTCTGGGAGATAATGTTTTAAGTGAGGTAATTTTGACCACGAGGCGTTTCTCACATAATAAATTCGACCGGCTAATTTAGAGAAGACTATGTTGCGATTCATGAATTTTCAATTCATATGATGAAAAACGTGCAAGAAACCGTAGATTTAAATCCTTTAAACGATACAGGCAATAATTATGCCGACATAAGAATGTTGCTTTATGTTGGATGAGACCCAAATATCATCAGTCTGATCGATGAATATAAACCACAGAATACCATTAAATCTGAAGTTGAAATGATATTAATTTTGGAGGATGAGAAACATGTTTATTGTAAATCTAGAGAGATATCAATTTTAGAGCAACAAGTAATCGATGATCAGGTTGGAGAGTGGCTAAAGGATGAAATTTTGAAGTCAAGCGTCTCGAATATTTCAAACCCTATGGTGCTATAATTGACAAAAAAAGGTGGACAAAAACGGTTACGTTAATTTCAGCGCACTTAACAAGAAAGTGGTCAAAGATAGATACCCATTACCCCTATAATAGATCAGAAAACCGATAAACTGACGGATTAAAGGTGGAACTCGACGTTTGATTTGACCAATGGATTTTTTTACGTGTCCGTTTCAAAAGAGAGGGGAATACGAATTTCAAAAAACACCTGTTGGATTCTGTAATTCAACCCCTTGTTTTTGGCCAATTAATCCGCAGGGGAAAAAGAAATTAACGCACTTAGATGATATTGTTGTTCTTGGTATCGATGAAAAAAAGCCATGCAACATTTTGAGGATACACTGCACGTTGCTAAAAATGCTGGATTAGGTATAAAATGGAAGAAGTGTCAGATAATGCAGCAGAAAATTCAATATCTTGGGCATTTGACCTGCAAAATTCGACCTTCGACTGAAAAGATAAAGGCAGTGATGAAATACCCTACACCAAAGACAGGGAAAGAGGTGCAACGTTTTTAAGGACTCATGGGATATTTCCGAAAATGTGTACACGAGTACACTAAAATTGCTTTGTTAATACCAATTTGTTGAGGGAAGATATCATATTTGTATTTGGGGAACATCAATTGATAGCGTTTCAGGCCTTTAAAACGATTTTGGTTAGCGACCTAGTATTGCAGATGTATAAATTTTGTTTAGAGACCGAGCTTCATACTAATGCCAGCAAGTATAGTTATATGGAGTAATATTATGCCAGCGATGTGAAGAAAATGGAATGATACATCCTGTACAATACATGAGTCGTAAAACTAATACGTGCGAACAGAATTACCATTCTTATGAATTCGAAGTTCTGGCCGTTATTGAGGTTTTAAAGATATGTCGATGCTATTTGATTGGATATACGTTTAAGATTGTAACTGACTGTCTTGCATTCCAACAAACAATGGATTAAAAAAATATGTCAAACTAAACCACCAATATTAAATATTAACGGGTCACTGAGCTTCAAAATGTGGAAACTTTAATATCGCAGACTTAAATCGTGCGAGTGAAAAGGGAGTATAAAAAACTTTGGGTAACAATTTCTAAAATTTTCATGTGGAAAACTGATGGGAGCGAGAGACTGGAAATCAAAGAAAGTGAAGACCTTCTTAAATTATAAATTATTAAATTGCATGCCTGAGTATTTATTCCACGCTACGCTACTAAATTATATATTTACATATACTTATAAACACAAAGCAAAATCGTATAAATAAATATTTGAAATATACAAAAATTAAAATTTCTTATCTAATTACATAATTTTCAAAAAAAAAAAAAAAAAAAAAACAACAAAAAATTCTCTATAAAAACTTTTTTTAAACTTTCGATATACGTTTGAAAAAAGCTTTTCTAGTGTTTGGATTTTTTTTATGTTTATCCATATTTTAAGTGTTGTTCGGTATACATATATAATATTTGTATATGTATACTGTAAGATAAAAATCTAAAGTAATTATCATGTGAATATGAAATTTGTGTTCGTCTCTTCTTTGTACTCGTATGAGTACACATGTATACATATCCAAATATATAATTTTCTTCTTACCGTTTCTATTTATTATACACATATAAAATGTAATTACAAAACTTTTGTAATTAGAATAAATTTTATTAGACATTAGAAATTAGATTTTGTGGTTTGAATTGCTATCTTTTTGTGGGTAAATTTTACATTGCATGCCAGTAAAGTAATAGTATAGTTAAGTTATAAAAGTTTTATGCATCCGAATTTAATAAAATAAAAAAAAACAGTTAACAGTTTATTTAAAGAATTTAAGAATTTTCTTATTTGTATAGACTAGGCTTCAGGCATGAATACGAATAATCTGATCGATATAACTTAAAAGATATAAGGATGTCTTGAGAAAGTCAATTTGAATGTATTAGGATAAATATAATTTGACTCAGCAAATTACTTTCTAATTTATGGTATACTTCGAATGGTGAATTTTTTGTGCTAGACTATTCTATATGATCAAATCATTGAGTGACATTAATCATCATTTAAATTAGCGTTGAAATCGTTTCTAAAACCTGGATTTAATTTGTTATCAACTTCGACTATTTACTATAAAAGTACAATTTTTGCAAAATGTTTAGCACCCATTCAACACTTATAGCATTTATATTACAAACACGCTCATTGAGTGTTTTACCACTCAAAGGTCCCTCTACGGCTCCTTCATTATAAATTACTAAATTTTAAATGTCTGTGCGGTAAATAGTATTGGTCTCGATCTAAATGGTTAATCTCTTTTCAATAAAAAATTCCTCTATATCCCAAGATATCTTGTAGATTACAACCAAAATCTTCGAATATTGTGAAGTAAAAAAATTATAAAATTTTTGCACATCTTGTTAATGAGGTTTTTAGTAATTATAAGTTCCTAATTTTGATTTAGTTAACCGCAATCAATTGTGAATAACAATTTGTATAGTCATCCGGAGCTATAATTAGCTATGTAAAATCTATGGTTAAAATTCAAATTTTATTACAAAACCATTAACAGCAGCTGATTTATTGAGGTTCAATAATTTAATGAACTCCGAGTGTTATTGTGTGGATTGCATAAATCGTTTTTATTTTTGTTCAATCTAAAAGGTTGTTGAAGAATTGTCAACTTATTTTAATAGTTTTAGAAACAAAACCCTTACTATCATGGATGATTTAAATATTGATGTTTTTGAGTTTTATTCTACAAATCACAATGTTACTAAGAATACCTTCAAATGATGTCTTTTTTTGGATTGACCTCAATAGTACACGAGTTCACTAAAACCAATGATACTACTGTTGCTCACATTTTCTTTAGGGCCAAAATTAAGTTCAATTTTATTATAAATGTGGACGTTTTAGATTATAAATTATCCGACCATTCCATATTATCTTAGGAAATCACTAAAAATAATCTTAAAAATGGATTAAACGACTTCATATTCGTTTTAAGCAACTGATTGATTAGTCCAAATTAAATGACGTTTTTAATAGTGAAAATTGGGCTCATTTTTTTATGTAAGATAATCCAAATGGAGCGTAAAACAGTTTCTTCGTATTCTTTCAACTCATATTACACGCTCTTTATCTATAGTCCAAATGCCCACAGGTGAAAAGCTAAAAAATCGACATTGGATTTCGGACTCTTTGTCCAAAACTATTAATTTGAAAAATAAACTTGTCGTAAATATTCTAAAACAGCAAATTAAGTGAAAGGATTTTATTACCAACATTTTTATAACTGTTAAAATAATCAAAAAACTGGCATCTAATAGACGAAATTTTAAATGATAAAAGGCGAAAATAGCGCTACTATTTCAACCATCATAACTCATAATAATAATAATCTAAACAAAGAACTATAATGATTGTAAATGAATTTAATAAACATTTTGTCACTTTTGCTGAAGTTACTATTTATTCAAAAAAAGACATAAGAAATCATTTTACTTTAAACCACCTAACAGATATGATAAAGGTGCTAAAGAAAGCTGTAGTCATACGACATACATAAAAAGGGAGATATGCTTTGTTTGGGTAATTATCGTTCAATTTATTTGCTTTCACTTTTCTCTAAAATATTTGCAAAACTAATTAAAAATAGATAAATGATCTTCATGTCAAAATTTAATTTAATTTAAAAAGTCAATCAGGGTCCAGCATTATTAAAAGCAGTTAAGATTCTCTTCTAGAACTCACAAACGAAATAATATTTTCTCTGAATAACGATGACTACGCTGCAGTAAATTTTATAAAGATAATACAAAAGCATTCAACACTGTTGATCATAGTTAAAAGTCATAGGAACTCTTTTATTCTTGACCTATATATTAACTTTTTCTTTGAACTAAAGTTAGAAGGGTTCAGTTGGCTTTTAACGCTGGTTTGACTTTTACATGGTGCTTAGTTAAAAAATGAAAATTATGTAGATTTAGTTAACTGAGGCAGTGACTAACCCAATAGATGTTATATATCATTCGTATAGATGTTAAAATAATAGTGTTAGTTGTCCGAATTATCGTATAGCCATAATTAATTTTGTTGTTGAGTCATTTAAATATCTATAGTTGTTACGATCGACAGTCGTTTTAGTTTTAAAAGTCATGTGAAGTCGTTACAAAATACTTTCTGTGTGAAATTGTCCTGGGTCCGTAATCAGATCATTGTATTCTGGCCTTGTGCAATCAAAACTTCAGTAATACATGGCTTGTTGGGGTGGTATTTACTTTTCCAATTTGAAATCCATAATACCTCCTCCAAATAAGAACCATTTTACTCTACCTTTATTTAGAAATTTAAGAACTATCTCATTAAGGGATGTGTACGTTTATGGCTTAATATTAAATTTTTTTTAACGTAGTGGGCACAGAAATTCGAATGTAATGACTATCCTCTATGAAATAATAATCGTGTAAGCTTAATTTTAATTATTTTTTTAAATTTCTAATTATTCGGATTTTTTCTGAAGTTTAGATTAATATAGAGATGAATTAAATTCATATAAATTAAATAAGTGTTTTTTTTTTCACAGGATTACGATTAGTGATATTCACCCATCTTTCATGTCATTGTGCAGAGTGACGGGACCTATGTAATGCGCAGTTAGTATACTGAACATCGTGACTTGGAATGAATAAATAGTGTGAATGTAAAGTAATTATAATTAAAGTTAAGGAGAACCACAAATAACAAAATCTTAATTTTTCTTACGTCTTGGAATGTGAAGCTAATTCTGCATTTAGGGTATAAATGCAGAATTAGCTTCACATTCGAAAAGCAGTTCCGTGGGCCTTTTTTTGAAAGTTTTTTTTAGGTGATGCAGTAAGATAGATGATCAAATTTTAGTGAAATCAAACAATGATCAGAATGTTTATAGTCCTCAAACATATTCCTTAACTTATTGAACAAGGTTGGAAGATAGGTTTAATTGAGGAAAAAGATGACCACGACACTCGCCGAATTGCAGTTGTCCTAGTTAGTTCATGACGATTATGGTTCTAACTCATATACCTTACATATGCTTTAAATCGTATATGCTTTAAAAATAGGGTTCAAATTTTCAAATTGTTAAAGTTGAAGATATAGGTACATATAGTGGACCTAGAACTATTCTGTGTAGTGTTCCACAGAGTTCTTGTTTGGCTTCAATTTTATTTTTAATTAACATAAATGCAATTTTAAATTTAGGTTTTGTTGGATTTGCTGATATTGTTTTAACATATGGAGGTTTAGCTTGTTTAGTTTTAGCCCATAAAATAAACTAATTTTTTTATTTTCGTTGAAGGCTATATATAGATTTACATTTTATGGCGCTAAGCACAAAATGCATAATAATGGTATGCAAACTACATGGCTGCAGGTTGTTTGTCACATGTGGTGACAAAGGATGTACTCTTCTTGTATTCACTGATCATTTTTGGTATTTAGGGGTTATTTTAGATTCCTGACTGAACTTTAGAACTCGTCTAGAAATCCCACAGCAATATATTTACTGTTGCAATAGAAAAATATATTTCTTACGCGCATGGTTGTTCTAAAAATCAGTCCTATTGAAAGTCTATTTAGGTCTGCTTTGGTCTTCACTTTAATATGGAATTATTATTTGGGAAGGGGGATATAGTTTTTGTTTAGTTTGTGTTTATAGATTGGATATTGCAGACCTGTTGTATTTATTGTAGACTTTGAAAACTATTTCAGGTAAATTATTACTAAGAAATTTGTTCTAATTGGTAAAAAGAAGGCATAATATTGCACAGTTTTCATTGGGATATCTAAAGCTTCTGATATCTAAACCGTTGATTTATTTTAAATAGAATGGGAGCGCATGGTATAACGAATAAATTTCCTTTTTATGTAACAAATTGAAGCAGGCTGTAAATGCAAATGGTTTGTTGAACGGTCATTTAGCTGTATAAATTGTGGTGTTCTGCAAGGGTCTGTTTTTTCTAATATATTTCTTAGCAAAACAAATTTATTTGCCAATATTTTATCTAAGCACCCAAATAATCAAAATAATAAAAAAGCAATATAAAGCGTTTAACAAACTCAATTTTTTGGGCATAATGTGTACACCCTGTTTGTTGACAGGGCTGTTGAAGCTTTTGATACTGCTAACTTCTTTGAAATTGAATTTAATGGGACAAGAAATAACGAACAAATGGTTTCTTTCTTATAATGGGACGAGAAATAACGAACAAATGGTTTCTTTCTTATTAAACAAATTGGAAGCAGATTGTAAATGTTAATGAGCGGTCAATTAGCGGTTAATGATACTGTAAATGGTGGTGTTTGGACAAGGATCGGTTTTAGGGCAAATTCTAATTCAAATTTATGTACATATTTAAAATCATTATGTGTTATCTTTGTTTAAAGGAAAATCTAGTGGCTGCGAATTTACATTTTAAAATTATGAGTGATAAATCAAAAGCATAGGTTTTTAATATTAGACTCACATATCTAAATGTAACGTTCTATAGTACATTCAACACTATTTATATATATATATATATATATATATATATATATATATATATATATATATATATATATATATATATATATATATATATATATATATATATAGTTTTATTCTATAGTTTCTATATTTATAGTGCATCTAGCATGTTTAATTAATTACCGAAAATTATAAGATGCTTGACTATAATCCAGTGAATTTCTGAAGACATTGAAGCTGTGGCTTCTCGAGTTAAGTAATGTTGACGTTCTGTTTAATATAAAGAAATATAACTAGGTTAATCTGTATTTAAAAAAAAATTCATTTTTCATTTCTGCCATTAGTACTTTTTTAATTATATTTTTCGTAAATTATGAGCCTTATATTAATTTGGCATTGAAATTTCAAAGTAATTTTAAATGGAACTTAACTTAAAACTTAACTGAAAACTTAACTTTATACCTACATAAACTCAATTAGCCATAGCCGCAATATACTCATCACCTTCTTCTTTGTGAAATAAATCATATACTTGAGAGTATTATATGATAAGTAGAAAACCGTGAAAACAATCGTTTTAATATTCCAATCACAAAATTAGACCAAATTGAATATAAAATTATAAATATTTTTTGTGTGTTTTACGCACAGTATAAGACAAGAAATTACCATATTGTTAAAAAATAAATGACCAAAGGCAACAAAACAACCAAAAAACGCTAAAACAATTGTTCATTATGTTTTTGTGCGCAATGATGACCATTGAATTAATTCTACGAATTTTAAATTTTTGTTTTTTGACAGTTTTTAATTTTAATATTTCTTTATTGTTATGGTGTTGTCAAATCAAAAAAATGTCATTTGACTCATTCTATATGAGTATTAAATTCATTATGTTATTTTTTTTTATATAACGGAAGCTTTATTTAAGATTTCGCAGGTGAAATACTTTATGTCTTTTATGTGAATTATGATTTTACGTAAAATTTATGTGCGAATGATTGACCGCATATAAAGAAATAAACTGATAGTTTTGTTGCTTCCGGGAATTTTAATTAAATATAATAGACTATGTTCACTATTCACTAGAGGGTTTTCCAATTTAAATGACTAGATTTTGTAACTCTTTCAATTTGCAACCCTAATATTCTTTTGACATCTGTATAGTGATATTTCTTTTAAAAACAAGCTTCCTTCATGCAAACACTCTGATGATACTTGTTTTGAAATGGATACATGTTTTGAAGTAAAACGGAGAAGTGGAGTACAACCTTCTTAAAGCGAGAATTAAATTAAGTGCAGTCAGATTGAAGTTAATTAAAATGAAGTAAGAGAAACGGAGCTAGAAAATTCACCTATTTATAGACTAAATAAATATTAATTATAAATATTTTACACCGTCTTCACTTTAAGACATATTTAAATTATGTATTTTAATTTTCTGATCATTGAAATCTTATTTATCTACTTCGTATTTAACTAGCAAAATCAACTATGCAAACTTGGGCCAAATTTAAAACCCATTTAAAACGGTTGTACAATAGTTTTGAAAACTGTGGAACATCCTGAACTGTGTTGGTGCTATTCAAAGGTGCTGATGAATTCCAATTACATTAGTACTATGGGTTTAGAATATTTGCTATCTTATACCAAACCTAAGATTAAAGATATCGTCAATTTAAAGGTGTTGTATATAAAACTGTATAAGTGCTAGTGTTATAATGAAAGTTCAACTTATAATTTCACGAATTGGAAGGTATGGATGTTTAAAATACAGCAGCACGGTACTCCGAGGTAAACAGCCATAGAAATTGTTAGCGTGTTTGCTTTGACAGTCAAATAATTTCTCAAAGAGATAAAATTATTTTACCGTATTCGGAGTACAATCACTGATAAGTGAAATTAGTAACATATGCATGCCCGAGCTGGATTCGGACATATATAGGTTTTGGATTGGGACAAGCAGTTAAATGCGGAGCTTAAAACCGATTTCGTGCTCAATTGAGCTCTCTTGGAACTATTACGATCCCAAGATTAGAGTGCGTCAACTCCAAAAACATTAGTATCGAGTTGCATGCTTTTTCTGGTGGTAGTGAAAAAGCATATAATACCCGCGTAACCTTCCGTTCATGTTTCGAGAACTAATGTCTGGTAATTCGATTGCTTTTTAGCCAAATTACGGGTGGCCCACCAAAACTGTTACGATTACCAGACTGGAACTGCTGGCTGCCAAATTACTTGCTGATTGGATGTGACGTCGACTAAAGAGCGAGGTTTTGAATGACATCACGATTTTAGCAGAATATTACAGGAGATTCTTTAATTTGTCTATGCTGCTTAAATAAGAGCCCTATAGTTGGAACTTGGAACACATTTGTTGCTCATTGTGCGTGTCCCAAATCCAACAAATAACTAAACTTTTATGTTAGCGTCATAATCCAGGTGAAATGAAAATTGGCCCCCTCAGCACCAGCCAATTGAGGATGAGGAGAAGAGACACAGCTGGAAAAATGCTTTATTTGGGGATCCCATTCAAGATATCACCGACTCATGAGCTTCTTCAGCAACTTCAGGGGTATTCGACGAAGCTTTGATTTTGTAATGCGTTTTATTAAAGGGTGCTCCTATACAGAACAAGCGCAAATTATTTTTACAACGCAACACCACTGTGGTGTTTTTGAATGCACCCTCAAATACTGGCGCAATTTATGAGTAATTTACCGAAGGATCGCCTTGATTTCAAAAACATCAAGCTATTTGTTACATCCGGAGTAGACTTTGCAGGCTTGCGAAACGTCCGACACTATTCACGTTGTAAATTAAAAAGGTATATGTATAGCCTTGTTTGCATCCATGATTACCAAACTGGTTTATTTGAGATTGGTAGTCGATTTGTCAACGAAGGCATTTGTAAATGCACTTAAACGTTTTATCGTAGATCTAGGTATAAGTAAGATTTATTTGAATAACACAAATAAATTTTTGGGGACTGCCAGTCAATTAAAGGAAGTACGCAATCAAACGGCACAAATATCATACAACAAGCTTGCGCCTGTGCTTGCGTGGTGTGGATCTTTACAACACTCGAGCTTCTATCTTTACCAGGCTTTGAGCAGCTTCAATTTAAATTAGGAAGCGTCTCATCCATAACGTAATTGGTGGGGTAGAGACTACAGTCGATGATTTTCATACCATTGTTAAACAGGTGCGGAAGCTGTAATAAACTCGCGTCCAATTACACCTGTTTCTGTAAACTCGAACGATCTTCAACTGTTGTCTTCCAGACATTTTATTTCTGGCTCACCACCAACAGCACTGCTGGAATTGCCTCTGGATATCCCAGTCAATCGCACCAAATTGTATCAGTATGTCTCATGTCCGCACAACAATTCTGGCTAAGCTTTTGAAAGGAATATTTGTCCACGCTACAATCTCGATCACGCTGGAACAAGCACCAGGAGAATCTGCGTGAAGGAATGATGGGGCTTCTTTGCGATGACTTGTCGCATCCTTTGTGCTGGTCGGTGTGACGCATTGTTAAACAAATTCAAAACGACCAAGGGACTGTTACGGTTGTTAGAGTGTACACAAAAAGCGCCGAATATGACCGAGCTGAGCTTTTTATGGACTTCTGGTGCTACCATTCGAGGACAAAGAACAAAATAATTTTTTTGGGGCTTTTAAAATGGAAAACCCATGATACTATTAGATATAACTATTTATATTTATATATATATATAAATATATATATATATATATATATATATATATATATATATATATATATATATATACCGCATATGATGTTATATTCTCTCCATCACAGTGTATACGCTACTTCTTTTTAAATTGCGGTGAATAATGTTTAAAGAAAATAGTCACAGAACCATAAACATGATATTCCAATTCTACCACCCTTGTATAATCCTTCCAAAGATAAATGTATATTTTATGTTTCTATGACGTATATACTCTTGTAAATAGGTGTCGATAAAAAATTGGATAAAAAAAAAATCACAATAAAAACGCCGCTAATATTTTAATCCAATTTTCTTGTGTATGACAACAGAAGCACAACGAACAAAATAAAATAAAAAATGTTCAAAGGAAAATGATGTAATTTTTTTTTTTTTTTTGCTTTTTTAAAGGAAAAAATATGAAAAGTGTACCAGAGGGTGTACGATTCAATCTGGAAACTTAGGTTTTTGTGTAATTTGTGTACAGATGATGAATAAATCATGTATAAAAGGTACAAAGTATATATAGAAAATACCTAACAGCTAAATTTTTATTTTTATTTTATAGACTAAGAATTAAATAAGTTTTGTTTTGTGGTAATAAAGTCAAGGAAGTCATATTTAACTTTATAACGATATGTTAAGATTTAAGACTAAATCGCATATTATAGGTCGTGGTAAGTATTTATATATATATATATATATATATATATATATATATATATATATATATATATATATATATATATATATATATATATATAAAATAGCAACACAAACAATATGGCAAAAATTAATAATTAAATTCTTTATTTAATTAAAATTCTGTCAACGTAATTTTAATATTTTTTTTTATTTTTATTTTTAGTTTGTAGATTGAAGTCCCAAGAAATATATATATGTACATACATTGATTTTATTTAATGGATTTATATTTTTGCATATAATATAAATTTAATAATAATAAAAATATTTTTATTTGGCGTTTAACTTTTATATAGTTGGCGAAAGCTATATGTATGTTGACAGTAGTTTTGCGATAGATGTTAATTGATTTGTTGAAAAATATAAAAAAAAATTATAGTTTTTTATTTTGTATATTTATTTTGAAACGATGTAGCCTCAATCTAACCAACAAATCAATTTATAAAATTCAATAAAAAATAAATATACAAAAAATGTCATATACAATGATAAGGAGTGCCATTTATTTGATATTGAATTGATGAGCAAAACCGTACTTTGTATATTTTATAAATTAATCAATATTTAAATTAAAATAATAATAGTTAACTGTTTTTGTGGGTTAAATCAGGACTGGATTGACCAAAAAGAACACTATCTAAATATTAATAATTTATAAACATATATAGGTAGAGTGCAAAAATAAAAGCCAACTAGAAAATCGAGGATTGCTTGGGCAATATTCAAAATATTGCTAAGCCGCGCTCACATTTTAGACAAGTAACAGCAACTTAAATTTCAGTTTGTTTCCAGATATAAACAAGTTACTTGAATCAAGTAGGCACAATGGTTTAAAATGGCATCAATTGAAATGGAGTGCGTTCAAATTTCATTTAGTAAAAAACTAGAGTAACAACTTTAATTTAAAAGGGATATTATCAGAGTAAACTTGTTGTGAAAAAAGTATTTGTGTTAACAACTTAAAATGGATGCAGAAGACAAGAAAGCATGTGATCGTGCAATTGAAAAATGAAAACGATTGGTTGAATCATTAAACCGTGTGGTACAATTCATTGACGACGAAACCACTGTTAAAATATTCACTGTACGATTAGAATTTAGAAGCTCTTAATGATCTAAGACTTGAATTCAAGATCTCTACAACGTTAAATCAATACATTCAAGGATTTAGAAACAGCTGAGAGTGATCATCGAATAAACCAAATAATGTGTCAACTTGCATTGAATCAAACTACTATTCTCGAAACGTTTAAATCAACAAGTTTAAATAATAATCGTTCAACCGTTTGGTGGGAAGTAGGAAGTGTTTCCACTAAATAAAGATTGACGAGAATGATCAATATGCAAGGCTTAAAACACCTTTTAAAAATTACAATTTTTAAAAGGTGTTTTACGTGATGATGCTGCATTACTAATCAGACACATTAAATGTACCGCAAACTACGACGAAGCGTGAAACAAAATAGTCGAGCGATATGACAAGACACACGCAGGTTTATATGGTCTCAAAAAATATTACATTGATTTTCCAACATTTTTAAAATATATTAGCAAACATTGGGGTACTATCGAAAATAGCGAAATATCCAGTGTCACACATGCGGAGCAATACATGCAATTAAAAGGTTTGGAGATCACGTTACAACCAATGTATACCCTCAACTTCAGTGAATAATAAAATTATTAAGTGCGAATGTTGTTAAAGCCACCATTCATTACATAAATGTGCAAAATTTAAATCTTTGAACATTCCAGAAAGCAAAGGCTTTGTTTTAAAACCAAATATCTGTTTCAACTGTTTGATTGTAGTATAGGATACTCATTAATATTTTACAGAGCAAAATTACGTGCGCCATTATTTCAAAGGAAAGCATCACTCATCACTGCTTTTATCACCAGAAGAAATATCATCAAAAGACACAATTATTGGCTTCAAAGACAACCACGATTACAACTTGTCGGCAAAAGAACAATTAACCAAGCAAGCAAGTCAAAAATGAACACAACCAATCCTTAATTTCTCAAAAGCATAAATGGTCTATCGCTGCATCTCAACAGCACATACATCACCTGACCAGCAACCACACATATACAAATAAAATTACCAAGTGTATATGGTACACACAACACTACCACAGCTGTATTGAACATTGAAAATGTACATGGTAAATTACTGCTGGCAGAACAATTCTGGATTCTGGATCAATGCGGTAAATCTCATTTTATAATAACTATTGAAAAAATTAATCCACATAAGAAGTGAAACACTATCGTGAACGGAATACCTTCGAGTACGACATCACGATGGAAATAAACGGCCAAACTGCCATTCCGTCTTGATTCAAATAAACATTTACCAATATATGTTCACTAATTCGAAAAATTAGATTTGGCTGACCCCAGCTTTAATGTCCGAAACCCAGTCGACATCACAATAAATGCCGGTATAATTTTTAGTTTGTCATTTCACCCATAGCACTATAGTCTATGCATTCATCCTGTATATTACATAGATAACACATTATAACTGTTTTGGAAATCAGAGAAAGTTTCAACATCGTGCCAATTTACTCATCGTGAAAAGCAATGTGAGCAATTCTACAACCAAACCGTTACAAAGCATCACACGAGACGGGATACAGTAAGGTTACCATTAAATGACAGTGCTTCGGTACGATCAGCAGTTTCACGGTTATTGGCCATCGAGAAAAAACTGGATAAAAATGATCATTTAAAACTCGAGTATCATTCTTTCATATTGCAGAGTATTTACCAGTGAATCATATAAAAAAAATTGTAAGCGTCCAAATAAACATCAATTTGGAGCTCTTATATTTACCTCATCACTTCGTAATGCAACCCAACTCCAGCACAACGAAATTATGGGTGGTATTTGACAGTTCATGTTCAACATCATCAGGGCTATCACTTTTTTCATCACTTGATTACGATCGGTGATGACGATGAACACAACTATGACCCCCCGTTGGAGTGCAGAATTCATGGGCCGAACCATCGTCCATGCCAGTACAGGCTGGCTGGAGCAATGCAATGTGCAGATGGATATTTGAAAACGCGAACCTGTATTCGCGCGTCCTCAATTTGGCTAGTTATGGCGTAAAGTAGGACGTTAATCAACCGCGAAAGAGTTGGGAGAGCTTCGGCCCCAAAACAGATTGCATAGAAATAAACAAACAAACAAACAAGGGCTATCACTAAACCAAAAATTGCCGGTGGGTCCAACTGTGTAAGATCTCACCGTAATTATTATGAGGTTCAGAATGTATACATCATAGTTTTCTGCACCGATCGAAAAAAACAGAAGTTATCAACGAATTGTCTGGCGATTTGATCTAAAAGTTGAAATCGGTTATTGCAGGTGAAACACTGTAACATATGGAACAGCTTATTGACACAGCTGTCAGAAGATAACAAGGCGACCTATTCATAACATCAAAGATCATTTCACTAGACTGCTATGTCGATGATCTACTCACTGGAGTACCAACTGTTGAAGCTTTAAAGTTACAGCACATTATAGTTAAGCTTCTCGATTTCGGTGGTTTTACACTTCGCAAATGGTTGAAAAACTCATTAGCATTCATGGCAGAGAAATTAATCAATTATAAATATCGAAAAAAGTATTCCGATCTTCAAAGTTGAAGACCACATGATATAGGTTGCGTTAGGCCTGTACTGGCAACTTGAAACAGATCACTTTACTTACAAAGTACAAAATTATTTATAAAATGCTTTTTCACAATCACCACTTCCAAAGTTGTACCAGTTCATTCAATTTCAATAACTGTAGCCTGGAATTGAATGAAGTACTACTATATTAGCACAGATATTTTCACAACTACAACAAGTGTTTAAGGATTACGAAGTAGGAATTTATGCTTAGAGTGATTCAAAGATCGTTTTCGCTTGGATATCCTGTCACCCAAACCGATGAAAAATGTATGTGGCTAATAGATACGGTTGCAGCAGTCTAGAAAATTAGAAGAGAAGATAGGAAATTATAGCTAACTTCAAACAATTATCAAAATCAATGATTCGATAGATAATTTGTTTAATCGATTTTCATCTTGGGCACAATTGAAACGTATTATTTCATTTTGTAAACGGTTTATTCATAATTGTCAAAATTCCACGTCTAGATTCCAAGATATAATCAGAAATTAAGAACATATATCCGTAGCTTAATAAATAAAGCAACTCTATCAAAATTATCACCCTTTTTGGACTTAAAGAGGGTATATGTTAAGGGTTAGGGAAAGACCCTAAACTGCAGCGGTTATAATTACAACACAAAACATCCTATATAATTTTGTATCATACACATATCCTTAACAAAATTATAGGATCTTAGTCCGTCCATAATTTCCTTTCTTCTCAAAAATAATTATTGGATAATTATTGGTGGCAGTCTTCTGACAAAACGACAATTGTATCAATTGTGTGAGATATCGAGCAAAAACTTTAACTCAAATTATGGGTACACTTCCACAATTCATAGAGTATAGCAGTCACGACCATAAATCTTCATACGCGGGTTTTGATTTTGCGAGCACTGTGTTGCTGCAATCAAAAAGAGGGTCTCTGATATTTATACATACAACGGTATACCTACTAACATTGTAGGGGCTCACAGAAAATTCTTCGATATTTTCAAAATCTGAACTCGCCTCAAATTATGAAAGCATTCGTCCATTTTGCGCAGAAAAACCATATTTGACATTTCCTTACCTCCTGCAACCCCACATTTTACGAAATTTGGAAGCCGGCTATTAAGGCCATGGAAACACACCTGTGTATCATAAACGGAAGAGCCAAGTTCACCTTTGAAGAAATGTGTACTCTTGTCACTGAAATCGAATTTTGGCTAAATTCAAGGCTTATGTGTCGACAATTCTAAAGATGATAGAAACTTGTTAAAGGCAATTACACCAGGCAATTTCTGGTCATGGCTCCATTTTAGAGGCTAAATTTACAGATATTGCAATGAATAGGTTAATCAGATGACAACACACATGGTCAGCAAGCTGCAAATATTTTTTTTGTTTTGTGATAAATATTTATTACGATGTCTAGCATTGGTACTGACCTTTTTTTCCCTTGCGGCTCTGCTAACCATTTTATAAACCATGAATAATATATGAAACATCCTACATTCTCTAAAAGAACGTGGAAATGGGAAAGTATAACCATTTACGCCGTGTAAACATGATATTTTATGTTATGAATTAGATCTACCACCACCGCTCCTGACTAGTAAATAAACATCTTTACAATATAACACTGACCTAAGCCAATAGTAATATGGACCGGGTCCAAAAAAAAATCTTATTGTGTATAACGACGTGACAATGCAAATTGTAATTTTCTTGTTTAATTTTCTTTGATGACAATCTCAAATCGATGATTCCCGAGTGCGAAAAAGAGATAGATATAGAGGTAAAATGAAAATTCTTTGGGTTTAACTTTTTTTTCCTTTTTTTAACATGGCAAAGGAATAATTTTAATTTTTTTTTTTTTGCTAAAGAAAATATTTTAGCATTTTAATGATATGAAAATCATGATTTTTTCATTTTTCATTTTGCATCTTATATATATCCAGGCATAATCTCTTTTAGAAAAGCAGCATAAAAAACAGCAGCAGCAACAACAGCAAATAAGATAAATATATATTTTTTATGTCGCCTTTGGGTATTTTTTGCACTTCTTTAAAAATGTTAAGAAAAAAATGTAAAATCCTTCCTTCTCATATATAGGTACTTTCATCTTACATCTTGGAAGCACACAAAAAAAATATGAATAATTTTCTTTTTTATACCCATACATAAATATAAAAATACGAGACATAGTTTATTGTCCGTTTATATACAATATATGATATGAGAGATACAAGAAATTGAATTGGAAAAATATTTCAACTTGATTTTCCAAATCACCTAACACAATCGATCAAAGATATTTCCTTTTCATTTAATTCGGAGGCAACAAAAAATAAAAAATTCCATTTGGTTGAATAGAAATGGACAATATGATAAAGTGCCTTCATTTCAATTTTTTGAATTGATTTTGCTATTTTCTTATTTTTTTAATTTTATTGTGTTGTGATTGGAAAATGAAATGCAATTTCACATTCACTCCCGGTTGATGGACTTTTGATGATGTAGGTATACGGGAGGATATTTGAATTAAATTGGTATTTTATTCCGTTTTATGATAATTATTTATACATGTATGAAGGGAACACGCAATTAAGTTGTACTTTTTCTCCCTTAATAAATGTATATGGTGTTTAAAAAAAATGACATATGGTAGTTTATCTCTTTGTGTTTTAGTTTCAGAATTAACTATTATGACGTTATTTGTGCGATATTCAAAATATTTTTTGGGCAATTGAAACAGACAATAAATTAGAACATGTTAATTTTATTAATATAATAAGTAATTTATAAGTAATAATATAGTTTACTATAATAATCGTACCTATATATATACGTATAACTAAAGCCAAACCCTGAGAGTCATCGTGTAGAGTTGGAGATCTCCCGCCAAGTGTGTTCTCGGGTGGCGGATAAAAAAATCCTTAACCGGCTCGCCGGAAGGTAAGTGGGAAATGAAATGCCACTCGCGGACTAAAACTTTGGGACTGAGGGGTAAGTTTATAATTGCAGTAATAATTATTTTATGGAAAATTGTGGCTAGCTGCTTCAGTCATCCAAACTAAGATTGCATTGCATACGCCGATGGCTGCATAGCTAAGAGGCGGCATAGTCTTTGGTAAGCGAACTGCACATTTGGTGACATTTTGTTTAATACCCCTAGCCTATTTGTGATAATGTAGAGCTATGTCATAGATGATCGTTTTTTCTTGTGCTACTCGTAGGATCAATTATAGAATCTGAACAAATATGCGAAAACACAAACAAGGAAAGGTTAACTAATCAAAACAACGGTACGAAGCCGGGGTTTAAAACCCCAGTTTCGACGGCCTTAGGGAGTGCGAAGGCAGACTTTAAACCATCGAAATTCAGCAACTGCATTGTAACAAACGAGGCAAAGTTGACTCTTGTTGCAAATAGAAATAGAATTACAAATTCACCACGTGAATAAGAAAGACAGAAAATATTAATTTAGAAATTTCAGCCAGTAAAAATTGGACAGATTGCCTTTCCAAGCCTGAGAGTACAAATGTTGGCCGATAAGCAGAAAGGAAGCTAAAGAAAAAACTGGCGACCTTATCCGTAAAGAATACATGATAGCAGAAGCGTGAGTGAATCTTACTTACGAGTTGCAAGCATGATGTCACCTTCTACGATGGGTAAGCAAGGTGGTAAAGTTTTTATAAGTGCAAAATAATAAAGACGCTACTAATGTCCAACGGGACAACGAGTGGCAAGTCGTAAAGAGTAAATGTCGCTAAATACCAAGAAGAAAAAACCGCTATGAGAGTACATTACGGCCTGGAGCATTGATGATCAAAACCACGAGCCTGTCTTGTATATTGGCGGTTTTAGAAGAAACTAAATCTAACCTCTCATTCTAATGCTGTCTGGAGCATTGGAGACAGCGTGACCCGTGTTCATAAAACCGAGACGAGGTACCTATACTGCTGCAAATACAGAGGTTTACAAGCGGGAATATGGAATTAGATACAATGCGTGGTAAAATCTAGTCGTACCTTGCTGGTAAACTAGAGGTTACGTCTTTTTCCAATTCCAATGAGAATACCCTAGAGATCTGAGGTATAGGTGAGGTAACAACTAAAGGGGAAGTCTTTATAGCTATGGAAGGCGAAGAAGCAAGCACTCCTGAAAATAATATTGTGAGAAGTCTATAAGACCTGCTTACAGAGGTACACAAATCGCGGTTATTAAGGTAACAACAGTCGTAGTCAACAATAAAAATATAGTCCAATTAAACCTAAATCATTGTGAAGCTGCACAAGACATCTTATCGCAGACTATATACTAATTGAAACTGGACGTCGCAATAATATGTGAACGGTACAGAAACGTGAATAAAAGCGCATGTATTAGTGACATCGACGGCAAAGCTGCAATTTGAACATACGGAGGTTTTACCATCTAGGAAGGCGCGCCAGTTTCATTGGATGGATATGTTAGAACAAAAGTCAATGGAATACATATTTCTACAGTTGCTGAGCTTCCTCAACTGTGATTCATCTAAGAAGTCTAGGACTGATTCAGAAATACTAGTAAAGTGCGAAATACTTGCCCTATCCTGATGGATAGCTTATATTATTTACCTTATTCCCAAGTCAATCAGAGGCAGTCCGCACGAGTACATTTCGAACTAACAACGTACCGTTATCCACTATGGATGAGCTAATATCTGTCTTTAAAGTAACCCTAAGCAAAAAGCACTACGACTGGACTACACATCTAATATTGCTTTAAAAGCAGCAATTCAAGAGAAGGACGAAGAGTTTTTGGAAGTATTCAACGCTTGTTTAAGAGAATAAAAGTTTTCAGATATTTTTCTTCCAAATATCTGAAAACTTCTATTCTCTTAAACAAGCGTTGAATACTTCCAAAATCTCTTCGTCCTTCTCTTGAATTGCTACATATCTACCTAAAGAAACCATTGATGCTATTTAACTAGTTAACAGACTGGCTGAAGATGCTATAATCGATAGCAGATGGAAAGGAAGTCTTAAAAATATTGCGCCATTGATACACTGGATGTTAAAAATTCGTTTAATACAGCGAAATGGGATCACATTATGAACAGCCTTAATCAATTCAGTTAGATTGAAATTGGCTATACGAAAAATAGAAGTTCAAAGAGCACACAAAGTATGCCAGCGAATAAGCAGACAAAGCAAGTAAGGCTCTTTCCCGAATAATAACGAACGTCGGGGTAAATAAAAAAAAGCAACAGCATTTCTTGCCATAGTTGGATCGACTGGCTCAAAAACGCCAAAATTAGGCGATTTTCATAATGAAGCAGTCAATTTTATAGAAACTCGTATTGAAGAATATGGCATAGTTGTGGATTGTTGCATCCAGATCTAAAAAATTTGTAATGCTAAGCACTTCCCAAATTAGCGCCCACTTGGTATACATTTTATATCGCGTTGCCGAATAGGAAAAACTAAATTGGCAAATCAAAGTACGTTGAAGGAGAAATATTGGAATATCCTTTGTATTCTATATAGTGGCTCTGGAAAACCAATTAAATGAAGCACTTTTGTTATAGTAACTCGACATCAAGGAGAACTTGCATTATCATTTGTCACAAATACTGCATCGACCTTAAAAGGTGGCAGAACGGTTCAAAGTGGCTTCATATTGCCTTCCCTATTACTTAATGCGTTAATTTCTTTGATGCAACTTAACTCAAATCCAGCTGATAATTTTTGAACCGCCACATTAATTTTAATTAACGTAATCAAAATGTGGCCAAAGATTACGTTGCATCGAGAAGCTGTTGAAAAACATCATGAAAACATTAATGCAGCTTCTCGATGGAAAACAATAGTTGTTAGTAGTGATTCAAGCACAATTTCTGGTCTCTCAAAATCAGCGGAGGTGGCTCAAAAACCAAGAGTTAATAACAAATACATTGTTGAAATTCCCACAGAAATGTAATCTTCGAGAGAAATGCTGCGATTTGTAGAATATGTATATGCAAGAATTATCAAAAAAAGATATAGTTCCGCCGATAAATGCGCAAATATGATGCAAACATTAAGATGTATAGAAATTTAATTATTGGTGACTCTCAAGATCTGGGAATTGATCTCCACTACGCTATGTGCATCTGCTAAAGCTTATTTCATCCATTTGACAGAGAACGCATGTCAGAATCATAATATTTCAAATGTATAAGTACCGGATTTTTATCAATAATGCAATGAATAAAAGTAATTGTGTCTCAGACTGATTAGTTGCTAAGAGATGTAGCCATCACTCAACAGTAGGGGGCTTTAGCCAAGTATATTTGAACAAATTTGCATTCTCAGTTTTTACATAACATTGTGGTTGTGTACATCACAAAAGTTGTAGTGCTTTATCGACCAATCAATATAAAATGAATAAACTACTTAACTATACAGTGTGCACTGGCACTCCCTGTAATAATATTGAAATAATCATTGACATAATAGTTTTATTGCCCTAAATTCAATAGAAATTATAAAATTGCATTGAATGGATGCATAAAAAAAATGCTCGATGGTCCAGCACTTCGATACTACACAAAGGTAAAGGAGGCACAGCATGATATTTATCCATTATTATATATTCAATTGTTTTGTGTCAAGGGGGCCAAATTTAATACAACAACAATAGGCCCGAATGTGTTCATTTCTTTTATATTATAGTGTTTTTTTCGTAACCATAACATAAGATGATTTTTATCGGAAATAAATAAATAAATTAGATGAAAAGTAATAAATTAATCTGAAGTTAAACGTCTTGGGATATTTCTTTTTTGTTACGTAAAAGTAACAGGATTTTTTATGTTTTGTTTGTGTTTTTTTTTAAATGAGAAGAAAGTCCTGGAAGAAAGTAAAGATTTTAC
Source organism: Tipula confusa (assembly GCA_963556175.1). Classification (NCBI taxonomy): domain Eukaryota; kingdom Metazoa; phylum Arthropoda; class Insecta; order Diptera; family Tipulidae; genus Tipula; species Tipula confusa. The sequence goes on along the minus strand of OY744476.1, from coordinate 83,416,488 downwards.
AAACAAGATAAATTTCATAAATCCTGTTAGATTTTTATGATTTTATGACTTTATTTTTTTTTTATATCATATATTGTGTTAGGCTTAATAATGTATTATGTGCGATGATTAAAATCTCGTGTGAGGTAAGTGTTTTGAATTGACAAATTTTTTGTTAAATTTTATTTTTTGGCTGGCATATAGTGAATTATGTTTTAATTCCTACGAAAATAAAAATATTAATAAATCTTAACTGATTTATTATTAGTATAAGCGGAGTGCAGATTATTTACCCAAAATAATTTAATTACAATTTTCTTATTAAATCTAGAGTCTATGATTAGATGTATAAAAATACTAATCTACTGTGTAAAGGTTCTAACTAACCCGAATAAGTAATAAAAAAAATCCAATAAAATATGCTGACACAAAGTCATAAAGTTGCATGATATAATAATTTTTTTGTTTGTTTGTTGTGTTTTTAATGTTTTATGTCTTTATATGGTGAATTTGCAGCAAAGTATAAACAGAGAAAGGTGAAATTACAGGTAGAGTTTTAAAATAAGGGACAAGAGTGATTTAATGATTTAATTTATGATACGAGTTTAATTGGACTAATGAAAAGTATCATTATAGTTGTTGAGATCTGTATATGGTAGAATATGTTGTCAAATCAATAATATTTCTTAAACCTGAACAAAATACAAAATTTGGAGTCTAGTATAGTTTTGGTCAACCGAATATACAAGAAGGTATCTATGAAAATCTACGGCTAAACAAGCCAATCTTTCTTATTATGTAAGAGAAACCATATAATGAAAAAGTCATTGTACCCTATACAAATACATACCCAAACAAGTGCTATTAGGTTAGTTACTAAAAATATATACAAGAAACAACTCAACATTTAATTACAAATCCAACATTAAAATCGCAGATTCCACCAAAGGTCGAACATTTTCATTAAAGTATTCACCTATAGTACCATGACTATACAAAAGACTGAAACCACATTTTGATACATTGTGTCTAAAAAAGAAGGCTAATTATATGGTAAAGATAATGGGTAAGTGAATATCAGGTAAACAAAAAACAATTATTTGTCATTATTTGCGTTCATTCTTTTCATCTCATATACCTAATTAATAGCTGGTTTTGTTGCGAATGATGAATTATTCTGGAAAACTATATTAAAATTTAATTTGAGAGAAGGTAATAGTGCAGTCGTTTTGTAAAACGCACATTTCACTCCATTTTGATAGCAATGGTGTGTAAAATTGATGATATAGGTCGTGCATATGTATATTGCGACGGTTTTTTAAATTTTATAATCGGATGCGTGTATGAAGCCATATATGCTGTGCGTTTTGAGTTTCAATTAGAACCGATGCAATGGCAATTATAAATTGCCTGCACATCCAATTTATTTAAAAGTGATATATTCGAAAATGGTCATATTGATAGGTCGCATATCGCTTTGTGTGAGACAAAAAAAAGAGAATAAAGGGTTCTACTGGAAATGAGAAAACATTGCACAGTTCATATATTCAAGTGAAAAGTGTCCTTGTTGTAATCATCTACATTATTTGTGGAGATGCATTCAGTTCAAGCATATGTCAATCTATAGAACCGTCGACTTACTACAATGTGTCAAACATGTGTCAAATATGCAAAGCTAAGCTTTATCATTCTACTTTATCTAGGATTTTAATATGACACACGAGTCAGCACCAATTTGTTCTATTGTTCAAATTAAAAACAAAACATTTGATTCGCAACCTGTCAATCTTAAAGCATATCCGCACTAAAATTCAAACATACAGTGTCATACGGCACTCAATACCCACTCTTATCCAGAGCGTTAGTATATAAGTTTCTGATTCAGCAGAAAACCAGCATATAACCGAGCATTATAGGTCTCAGGGTCCCAATCGATGTTTATCAGCAAAACACTTGTTCAAAAGCTAAATATATCACGATCTTCCAAATATACGCAGTTACAAATAATTTACTCACTTATTTATTTACAACAACTCATTTACAAGTACTATCGAAGAAGAATATATTCTTAAATTCGAAAAACTTCCAACAGCATCAACTATTTCCGAGGCTGAAGCACTATGTGAAAGCTAGTTTTCCCTATTGATGAGTCGTTGTTGCGTGATTCCTGCGTGGTATGAGAGTAATAACTCTGAAGACAGGTACGTCTTCCTATACCATTTAAAATAGGCTGGATTCGGAAAGCACCTTCTTACTTATAATATACCAAGTTTATGACTAAATATTGGAGGTTAGGACATATGTCAGGAAATAAAATCTAATGATTTAGCATACCGAACGAACAAATGTTTCTATACCTACTTAACATGCTGTGATTGAACATGACAGTTCCACCACGAAACTGCCATTCGTTTTCGTTCGATCCCGTAAATTCTCATTCGGAACGTCATTAAATGATAAATTATACTAGTTGTTCCCACGATACATAATGATTTGGTGTTTGTTCTACTGATGTTCAGGGGACATGCCTTAGACGAAGAGAAATGTATCGACAGATCGAAGTCAACCAGATGGACAACTATTGCACATCAACTGGCCCCCTTCTTCTAAGCCAATTAGGATTTTTCAGCTAAACACTGATTTTTTATTTTTTTTAATCCCTACAATCTTTTCTGGGGCCGAAGCTCTCCCAACTCTTTCGCGGTTATTTTAACGTCCTACTTTACGCCAACGAGGGCTAAATCGAGGACGCACGACTACAGGTTCGTAGATTTTTTAATATCCATCTGCGCAATGCATTGCTCTATGACAGCCTGTGGCATGGACGATGATTCGGCCCATGGGTTTTGCACTCCAACGGGGGGTCATAGTTGTGTTCATCGTCATCACCGATCGTAATCAGGTGATGAAAAATTCCTCCCCCCTTGAGATTCGAACCCGGTACCCCCCGTCCCAAACACCGCAGCTTTAACCACTGCGCCAATTGCTCGGTTAAACACTGTTACTTACGGAATGTATTGTGCTCCGTTCTTAGCTGTTCGTATACGATACACCAGATCGTGGAAAACTACAACTCGATAAACCCACTAGGATCTAGTATATCAAACCATGATTTTTACGTCGACGATTACTTATCTGGCACTAATTCAATCAACAAAGCAAAAGTAGCAATACAGGAGATTTCAGGATTGCTAAAGCAAAAGGCCGCCTGGCCCTCGAAAAAGTGAGATCCAGCTTTTCTATGAGCTATTAAGTGCCTTTCCACTTGATCTTCGAGAAATCTACATATTGATGATGGTGTTTCATACCAATCTATGGTATTACGATCAAATTAGACTTGGTATGAAATTGAAGATAATAGATTGATTGATGGCTATATGTATGCCATTATTCACTAATAAAAATTCCTCGGCTTCGATTTGATTTTAATTTTCATTAATTTTATTTTCGACTTCACGGTATGATGGTTGAATTAAGAAGGAATATTATTTTTATTTTTTACCACTTATGAAAATTTAATTTATAAAAGGTATAAATTACTTTGCGTATTGAAGATAGATGGCTATTGAATCAAATAGATTCGTACATAAATTTGACGATGGATGTCTACGTTGTTACAATAGAGAATGCAATTTACAATGTTTATGTTATTGTTCAATAAGTGTCAAAGTTTTTAAGGTAAACAAAATTAAATTATTTTTGTTTGCCTTATTACAATAGATTTAACTAACATTAATATAAAGTAAACTATAACCATTTTTGTGATTAAAGATAAGTAATTTTGAGATATAACATTGCATAATATATATAATTTTAATACATGAACTAATTTAATTTAATTTTGTTAGGTTAGATTACTGCATACTGGGGAATATCAACAAGTTACAGGTTAGTATGAAATTGCTTTGAATTATTTTCACACTTTAATTTGATTTATTTTCTTTTAGTTATCATCTTATAAGTACATCGATGGTGTCTACAACAGATGGGTTCGTGACAGTCAAGACGTTGAGTCTCCAATTGAATCCTACCAAGGATACATTGTTATATAAAATATAGATCGGAGGAGAACAATAAATGCCAAACGCGGGATATTATCTTAAATTGCCCGCATTTTGGATCCTTTAGGGTGGATTCAACCTGCAGTCCTTTTATTTTAAATAAGCCTACCGAAATTATGGTTGAAAAAATTAAGTTGGGGCTATTCAGTCACTGATGACATCGAACAGCAATAGAGATGAGCAAGTCATCATGCTTGAACTGGAGAAAATTAAAGTCCCCCCGCTTTCATCAATATGATGATTTCATATTTATAAACCATTGAAGCCCAAATCCATGGGCTCTATGATCATTCGGAGTGTGCTAACGCAGCAGTGACATCTTCGTGCAACCAATAGTTATTCATGGCATAAAACCTACTAGAATTGTCATGTCCAAAACGAAGATATCACCTCTTTAACAGGTGCCCGTTCCAAGACTTGAGCTGAGTGGAGTAGTATGGTTAAGTCAACCAATAAAATATACTAAACAAGCGCTATAGACCTAAAAATTGTGGAATGTTAGCCTGGACCGATTTAAAAATCGTGCTATGAAAAGGCGATGAAATGCTTCATTGGTGACAGAACTTCAGTTATTTAAGAAATTGATCCGCAAGAACAATGGTGAGCCCTAAAGAAAATGTCCAGACATCGTTTCTCGAGGCGTCACTTATTATACCTTAACAAGGGTTACATTTGTGACTTTGTTTGCTTCATAACAAAGGCAGTACAAATCAAAATATGCCTTGATGTGAGAGCAGAAATATTTATTTCCAATTTTCAGCGATTCACATCATGCAGAGGAATTCCCTTAGAAATTCGATCGGACAATGGCAAAAATTGAGTAGGAGCGATGAATAAAATTGAAAAACTGTTTCATTTATATAAATTTAATAATGAAAGCCAACTTATATGCGACTTTAATTCACAGAATGGAATAAAATTTCGTTTCAATCCAGCCAGAAGTCCACATTTTTGTGGTCTGTGGAGGTTCTGAAATACTGAGACGACACCAGATGAAGTTCAAACAATCTTAGTCGAAATCGAGGGCACTCTGAATTTCAGACCAATAGGCCCTATAAGTAACGACAAATATGATCTATTTCCTCTGCCCCCAGTACATTTTCTAATCGGTGAGCCCACCACTTCAGTCCCTAAACCGTTATTGAACCTTATAAACATAAATCGATTTTTAAGATGGCAGAATGTATAAGCCATAATGCAAATTCTGGAATCCATGGCGCATCGATTATTCGAATCAAGAATCAAATGATCAAACAAACAAATAAACAAATAACTGTCTGCAAAGCTCAACATTTTCGTTATTATTGTTAAGAATATATATTTTTAACGATAACTGAAATGATGAACTTATCTTATAAAGTATGCTGCTTAAAAAATACGATACAAAAGACTGTACCAGTTAAGGAATCTGAGGAGCTTCCGCAGACTAGCAATAAGGTAGATACAACAGAAGTATTTTTTATGCTTAAAATAAAATTAAATGGAAAGCAAGTAAAAGAAAGCAAAGTGTTATTTAGAAAGTATAGACACAGATAAACTGCATCGAAACAGGGATTAACTACTTAGAAGATACTCGTTTATTGATGTTTTGAACAACCATTTAAACCATTTCATAGTAGTAACTAATTACTATATATTGGCATTACCGCAATTATGTCTCTGATAGTAACAAATGGTTTACTTTCGATCATAAGAATGACAGCTCAATCAAAGTAACGGTTAAGTTTTCATCCAACTCATAGAAAAAATAATTTATATAATAGAATTTACTTAATAATGTCTCTTCAATCTGTTAAGTTTTATAACGACTAAATATCTCTAGGCCTGCTCCAAGCCACCTCGGCACCCTGTGATGGTTTGACTTTTAGCGCCCCTAAATTCCGGATTTTCACGATACCCAAAGTTTATGTACTGATCATGAAAATTTTTAAGAAACGAGTTAAAAACTTTTCATTAGTTATAGGCCTATTAAAGATATTAAAGGGCAAGTTTCGGGAGAATTAAACGCTCAATCCTAGAAATAAATTTACACGGTTGATCAAAATACCATTAAAACTTTGGCTTTATTTAAAAATTTGATTTTATTTAAATTTATTTAAACAACTGATTGGAAAAATAAATAGAACTGTTATAAATGCTTTATTGTGGTTAATAAGGAATAGGAAGCACCGCTAGTGGCTGAATCGCAAAAGGTATGTGCAACAGTGTTAAATACGGATATAAATTAAGACAATATAAAAGAATTAAATAATCTTGAAAGAATGTGAACTTTTGGATAATATCAATATTAAAATCACCTAATACTAAACTTCATCGAAACTACATTTGCAGATCCTGCTGAACATCGTAAAAATTTTGGTAAAGTGGCTTAAAACGAACGAGGTTCTTTATATTCGACATTTTTATCGACGAAAGCTTTTTATTAATACATGTAAATACATACATAACTAGAATTTCAAAAATTTTAAAATGGTTTTTAAACTTTAAACGTCATTTTCTCAAAACATTTGTTTTGGAGCTGCGACAGTATAAACAGTAAGAACAATCGAAATGTTTTAAGTTAACAATGCTCACAAAAAAAATTAAAATTATGTCAGACTCTGCGTTATAAGGGAGACTTATCGGTCGTACAGTCCAATCACTATCAATTGTTAGCCATTTTGTATAAATCGAATAAAACGGTTCTGCTCGATAAATTTCAATACGGTTGGTTACTCATGTCATAACCGTAAGACAACTACCTGCATTTTTACTGTAACATTATAGTTTTATATATACATATATGATGGCATAAAAATGTCAATTGTAATAATCCAACCAAAACCAAAACAACAACAAAAAACTAAGAAAAAATAATATTATTAATATGTAATAGTAACAAATATAAATATATATTTATAATAAAACCATTTTGTCGCTTACCTTTCAGGTGAAAATTCAAAATTATCATGAAAATAAAAAAAAAATAAAAAAATTATTTATTTATTTATACATTTTTAGTTTATTATATAAGATTATTATTTTATTTTTGGTATATAAAGAAGTCAAATATAAGAACAACGTATAAATCCAAGTATATAAACGGTAGCTATGGTAAAGAAATTTCGAAGAAAACCAAAATGAAGCATAAAATAATTGTAATAAATTTTGATAAAATTTAATGATTGTAGGAGTTAAGAAACAAAAATGGAGAATATAATTTTCTTGATCTCAAATCATGATTTAAATTATTATTTTTTTTTTCATTTTATGAACTTTATGATAAAGACTTGTTATGTTTTTTTTTAATATTCATTTTGTATTTATATAACAGCATAAATATTTTAAAACATAAATTTAACACAAAAACGAATATTCTAAGAAGAAAAAGGAAATGATGTATTTCTTAAAAAATAAACGAACATAATAATTCTGAAGAGGACGCAAGTGTCAAAATGGAAAATTTATTAGAGTTTTTCATTTAAATTTATATAAATGTAAATATATATAAATATGTATATATATATAAACAGTAAGTAAATACAGTAAGTTTATAAACTGATTGCGTTTAACCACATATTAAATTTTTTAAGATTATTTTATTTGATTAAAAACTATGTATAAGAAAATTAAATTATTTTATAAATTCATGTCAGAAATGTTTGGAATATATTATTTTGTATAAACTGTTTTATTTATGTTGGTTTTAATACTATAATGCATGATAGGGTTACCAGATTCGTATATAGCTTATTTATAGTAATGCAGTGGTTTCGTATATGAAATAATAATCCATTTTGCGTAATCTGCTAAGAGATTGCAGTCTAATTGTTTTTATTTGGTATTTCACTTGAGTGGTCGAAATATGTACAGCAACATTATTGAATTTATTACAATATTTTTTTAATTATTTTGTTAAATAACCGTTTTATTATTAAATATATTTTTTGTTAAATATTATTTTATATTTTTTGTTAAATATTTATTACCAATTTTCAATAAACATTTATGAGTTAAACAAAATATTAAATATTCACATATATAAATTAAAATTACTAAATATTATAGGAAAACTACAGGGTGGCTGAGACCAAGTTTTACCAAATGAAAACGCGGTAATTTTTTTAATTTTGATTATTTTTTATTGAAATTTCGTGGAATATGTTGAAAACATATTACATTTTATGAAAAACATCTCGATAGGACCTCCTTTGGCTCTGGTTATTTGATTCAGTCTTCCATAGAAAGCATTGCATGATGACTGAACGTGGGCTTGCGGAATTTTATTCCATTCTCGAACAAGAGCTGACTTTAATGCATCAACACTTTCGTATTTTTTAGTGGACACCTTACTCTCCAAAATGGACCATATGGAGAAATCCATGGGATTCAAGTCTGGTGAATATGGTGGCCATTATTTCGACGAGATCAGCCGCGGAACGCAATTTTGTAAAAATTGCTGTATCGCTCGAGCTTTGTGTGACAGTGCCGAGTCCTGTTGGAATGTCCAACGGTTCTTACCAAAGTTTTTACGTGCCCAAGGTAGCAAAGCATCATTTATGATCTTTTGGCGGTACACCTCTGGGTTTATCCTGACTCCATGTTCGATGAAAACCAGAGGAGTGCGTTCATCTGCCGTAACTGCAGCCCAAACCATAACATAAGCTGGTGATTGCTTGCGCATGACAACTCTTGTGTCCAAATTATCGTTGGACTTGTGCTCTAACCAAACCCGATCATTTTGTTTATTCACATACTGTTAAATGGTGAAAATTTTCTCATCAGAAAAGACAATTTTTGGAATCTCATCACGTTCGGCCAAGGCCTTCATGCTCGTGTTCTTTCAAGCCTAACTTTTTTTTGTGCCTCCGTAAGATCTTGAACGGTTTTTATCTTGTAGGGCTTCAAGTGTAGTTTATTTTTCAATATGGTTTGAATGCTGTATCGTGAAACATGTAGACGTGCGGCTAATTGATTGGCACTTTGACGAGGATTTTGTTGGATTCGTTTCTTCACCTTTCGTATCATTTCTTTTGATGTTGCTGTCTTTTTAGGACCGCCTCTGTTGCGTTTAGCGATGCTTCCAGTTTCGTTGTATCGAGTTATGGTTCGATACACAAACATTTTATTCACATTCAAATGCTGGAGCTGACGAACTATTGCTGTTTGTGAATTTCCACCCATATACAGTGAAATGACACTATTACGTTTGAATTCCATTACTATTTTTTTATTAAGATATTAATTTAGAACAATTATTTGTTGACCACATGTAAACAACTAACCAAACTTCAATCTGTCAAAAAATTGACGCGCGAAAATGACAACTACACAAATGACAGCAGAGTGAAGTCAGTAACATTTGGTCTCAGCTACCCTGTATTAAACAACTAGCTATTTCTAAAATAAATTACTTGAAACAATTGCCAGATTTTACAAATGTTTTAGATCACATGACTTATAGACCAAGTCGCATAGTGGATTTTAGTAGTGGCGACTACACATTTAAAGGAGTGACGAGTTTTCGATAACTTGGATCCCTAGTCAGTCATGATAATTGTTTAGAAGAAGACATTTAAGAGTATCTTGTCGCTGGGCGGGCTGGCAACCGTGTATTGAATACTCTGCGTCTACTGCTAAAGAATATCAACATTGCAAATAACGACAAGCTGAAAATGTACAAGATGTTGATCGGACCGTCGAAAATGCCTCCTCGGAGTAGAAAACGACATGTTTTCTTCTGATTGTCTAGTACAACTCCAAGAGCAAGCTCGGGATCGAATCCAATGGAACCAGGTTGTTAAACAGTTTCAATTTTACTGTCGTGAGGTTCGGACGTAAAATAAAACAAACGAAAAGTGCAGTGTTGTAGTGCTTTTTATTTTGTTATATTTTTTAATTGTGTGAATTGTTTTACAATTAAATACAAACGGTGCAAAAAAACTAAATAAAATTATTAATTAAAAAACTAAATAAAATTAAAATTAATGTGATAATGTAAACCAGAAATATGGGGCTTTTTCCCCCAAAAAAGATTTTTTCGGACATCGAACACCAAACAAACTTGAACCAGTTTCATGTATAAAATATAAAAATTGCAAGTGCAAGTGTAAACCAAATCGGTAAAGTTCAATACAGCCCAAAGAAAATAACTATGCAAGTGAATAAAAGTGCTTCTGCGACAAAATTAATTATACTGCCGTTTAATAAAAATCAAAACAGCAAAGAAAAAATTAATTCATCAGCCAAATTAGCATTGCTAAACGGAAACAATAGTAATGAACTCAGTGCGATAAACTCTAGTGATCGTGGTCACTAGAGTGTGAAAATAAACTAGTGCAAACGCAATTTGATATAGATAACAAAGTCCGAGATCTCCCCAGTTTGCTAGCAGGAGGAAAGTGACACGGATTGAACTATAGAGTTAATCAAATACCTTTTGACAATTGATTCTCTATAGTTTAGAGATCGATGACTTCAATTCAACGCCCAAATTTAAAATTGAGAAACCGCCTCCAATTTATTTAAGGGAAGCGTCTAATAACAAACTGGTTAATAGACTGGTTAATATTAACGGATTCTAAATGTTACATTGTCCCACTCAAAAGAGGTAATTTAAACGCAACAAAGATTCAAACCTTCGAAATCGATGGTTTCAGAACCATAGTTAAACATTTTGTCGAAGTTAGTAAAATATATTACACATACCAGCTAAAAAGTCAAAAAGGGCTGACTGTTGTGCTAAAAGGAATTGAAAGCTGCGTAGATTTTAGTGACATACATGCTGCACTTGCTGCGGAAGGTTTTCATGTCAAATCTATGGGTATAATATAGTAAACCGTGAGAAAGAACCTCAACCAATGTTCCTTTTAAAATTAGAGCCAGAGGAGGAAAAGTCAAAAGGAGTTCGCAAAATTTACAATCTAAAATATTTGCTTCATCGCAAAATAATAATTAAAGAATGTAAAAATAGGTCTGAACCAGTTCAATGCATAAAGTGTCAAGAATTATATGGACACACGAAAGCATGCTACACCCTGAATAAAGTTTGTGTTATTTGTGGTGAACTTTACGACTCCAAAGAGTGTTATAAATCTCGCAATGACCCATCTGTGAATAGCTGTAGTAACTGCGGTAAAAATCATACTTCAAATTACAGGAGTAGCGCAATGTATTTGGACTTAAAACGGAAAATAACCCCTAAAATGAGAGCTGAGCAACGAATGCTCAATATTCAATTTGATGATTCAAAATATGATGATTCAAAATATGATGATTCAAAATATGATGATTCAAAATATGAATACGCTTATGCAAATTATAGTCAAAAATGACAGTTCTAAAAATAGCTATTTGGAATGCAAACGGGCTTTCGAACAAAATATAGACATTAATTCTAGACGTTAATATCTGAATACACATTTCAAAAAGCAACATTTTTTTAATATTACCGGCTATTATATTTATGACACCAAACATCTGGATGGAAAAGCACACGACGGCATTGCAATCCTAATAAAAATAAGATTAAAGCATTACGAACTCTAGAAATATGCTAAAGATCACATCCAGGCTACAAATATCTGTTTGGAAGAATGGTCTGGGAAATGTGTAATATCGGTCTACTGTCTATCAAAACACTCAATTAAAAGCTGCAATTTATCGATTACTTTAATCAGTTAGGAATCAAATTTCTAGCAGGGGTCATTACAATGCTAAACATGTTCAATGGGCTTCAAAGTTGAAATAACCCAATCACCCAAGGGCAAGCAACTCTATAAAGCAATAAACGAGAAAAACCTAAAGTATTTATCATCTGGACATCCCACATATTGGTCTACAAATAGGAATAAAATTCCTGATTGAAGAGATTTCTGCGTATTACGAGGAATTGTACGCACCAATGCTCAAGTCGAAGACTGTTATGATTTACCTTCAGATCACTCACCAATAATAGTAACACTAAGTACTCAAGCATTAAAAACTGAACCACCTTAACGTTTAAGAAACAAACAAACGAAATGGGTTCTCTATAGAAACATAATAGATGTAAATTTTCATTTGAATGTCCCACTTCACACACCAGTAATCTTAAAATAATGGAATAATGGAAATGGCAGCAAAAAAATCTACTCCGGATACCAAAAATAATAAGCTTTCAAGTACCGTTCAGAAGTTATTGTCAGAAAAGCGAGCAATTCGGCGCCAATGGGTGATTCCCATTAAATTACCACCAATTAGAAAATGTCCCGGTGTGAGTATGGATTCAAATAGTTTGCATCGGATGAAATGGGTCCCGAATTAAGCCATGATTATTTAATGTAATAGTGTGTTGAACTCCTAGTATATGTGAGTAATGTTTCTCTCATTGTTCTTTTCAGATGATAGTTTGTTGATTTCATCCCTGCCTCCCTCAGTGGCGGTCTGTGCGGATATCTGGGAAAGATAAATTTACATTCGATACTTTTTTGCCGAACGTGAAGTAGAAGGTATTTTGAACTTCATGTGCTTTAAAAAATGTATTGAAGGTTTCAAATATCGAATTCTGTTATTGGGCTATACTAAGGGGTTTGTGTTTTACGACGTTAAATTCATTAGGAGTTAACAATTTACCATTCTTTTGACAATTTTAATAAATAATGTACACTACTATAAATATAATTTTTCTTCATAGTTTTTATATCCGACAAATTCTTTAAAAAATAGTGATTTTTTACAGCATACGATTTGGATGAATTCGGCTTTTATTATAGAAGGTTTTGGATAAATGCAAAATACCGCCGAAACTTTCTATAATAAAAGCCTAATTTATCAGGGTTTAAAAAATTTAAAGTAGCAGTTGACTTGAGCAATTGTTTTTTAAATAATTAAATATGTAAATTTGAGTGATTAAAACTTTGGCAACTTATCCTGAAACAACACAAAAAGTAATAAAGCTATCGAAAGTCTGTATGCATATGGTTAATGTTCATTCGTCGTTGGGCTGCGTGGGGGTATCAACATCGTATTGAATTCCGTTTTAATTAATTTTGTATGAAATCATCGAAATGGCTTTGTATATAAAGTGCAATTTGAAGGATGATATAATAATGATAAATCATTACTATCGACCAGTCAGCCTCTTTTCTGTGTTTTTAAAAATTATTGAAAAATGTATGAAAGTTCGTCTTCTAAGCTTTCTCAAAAAAATTTAATTTTTTTCACAGGCTCAATTTGGGTTTTTAGAAAATAAAAGCACAGAAGATGCTCTTATCGCATTTTTTAATCCAATATATGAGGCTTTAAACTCTAACCATTGTTCGCTGACCTCTTTATTGACAAAATGAAGGTTTTTCACATGGTCGACATTTAGAGCTTTTACTAATAAAATTAGAGGCACTATGAATAAGAGGTATGTAATTTATGGTTTCGATCTTTTTTAGAGGAAAGGATTTATGAAGTCATAATAAACAACAGTTTCAGTGAACAAGGAATAAGTAATATTGGCATCTCCTAAGGTTCTGTCCTACGTCCGATCTTTTTTCTAGTTTACATAAATTCTTTGTTCTCCCTTAAAATACATGGGAAACTAGCAGCATTTGCTGATGGCACGACATTTTCATCCAAAGGAAATTTTTTCCATGAAGTTAAGAACAACATAAACTCCGACTTAAAAATACTTAAACAGTGGTTTGAAGCTCACTTCATGATTCTGAGTGATAAAACAAAAGTAATGTTTGTTGAAATAAGTGGTTTTAAATATCTGGGATTAAAAAACTATGTATTTTGCTTTAGTTCAACAATCAAACCGCTATTTATGGCTCAGAAATATATTATCGCAGAACCATTAATTTCAAAAAGAAATTTGATTCTACTAAACCACTCTTCAAGCTCAATAAAATATTTCCACTTAGAAATCTATATGTATTTTAAGTGGGAAATATTTTTTATTAGAAGTGGGAATTTGAATAAGAAAAAAAACAAAATAAAAAATAGATGTATTCGCCCCAGCTCTATAAGAAAGAATATTTCCGTAAATATTTGTTGTTGACTGCGCCACACTTATACGAGAAACTGTCTTGTCAGTCAAAACCAACCTTAAAGCCTTTGCCACGATAGATAATTTCAATAATTTTATAAATTATATTGAAAATTATTAATGGTTAATTTCCATCGAAAATATCATGATTAAATTATATAATTTGTATCGTTACGGAACGCTAACGCATTCCTTTATACGGTAATGGTACACATTAAGAGGAAACCAAATGAATTCCTATTCCATCACAGATTCTGAAGTTTTATGTTTTGCCTTGATTTTAACATACTTGTATTCAGAGTCGATAAAAATCAAAAACCGTTGATGTAATTGTGATATATAAGGTAGACGAAAATTACTACCGAATGATTATAGTTTCTAGTTTTCCATCATAAGGCACAATGGTTTAATGATAGTGCAAGTATTGATGTTTCCAATAAAGTTGTTAAAATTGGCAAAATTATATTTTGTCAACATCCGGATAGATATGGCAGATATGGGTTTAGACAATATTAAAGACAACTTACCAGTAAACATGAAGTTTGTACATATATTTAATAAAATCATTTTGGGGTCGACAAGCGTTTAAGTAATTAAATTTGGAAAAACTTTGAGCCAAAAATATTGAAGTAAAAAGAATCTACATATTTCAAAATGAATTTGAACCCAAAAAATAAATTTTCCTGTTGAGATTAGGTAATTATCATACGAGCCTCGTAAATACATATATCATTAAAATTTGAAAGGTACTGCCAGATTAAATTAATAATCGGTAAATTGTCAAAAATTGCAGGGTTTGCATAATTATTTTCTAATAAAGGTCTATAGTACATATATTTATCATACTACTATAATCACACTCCTACGTTTTTCTCTTCCAACGTAGATAGTACTAATTTTAGCACTTATATTCTTTTATTTTTCCATCTTCAATAGCAACACATAACCAATATAAAACGAAAATTTATTTTATGGATTGTTTTTATTGTTATAAAGATGTTTAAAATGCAATATGGTTGCATTAAAAATAAATTCGAATATGTACGAGTAGATAATGATCCTGAACGGTATCTTCTTTCGAAACACTTCAACAATTATGGACAATTAAGAAACCCTTTTATTTTTTTGTTCTATCTTTTTTTGTATATAATATAACTGTGACATTTTTCGATACGCAAATAGTACTATACTGAATAAAAGATTAGTTTTATTACAGTGAAATGGGAAATTCAATAAGAAAAATCCGCTGAAACAAGCGAAACAGCCATAAAAAACGGATCAAAAACTTGAATAAATTTTTTTTGGTTTGAACCAAAATCCCTTGTGTCATATTTTTCTTTCTGGTAGTATTACTACGGTTATTATTATTATTCTTGTTTCTGTGTTTTTATTTAAAAAATAAAACGACAAAAAAATTAAGACAAGATACTTGAATATTTTTATATGACGACAAAATTTTATGGAACGACAAATTGCAACAACCCCTTAAAATCAAATAAAAATAATAATAATTCGCGAATTTTTATTTTATTTTTTATTTTCTTGTATTTTTATTTTACAGTCGAAGATTTACCCGCACCTCGTATTTTATTTTGGTGTGGAATATAAACGACACCTAAGGGTGGTATTTATTTGAATTTTAAATTAAACTATGAATGTATATTTGTATGTATATATATAGGTTTGAGAATGAGACTAAAATCGTTCCTGATTTATTTTTTTAAATGGATTGTTTTGGTTTATTAGTTGCCGATAAATCAAATAAAAATCAAAACAAATATTGCAAAAGTTTTTTTAAGGGGTGCAAAATTTTAGCAACATTTTTTTTTATTCCATATGTTATATTTTGCAATTTAAACAAATTGTGGTTGAACGAACTTAAGTTGATACCGGGTAAATTTCTATGTATATTGTATAAATTAACAATGAAAGTGGCGCTTGACTTCTGTTTTAAAATTTCCAGCACAAAACACTACGAAATTGTTAATACATAAATTGTCTTAGTTTATTGCCCGGTGTCACTATCACTTTTATTTTATATTTTTAAATCAAACATTTATTGTTTATGTTGAAACCAAGACTATAATTTACATCCTAAAATGATCGAATGATCATTGTTGCGATCGTAAAAATAAAAAATGAAAAAAGGTTAAACCATATAAAATAAAAGTTCAGGTAGACTTATAAGAAGAAAAGAAGTAATAATTTTGATGGTCATAAACAATTTAAACACCATACTCTTTAAGATAACAACAATATACACATAATTTCATTTCTTTTGTACAGCAATAAAAAAGAAAGATGTCTTGATAATATAAAACTTCTGGTATTCTCTGTATATTATTCTTTCGATTTTGAGGGTAGCATATCAAAATGACAAAATATCATATAACCTTAATAATGATGATGATGATCATCATATCATCATCATATTCAAACAAAAGTATAAATAATATATTTATTTTTATTTTAAAGAATTCAATTATCATGATGGTTATTGCCGCGCGTATTTGTTTCGGGTAATTGTCACGCGAACATCACAACCACATAATCAATTCAATCATCTTAAGTGAATGTTTTCTTTTTAATTTTTTAATCTGCATTTAATGATCTTTCCAAATTTAATGGTTTATATGATTTCATTCTTAAAATACATATATAGTATGATTATCAAAAATTCTTGGTAAACATTATAGATGAATTATGAAGTGCTTAGTTTAGTATGTATTGTTTTACGTTATTGAATGAAATTTGTGTGTGCGTACTATCTAAAGCAAGGATCTATGATACGGCTATGAATACATATATGAATGTATGTACATAAGAATATATAGTCATAAGAATGATTGTCACGTTTCTAAAAACCCACATAACGATATGTTAACAAAATTTTTATTGAAGGAAATGGTTTCCTTTATTGAGGAAATGGTCCTAGCTTTTTCGATTTCATCTTAATTGATAAAACACCGGAGAGCAAGTAACAAACAAACCATCACGATGCACCAACACCTGCATTGTCATACCAAAAGTGAAACGGAAACTAAAACATAAAAATGATTACCCTTTTGTAAAATCTTAAATACATTGCACTATGTAAATATTTTATTACTCTGGGGTATGGTTCAAAATATTCCTTTTTCTATTTAAAAAAAAAAATCTGAAATCAAAATTGGAAATTCGAAAAAATAAAATAAAAAATCTAACTAACATCAAATAAAATGTCGAGGACTATTATATACGATTACGACCCACCGCAAACTTAGAAACATAACTAAAACAGCAGTAAAAAGCAATCAAACCCTCTATAAAAAATAATTAAAACATCGAAAGTCGTAAAAATTAAGGACATTTCTTTATACAAAAAAAAAAAATTGTTACCGTTCGTTAATTTTAAACGAATTAAGAATTTGATTTTATTTTTTTATGGTAAGTTAAAATATAAAAAAGATATTTGTGTCGCGGGTTAAGAAAAGTATATTTTCTTTGTATATTGTATAGGGTTAATTAATTGATAAGAAATCCAATGAAAGTAAATGACATTTTATTTTGAGTAGACAATACAAAATAATAACATTTTGAACTGATTTTGAATCGAAAAATATGCATGGATAATTGGAAAAGTTATCAACAATTATGATAAGAAAATAGTAATACAAATTAGTAATAACTTTGATGTTTTTGCTCCCACAAAACAGCATTAGGATTTTTATTTGTTAGTATATACATCTATTGGAAATCATAGAAATAAATTTTCAAATGGATCAGGAAATCCTGAGCAGTTTTTTGAATTACCGCAAATGATCCTCAGAATTTCTGTAATTTTTTTAGGCGTTTGGATTTAAATTCATATATAAATAGGAGGGCTCGTGTTTAGTATAAGCTGAATAATATTCTTCTTCTTCTGCTAGCGCTACATTCCATGAAGAGATTTGGCCGCCTTAACGATGCTTCTCCAAATTTTGCGAAACGTCACAAGAGAATGCCAGACACGGTAACCGAGTGCGTTTAGGTCTTTCTCGACGACATCCATCCAACGTCTCTCACGATGGCCCACTTTCTTTGGTGCCGACTCTAAGGCCTGTTTTGTGGTCTGATTTTGTGAACGAAGAAGGTGTGCAAGCCATTTTAACTTTAATGATTTTATGAATCCGATGATGTCGAATTTATCGAGATAATTTCTGATCTCGTGATTCATTCGCATTCTATACATGGGTAACTCCTTGATGGGACCGAGAAAAATTCGAATAATCTTACATTCCGAAACAACAAATTTTTGGACGTTTTACTGACGTAAAATGCCCGGTAGCCTGCTGTGATCCTCGATGGCATGTATACAAAAACGGAATTTTGCTCGGTGATCAATGATTCCAGATATTTGAACCCATTCACCCTCTCATATTGCGTTTCTCCTAAAATAAAGTCTCCGCATGTCTGCCTTCTCGCGGTGACCATTTATTTAATTTTCGTTTCGTTAATTTAAGGACTAATTTGTGGTTTACAAACCAGAATGCAAATGTCGTCAGCACATGCCAATAACTGGGTTAATTTGTAATATAAACAGCTACGCTATATTAAGCTGACGAATCACATATTATAATGATAGGTTGAAGAGAATTTGAGCTACTGGGTCTCGTTGTCGCATTCCAAATGTTTTCTCGAAGGCATCCAAAATTTTACCTTCAATTAGCACCTTACACTTTGAATCATTCATTAAAAGTTTGTACATAGATACCACTTTTGACGGTGTACTCAAATAGGACAATACATTCCATACCGCGTTCCTCTTAATGCTGTCGTACGCCTGCTTGAAGTCTACGAATAGACTATGTACCGGGATGCCCTTTCCGTAGCACTTCTATAGGACCATCCTTATAGTGAAAGTTTGATCAATCGCTGATCTATCATAGCGCTACTACCTGGATGGAATTCTATACCTATTTCTATAATGTGTCGATATCTATCCCGTAAGCCTGAAATTTGGATGTTATATGTGCATGTTGTTCTCACCAATCCCTTTTCTTTTGTCTCTTGCTTTTGCATCGTGAGATTGCCTTGTTTTTTGTGATAAATTTCTCCTGAATAGCCCTGAATATGCGGTTGACACGAGAAATTTTATTTCAGCAACTACCAGGAAGTGGTCTAGATCTATGTTGGCTCCACGGTTGATTCTGATGTCGTTGAGTCCAAAAAATGCCTTTTGGACAACAAGATGTGGTCAATTTGATTAATCGCTTCCACCACTGTCCCGTCGTTTGATTTCCATGTGTTTTTACGAATGCGCTTATGTGGGAAGAATGTACTAATAATTACCAAGTTGTACAGTAATGCTAGCTCAGTGGTGAGTGTCCCGTTGTATGATCTAGGGTGCAAAGAGTTTGGGTCAAGGGCGCTACGATATGTGCTGCCAGCACTGCCATTTGTGCATTGAAGTCGCCTAACACGATTTTAACGTCATGTTACGGTATTTTGTTCAAGACAAATTCGAGTTCGTCATAGATACTATCCTTAATTTGACCTGGTTTCTCCTCTATAGGGGCAAGAACGTCCACTAACGTAATACTAAAGTGGCGTTCATGACACCTGAGTGTGTAAATCCATTATTTACAGGTTTGAAATCAATTACAAATGGACGACATCGGCTGTCAATCAAGAAACCGAAGCCAAATTCATGCTTATTCATGTTATTGCTTCGAGAGAGGGTTAATCCATTTAGCGACTGTAATCGACGATGTCATTGCCGATTAGTCTTGTTTCTTGCAGTGTAATGAGGTCCAGCTTTTATACTTCGATGCTTGTTCGAAGAGTTAATGGAGGCTCTCTGAGTGATTTAGGCTACTATAACACGGAACATTTGTATGGAAGTACACGCGGCTAGTATGTTTTTTTTTACAAGTGGATACAACACAGGTTAGTTCTTGCATAAAGAGATGTTCAAACATTGTACGATATGTGACAATCGATCTTGTATATGATAGACTTCTCGCTGTTGAAGAGTGTAAATCTTCAACCGGCAATAATATGTTTTCCTTGCAATATGTTTTCCTTATTGGCATTATTTTTCCATCTGTCACTAATAAAAATGGATTCTTTACTGCAATTAGTCGTTATAATTGATTTAGCATCTTTGTTGCAAATGATTGTCGACCAGCCATTTTATCAGACAAGCTTTGCCGTAATGCTTTGATACAATTTTTAAAGTTTGTTAAATCTATCACGATACAGGCAATAATAATAATACAGCCGAAGATTGGCTCAGGTTGCCTGTTGATTGAAGAAGGCATTTAGGTTCCTCTTGAACACCTGTACATTAATTATTGTAGGAAAGCCCGACGATTCAAATGCCACTGGTGTTAGAGAATTAATTTCGGAAGTGCAGTGACCAAAATAATTATTGTAAAAATGCGGCAAAGCACCTAAACTTTGCGTCTGTGCTCTAACGATTCAATTGATAAAGCATCATTTTTGTAGTTACTCATATGAATGACTCTATTTTGAATTATATCAAGTCAATTAAGATTAAATTTTAGAGCTCCATCCCAGACAAACGAGTTTAATTCTATAATGGACACAACATAAGCCTTATATAATTTTACAACGCTTATAGAGGTAAACTAAAAGTTACAGCGTCAAATGAAACCCAAATAAAAAATAATAATATAAGAATTAAATGGCTTTTATAGCAGTTACTGGCCCGTACCAAGTCAACAATCTGCTTCAAACGAATTCGAGGAGTAATCGTCACCAACAGCGACCTCTGCGCCTGCGAAATGGCGACTCTCTTCTCAGAGATCGCTAGATCGCTACGTGACTGAGCCAGCGTATTCACTGTCCTTTTATTTCATGAACGAAAACAGGAACTTCCAATAAATGTGTCCAACTCTCATACCCATACATGAGAACGGGTCTCAACAAAACCTTGTACTTCATCGTCAGAGCATTTACTATGAAAGACAACAGGCCTTTGATCAGGAAAGATTATAGATTCGTAAAATGTATTGATCTTGATAATTTACTCATCATCTCTACGTATTTCCGAAAATACGAGTAAATAATTTCTCGCGTTAGGATTTTTCACCATTTTATATCTGCATTTGATGTACACATAGTTCATTACAATAGTAATGGTTCTTCGCAGGGGTCAGTTTCATGGTTGATACCCATTATTATAGGCGCAGAATATCGTTCGATGTTCGTGTGTCGAATTTCAAGCTCCAAATCTTTAATTCTATGATGTTCTGGGGATCAAGCTTAACAATTCTTTGTTCTAAGATGTTTGTCTTGTAAAATTAAACCTGGCCAATTTGTCTGATTTAAAGTTTCATCGTTTTTAAATATTGAACTAATTTCAGCCACTTTCAATTCAGATTTTAAAGTAATTTGTTTTGCAAAGTAAAATTATTAATATAGTTGCCACAACTATTGTGTTACAATTTTAAATATATATAGTTCATATTCATAATTTTCATTTACCAATTTTTCGTTCTTAAAGACAAATAACTTATAAACCTCTAATCCAAACAAACTAAATGAAAAAGGCAAAAAAAAAAAAATGTGGAAAAAATTTAAATGTTGTGAACTCGTTAAGTAGAAATTATATATTCTTTTAGGCTGTTGAACTCAATAGAAACAAATAGTAATATATTATCTGCAAACGAGTAGATATCACATATGGTGTTGATTTTTATCAACGACAAATGAATAAGGTAGACAGTGAGGTCAAAACTTTAACTGATCTCACGGCAGTAAATTTTGTTTAAACATGACCTTGATCGATCTTCTTGATAGACAATAAATGCATTATAAGAACTATACCGTTGTAACCATTGCCTACCAAATGATTCAGAAATATCTAGTGACACCGCACTAAAATCACTCCACGCTTTCAATAATTGGTTTCCGGAACAATGAGTTGTTAAATAGGCTATAAAATCAACTAGTGAGTGATTATATTGAAAATCAAAAAACCGCGTATTCTTTTCAAGAAAGGTGAAAGTTCCTTCCTTATAAGTTCTATTACTTTAGATAAAATCTAAAGCAATGCATCTTGGTACAAGTTTTATGTAATATTTTCGGAACCGGTAGAGTTAAAGTTTTTTTCTTATTTAGACAAATTGCTTTACTTCATTGACAGTTGAAGTAGTTTGCTGTCTCCAAGTATATTGGAGTGAAAATATGTAAATGTTTGATATTGATAACCCAATGACAACAAAAGATAGGTCTTTTAATTGATATTATTATACAAAAATAAAAAAATTGATAAAACCTTACCACATAAATATTTTTTTAACCAATATTTGGAAGGCAGGACAGTTAAAAATAATTAATTTAGTGAGTGTGACATTTGAACAGTGCTATCAATTAATTTGACGAAATGTTGTCTTGTACCTTGTTGGTTTAAAACAATTTAAAATATGTTAGTTGATATTTTGTATTTGATGAAACTAACACAAGTCGTTGGAACAACAAAAATTGAAAATTACTTAAACTTCCTATTAGTTCATCTGCGAGCTATCCCGTAGTAGTTTTATGCATTTTGAGCAATCTTCTTTCATATGAACAACGTAACGATTTTTTGAACCAACCATCGGCATTCACTAATGTTTTGCAAAAAACATAATTATTTTATTGTGACCACTATCGTGGAGTAATTACCAAAGAATTACCATTATCAAAAAATCATTACCTAAAATAAAAATTAACTATAATCAAATTAAAGTGTACAATTATTTATCTAAATAATAATTACTAATATAATAAACTAAACCTTATACAGTTCGCACATACAAACATATCAAACATATTTTGGTCCTTCGAGCCGGATTAACCAAATCGAAATAACAGATACCACAACAAAGCACCAAGGAAAAATATATATTGTCAACCATTCATCAAGAAAATCACATTTTGATAACCACGCCATAGTGGGCCACATCCAATCATGGATATCAAAACATCCACGCTATTGAGGAATTGAAAAACTAATTAAACCAATATAATATTATCATAATATATAAGATCAAAATACTGGTAAGGTGCAAAAATAATTATTAAAACGTAGAAGTATAACTAAGAGCCCATAGCTCGGATCGAGAATTATTTTGCCATGTTATCCGCAAAATCATCAGAAGATGAGCTAAGGTAACAAATAAGACGCGCAAAGGAGTTATTACAACAATTTGTGGAATTGAGGACCAGATTTTCAACGAAAAGCCAGACGTGTAGTCGGAAGGAGGTTGAAGAGCAGTATTACAGAATGATGGCCAAGTTCAATAAGTGGTTATGCATGCAAACGTTGTCGTTAAATGGTCCATTTAACGATAGTTTATAAATTCTTTTAAAGTGGGCAACAATTATTTCAGGCTTCCTATATATAGAGTCAATATATCTTGTTTTTTGGATGATTATCGGGAGAAGTTCTATAACTTATTTAATAAAGTGGTGCAGCACACAAGTTTAAGTATTTGAAGAGTCTTATGGATTTTTATTGATCAGTCTACCATTTGTCACGCGAACTCTTCATCAATAAAAAAAAGCTCGTTAATATACATCGGACGAGGCCACACGCGGCATGAAAGCATTGGGAGCTCAAGCTGAGCTCAAAGACCCTTGCAGTTACTATACATACTATTCCACAAACAAGACGTCGAATCAAATCAATTATGGATGAGGCATACCAGTGATGAGGATTTCCCAACTTTACAAACCTTTTACGATATTTTGACGAATCAAGCAGATGAAGTAGAGGGAATAAACCATAAGTCATACGGGTCAATCATCTAGATAAGTTTTCGCAGTTAAGAGTGTCATTTGAAAACAGATATCAGGTGTCCTGTTTTCAATGCACGCATCAGTATCGGAGGATTTGGTCAATCAACCACGGGGATAACAAAGTGAACGGTAGCTATTTCTATATCATCCAGCTACCTTTATTGAAAAACAAAACTTGTTCAATTTCGAACATCTACCGTTGGCCTATCCTAAGTTTAATCAACCAAATAAAATTGATGTGATTTTGGATATCAATACATTTTTTAGTTTGTTAGATATCTGGAGTTATGAAACTTAACACTGGCGGTTTAATTGCTCAGAATACAGTGTTCGGGTGGGTCATTGCCGGCTTATCATACTCAAACAACCAGTATTTAACAAATATCATAAGTCATCGTTATAAGATAAATGTTGATCGATTATTACAAAGGTTCTGGGACTTGGAGGAGGTTACATCGACCAATAAACCGTCAAATTATTCAGCAAAGAAGAAAAATGTTGTAAGAAGCATTCTTAGAGGACCACAAATCGAATGGAGAATGAAAAGTTTGTGGTAAAACTCACCTGTAAATTAACAGCATCAGTAAAACTGGGGAATACCCTTTGCTGAGCATTAAAGAGACTAGAATCGATAGAGCGGAGGTTTGCGAAGGATACAAAATTTAAGACGTATTACCACTATTTAATGACAAAATATTTATAGATATTAACCATATGAAGGAGGTGCCAATAGATGAAATGAATCGAAACAATGGAGTATACTATCTTCCTCATCACGGAGCGCTGAAAGAATTAAAGTGTACAACCAAACTCCGTGAGGTGTATGCCGCAGCATTTAAGTCATCCAACTGAACGATATTTTGAACGGACGTTTACAAACCGCTCAATTCAATTTTAATGCGATTTTGTTTATACAAAATCCGTTTTACTGCGGATATTGAGAAAATGTTCTGGCCAAATATCTTACATGAATCACCTCAAAATGAAAGAGGAGTAATGACAAAATATATAAGACACAAGCTTCAAGAGCTAGAAAAAATTAAAATTTCGATATGGTAGAGATCAGTGAAAAGATATTTGAGCTCAATGGATTTAGTGACGCTTCTGAGAAGGCATATGCGAGTGGCTGTTTATTTGAGATGTGTCGATGAGCATAGCAATGTAAAGATTAGTCTGATCAGGGCCAAAACAAAGGTCGTTTTGATCAATCAAGTGTGTATTAAAAGGCCATCTTCAGTTATCATTTCCTCCATGAAGGTGGAAAACCTTTATCGCCAACCGCCAACATATTATCAATAACTTCGATGTTGAAACCATGTCGATTCTCAGAGCAACGTCTTAGATTGTGCATTCAGAGGAATGATGCCCTCAAAACTAAACGGATTCAATTTGTGGTGGCACGGTCCTGATTGGTAAAGTAAATCTCATGAAAAGTGGCCATATCAAAGAGTGCTACTTGATGGAAGGGAATAATCAAAAGAAGAGCGCAAAGTAAATTTGACAATGTTAACTGCAACACTAAACTCCCAAAACGATATATTAATCCACCTACTAATTCGAATCTCTTTAAAAAAATAGTCCGAAAACTTGCATGGATCTAAAGATGAGGATCTCTACATGTTACAAATGAAGCAATTAAATCAGTGTTGACCGTCGATGAATTAAGAAGAAGGCAATCGAAAGCCAAATTTGTACCTGGGTTGAGAATGAGTACTTTGACACAGAAATAAAATTAATCAAATCAAAACAAAGCCAACGAAAAATCAGCAAAATCCGCAGCCTAAATTAATTTTGATGAGCGACAATGAACATTCTAACAATATTCTTTTATTTCTCGCCGCAAACTACATTAAATGGCATTTCATTCCTGGTGCAGCGCCAACATTTGGGGGACTGTTGGGAAGCCGCCGTGAAATCAATAAAAAAACGTAAATTGGACAATACAATATTTACCTTTAAGAAACTTACAACAGTTGCGAGCCAAAACGAAGTAGTGCTCAATTCACGACCACCGCGTGTATTTTATCAAACGACCGATAGTTCAGATTCCAAAACCCATTTTCATAGCACAAACGAAGCAAGTGGCATACAGAAGGCAAACTAATCAACATGAGCGATATTGTTTTAATTACAGAGATTAATATTCCGACCAGTGAAGTAAACCAAAACTGAACATTTGAAGAAACCTGTCCACAAATTAACTAAATTATCTTCAAATGAATTGAATTAATAGAATCAAGGTGGGTAGAATGTTGTAAACCACCCATCGCCATCACTAATGGTTTGCAAAAAAACATAACTATTTTATTGTGACAACCATAAATAAGTGGAGTAATTACGTTTTTCATTCTTCGGATCTGCGTCGAACATTGAATCGGCTTGTATTTGACAACTTTCGTCGGCAAGTACAAATTTCCTGTTTTTTTATATTTTTTGTACATGGATCACCGCCTTAAATGTTCCTTAAACATTTTCAGTTCATCATCGACGCTAGTAACGAATAAGAAACCTATGTTTTTATATACAAAATTTAATTTTTGCGATCTTAGCATTAATTACCGAGCGCTTTGAAAACTAAACTTACCATTTTACCTAGGACTTTTTGAGAAATCAAACATTAACAAAGATTATATATAAGTATTCGTAAAGTTGTGTTTAACGCAATATATTACGGGGAAGAGTTGCAAAAGGGATTTTTCATCACTTGATTACGATCAGTGATGACGATAAATACAACTATGAACCTATGAACTTGTTGGAGACTGGCTGGAGTAATGCAATATGCAGATGGAAATATTTAAAAGCGAACCTGTATTCGCACGTCCTCGATTTAGCTATAGTACTGGCGTAAATTAGGACGTTAACTGCGAAAGTGTTGGGAGAGCTTGTCGGCCTTAGAACAGATTAAAATACAATGTATTACTATAACATTGCCAACTATATCCAAAATCTTAATGTGAATCACATACAGAAATTCTTATAAGTATACGTCTAAGATTATTCATCGTAAACATATTTTTTTGAAGTCATTTTCGACTGACGCAATTTTTTACGTGAATTGAAAAAAACCTAGTTACAAATTACAATATGTCTCAGACACAAATTTCGATTATGTAGATATACAAAGTCTTATTATTATGACTTTTTATTTAATTTTTTTTTTTTTTTTTTTTTTTTAAATTATTTTTAGAAAATAATTTGAATATTTAATTTATTTTTATTTACTCTTATGTATTACGAGTGTATATACATTTTTTTTTTATAATTCTTGGAATTTAATTTATTATTAATTTTATTTCTTATTTCGAAATTGAAAATTTCATTTTGAATACAAATTTGGTTTTTATAGTTGGATTTTGATTTTTGTTGTTGATTTGTTGTGCTATTTATAGGTTGGTTTTTTTTTCAGGTGACATTTTAAAAAATTTCATGTTTTTTGTTATATTGTGTCAAACTAGAAATATATAATTACTTTGGATTCGGTGGTATTATGCAAGTAGAAAGATTTTGTGGGAAAAAATACTGAGGACAATACACATTGGATAAGAGCATGTTCAAAAGGGAAAACTGCGAAGAAGCTTATGTCTTATTCAATGTTTTTATGTTATATTTCGAAAACAGATTCAATTTTACATCTTTATCTTGCAATTTTCTAGCAATCCTGTACTGAGAAATCCTGTATAGATCTGTATGTTTGTTCGATAGATGTTGCACTTTAACATAGAGATTCGTTTATAGTTCTGATTATCAACATTATCGTTCAAAATCTTGAAATCAACAAATACAACCCGATCCAACCACCACAGCTTTATAACTTTCGAGTATTCTCATAATTTTGTGTATATAAAAGCAGAAATCCGATACGAAAGTTTTTAAATATCCGAAAATCATTTGGTCCGGCTTTGGTACAAAGACATGTATACTTTGATAAGCAAGAAATAGATAATCTCTCAGATCTTGCAAACCTCAAGGAGGTTGTGCGAGACACAATCCGTACCAGCTTAAAATAACTCCAATAAGAGTATTAGGGAGGAAGTTACATCTTTAAAATTTAACTATAAATCTATTAAATTTAAATATTCCTGCTCCCCAACCTATGAGCATAAAAAAAGCTTTTCATTTTATTTTTAAAACACAAATCGATACGAAAATCAACAAAAAATCGTTTTTCATTTAATTTTCATTTTATACATTTGCTGTATAGAACATGTGTTACAGATTGTCAGAATTATCAAATATATTTGCCAATAAATTTCTGTAATATATAAAATAAAATTTTTTCAATTTTTTATTGTCTTATTAATATAAAATCGAGATTTTTTTCTTATCAAAATATAAAATGTAGCCAAAAACGAGTATGTGGTAATATTATTGCATACCCATATTTTGTATATATACAAGTTGGAAACATACGGGTTATGATATAAAGTTTATGAGGTAGGTTTTAAAGTTATAACAGTGTTGATTTAACATGTTTACCAACTTTGTTCATTTCATGTGACACATTTTATACACAATCCAAAATTTTGAATTCCCTAAACAGTATTTTTATTTAAATCTTTATTTGTGTTTCATAAACTCAAGGTAATTTTTAAGTGTCGGCGCGAATTTTTTATTTTATTTTTTACTTCATGTAAACAAAACGAGAAACATAAATCATAACCAAAGGCAGAAATTAAATGATAACAATTTAATTTAAAAAAATTGAAATTTGATATTTTCCTAAAAGGACATACTACTTTATCCCCTCGCAAACGCAAGGTTACTTCATTAATCAAAAAACACCGAAACGAAAAAATTCTTATCACTTCATTTTTTTTTGTGTCTGTCGCGAGGTTTTCTTGTTTTTTTTTTTAGTTTTAATTCATTTTTATTATCGCAGTGAGAATACAATGAAATATAATAAAGTAGCTGCTGTGTGCTTAGATCTAGTCCTGGCTTGGTAGATAAATTTTCTTGTATTTCTATATTTCATGGTTAAAATGGTTAAAATTTAATTTATATATTTATGAAAAGAAAATTTATTCTGAGAATTTTTGTTTTTGTTAAAGATAAACTTCCTATATATATATATAGGAAAATATTCTCCTGGAAATAAAAAGGATAATATTATTTATACAGTTTTTTTTGCATAAAAATTAAATAAATAATTTTTATGTATACAGTACAGTAGCACGAGTAAAAGATTTCAAACCGAAAGACAATTTGACAAAAAAGTGTATTCGAGTTTAATTTTCCTTGTACATAGACGTAATAAAGCGATATATCCTGGATTAATAAACAGAATTAATCCAATTACCAAAAGTCAACAAAAAAGAAACGGAATAAGTTAAAATCTTTTTCCGTTTATAAATGAACTACTTAAAATAACATACAAGAGACACGCATATCATGCCTTAGACATAAGGAACGTAAAATCAGGATAATATAAAAATGATGAATTATCATCGTTCAACAATGTCAAAAATATCATATGATTAAGCGTCTTTAAGTCCGATCCCCTTATACATTTTAGTTATCCCTTTAATATTTGTTCTATACGTATTAACATTTTTTGCGTGTACACATTCGGGATATGGGATATTCGGTAGTGTTTCCTCATAGTATTTTGCTGTTGATTTTCATATTTTGACAAAATCGAAAATTTTCTCATAAAAATGTATCTGATTGTGTTTGTTTGATTTTTCACCAGAACTACAACAAATTTAATTTTTTATTAAAGATTAGGATATTGGACACAGATAAATGATTGTTAAAATTAGAAAATGTCGTACAGAATATATTTAGGTTCATACAAATGTTGGATCTACATTTTGACAGCACTTTGAATATATACTGACTGTTTTAATCGGTATTATGTCAGTTAAGGATTGGTCGTTTGTGCAAGCTTCTCGCTTGCAGTGCCCATTATAGTAGTGCCCATATTATAGAAAATATATTGCCTAATCTACGTGAAATTTTGAGCTCTATTGTGCTAATAGTAATTTCAAGGTTTTGATGCCTAACATTGAATTGATGCCTAACAATTAAAATTGCCTAGCAATTAAACTGGAAAACTTCTCCAATGGAATTGCCATAGCATTGCCTCAAAAAGAATGAATTTCAAACAATTCTTAAATAAGCATAAAACCAAAACTTTTCTCTCTCAGAAACCTGACTAAGACCAGAAGCGCAATTTAATGTGAAGTGTTACACTATTATTCGTCAGGATAGATAAGATGGAGGTATTTGTATAGGTGTTCAACAAGGTATCGAATACAAAATTGTGGAAACTAATAATTGTACGTCAACTGAAGTTGTTGAAGTTAAAGTATTTACGAATTTTCATAATACTTGAATTATTGATTTTATCAATTTACATATTAACGAATCAGGTAATGTTGTCAATAATTTTGCAGAAGATAAGACCCTCATTATTGATAGAGATCATCTAAAAAGCAAATTCATCTACTATTATTGAAAATAGTGAGTTGCACTATTTCAAGATGTGTCTCTCCTTGAAAATGGCGTTATAATCATCAATTCATTGTATGAAACTTGGTTAGTCGCACAAACCACCTAGAAATGCAAGGGTCTGATACAAGATGCTCTAATAATACTCCCAATAATTATTCGTCAGCGGTGCTACCATAAAATCATTGTTTACGTGCAGCAGACGTGGAGTTAGTTGCGCGGACTTCACTTAAGGCTGTTGAGACCGTTTTGAACCAGGAAGACAACGTACCTAATGTTAATGCTTAGATGTGAATCGTATGTCCGGCACAATCAAGCAGGAAATAATGGTTGTATCTTCATTCATTGAACGAGACGCAAAGATATTGACTGTCGAAAGCATGGATTGGTTGCTTCAGACAAATAATGTACCAATATTAGTTTTCTGGATGCTAGTATTCATAAGTAGCTCAAATCAGTTAAACGTTTCAAGAAACCAAACATGTACGTCTGTTCCTTTAATTATGCAGGTGACTCGACAATAAATATTGATTGGGATTTTGTCAAGTTTTGATGAATATATACCACAGCAGCAATGACTATATGGAATTGGCATCTATAGTGACCTATCTATCAGTATATAAAGAACAAGCAGCACGAACCAGAACCAGCACAGCCTTCACTGCTGATCTTAAGATTTTCTTTAGGGCCGTCTTGCTTCGACAAAAAATCGAAATGTTGTCTTTTCGTTGATGTGGTCTAATATTGATATCTATAGAAATAAAATGGCTGACCTATTGGCTACTAAACGGCTACCAATCATGGATAAGATTAGATCGATATGCCAACCATTTCTTCCGATTACAGACGTTTTGCACAGCTCTATAGCAGACAGCACTGGCTTTTTTTCTGGTGAAATGGGACGGTTGACATTGGTTCTGCAATGAACCAATGACATTGGTTCACATTGGTTAAATGTACGGGTGGTTGTTGTTAGAATGTTAAAAGTAAAGAGTTAGTTCTGAAGTTTCATGCCAGCTTCCTGCGATTTAGTGACACAACATCCAAGTTGTAAGCTTGTCACGGGTTACACCCAGCCTTACCAGAGGTGGTAAAGTTTCCGCTATGCTGAGAAATTGCTATATATATGCCTGATTGAATGAAGAGCTGTAAACCCCTAAATGACGTTAATTTGTCCAGAGGACGACAGAATACCATTTGGGGTAATTTGGTGCCTGAGGAAGTTTAGGTACTAGTACCGAAAACGCATTTTAAAAGGTTGATATGATCATCTCAAATCCAAAAAGTTTCTGAAACAGTGTATCTAAGTGAAACATCTATTGATCCTCCAATGTTAAGGCTAAAAGTATGAAAACAGACACAAAATCGAGTTCTTAATGATCTCGCCAATGAATCGTTGAAACGATTGGGGCATTTCGTACTTCAGATGGCATTCGTAAACTCGAATAAGTCAAATACGGAGTAGTGATTACCGTCTTATAAACATCCTCAAGTATCTGAGGTAACGGTCTGGTACCGCATGTATATTAGTGAGACATTAGCTTCCTGCTAATGGCGATAATAATACAAAGGTGGGATTACTTAGCTGCAAACCACATTTTAAAAAAAACTATTGTTAAAAGCCATATGAAAGAGTATCATTGAAAACTCGTTGCTCTTCAAGAAATTCGATGGCTGAAAAGTGAAAACAATATTGTGTCAACTACGATATACATGAGATCAATACTATAGGTATGTTACGTTACACTGGAGATGACGTTAGTAATCTTGATATTAGGTTTATTCTGGGACCACAAACAAAAGCTATAGTTCCAGATTTTAAAGTAGCCTTATATGTTAAAACGGAGCTTGCGCGTGTGATAAAGACTCATTTTACAAAAATTTCACAAGTCAGGAATCACACGAGAACCAATATACATTTCAACTGTGTAGGTCTGATAAACGAAGATAAGAAAATGCACTATCAAAATCTTGTTAGCAGTAGCATTATGGAATCCAATTGCAGGTCTGATAATGAGAAAAATATAGAGGTATTAACAATTTCCAAGAAAATGTTTAAGTTCATCATGGTAGCTTTTGAATATAAAGATTAGCCAAACTGGAATCAGTAGAGATTTAAAATATTTTTTTCATTAAACCTGCTTTTCCATCGATACGACACGAACTTTTCAGGATAATCGTTTAGATAGTTTCACGGAGCTAAAAAGTTGTACACTTAACGTGTCTTATTTTGGTTTCAAATAAATGTAATAAACAATCAGAATAAATCAAAGAAACTTGGCTATATAGCATGAATGAATAATAAAAAAAAAAAAAGTAAAATATAACATCCTCATCCTTTGATACTAAAGCATATATAAAACTCGTCGAAGAAAAATGTTTTCGATATCTTGCAGAAAAAGTAAAATATTAAAACTCGGTAAAATGGTTTGAAGGTGGCTTGTGGCTAGTTTGAATTTTATTTTCTCCAGATTATTTGCAAAAAATGTTCAAGCCATTTATTACTTTGTATAATAAATTGATACTTTTATCTCATTCATAATTATCCAAAATAAAAGTTAATCCTTTAAGGAAAATCAATAAATCATTTACACAAGGATTTTTTGTTAGTTAGTATATCCATAAAATAGTTAGCAAACAATTATAATATTCCCAAAATTCACATAAAAATTTAATTTTTAATGCCTTAAGTAATAATAAAATTCATAAATTATATCCGCAAACAAAACATAAAAAGCCAGTTTTTGTTCCTGGAGAGATGATACAAATCTTATATGCGATGTAACGGTATGAAGAAGCACACCGTATCATTATATAATTATTTTATATCTTAACTCCTAATTAAGAACAATTTTTATATTTAGGTATATATAAAATATCTAAGACGAAAATACACGACACGGTGTATAACATCATAAAATTACACATTTATCTAATCCCTTTCCAAATTGCCATTAAGAAATATTTAAATGTGTCATTTGAGGGTCGTTAAAATTTTTGTTTTTAACTTTGCCAATTCTATAATATTAAGCAGGCAAAGAATTTCAATAAGATAAAATAAATTTCAGAGTAAATGTGTATGTAAAATAGTAGAGAATTGATAAATTGATCAACC
Organism: Tipula confusa; assembly: GCA_963556175.1. Classification (NCBI taxonomy): domain Eukaryota; kingdom Metazoa; phylum Arthropoda; class Insecta; order Diptera; family Tipulidae; genus Tipula; species Tipula confusa. The sequence continues at coordinate 83,383,115 of OY744476.1, read as the reverse complement.
AAATTGAATTGAATTGAATTTATGTGCGAGAAAGTTTTTACGGTATCTAACTGCACGGGAAAATAATTGCTGATATTTTTTAAGTCGCGTAAAGTTAAACAATAATATGTGAATTTTTAACTTTATACTTCCTGCAAGTATATAGCAACATATGTAGATACCATAAAAAAAAACTTATCAATTCGAGACAAAATTTAACAAATTTTTTCTATCTTGTTAAACATATTTTTAAATCAATAAAATCAGCGATTCTACCCTTCAATATATATTGTAAATTCTGCAAAATAAATTTTAAAATATATACGAAAGGGAATCGAACAAAAAAATAAGACAAATTTGCAAAATAACAACAGCCGATAGGATATAAGTGAGCTCTGCATAACACAAAAGTATAGAGTGGAAATTTTATGAGGTGTGTTATTTGTTACCTCAAACCACCCTCCACTAACAAAAAACATGTTGTTTCAACATTTTATTAACTTGCTATACAATATTCGTTTAAATTGATGTAATTTGACAACAAGAGGATGAAAAATTGTATTATTGCCTACTATTATTGCTACAACATATTATTTGGTTTTGTTGCGCTTATTTTCTATGAAAATAGATAAAGGGGTTTTACATGTGGTATATGTACATAGTGGTATACTTTGAATTACAATATTATTGTTCAACTTGAGTATTACGTTTAATTGGGTACACAAATATGGTAATTCTGGAAAGCTTAAACAATAGTATATATTATAACAATTTAACCGTCAAGTGCAACTTTTTAGACATAAAATTTAACATGAAAAATTCGATAATGCTCTCAATACGCTATTTTTATAACGAAACGGTCATTATCAATTTATCATCGACAGAACATCAAAAGTTATATTAAAACAATTTCACATCTGAGTGTTTAGTCATTAACCGACACCAATTGCCCTAAGAGTGGGCCATTTAAGGGTTTGTTTTTAAAATCACTATAAAATGAGTATCAATATTTTTTGGAAATTTTATAGAATGTTATTTTATAGAATGTTTTTAAAGCTGGAATTGTCTCTGGATTATCTGCATAACATCTATCCTTAACTAAACCCCATAGAAAAAAGGCTAACAGGATCAAATAACAACTCCGCGCAGGCTAATTGACATCACCAAAACGACACATTGTTCGGTTGCAAAATTTGGTGTGGGGGAAGAAGAAGATTGTCGTCGGATTGTAAGGCTTGTGGCGCCATTTTATTGAAACCAAATAAGGCCCACATGCACAGCGTCGATTTTAGACCATAAAAAGGTTTATTAGCAAGGAATAACGTCACAAAACTTACACTTGGTGCAAGCATTGGCTTCTGTACGATTTAGTGTGGCAGTTCCAAACCCCAAATATGGTAGTTCTGCTTGATTACCTAGTCCCAGAGATGGAATTGCGCTTCATCTGAAAAGATGATTTTTCGACCAAAATTGACGTTATAATCAAGCTGGTGTATGGCCTACACAGAGAACTGATTTCGAAGCGGATGGTCATTTGTTTTCAACGCCTGAGTTGCTGGACCTTGACGTAGGCCAATAATCCGAGGACTTTGTGTAGTATTCTCCTCAGGCAGGTGCGACTAATGGCCAATTGCTACGATCGGCGTCGAGTTGAACTCGATGAATTCTGACCTACACTTTGGGCCACCACCACAATATTTTTGGGGATGCACACTGTCCATGCAGCTTGGGGACCAATTCTGTTATCCAATAGCATGCCTTTCTCACGAACTCATTTTCACTACAGCGGTTCCGCTGGCTATGTGCGTGATAAATCTGTAAATCTTACTAACCATTTTCCAGTCCAATTCAATTTTTGAAATATGCTTAATTTATAATATAGAGAAAATTTTTATAAAATCCACGAAATCTTTCGTTGCAACAAGTGTAATAAAATGTTTGTTGTGCTCTGGTGAACAATATTTATCTGAACGCAAAAAATTCAAACATATGTCAGTACAGGGACATCTTGAACATAATAAAGGAATAAAGGAACATAATATACTTATATATAATTTTATTAGATACGGGGTTTTTCATAAGCAAGAAGTTTTGATGTAAGCTGGGTACTGTAAGGAGATATGTAGTTTATCTTCACAGGTGTCGTGTGAGGCCAAGAGCGAGTTGAATTTAGATCACATGCTATGATCCAAAAACAGTTAATTCGGTGACCATTGTTATTTATTTTATATGCGGTTAATTGCAAAGGCTGTCAACTAAATCGAGTAAAAACTAAATCGAGTATAATAAATAGCTCCATATTTTTAGCTGATCGTAAGCAATGGTGATCGTAAATTGATAAGATACTTCTGTTGCAAATAGGTTTTGAGCGCTATTGGAAGATTGGAAATACAGGAAGACACTAAAGTGGTCGAAGCTATTTATATGAGTGGGTGTTTGAGAAAATGCCAAGTGCAAGAGAAACTCAGGCACATTTAGTTGAAGTTTGTTATACCCCTATTAATCAAAAAGATATAAGTTAATTCAAAAGTTCTGGCAAATGGAGACAAAGAAAAAACTTACGATGAATAAATCTTCAAAACAACCACCGTAAAAATTCGAAAGGACAATTTCTAATCCAACTACAAGCATGATTTAAAGCATATGAGACTTTCACTGAATGTAGCGCTAACAAGGCAAATATAATTGAAAAGCAATTTTCGTAATAAAGCATTTTCCAGTGCCACATAGTACAATATAGTTAAGGTCTCACTAAGCTTTATTTGCCTCACCACGAGAAAATCTACAATGGTTTATGTTTGGTGGCTCAGCTAGAATCGGTTATGGACAACACAAACAAGCAACCTGTAGGTTACTTTGAACTATTATGGTTAACTTGACGTTATGGAAAGAAGCCAGCATAATATCTTCAAACACGAGTAAGGGAAGAATTAGCATGCAGTTGAATGAATATCAGTATCCGGAAATTTCAAAGCCATTATGAAAACACATAAGTATATTATATGGAGAATGTCATGTTTAAGTCGTTCCCTAAATAACGAGATACAGATGAAATGTGATTTAGTTTATGATTGTACTGTCTGGTGCTTGTATGAAGGTAAGTAAATAAATTTCCAATTAATGGCAATGCTTCTAGTATAAAGGTACTCGGATTGCAATAAAACCCATAGTTGAGGAGGTGCTTGGCTTATCAATTGAGTTGGGAGAAAAGAGGATATTTATCAAAAATATAGGATATCTGTCAGAAAAAAACGTATTTTTGATCCACTCGGATGGTGGTCTTTGTAAAAATAAACTTGATATTTAGAACTTACGTTGATACCTATTAAATGAGATGAACCGTTAGCTGTTGAGGTAGGATCAAAATTGCCTACAATTTCATGACTATGATTGCAGTTGTTGAGGTAATAAAGATACCGAACTACATGGACTTTATGATGTTAGCAAGCGAGCTTATGCTGCCGTAGTAAGGCACATAAATATATTGTATATAACAGGAGTAATTTGCACCAGGTTAATTGCTATGCTAAAAGTAAGATCGCATCGATTAAAACAATATTAACTTTCGTTGAAAATTCTGCGCTGCATTACTTTTATTACATTTGTTGAAATTATGCTATAGAAGAGTCTATACGTTATGTTTAGCTGAGATACAAGACAACGAGTATTGATTTGATAATTTATCAACACGAGTTTTATCTTTCTGTATATGACAGTAATGAGCCTAAAATTAGTGTTTAGAAATGCAATGAAGAACAACAAAATGAAAAATTAGTGGAGTTGATACAAAGAGAAAAACTAATTAAAGCAGAATTACTTTGTTGGATACATCTACAGAAAAGGTCATAAAAAGATTATTAAACCTAAGATTTTTGAATCCATTTATTGATAAAGATGGTGTTAAGATCGAGTTAACGGACGTTTTAAAAACCCTACTATTAAAGACCCGTATCCTATCATCATCAAAAACAATGTTTGGTTGAATATCATATCGCACCAAATATCGGCAGCTACTGGTTTGCAGCTGCTTCTTGGACTGTTAAGATAATAGTATTAACTCATTTAAGGTAAGTTGTACGTCAGTAGTATTATTCATCTGAGTCGACATTTCTGAGAATGTATTATTCGTACAAAGTCGAACATTTACGTTCATTTATAAGAGATGGATATGTTTTCGCGGAACTTTTGTATGGTGTACCTCAAACGAGGACGAGCCGAAAACCAATCATGTTATATCATTACTTATTTTGTTGTAAAAAAAGGCAGTTCATATTGTAACAAAACTAGTAACAAAACTCTGATATATACCACTGTTTCTTTATATTTGGACATCATCAGCAAACATGTAAAGTTAATTAGAAGATTCTATAATATTAATGTCTATAGAAAATAATAAGGACCCTGAAGCCTGAGGTATGCCGGAAGCAATAGGAGAGAATCAGACAAACTGTCACTAAAAAATAAATGCAATAAAAATATCTAAAAAAGATAAAGAAGTCAGCGATTTTTTTTTAAACAGTGTTTGTTTTTAAACGATTATCTCAAAAGCTTTAGAGACAGAAGTTCAAAACTTATTGGCCAGTTTAGTAAGACTAACTTTTGAAATTGAAATTATCTTACTTAGCTTCTACTGGTCGACGTGATGATAAAATTAAAATGTGTAACAAATATTAGACGAAAGGAAAAGCTCGTTTCACGAAATTTAAATACACATTGCTCAAACCAGACTATCTAGCACTATTAGCCTATTGCATGAACCGAGGTCAAACATTACGTCAGAAAATCTTAAAAAGAAGAGAATGGTCTAAAATTTCTTTGTATAATTTTTATGTTTATAGCTAGCCTATTGAATACAACAGCCCCTTTTCAATACGATTTTAAAATAGGTGAAGGTGTACTTACTAATTTGGCTTTAAAATGTTTCCCTTTATACAAACCTACATAAACCCCTATAACCATAACTATATAAGTAGAGGAAAAGTTCTATCGTTTTGAACAAATTCAAGCCAATTTCAGAGAAACAAAGAACATCTTATCTAAATCATCATTAAAAATAATGAATCTCGTCAATATTGGCTGTAAAAATTTGAACCTTTAAACTAGCTTACGATTACTTTCACAACACATTAGAAATTAGATTACTCATAGAGCTAGACGATATCCATAAAGCCATTAAATAATGAAAACATAAATTAAATAAATCCAACGCCATATACTAGTGATCATTGCACCTGATGTCGAGGACATGGGTCACTATAATTTTGATTGATGTGATGAATTCTCAAATAAATAGTTAAAATGAACTGTAGGCTTTGACCTCGAAAAATAAACGTGCGAGACTACCGCGGTTATAAAATTTTACAGTACACCAGCCCTATCATCGTAAATTGACAAGTCTAACTTTTTTTCTATACCTAAAATCATTTTCAATTTACCATCAAAACCAATTAATCGTGATTTCCTGATCCATCCTCTCTCTACTACATACACAAAAATATATATTGTGCCTGTCCCTGAAAATGCAAATTTACAAATCAACTTCGGGTTTAATGTGCATGCGCAATAATAAAATACCAACCCTTACACTATGTAAACGAACAGTATGTCCATTTCATTTCACTTTTTGTGGTGTTAGTTAATTTTTAATTTTTTAATTTTTTTATAATTTAATTTTAATTATTTTAATTTATTAAATTTTATTCACCTTATCCAAGATACCGTACAAATCAATAAAAAAATATTAAATCATTTGAAATGTAGTTTAAAAAATTCTAAGAGGTGTCGCGTCGATTGTTTAAAAATTAAAATTATAAATAAATGTGTCTTAGCTAAGATTCTTATATGAAGTGGTGAATAACATTTTTATGTATTTGTTTTTCTTTTGATTACTTTCTATATTCAAACGTATATATTTGTATATATACGTTTGTTTGTATATAAAGTATTTTTAGTGCAATACAAAAACAAAATAAAATAAAGTGAAAAATTATTTCATTGCGAGAGAGGAGAAAATTTTTTTGTGATAGTGTGAAAATTTTATTCACCTCAAATTAAATTGTGTATCGACTAAAATCGTGCGAAGAGAAATTTTGCAAACAAAATCGATTCTTATTGGATTACTTGTATTATTTATGATTTATGATTTATGTTTTGTTAAAGACGATGTAGCTATTTACTGTAGATCTTTCTACAAGATTTTGATCCAAAACACGAAGAAGACATAAAAACATTAAACAGTAATGGGAACAAATTAAAAAAAAAAATTAATTGATTCGCTCTTATGTTACGTCTTATAATAATGTTAATGCATTTCGCGAGTGAATTTTTTATTTTTTAAATTTAATTTAAATGTCCGTAATAAAATGAAATATTTAAATCAATAATCATAATTTGTCATAATTCACAGCGTGAGTCCAATAATATATGAATAATCATCAGAGATTCAGAACAATTTATTTGTGTGTTGCTTAAAAAAACACTATAGTGGTCAGTGTAACTTGTTTGAATGAAATTTTGGCGTATTATTAACGTTGAAAATAATTTATGTTGATATCACCGATCGAATATCACAGTGAATAAAGTTAAATTGTTTAGATTGAGTGGTTCTTTATCTAAATACGTAAAAGTTTATTTTAGGTAATGTCCGAATTCTCAGTAAAATTAATTTTACAAATCAAACTTATTAAATACCGAGAAATTGGCGCAGTGGTTAAAGCTGTGGTGTTTGGGTTAGGAGGTATACAGTGTTCGAATCCCAATGGGGGAAAGATGTGAAGGGTTACTTCATGCCCCCTGTTGGAGTGCAGAATCCATGGGCCGAACTATTGTCCATGTCAGTGCAAGCTGGCTGGAGCAATGCACTGTGCAGATGATAATTTAAAAGCAAACCTGTATTCGAGCGTCCTCGATTTGGCTGGCGTCCTCGAATTAACCACGAAAGAGGTTGAGAGAACATCAACTCCAGACAAGATTGCATGGAATAAAACATAAAAAAAACGATTAATGCGCAACATAAGAGTTGCCTTAGAGATTTTATTACAATTATTATTTTTTACGCTGTTCCTGACATATTCGGATATCACTATAGATGTTGAAACAGTAGAATCATTAGTAAGTTAATACTATAAATGGCCATTTTGCCGGTCGTGTCCCTTTTGGTAATTGTAATACTACAAAAGGAATATTGCAAGGTAAAGTTACTCGTAGGAACACACACTAAATTCTTGACGGCATCTATAGGACCATCTCCAGTGTCAAATTTGGAACTGATGGCCATGACTAAAGCTGATTGGAAACTTTAAATGTCTCGGGTCAGTCAAATGATCAAAGAATGATTTAAGAGGTAGATACTGAAGCTTGCATTGCTGTTGATGAAAAAATGTTTCTATTGCGGATAGACATATGGAAACAAAAGCTAGACTCTGACCTACAATGACAACAGTATTAATTTTTCGTTCGATCTATACAAGTCATTGAAAACCTGTATCGGGATGAATTTCGAAACTAGGCAACTTCTCGGAAATTGCGACATTATCGGATTCATCAAATTCAATAAAATTAAGTGACTTGGTTGCGTGAAAAGAATCCCATCAGATCAAACAATTAAGAGTCCCAACGATGTTCGGGTGGAAAAATCCCCCAATGGGATATAAAGCCAAAAAGACAAACACAGAGAGGAGAGAGTCAAAAAGAAAAAAGAAACTAATTTCCCAGCTCTAACATCGAAACAAAAATTCAGCTTTATATTTTTAACAATTAAAAATTAAAAAATCGACAGGTCAAAATTTGATTTGCATAGAACAATGCTTGTGGCAAACTTCGCAGATTATACCGGCATTAATAGAACTTTTATACGTTAATTGTACATTAGATTTACGAGATGTACATTAGATTCGCGAGATTTATGTTGGCGACTTATTAGGACGTCGTTTGGCGTCAGCATGACACTTCTGAGCGAGCCGTGATCTACTCTTAGCGTTTCCTGTTTTCTTTTTCTTTTGCAAATCAGCGGTTTCGCTGAGGCAAAGTTTTATTTCTTCACAAGGAAATACTGAGAAACCAATTCATATGTTAAGAGTAATATTGATAAGACATTGAGCATTAGGTTGGTGTGCAAATATCTTATACCTGTTTGATATTGAATAAATGTAAAATATGTCACTTTTTTCACCAGCAATTGAAGTTTGTCATCTTCAAAAATGACATTTAGAACTGTTAAATGTCAAAGCTTCTAAATGTGGTGTCGATTACCGCAGATCAATAAAATTTCTGCACATATGGAAATGCGGGTTATATACATTTAAGGATTTTAGTTTTTATAGAAAAATCCTTGTTCATATTCGAAACGATAAACAAAGTAGTTATCTTCAAAAATGATTATGGTGGCCCACTGACACTGGGGTCCGATCACTTCTAAATTTTAATTCTATTACCATCGGGAACAAGCCTATATGCTCTTAATTTCAGATTAATTAGCTGACAACAAAATGTACGTTAATATAGATAAGTTAATAAAACGTAATCTGATCACCTGCATTTTATTACCTCAGGTCATTAAAACGAAAAAAGATTAGAAAAGACTACCGAGAACTTCAGAAACTACTTTCTGGTTCTAATGTCCCGCTATTTTTTTAACTATACTTGGCTTTAGCATCGTTAAAGAAACGTATATCAAACTCACAAGTTCACCAAATCAATCCATTAATAACTGGTCATTAGATCTAGCGATCTCATGACTGGAGGAACACCAAATTGTGTTACTTGAAATACGAGCAATAGTGACAGACTATTTTAACCGCTCATGAGCCGAAATGGTTTTACAACTGTTCAAATGTTGAAGCTGTGTGCGACGGGCATGTTAATTGAGTACTATATGTGTATATAGTCTTAACTGTATTGTTTAGATGTAATTCTAGCGAATTATATGAATTTGTACGTAATATCTAAATAATTATTTTTCTAGCGGTTATATATGGTCGCTACGGTACTTCTCTGCGATTGATTATCTCCCTCACTTTGATGTGAAGTGATACTGTATCAGAATACCCCTAAATATTGCGCTATGTTACAAACCCATGTCGCTTTAAGAGTAGAAAGAAAAATCAGAAGAGAGTTGCTTGTATTATATAGCGCCGGGAATTTTTATGACTTTTATTTTTGACCACTAACATGTTAAAAAAATATTAAATCTTTATCGTGTTAAATATTTTCACTTATATACAATACCGTCTTAAAAATTATTCATGAATTAGAATAATTTAACACACAACAAAACAAAATATTCATCTTACAATCGTAAACATACCAACAGGCAACAGGTAAAAAAAAACACAACCAAAACAAAAACTGGAATTAAATTTAAATAAAAACAAAAATTTCAATTTCATTTGTTGCCAATTTGTTGAAACATTAGTTTATTACCACCTATTGTGAACTGTGACACTGTTTCCCATGTTTTTTGTGCGTTTTGTGTTGCTCTTGCATCCAGTATTGTTGTTAACTGAAAATCACATCACACCGCAGGTGATATATCTGGATTGATTTTTATTTTTTATTTTATTTTCTTCCACAAGTCCATTATTGCAAGTTTTATTTCTGTACTGTGTTTAAGATTTATGCGCGTATGCAAAGTACGGTATGAAACTGGGTGATTGTTAAAATAATATATATAGTTTGGTGTCTCTATAAAGATAATGCTGTAACGAATTTAACCACCATCTTGTAGATATGCATTATAAATTCATTCAATAAAATTTTATTCGATTCAAATATTTGAAGATGAAGATGTTTATTTTATACATATAAACGATTTATTTGCTCTAGAGACAATATAATAATTATGTTAGCTGTCTGTGCAAGCAATAAAATTCACGTCACATCGTAATGTTTTAAGTAAGTTGTATATTTAATACATAGTTACTTATGTTATTTTTAATTAAATCATTAATCTAAAGTCAAAAGCGGGAAAATATTTTTATTAATTTAATTTATTAGTTTTTCACATGTATACAATCGCACATTATAATATGAACAGGTAAGAAATTTTAATTATAAGGTTAGAAAATAATAAATTAATTTAAGATCAAATTTTATTGATTAGAGGCGCGAGTGTATCTCTCTCTATATATATACACACATACATTATATACAGTCGAGTATAATTTATTGAGAACTTGCATACAATATTCGATTTGGTTGAAATCGTTTAAATGTGAAAGGTTGATTTTTGCAGGATTTCACATGAAAACAATTGATAAAAAGCAACTGATCGATTTCTTTAAACTATTCGATACTGAAATGTCTTGCTAAAGTCTAAAAGAAATACAGAGTGAGCTATCTGTTGGTCCTTTTTTCAATCAATGAATTTTTGTACTTAATGTCATCTGTGCTAAAAAATTCTTTGATATATGAAAAGTCAAAAATATGCCATTTATTCTCATGGAGTCGTTAACAACACAACAACGCATTTTGATTGTCTAAATTTATTATGAAAATAATAAAAAAACATTTCGTAAATTTCGAGTTTTGGTTCCATGGATATCCTACTGAGCGTGCAATTGGCAAAATTATTGATCGTTTTGAAGAAACTGGTTCACTGGAAGGTCGTTGACCGTATCAAGATGTTCGTTCACTTCGTACTCTTGATGCAGTGGCAGCTGTTAGTGAAAGTTCATAATGAACCAAGCATATCAACCAGACATCGTTCACTAGAACTAAATATTTCACGAACCATATTAAGACGCATTTTGCATATTCACAACAATATTTCAATCGTCGTCGCTTTGTTAATTGTATGCTTGAACGAAATAAAGTTTCAAGGTTTTCCAAGAAGTTCAGATTTAACACCACTTGATTATTTTTTGTGGGGTTATTTGAAAGGTAATGTTTATGCTAACCACAAACAATTCAACAACTTAAAAACAACATTCGAGCTGAAATTGAGATCATTGATCCGCTTTTATTGGAAAAAGTCATCTAAAATTTTGATATTCGGATGCAGGCCTATAGACGAATCCGTCGTGGGCATATAAACCATCTTCCATTATCAAAACAAAATTTGACTTTTTGATTACCTCCGTAATCCAGCATTTATACTAGTTGATTGATGGTGCGCTTCAAATGTGAAATTCCCAAGGGTCTACTTGTTCAAAGTACAGTTTTAATTGGTAATAATAATTAACATTTATTGAATGGTTTTTGTTTGTTTTTACATACAGAGTACCATTTGTTTTGGACTGAAGTTTGCCCAACTATTTTGCGGTTAATTTTCATATCCTATACTGAAAATTATGACAATTATTTTTAGAGAGCAACGAAGCATTACTATAGTGAATTATTTTTGGCCCATGGCAAGATAAGTATGAATATTATATACGAGGGCAGAGTGAGAAGTTTGGTAAAAAATGAAACAAGGAATAATCCGATTTCTCCAAACCTTCAAAATAGTCGTTTGTTTCATCTTTTGATGATCTCTTCATTAGAGCCAAATCTTTTTCCGCCGAGCCATTTCTACAAGTTCGGAAGCAGTAAATAATCGCAGAGGGCTAAGTCTAAAAAATATGGCGGATGTGGAAGCAATTCGAAGCGTAATTCATGGATTTTGGGCATGGCAACTATATACGTATGCACCCGTGCATTGTCTTTATGGAAGAGAACTTTTTTATTCGCCAAATGCGGTCGTTTTCAAGTTGCAGTAATATTCGCCGACGACTGTTCTCTCCTTTTGAAGGTAATCGATGTGGATTATGCCACGTGCATCTCAAAAATTTCAATTTGCAGTAATATTCGCCGTTGACTGTTCTCTCCTTTTGAAGGTAACCAATGTGGATTATGCCACGTGCATCCCAAAAAACTGTGGCTATGACCTTGTTGGCCCATAAAACCGCCTTAGTCTTTGGCGCAGATTCGCCAGTAGAAATCCACTGTTTAGACTGTTCTTTGGTTTTCGGTGTATAGTATCCATATATGGATCCTTGTTATTTTGCTTGAACATCGCTAAACCTGCCTCTGAAGTTGTCACATGTGTGGGTTTTTTCGATTGTAAGCAAACGCGGCACGCAACGTGCGGATAGCTTTTTCATATTCAAATGTTCGTGTAATATATTGCGCACACGTTCATCTGAGATACCTACTATCTCAGCTATCTCGCGCACTTTCACTCGTTGCCATATACATTCATTGCAAGAGTAATGCTGCATTTTGGGTCCATGCTTAATTTCATTATAAAAACCGTAGCATCAAAATTGGGTCTGAGCCAAATCCAAGGTATTGGCGGTTATCTATACGCATGGAGTGCAAATTTTTTGTCATTGAATTTTGTCCCTAGTCAGCAAGTATTCTATTTCAATAGAGGTCCATATTTTACCGACATTTCTAAGTTTTAGCCAACTATACAGTAGGATCCATCCAAATAGTCGATTCCATCTAACATGCAACTTATGCTGACCTAAGATTTTACTCACCGCAACAAATTGATTTACTCATTGGCAATGAACTATTTTTCAGGCTATAGTCTTTTGATCAACGTAAACTAGGCAATAACCTCTTAATACTTCAGAATATTGCGTTAGGATGGGTTGTGTCAGGAAAGATACATGTTCCTGTATCAAACCTGTAATTTAATTGCCGTAAATTTTTCATCAACTGATTTAGGCACTCTTATGGAAAGGTTATATGGTCTATCGAAGAAAAAAAATTAGATTCAAGATTCAATTTTAAGCAGTAAATGCGAAATTCATTTGATTAAAAAATAAACGAGGGATGTTTCGTCGTTCGGTTGCCATTTTCTCATACGGAAAATTACAAAAATGTATCGCCAGGTTAATGTTCCCCAATGAGAAGCGGTTTATTTCGAATGATTTCTTGCTTACATATCAGCTCAATTCAGTTACATTCGTTCGTTCCTAGCTACGCGGTGCCTTCTTCAACAGGTACTTGATTATAAATCAGAATATTCTGTGGCAAGCTTTACATCTAGGAAGATAATGTTGGTAATGTATGTTTAAAATCTCATTAGCGGATATAATCTGAAGGAAGAACTCCTCGATATCAAGAAAAAGGTTTTGTTCGTACTACAGTATGCTGGTACGTCACTCCAAAAATGTTTGACAAATGATTTATCTCTTCTTACGGGTACTCGATGAGGATCGTGAGCAGCCTGCATAAATATAGGATGACGAATTTATCAAAACTTTAGATTTATAATAGCAGTCTAACTCCGATACATTTCACATTAATGGCAACCTTTGCAAAGATTCTCAGAGAATAACAAAACGTATAGTGATTTCTAAAATGACATATATTTTTGACCCAATTGGGTTGATATCACCGAAGTCAAACTTTAAAGGGTGTTATCATTAGATTATTGTGTTCGAAATCCCTGATTTCAGTAAAACAAACGGCTTTGCCTCGCCTTGAACTTTTTTCCACTCAGTTACAATCAAAATTAACAGCAATGATCAAGCATCATTGAAACTTTTCAGTTGATACTATTATTTTTTAACAGATTCCTTGATTGTCTTGCATTCGTTGAACGCCCGTCTAATAATTGGAAAACTTTAGTTGATAACCGACCGTAAAGCATTCAATCTCTAGATGCAATAAAAATGCGCCACGTCGTGGATTATTATTAGAGGATATTACTATACTAGCTGTAGTGGTGTGATCCAAGTTTTTGGCATTCGACGAGTCCTGGTCTCAAGTATTCTTACCATCAGATGACGTCAAGTTTTTCGAGCATCGAAACTCTATTAAACTGTTAGTTGCATAAAGTTTGATCAATTAAACACAGTTGGATAAAGTAGAAGAAATTTGAATGCATATCCATGCAAAGGGTCCATTTTTCACTGTACAAACTGCTTAAATAAGTTAAGCTATACAGATCTTACACAATGCGAAAAAACTGCTTATGAATTATTCCATTAACTAATCGAATGTCAGATCGTTCGCATATAAGTACTTCAATATCTGGTAGATTGAAAAGTTGCACTTATTTTAAAGGACACATTTTGGGAGAACAAAACATGGAAATCTAAACATTAATTTAGTCAGTCGACCAAAATGCCATTAAAAAATAAGTTATTACCAATGCCCTGGGCTTTCTTAAACAATTCACAACTTTACTTTCAGAGGCGTTAAGACAAAGCTTGGTCAAGTCGCACCACTATCTAAATTAACTCCTATTATGCACTTTAAGGTAATCCTGATAATTTCTCAAATGCCAAAGTTGAAAATGACTAAATAATACATGATTAAGCACTGTTGAATGTTCAGGATAAAATTTATGTTGATTTACTGAGATAGAATTCTTATATTTAGAAACAAAAAATACGGTCATTGAATAATGATTCAAATAGTTTTAGACAATAAGATGGAAATCCAACGATAGATTTTGACATATGATTTTTCACGAATTTTGAAAATAGGTTTCAGATGAAACAACATTTCCTTAATGGCATGAAATAGCACACAAGACAATCTCAACATATGCACACTCTGTTGGCACAAGAGGATGCATGAAAAGCATTAAAATACATCGGTAGAACAAAAACATGTAATTTTAAAAATGAAGCAAACATATTAGTTATCTCTTTGGTAACATAATTTAAAGACATTTATAAAGGCATATCCTTGTAGTTCCGTTTCCAAGCAAAATAGCTTTAAAAACATTTAGGGTTATTCCTAATATTTGAATTCATCTCAAAGAATATAACTGTACAAAAACAGATTTAAACATTTAGATTTACATTTAAGAAAGCTAAACAACTCATAATTTTCGGTAGACGGATTTAACCGACATTTTTTTTAACTTCATGGTTCGAGTATCGACAAAAGAACTGACTGCCAATATGCAACCAATAGAATTAAAATAACCGATGGAACTACAAAAATCATCGTTAATTCTTAATACTAACATAATTTTCAAAAATTAATGGAATGTGCAGCAATAAATGAAAAACACTCGAAGAAAGTCAAGGATTATCACAAGGAGTCAATGTTCTTTATACAATTTTATTGATATAAACACTAATTTGAAACGTTATTGCTCCGGTTCATGATGTTGTTTTTGTGAAAATGACAAAAAATGACAGAAAATCTAATTTTTGAGAAGTTAAAATCTCCCAAAAATCATTTCCGAATCGAAGTCAGCAGCTTTAAATGGCTATTTGCTCTTAGTACTCCCTAGAATAAAAGGTTTTAATATTCCAAGAACCCTTTAATTAGAAAAATGTTAGTAAAACTGTTACAAACCGATCTAGGGAAGATTTAAATTTGCCTATTAAATATGGAGCAGGGCACAGAATTTAAAAAAATTATAGTCTTAGCCATTCTAGACGGTTTTTGAGGATTCTGGTACAACATGAGCCACACATTTGTGATGCGTACAAACCATATTTACTGAATAACCGCAGTGATTGGTAAACACTAAATAGTTAGCTATAAACTTGAAAACTATGGCTTATGTAAATATTGTTCCCCTATTACTTTTTGATTTACCACTAGAACAAAAGACAAGATTCAAGATGAATAAAAACAAATGATTACATTTTCTTTAGATTATGATTCGAAAATGTTGTTATGTTCGATTTCGAATCGAACAATATAATGTATTCGAATAATATTATTTTACGTCTACCGCACACCGTATACTCGTATAAACTCGTATATACATAGGAATTGAAATTATGTATTTATTGTAAATCCATCTTATATATTTCAAATGTTCATTTTAAATGGTTATTATTATTGTTATGATGGTCGTAATAGTAATAATCATCACATTATTGACGAAGGTTTTTTCTTTTATTCATAATATCAAATATATAAAAATATTTAGATAATCGACACTTACATTTTGTAACAAATAACAAAGAGGGGTGGAAGGTAATCCACTTGTTCTGGCGCCTTTTTTTTCCAATGCCATTAATATAAGTAAGTGAAAGTCAATACAAATTTTGCGTTTGGTTGTAGGCTACAAATTTACGCCTTATATACTTAATAAATCATAACAAATTAATTAAATTATAAATTTATTATTGGTTTTTATTAGTAAACACTATAAAAATTATAAAATCGTTATATAAATAATAATGATATACAAACCAAACCAAATCGTTATAAAAAATCTTTAAACATCATGACCTTTAATTTCCCGCCATTCCAAATTTATGATTATGTTTTATTACACTTATCGAGTGTGTAACTTTTTGTTATGTTATGTTTTTATGTTATTTTCATTATACACAATATAAATATACACGAGCCTTCCTGATTTCGTTTTTATGTTGTATGTATATTAAATTCGCATGATAGTAATTAATTTATCATAATTTTAATTTTTTTAAGATCGTTTTATATTTTATTTATTTTTTAATTATAAAAAAAATACGATCATATAACATAACGTATACAAAAACATAAACCACAGCATTATGTGTATAAATATTACATGCAGGAATGAAAATATGTACTTCAACATGATTGCTATAACAACCAGCTGATCAAAGCTGATGTGTGGATATGGCAGTTGTTTCGATGTATATCATATTTTTGTAACAGTATATAAGCAGATGATTACATGTATCACTCACACTTATTTGGAGTCATATTTTCAGAGTGGAAGGTACCGTTGGCTATTTAAAAGAGTTCTTTGGCACTGACATTTTACACTGGAAAATGTAATTCGGTGACCGCATGAATTTCTAATTTCATAATAATTGCTATTTTATATTTAATGAATGAATGGCCAGTTTAAATGTGAACCACACATGCACACGGTGCTCCTTGATCTAAATAACGAGGCTCTGGCGACCGAAACACGTGGGGATTTTTGTCTTCCGAGAACCTAGTAAATGAAGTTCTCACCTACGACCCTGTACCAACCGGCACTGGTAACGGTTGGTAGATATATTATTATAAGATTTATACCCCAGCCAGAAAATCAGCAGAGATGCGACAAATCCACCCACTATTCGGAGGTCGGCTTAAAGGATTCTGGGGTTGTGTGAACTATTGCTTGATGATAATCCATTTTCAAGAAGCTCTAAGCTTTGAAAATCAAGTTAACGGAAATGACAAACTAAGCGTCGAAGCTAAGCAACAAAGTAATGCTGCTAAAAAAAGAAAAAGATAATTTAAAAAGGGCTTTACAAATTAAGGAATTCGAGGAGCGTCTTCAGAGTAGCAATAAGGCAGACTTAAACGAAAGATTGTCTGACTAAAACAAACTAGTAAGAGAAACAGATTGCGGGTCTTAAAAAAGAAAAGGAAAAGCAAGAAAAGAAAAGCTAAGTCGTCTCCCGAAAGTGGAGAGATTCAACAAAACCACCTCTTAAACCATAATAAAATAGCTGGAATACAATGAAAAGCACCTGAACCAACTAGGCAAACCTAAAGAGAAGGTTTGCTACCAATCACCGCCACCAATTACTATTATTGCCATATCCAATTATGTATGTCTCGATGCAAACAATAGTGAAATCAGTTACTGATAAAAACAAACAATAGTGAAATCAGTTACTGATAAAGAATACAGAAGTGCATCAGTTAACAATAATATAAAGAAAATTAATGCATCTGATTCTGAGACGCATAGAGCTTTGGCTACAAGTATGGTATAATTGAAATTGCAGCAAATATTCTCAAGAGAGAAAAATAGGAAGTGCAGAAGATGTTCAAATCACTAAAATGGGATTGACCTTATTTATGCTATTTAATAACAAAAAACTGTAGAAAATATATGTAACATAAAGGCAATCCTCGACATAAGTCAGAATAGAACCGTTGAGAAAATCAGCTGACCAAATTCTTCGATGTAAAAAGCGCCCAGACTATAACCACACCTAGATATATTATGGACGAGACCCTATAGATGTGTCGGATGTGCTGGGAAACACATCGCCAAAGCAAGTCCTTCAAGTAAAAACATTCCAGCAAAATTCAGAAACTGCAAAGGGCAGCATCCAGCAAATTATAGAGAATGTAAAGTAGCTAAAGAACTACAAAGAATAAGAAACAAAGCGATACTACAAAACAATAGAATATCTGTTGAAAAGGGAGCCTATACTATAAATTTAAAGAAGTGAGTATCACTTTTAAGCAAACACGATTAAAAATCGAAAACATACTCCAATACCTTAATGCTTGAAAAGATTCTATTATCATAGAAGCCTTTAACATTCGGCTTGTGAAAAAAACGCGCAGAAAAGCTCTAAATAGGCGCTTAAATAATTAAAGTGAATTAAATCCCTTCTATGATTTACTAAAATATGGGGATGAATCAAACACTTATAGAATAATAATAAGGCAGTTGTTACACTTAGGCTGGTGACTCACCAAATCAGAAAAAAAATTTTTGTCGTACCTTAAAACGGCTTGCGCCAAGTTCCCTACGTTTATATGGCGATATGCACACTGCGTAAAACAAAACTAAAAACTGTTTTGCTTTACTCAGTGTGCAACGCCTATAATCGTATACCGATTAATTAAGCAACAAAAAGTCTAAAAAGACCTTAAACGCAAGTATACCTCCAAGTAAATGTGATGATGGAACTTGGGATAGGAGTGCTTAGGAAATAGTTGATTTGTTTGCATCATATTTTGGAGATACTTTCAGATCTCTCCCAAGACAAACTACACGTAAAAACATACCACTAGTTAACAAAATAAACAGCCAAAGCATAAAACTTGTATCTTTAAAAGAATTAAAATTTGAAATCATGAATATCTATAGCTCAAAAAAATCTCCTAGCTATTAACTAATTATATATATAGGAATAATAGTTAAAGCACTACCTGAAAAAGGATTACGAAAGCTACTTCAAATAATTTATGCAGAAAATTTATGACTAACTTTGTTCCACACTAATGGAAAGTTGCAGAAGTGATAATGATTCCAAAACAAAACAAACCACCTAACGACAAAAAATCGTTTAGAAACAAAACAAACCACCTAACGACGAAAAATTGCCGCTTATATGAGAGTTAAATTAATCATAGAACAAATAGATCTTATTCCTTTCCAAAAATTCGATACCAGAGAAAAACATTCGATTATAGGTTCACAGAATTTCAGACATAATTGAAGATACGCTAGAAAGCAAAAAAGTATATTCAAGTATCTTCTTGGGTGTAGCGCAAGCATTCGATAAAGTATGGGACAGATGACTAGAATATTTATAGTAAAATATGAAGATATAATACTCCTCATTAACGAAAATTTCAGCAGGAGTACTACAATCACAAAGTAGTGTATTAAGTCTAATTCTTTACATCCTATACACAAGAGATTTGTCAAATACAGATGACTTTTGCTGATGACACTAGAATCTTAGCAATTGGTAACAATGCAGAAGAAGCAACGAGAAAAGTGCAAGGAGCCACTAACATATTGAGTAGCTGGACAAAAATAAGAATTCAATTTTTCATTTAAACCAAATCGTTTTATATTAAGTTCACCAACAAAAAAAATAGCACAGTAAATCCCACATGCAAATACAGCCAAATGTCTAGACATGACACTTGACGCTATGCTTAAGTGGAAAGAGCATGTCAAAATAAAAAGAAGAACTTAACATTAAACAAAGGAAATTGTTTTTGGCTTATATAGTTAGTAATTCTAAGCTATCACTACATAATAAACTGCTGCTATATTCGTAAACCAATATGGACCTACGGTATTCAGCTTTGGGGATGCACCAAGAAGACCTATGTAAAAATAATACAATCATTTCAAAACAAAGTTTTACGTGGTAGTATAAATAGACCATGGTACGGCACAAATGATAATCTTCATAGGGACTTAAAGATTGAATACATCGACGAAGAAATCAGGAAACACGCAAAGAAACACATACTTCGTCTTTATCAACATGAAAATGTCTAGATTTGCCGTATGATGGATAATACAAATTTACTAAGACGTCTCCTAAGAACGAGACCTCTAGAACCCAGGACAGCTAGTATAAAATAAACTAATTCGGGACTAACCAATGGGTTATATCCCACAAAAAGAGAAAACTAGATATTAAAGACAAATTACTAGATGAATTCAGTTGTATAATAAAACTAATAAAAAAATAAAAAGTAATACATAATTTAAATCTAAGAATAATTAATTTGATTTTAACGGTGCGATCTTTGTTTAGCAGTGAGGGACGAGAATTACTTTATTTTGATTCGTTGTATAGAATTAGATTTGTAGCAAATATTAGAAAGAAGCAAACTGAAAACCCAGATTAAAATAACTATTTATATGAGAAATGGTTCGTTCAAATATTTGATTTAGAAAAAAAAACTTTCTATAGGAAGCTCTCAATTTACTCTTTTTCCTAGTTGTTTAAATATGCATATAAAGGCTTTGCACTCCCAAATCAAACTCAACATTTTGGCAAATTAAATTCATTCCTTTTTCAAATCAAGTGAAACTTCTTCTAAAACAAAAGCATCTTTAACCAAATCAAATTCTGTTATCCAAAATAATTTCATCTTTTGCCAAATCAAATTAATTCGTTTTCAAATCGTTAAATCGTTTTCAAAGTCTTAAACCTATTCTTCACGGTTGAATTTGACTTGAAAATTTTATAAATTGATTTGACAAAGAATGAGTTTGATTTGTCAAAAATTGAGTTTGATTTGCAAAAGGTTGAATTTGGAATACAAAACTTATATATTAGGTACAATATTAACATGTTGTTGCACCAAAACCAAATTTCGATAAAAATTAATAAGAAAATAATTTTCTTTTTACTCATGTTTTTTGTCGATTTTAATCCAGAGACACAAAAAAGTGGAAAATTGAAAACGTGATGTTAGAGATTCAAATATTCCAAAATTGGTAATAATTTTTCTCAAAGATATGAAAATTAAGTTCATTTTCGCTCTAAGAAACCAGCAACAAAAAGATATATATGCATGGATATATATATATATATATATATATATATATATATATATATATATATATATATATATATATATATATATAAATATATATATATATATATATATATAACTGAAAATGTAAAAATAAGAAAAATTTGAATGCAATCACGTGACTGACATTTGATTTTTCATTTTTATTCAATAGAACTTTTTTTTTCATTCTTTTTATTTTTTGCCATTTTCATTTATAGGTAGAATTCAATTTTCCATTATTTTCGTGTACTAAATATAGTAATATACAGCGAAAAGAATTTTCCTACGGTGGCTACAAAATCTTCTATGGGTGGTAGAATAAAGTTCGCTGTATGTATATATATATATATATATATATATATATATGTAGGAATAATGCCAAAATTTATTATTATTATTTTGTGATTTTAATTTAAAGAATTTTTTTTTTCTTATTTTTATGAACTTTGAATTTTAATACTCCTTATTTTGCCTTTATTAGTTTTCTGTTTTTGATGTCGTCGTTGAGATCATTATCATTCTGTATATGATTATATTGTATGAACGAAGGTACGAATTTTATCATTATACATATATGTACACTGAGAATCAAAATGAGATTATATACCATCGTCAAGTGTATCGTTATCTGAGAAAATCATTTAAATTGTAAATGGGTTAATTATTGTTATCACTTTGAAGTGCTTTAAATTTTAAACTATTTGTAGTTAAAATTAATTTAAATTCGTAAAGATATAATGTTTAAAAAATATTTAGTTCTCAGGTTGTTGTGATATTTGTGGAAACTGGTTCGGTAAAGAAACGAAAAAGCATAGTATATACCAGAAAATATTGCTGCTTATGTTAAGGAGAGTCTTAAAACATCAATTTGCCATCGTTCACAGCAATTACACATTTCACAAAAATAAATTTAAAAAAAATACATTTAAGAAAATGTGAATTTTTTTAACATAGTCATCTTTAGTGGAGGAGGAAATTTTCAAATATATGGGTATAAAAATCCGGTTTCTACTATTATTGATCAACAACTACTAAAAAATACTGTTTCTTCCATCGTTGGTGGTATTGGTTCCGTATCTCTGGGTTGTAGTTAAAATAATATCTATTGTATCAACCCAACAGTAATCAAAATATCATGCCGTTGTTAACTAAAAAAAAAAATAAATTACAAAGCAAGATAATTCAAGTTCATGCGCGAAATAGAACTTTGAACTTAATTATTATGGGTTCTGGTAGTGATCAACCTCAAGGAAAGTGGCACCAGGAAAACTAATATTTATTTCGAGGTTACATGTTGATGTAACCGTATCTGATGTCAGTAAATATTTAAATGAAAAGTTCAATTTATATGGAACTTGGATTCACCATTTTAATCCAAAAATCAGAGATGTTCAACAGAACTATCAATCTTTCAAAATGTCAGTGCATTGTACTGATTTTCCAAAATTAATGGATTCATCTTTGTGGCCTGTTCGAACTACAGTTAAAAAATTTGAACCTAGATCAAGCAATAGTTTTTTTTAGGGCCGAGTCAACAAAATACAGCTTAATTATTGAAGCTATTCCAAATGCCGATTCGGTAAACGTTAATTTAAGGTTTGGGAATTTAAATGTTTCTAGTTTAGTTGATGAGATTTTGACGAGTTTACTGTTTTATTGGATGTACATACAGTTTTGATTTTCTTGGTTTGACAGGACTGGGTTAATATTTATTTTCTAGCTGATGTAAATGATAGTATTGGCGGATTTAATTCAAACATGTTGTATTTGGCTGCTATACTTGTGTTCCGTATACAACTGATA
Source organism: Tipula confusa (assembly GCA_963556175.1). Taxonomy (NCBI): domain Eukaryota; kingdom Metazoa; phylum Arthropoda; class Insecta; order Diptera; family Tipulidae; genus Tipula; species Tipula confusa. Next base: position 83,360,420 of record OY744476.1, on the reverse strand, counting down.
TTAAGAAACGAATTACTGTCCCTTGAGTAAATATGCATATTTTAAAGTTAATGAGCAGCAGAGATTAAGTCTTAAAAAATATAAAAGGTTTAAATTGGAACTCGATAGATCACTAAATATTTTGGAAACATGACTAATAAATGCATCAACGGTATTATGAAATTATTTTATTTTGGAATATACATAGTTCTAAAAGTATACGGAATAATTTAAAGGAGCTTGGTTATTTTGAACAAATTTATTGATTTGTTTCTGTTTCATACTAATTTTATCATTAACCAATGTTCAACTAAGTCCCCATTTCCTAATTTTTCAAAAGTAAAATTTGTCGATCTTTACACTGCCTAAAACTAATGTAACTACCAATATTGGTGACTTTCGACCAATCAGTATTTTACCTGCTTTGTCTAAGGTTTTAGAAAAAATTATACAACTGCAAATGTGTGATAAATAATTTTGATTTCCTAACTAAATTCCAGTCTGGATGCAAAATTGGTCTTGGATGCAAGTGCACTTGTGCATATAGTTGATGACATATCAGCTATGTATAGATAAATCAAATACATTTGCTATTTTGGTTCTTTTATACTTTTCCATTTGATTTTGTAAATCATGTTCAATTACTTCAAAAGTTAAAATTGTATTAAACATTTTCTAATTCAGCTATTTTGTTACTTCATTTGTATTTGAGTGATCGTAAAGCATGGCGAGGATATTTCTAATATAACTTATGTAATTGCGATTATGTAATAATCGCTTATGTAATTGCGCAGTTATATGTTTCTAATATAATGTATGTAATTAACTTATGTAGGTGCATCTTTATGGTGATGATTTACAATTCCATATCGGTGGAGACATTTCAAAATTAGATGACTGCGTTAGGCGACTTAATTCAGATCTAAAACATATTTCTTTAAAGGTAAAAAATAATCAACTTTCATTACGGCTCACTAGAGAAAAGTGTCATAATATAAACTCAAAACTTACTTGGAATGATTTGCCGGCCTATTAATTATAGCTTATATTTTCGCCAAGACTAATAAACAAATTTTGCCCAGTTGAGCTACGGTGATATTATATTTTCTAACTGTGAAACTTCGTCTAAACGGTTACTATAAATCACGTTTAATAATTGCGTGTGAGATATATTCATGACTTAAGAAAGTTTAATCGTGTTTCAGAATTCAAAAATTCAATTTTACGTTGCGACATTTTTGAGTTTTATTTTTATCGAACTGCAGTTTTCATTTTTCATATTATAAAATCTGAGTGTAGATTTTAGTTGCAAACTGAGAACTGCGAATGCAAATTTCACTTAAGTTCTAGTTGTAAAATTTAATTATTCACAGAAAAAAGAACACTTCACACCAGATTAATTAAAAGTTTCACATCTATAAAGAATGGAAGTGAAATTTGCATGTCTCAGTTCTCATTTGGCGACCAAAATCCACACTTTGGTCGCTCTCTGGTATTGGTATTGGCATGATAAGTTGAATGTTTCATAACCTATGTGCCCAACGAACATTAATACTCCGAGTAATTGGACTAAAATTTTAAAAACTTTGGTTAAATAAAGGCGATTAATATTGGGAACGGTTTACCTATTCAAATAAAAAAAAACAAGTTCTGTTGATAAATTAAAAATTTTATTAATTTTTGTTTTGATCTTGAAATATATATGTATGTCATTTGAGTTTTGTTTTAAAATAAATTAAATTTGCTTAGCTTAGTTTCCATCTTGTAAATTCACTAAAACAATGTGACTATACAAAGTGTAATACTTAGTTTGAATTGAGAAATTTTTGTAGTTAAACCGCTGCAGCCTGATGAGACAGACACCGAATTTTTAATTTGAAAATCAAAAATAATTCATGGATTCTCGTTGGCTCGAAACCAAACTACAATGAAGCTAGATAGATTTAGCTCTTTTAAAGTGTTATTTTTAAAATTAGTATTATTTAACAAATAATATTATATAAATATTTTTATAATTGTACATATTAACTATTTATATTTTTGTCCAATTATTATAGTTAATGTTAAAAACTTTGGCTTAAGCATTTACTAAAGAATTATTATTATTATTAGTTGGTATATTGTCTAAAGCTGTGGTGTTTGAGTTGGGAGGTGCCGAATTTGAATCCTAACAGAAGAAGGTTATAATAGGATTTTTTCATCACTAGATCGCGATGGGTAAAGATGATGAGGACAACTTTGATCCCTTTGTAAAGAAAAAGTGAAATATTAACATCAAAAAAGAGTTATGACAATTTCGACCCCATAAAAAATTCCGTGGATTAAACATAAAAATAAAGAGAAACTTAACTAAACTAGAAAAGAAAAGAAATCTGCAAAGTTTAGTTTTTACTAGAATAAAATACATAAATATTATAGCAACAAATAAATAAGATAAATAAGCAAAGTAAAAAAATGCCCACTTATGAAATCATGTGAACTATATGGTTGGAATGCCTAAACAACATAAAAAACTTGTTACGTCCAATTTCTTATTTTTCTTAATACAAGTACTGTTGGCACTTAAACGTCTAAATAATCACAGAATCGAATTTATAGTGGTGTGATGTTTAATTTCGACGTTTATCGTTGGTTTATTTTTGTAAATTGTCGAATGGCTTAGTTCTCGTAAGATTCTAATATACATTTTATGGTTATTGGGTACTGGTTTTAAATACGTATATTTCTGGTGCAAATGTAATATTTGTTATTATTTATTTTCAGAATGTTAACGGCTTAAGTAGTAAAATCAGCAATTTTTTGAATAACATTTTGTCATCTGACTATGATATAGTATGTTTGCACGAGACGTTATTGAATGAAACGTTATGTCGTTCGTGATCGTGAATGGTTTTCGGACCAATATAATATATATATAGAAGAGATACAGATTTAAAACTCTTTCAGAATAAGACGAATGGTAGAGGATGATTACTATAAAAAAACGATACATTCATTTCGAATTGCGAAATTTGAGAAGTACAAAGAATAAATTTGGATTGGCATTCACAGTTCTTTATATTTACCCTGAAGTTAAACTTGCTGATTACGAAACTTACATAATATTAGATGGATCAAATCCAATTATATAAAGAACGATAATCATGTGTGTGAACACTATCGAGGCACATCTCGATTATTAATCTAATCGATTTAAAGGGACTCGTCCCATAATATTTCGAACTATTCTCTTGATCTTGCTTTATCCGATATTGCATTATCCGATATTGCATTGCAAGATTTAACAATCAGGAAAGTCGTCATCGCCGATCTTAATCAGGTGATGAAAAAACCGTTTGCAATCCTCGTCGCCGTTACGATTCGAACCCAGTAACCGTTCTTAACACCGCAGCTTTAACCACTGCGCCAATGGTATAAAAGACATTACTAATTGAACTAATTGATTCTATACTCTTGCTATTTGCTGATGATCTTAAACTTTACAATTCTATCAGATCTCTTGACGATCGTAAAATGTTACCGATCTTTTATTGATTTATAGTTAGTGATATGCCAATCATTTACATTTTCGTTAAACTAAAAACTAAAAATTCTTAAAGAAATCACCTCTTAAGATGAGAAGAGAAATAACTGATGAGGTGACCCCATCGTCAGTAATTAAATTCATTATGAAAACTACAAAATACAATATAAAGGGAGACGTCAATATACAAAACATTATACCAAATTGGTCATGAAAAGCTAAAATGGCGGTTTTGGTACAAGTCAGGGCAATCACAGGAAAACGAACATTACATTTCAATTGTGAAGTTTTGATAAACAAAATAAGAAAAAACAAGTTTTGAGAGCCGATTAAACAGATGATGCCAGCGATCTCTGAGAAAAGTCACCATTTAGCAAGTGCAGAGGTTGTAGTGATGATGGCTTCTCGGGTTTAGAAAATAACTTGGTTTCTTCTAGTAGATTTAAACAATACGAATAGCCAGCTCGGGATCGAAGCCATATACGGCATTGGCCAGCAATGGTCTGTAAAAACCGTTTATTATTATTATTTCACCCCAAAATAAAGCTTTATGAATGCATCTTTGTTTCTTGAAATACTAAAACTCTATTTACAAACAAAGTGAGCTTCCAAATTATAACACTCTACGCGAACATATAATTTTTAACCTTGTTTTCAAACATAAATGTTCACGTCAGTCTACCTTCAGCTTTAAAAAGTTTCTTTTGTATTTTAGATGCAAATCTTTTGATCAAGATGCGAAACCCAAATTAAATACCATATATACGAGTACATATTTTATATTTACACTCCACAAAACCGTTTTCCTTAAATTTTCCCAAGTATCATGAATATAATCACAAAACATAACAAATTATTGTAATTCTTTTATTCGAGTCTAGATTTAAAATATTCACAAGGAAATTATCTCAAACACTTTAATTTCCTATTGTTTTTGTTTTTGTGACTTTTTTATGCAAATTAAATAAAACAACAAAATATCACTCCATTTTCATATTTTTGGCACAATATTATAACAACGAGAGGGAAATTTACTATTTATGTATTTAAGAATTATTATTTTTATTTGTAATCTGTTTTAATACAAAATAAAATTGAAGGTAGTAAAATAATTTAAATTTTCCGAAAATTTGTATACTAAAATCTAAAGATTTTGATCTTATTAATTCGAACGGAAGGTGATGGAAATTAAATTGATTTTTATAATCCAACAAGCGTACAGTATGTAGATTGTTTAATCTTAAGGCAACATTTTTTTTTTCTTAAAATTATATAAAATATAAAGTTCATTGCTTTAAGGAACGAGGGTAGGAGGATTATTAAATGTAACACCGAGAAATTAAGATAAAAGCCAAAAACCATAAAATACACATTTTACTTTATTTCAAGGGTTTTTTTTAGGTTTTTTCTAATAATCATAATTATTGTTTTATCAAAACATAAAAATCTCATGTCTTTTTAGATTTTAACATAATACACATATATGTATCCTTATATGACATTTACATACTAGAGTATAGAGGATATTCATATTTTAACCCTTCTTTTCACTCCAAAATCCCATAATACGGTTATACATAATTTTAATTAATTTTTACCGCAAAACAAAAATAAAAGATCGGAGAAAATGAGTTTAATTAGTCTCACTGGTCGTGTGTGTGTGTGCGTTAGCGTAAGTGTGACATGAGGGAATATATACGTTTCGTAAATGATAAGAACAAACCGCTACTAAAATGTGTAAAAAGGTAAAATTATATTTTCTTTAAAAACTAATTATTTTGGGTAATAATGTCATATGGATGTAACATATGAGCGATAAAGTACTAAAATTTCATTTTTAGTCGGCCCGACCCATTTTAGATGTTTAAAAAAAAAATACACTAAAATCGTATAAAGTAATATAAGAAAATCTAAAGAAAATGAAAATAAATAATAATTTTATTTTAGCTTTTGGTACAAGATTTTGCACTTCGGTTAGAAATAATGTTAAGGGTATTAGTTTTATTGTTTCTTTTGTGCTCGAACGAATATAAATTGTGAGTAGTATTTTAATCCGTATTATAGAAAGGGCTAGTGCTTGTGGTAATAAAATATACATGACCTAGGTCATTCTGAAATAAAGAAAGTAGAAATTGTTTATGTACAAGATGACATTTAGTGTTCAAGACTAATGTCTTAATTTGTCTTTTCAATTTTAATAGTTATGTTCCTTATAATATAATAATGCTATCACTATATTTAAGGTCAATTTTAAAAGGGGTTCCAATTAATCTTTTAATTTTAAACAAATATAAATGTATCACGTAATTTTTTTGGTTTCCAATTAATATCTGTTGATATTCTGTAAGTGGTGTGGTTCGGCATCAAAATATCGAGACAGAACAAAGTATCTTCTAAATTAATGGTTTTGAAGTTGCGATTGAGAACTGTTTGGAGGGTCACAATTCCTATATCCGCGTATGACAAACTGATATTAGTCAAAAAAGTATCGGCTAGAACTTGTTACTCTCGAACCTAAACTTATCAGAAAACAAAAATCACCTCGCCTAACAGCAACTAGCTATATATACCAATAATGGGAGAGGATATTGAACTTTGCGATTGCAAACGACGTTTGAAAGAAACATCCGCGCAAGTTAAACTTAAGTCAATTTTATATTATGTTGCTTTCAATAAATTCACAATTCACTGTTGACAAAATATTGAAATAACAGAATTTACCTTAAAAGGAACGCAAAATGTAGTTAAAACTGGTAGTTTGGACCTAACAACGTTATGTACTGTTTAGCTACGATAGTTGATTTTAAAAATACAAAACATATTCTGACAGAACAGAAAAATTAATATCCAGAATTCTCCAATTATTTATATAGGAAATAGATACCGTCAACTACGTTGAAGCTAAATAAAGATGTTTACTTATACAACATTTTGATAATCCCAATCAAATTGCTGAAGTACATATAAAGGTGTTATTCTCGATTATACCTATTAATAAGCCATCATCTCAAAAATTCGTTCATTTAAAACTCTTGGCCGTCCAGTTCAAACATTATTAATGTGACCCGAATTTGTAAGGTTAAACATCATATACTCGTGCATTCAATTAACACAGCATCTCCAATTAGTACACAAACTTCAGTTGATAGCAAAATTCCATCTTAGATCAATTCTGAACCATTTGCGTTTCTACCACTTTGGTTAAAATTCCAGATAGAGTCCGTTCAGTTTTGCTCGAGTATTACTTGATTCAGGTTCGTTATTGACATCAAGGGTACAAAATCAAGGATATTGCTTGTGCATCTACTTCTCCGTCAAAGGCATCAACAATTAAAATTCACTCATTTATAAATCAAATTTCTGCTAAAATTGACGAGTACATATTTAATTGTAGATATGCAACTATATCAACATTGATTCCTATATATATGGCCAGTTGCTTCCAAATCAATATATAGCAGATACATCATTCTATAAGACTCAAGAAGTAGATTTACTACTTACAGCTGACATTTATTTCAACCTGCAATCCATTGGTCCAATTAAAATAGATGAATTTCCTTTTCTACAAAATACGATACTATGTTGGGTTAAAGCATGAATTATCAACAATGTTGTCATGCTAACAATTAATCATTATCTAAATCCGATTGTGAAAAAAATTTCTAGAGTCATCGATGAAAAACTTATAGTTATATTTCCTTTCGCTGATAGTTCAGCATTGCTGGGTCATTCATAACTCTTATGTCAAAGAGCAGATTTTTATTGCTCGAAAAGCGGCTAAATATTAATCCGGAAAATTAAATGCAACACAACTCTTTTATGAGGGAATATGAAACGTTTAACTATAGAATTGTGTTTGACGATTCGACAAAATCGCGTCATGAGGATATTTTATTTTACTGCGTAAAACTATTTAGCTCAATTTCGATGATCAATACAATTTCAATACAATTGTTGGCGATATAATTCATCGGAGATACTCCAAACGTTTAAAGCAATTCGTGATGATGACGATTTGTTGACTGGTTGCGATTATGTATAGAAGATGCAGTAATTTTGAAGGAAATCATTACACCAATTTTGCGAGATGCCAAATTATCTTTGCGCAAATGGTGGTCCAACACTGACGAACATCTAAATGATACTTCAGGAAAAGGTCGTGAAGTTTAACATATGAATGACGATTTAATCGGCATGAAAAGATTAGATATGTACTGGCATCCAATACACGACCATTTTCGTATTAATGTCAAATTGGGTTCTACGATAAATTTAACATTTAAACGAAAAATCATATCGCAGGTTGAAAATTTTTTTGATCATCTTGGAATAGTGTCTCATATAGTAGTAGTGGCTAAATTATTATTACAAAAATTATAGTCTTGAAAATTTAGCCAGGATAAAAGTCTCTCAATGGCAGACCATACATATTGGGTTAATTTTCTTAAGGAACTTTCAAAATTAAGCCACTTAAACATTTTACGTTATTTGTTTAGGGGTAATAAAAAAAATCCAAAAATTCAGTTACATAGTTTTCATGACGCCAGCGAAAAGGCTTACGGTGTTCTTATATAGATAAGTTTTTAGGTCTAGAAGGTTATGCAGCTAATTTAAAGTATTCAAAATCTCGGGTTGCTCCTTTAAAGCACATTACTTTGCATCGGCTTGATTTATGTGCTGCACAACTTTTAGTTCTGTATTAGATGGTCATCCTCTAAATGTAAAATCTACATGGCCCATCATGTGTCCAATACACAAACAAGATTCGATCCAGATAAATGACTACACATATATAGTACAATTAAGCCCTTCCGATTTGATTTTAAGAGGAACTTGTCCTGAATTGCTTATGAATTCCAAACTGTGGTAGTTCCTTATAGTTTCTCCATTCATCAACTGAAATTTGAAATATCTCACAACAACTTAATCGATAATCGATGAGGGACAAACTTTACTACGGCGACTGTAGGCGCTGACCCTGTTGAAGATCTCCTAAATCGAATACATTGTAAAAATTCTTTGATGACAATTCAAAACGCTATGGGTTATGTATATACGTCATAATCAATAATTTAACGATAACTGAGCTTTTGAAAGTAGAAGAAATTAAAATTGGGTTGAATACCATATTACGTCTAGTATAATCCACCATTATTAAAATAATTATTTTATAACAACACTTTATAAGTTTCATCTACAGGGAGCACCTTCATGTTGGCTTTCAAGCTCTGTTACCCTACTTTGTTACCCTACTTTGTAAGGGCCTACTTTGTAACCACCAATTCGTAATTGCACTATCTACATAATATGCTTCATTATGCAGTGTTTCAATATAACCTATCTTATTTTCGAATGTAAAATTCAACCATCAACAGACAATAATCTATCTAGACTCACGAAGAATGATGAAATAGAATTTTTGGAGGATTCTGTTTGTCCATAAAATTACATCACTCCAAATTGAAAATGTTCTTTATACATTAGGCAGACAACCCAAATATCATGGCTTAAATAATAATCCTAATATACTTCTGAACAAACTGCCCTATATTTAATTTCTTGTTAATTTACTTAATATGTTCTTAAATAGCCAAAATGTATCCAATTTTAAAACAAGAAAAAGGTCCTAAAAATTATTGTATTATCAGTCTCATCAGTACTCTAGGCAAACTGTTTATATATTTGTGGAAAGACCACGTTCTTCATGTTATAGAGCAAAAAAACATAACTATAAATGAACACTTTGAATTACGTAAGTTAATCCTAATATCCACCAAGTTGCTAGAATTGTTTATAGAGTGTGCACTAAAGATAAAGATAAAACTGCGACACCACAATGGTGCTAATTGATTTAGAGCAGGCGTTTTATAACGCTGCTAGAGTAATTTTACGTTATATAATTACCTACATGATAGTCCTAGAACTCCTAACGGAGAAACAGCCCTATTTGCGGTTGACTCAGCAATACACATTAGTGACGAATTATTGCCAAATATTAGGAATTATTTGAACAAATGATTAAAAAAAATTACGTTTCCTTATCAAGAAAAAATTTGAGGGAAAACTATGAAAGAAATTTAAAAATGACATACTATTTAGAATTTTCAATTTTTTAAGAATCTGAGAATTAATCTAATTATTTATTGTTATTACTATGTAAGCCAAACCACTAAAACACCGCATAAAAAGTTAAAATTTTTATATTTTTTTCACCACAAATTTTAACTGCTGGGTTAAGATGTTTAAGTGATAGAAAAATTAAAAACTTTAAATTTTAAGTGGAAGATCACTTAAAATGTTTTGCTATGTATATTATTTGCAATACAACAATTTGTTTTGTGTACTAGGACTTTTACTGGAACTCGGGAAATAGTTAATACTAGTTAAATCTTAATTATTATTATTTAATGTAATATAATTATTATTAAATTAATAATTAATGAAATTATTAATTTAAATATTATTTTTACAATGTAAAATGATGAAATATCAAAAATTTTAACTGGTTTCAATTGGCACAACAAAACGGTTAAAAAGTAATTTTTTTTTTATTATTTACCACAGTTAAAATATTTAACTTTTTAACCAATTGGCACATAACCTCAGTATATAAGTTTAATTATTAATTTCAACTCATAAATTTCGAAAAATAAAATACGATTTTCCCGATGACTACTAATAAACCCGCCCTTGTGTGGTAATAACAACAGAGCACTGCAACATAATACTTTGAACAAACATAACTTGTTAGTTATAATAGTTTTATAAACTAGTTAATATTGCAATGCATCCAATAAACCAGAAAATTAATTATTCATTTTATGAAAATTCCAATATCGATAAAATTGCCCTCATCTAACTATAAATTTTAACAAGTAATACCAAAACCACATGCGTTTTCCCATATATCATTATTAGGTACACCAAATTGATGCACTGTTATTTATTGCTATATGTATATATGTTAAAGTTTTTTTTACAAAAAAATCGCTTTTCCTTTAAAAAAATATAAAAAGGATAACCCGTAATCATATATATGTATAAAGTATTCATGATATTGAAAGTTTACCATTTTTCTATATATAAATTCGATATTCGATTAACACTTTATGGCTAATCATAATTTTATTAATAAAGACAACCTTTGCTTAGAAAGTCTCAAAAGAAATAAAGGGTTTCTAATTTTAAAAAACACCACACCAAAACCGACAAAGGAAAATATTCATCACGATATATTATAATCAAATATAAAAACAGAAAATTTGAAAATTCAATTTAAATTTAAATTTTTCCACCCTCATCCTGTTGTTTTTATTTTAGATCATTTTCTTCATCTTAAGGTTTATATCATCTTTAAATAAAAATAAATAACTTGAAGAGAAAATATAGAGTATATCGAGGTATATATGTATATATGTTGTATATATACAGGATTGATGATGTGAAGAAGGAGGTGGTGGGTTAAAATAAGATGAAATGGATAAAATAATCTTCTTAATCAAATCAATATCAACATTATCATTTCTTGATGATTTTTCTGGTGTTTTTGTTGTTGTTGCTATTTAGAAATAATAATAATAATAATAATAACAGTAATCATAAAAATTTACATATGACATTTTTGTTGTCGTTGGCTTGGCTCGTCTTATGCTCTCAACGTATATATACATAATATATTCTTCATTATTTTGAATGATTTTTCTCATTTATTTATTATATTTGTCGTCTATATATCTATATATTTGTTATAGAATTGTGTTAGTCATTATCTTATGTTCGACATCCCTTAAAATTGGCAAGAGGGTGTACATTTTTAAAGTGTGAATATTTTACACACGTTGATGAAGAAATTGCATATAAACACTAATCCTTCACTAAAATTATTTATCATAATAAAATACTTTAAGGAATCAGACAAAAACGATTGAGAACCCCACCAAAATTGAATATAGATGGATAAGTACGAATATAGATTCCATCTATATAAAATACAATAACAAAGATCATAACCTCAAAAAAATATATATTTATTTTTCTCAATGATGTTTGACCGTAATTCTAATGATAATTCTATTTAATCCATCCGTTATATACTCGTACCGATGGTAAGAAGAAAGTCAAATTATAAACATTACCAACGAATATATTTATTTTTATGAACTTTTTTTCATTGCCATAAAAATCGAAATCGAATATTTGATCCTAAATACTACACTTTAAGGCTACTGTTTGTTGTTTTATTTATGATTGTTGTTGGTCGTTTTATTCTTATCTTAAAGATATATACACACACACATAAAAAAATAATATTATATCAAAATAAAAATAATAATAATAATAATAAAAATTCTATATCCTCGAAATCTACTTATGCTCCCGAGTTTTTTATTTTTCATAAATGTAAAAAGGTCAATTTTTATGTTTCGACATTCTTAAGAGTATCATCTTTGCAACCTTTTGAACTTGACTATGTACTATAATTTTCGATGAAATTATTTGTAGGGGAAATCACACAAAAAATCGTGATATTGTTTTGGTGACTATGCAAAAACAGACCAAATCTATACTTAAGTATTTAAAATTAAATGTATGTCAAGGTGTGAAACGATTAGGGTTCCCGATTTTGACTTATTTGCAACTGGTATTTGTACCTAATTAATTTGTTTTCTACCCATATAGGATACCTGCTTGATATTAGTTTCCCAAGTAAAAGAATTTATTTTAATGTTACCGGCGATTAAAAAGATACTATCTGATTAATAAAATATATTGCTCCGGTTCGTCAACAAGAACTAATTTTATATTTTATGCCATTCCTAGTTGAGTGTTATACGAAATTGATTTTTAGCAAATAATCTTCGCCAGTTTTTTGGTTAAATGCAAAATTTCTGGAGACAAGTTTTTGAAAGAAATCTTAGTGTCCAGGACACAATGTTACCGGAAATTATGGTGAAACAGGAATCAAACTGATAATCGAACATATATAAGCCATACTAATGAGAAACCAGTCGCACATAGTATTGGTGAATTTTCTCGAAGTATGCCATGCGGATCAGTTAATGAGGTAATTTTATTTTATTTTTATGAACAACCCAGGTGTGGCTGTTGATGGTTGCTGTATTTTTCAATGAAATTGAAATGCTGGTTAGCGAAGAACTTCGCTAATATTTTCATTCACGTATATCAAACCTAATCCAAGGATTTATCCTATATTATGGTCAAGAACTCTGGTAACTGTCGTTCTATTTGTTCTATTTTTAATAAGACCGCAAAACATGCCTAGCTTTTGGTACATAACCAATTTTAGATTTTATTTTCCACTTTTCATCACTAAGGTTGTACGTCGCGTCGTTCTAAAAGCCAAGATAATTATAATTCGATCGCTTTCGCATACAATTTGCTTAGCGGAGATTAGCTTTACTCTGATAAGATTTTTCAATCGAATCCTATTAAGTACTAGTGCTTTTCCCAGCTTTACCAATGTGTGTCGATTCGCATAGCACTTTTTCCTTTACTAGTGCGCTTTTCACTTTTTGTTGACTCTGTGAATTCTAATTTAGTGACATTCTTTTTTCCTTTTGTGTTGAATTTAAACTGTAGCCGTCTCTTCCGGAATTTGTTCTTATGTTAACATTTTAAATGATGCCACTTTAAAGAGTTTCAGTAGCTCATAAATATGTTTACCCTCTTTAGTCAAGAACATAGCTTACTTTATTCATAGCTTACTTGTAAAATATTGAATAAGGAATTTAATTTTATCAATTTCGTTCTGAGCAGACAGATGTAGAATTGTTTTAGTTATCGCAAATGTTAAGGTCGCAAACGTGGCAAATCATTTAATTTGCAGTTTCATTGCATTTTCTTCAACGTCAACCTTCAGTTGATACGAATAAAATTTATCTTTGATAAAAAAAAATTTGTGGCATGAGGTCTGAAGGGCATAAGGGCTTTTTATGGCACCTCTTAGAGCAAAGCTTCGGTTCGACATGTTCATGGAGATAAGCTCTGGGAGATGTTTTATCTTTCTGAAAATAATAGTCCTTTTCATCTTTTAACTGCACACGAATATACATGACATGACATTTGCCTGCAGTAAATTTAAGTATACTAGTCACAGTGATATAAAATAAAGAATGGTAATTTTAGTATCAATTTTGGTAAATTTTTTTTTGTTCTTCCATTACATGAAGATTCTCTTGACTACTAGCTACAATTGTGGCAATGGATCGACCCGTTGAATTTAAATGGTGCCTCCTCATTCTAAACATCTACTGTGAAACCCAGTGAATCATTTTTTCAAGGTCGCGAACAACTATAACAATGGACTTTGAAAGTTTTCAATTGTGTAGGGCTGGCCATGAAACAATGACAGAATAATTTTTAAAGGTCTAAGAAAACTGAGTTGGAGAGATGTTTTAATGTACGGACGGCTCTATACGGACGATATTATGTTGTTTTTTTTTTTGAAGTGGTTGCAAAAATTCCACATGCGACCATTTCTAATTTCATTTCTGAGCTCACCTAGAATTAGTTTTATTAAAGTGTGGATTACATATGGATGTTTCGAATAAATTGTCTACCTCGATAATCGCGGAGCCTAATCAGTTATAAAAATTCATCAGATAATATAAATCATCCACCAATAATATAAACTTTCGATTCAATAGCTGTATACGTTAGCAATTGCTAATTGGCACTTGAAGATTGCAGTTTCATCTGTAAATGTTTCAATTTGTGTACTTTTGTCCTGTAAGGCAAGTAAAGTAAATATAAATCGAATATAATTATTTATATCTTTCATTAGAAGTTTCAGTTTATTGTTTAGATAGTTGAGTAAAGTTTCAATTTGTTCAAGTTTATGCAATGAGAGTCATAATAATAAGAGAGTGAACTGATGGTAGTTCTTTATTGTCTTCTATGTAAACGTAGTTTTTTGATGTCTTTTTTGTGAAGGTTTTTTTTTTAACCATAGACCAGGACGTTGGTATATCACCAGAGTAAAATACTATTAAGAAGCTCGATTCTCGATAATTAGCTCTTTTCTAATGTAAGATGTTAGCCTTATTCCCCAAAATATATTTATTATGTTACAACCGTCTGCAATAATGAAATTATTGAAACCTTTGCGATTTATACAATGTGGTACAGTTCGCTTTTTGCACTTTCTTTTTTCCCTCATAAGCATATTTTCTATATCTTAAGTTTTGAATCCCATTCCTATTATGTCTCTATAACTGTGATTCTGCGATCAACATTTAGCTTTGCATCCTAAACACTATAAGTTTCAATATATTAATTTTCGATGCTATATTTTTTATCAGTGACTCTGATCAGTGCTCCTAATATGCCAATAATAGTAATTGATACATTTTCTTTTTAGGTTTAACTGCTGTCGTTTTACTTCTTTAAGTGTTTTTCGTAGTCTTCCAGTGCTGACAAGCCGTAAGGTGAATTATTTTGCTTGATGAACCAGTGAACACTGGTCACTTAAAGTTTTTTTAACATGTTGAAACAGGATGCTTTTCATGTAGAACAATAAAATCAAATTATTGTAATTTCTTGATTTTGAAAGTGTCAAAAAACAACTCTAGACTTAATTAATTTCAAAACCAATAAAGTGGCATCACTAACAGATGAATTAATTAACTAGTATAGTTTATCAAACGGAAAAGTATTTTTTTCCTACAAATATTAGGATTAGGGCAAATATTTTATCAGGCTAATAGAAAAAGACATATGTCCCTATATGAGAATTTGAAATACAATTATTATTGATAGAAGGTTATTGAAAGTTCCAGAATTATTTTATAATCCTTCCTAACATTATTAATAGGACTTTTAAAAATCAGCGATTTATCACACCATGGATGTTAATTTTAGTGAACTTATAAAATATGAACACTAACTGTAAAGGATTAAAAATTAAATCATTCGTTATGACAGGAAAATCGCAATATGTATAGCGACAATTTAATTTTTTTTTAGCGACAATTTATTACAATTTAAGAGTAATGCGATAAGTGCAGTTATTAATTATAATAACACTTATTTCACATTTTAATAGCAGGTTAATTAATTAAATGATCATAATTGAATATGACATGATATAAACGTTTTGTATAATCACGCAGTACTTAAATATGGCTATTAAACATCATGTGAATAATTATAACACCTCGTCGTGTGTGTGTGTACAAAATAAAAAATTACAATCCAGACGATTATATTGATTTTTTGTCGACAAATTAACCAACATTTTCTAAATTTATTCCCTCAATAAACTAATAAAATTATAATTCAATATAATATATGTCAAAAACGTGTGTGCGGTCAAACCGTATAATAATCCCATATCGTATCCTTCACTACATATACATATATATAATATAAAGGTCAAGTTCATCGAATTGTGTGTTTTGCCCAAATATTTCTCTCTAATTAATTGTAACAAATGACATATAAATCATTGTAAATTTAATAAGATAACCTTTAAATTTTGGTCGTCATTTAGGCTAGTATATATCTCGAGAGTTTATGGTCCCAGGAAAACGCATTAAATCATATATACAGTTTTAGTAATATAAATTAATTTTTAATAAAACATAAATTATGTTTTTATGAAATTGAGAAAGGAGTGAGAGTGTATTTTTTTTGTAAACATACTCACAAAAAATAAACAACAAACATAAAAGGGATAAATAAGGAAACATGTGTTCTTTATTACCATAGCATATACGACGAACCAAAATATTATTGACATCAAATTAATTGGATTCGAATGAAATGTTTTGTGTATATGGATAACCATTGCAGTTTTGGTTTTCGGTCAATTTGAAGAAGATCCTGTTTAATTCATTTCTTTATCTCTCATATGGGCCAACAAATAAAAACCCCGAGTTAAATAAAATATAACCGAAATTCCCACAGGACGAACGTATGGAATTCGTATCGGTTATATATCTCGTTTTTTATGATTATTGTTATTATTAATTTAAATTTATTGATAAAAAAAGAGCAAATTTTTTTTTATCATCCATCTGTCTATTCGATCAAATAAAAAATCCTTATCAATTTTTTATAAGGCCAATACCATCATAATAACATATCGGTCGGTGGTCATTCTATTTTTATTATTTTTATGAGTTTTTTATATGTGCACGATATGTATTTGTACGTAGTACGACAGGAAAACCACAATGTAATCAGACAAAAGTATATTTTTCTCTATTTTACGAGTGTTTCCCCTTTTTTCTTGTTTTTGTTTGTGACTATCTAGAATAATAAATGTATGTTTATAAAAATTCATCCCTTTCTGCGGGTAAGTATCGGTAGTGATCATTATAATAATCGGTTTTTGGTACTGAAAAACATAACCTCAAATAAAGTTGTGTTTGAAATTAAATAGATAAAAATGTCTCGTATTAATTTTATTTTATTATTATTTTTGTTTATTTGCGATATTTTACCCCTTATTGATATACCTGATAATATCGTTGTTAAATTTTGACAGGATTTGTATTATTTTATTAGAAAACTCTTTTTTTTTATCTCGATTGCAAAAATGAGTACTTCAAATCATTAAATAATTAAGGAATTGGAAGATGTTGGATTAACATAAACGGGTTTTACAGGCCATTGCTGGCGTGTATTGAATCAACCTGGTTCTATCGGTTTTGATCACGAGGTTGCTTTTTGTATTGCTATAGATAACCAAAAGAAACTACGACGTTCCCTACTTCGAGGAGCCATTGACATCTAACTGGTTCCGGCGGTTCTCCTCTCAGGAAACGCTGCACCATTCATTTAGGATACTTTTAATTCATGAACTACATCAGAAATTTTCATCAAACTCCAGAGCTTGTGAGGTGAAACAGAAATAGGCAAATGTCATCACTGTCGCGTTTGAGGCCATATATCATGCGCATGACACTGCTGTTAAATGTGACACTCATCCATCAGGATCTAACTCTTACACCGTATACATGACAATGCGTCAGATGAATCTGTTGCACAATTTCAGGTTGTCGGCATTTGCAAGGTATTTCAACTTTAGCGGTGGACATATGGTTTACAAAGCATTGTTACGGGAAGATGCACTTTTTTATCTCTTTCAACGCAATTATCCCAGATTAAAGAGGATCACAGGTATCGGAAACCTATATCACTCCTTCAAATATATGGTTACCACTTCTATTACCCGAGCTTGTTTTTATAGCCTGATTGATTGGGTGATTGTTAACCTTTGTAAAGTAATTACAATTCATAAGTTTCTTCAATTTATAATGGCCTTTACCGTTTCGGAGTATATCGTGGTTGACAATGTTTGGCATTATTATCTGGTAGAGCTGATAGATCAATCGATTAATATACTGTAATGATTTAATCTGACTGAATTAGTAATTTTGATTCAACATATATATAGTTTTTTTCCTCGAGGTTTTTCAGTTCTCGAGGGCCCAGAATCTCGCATATACCTTTGTTATTCTCGAGAAAAAGATTTCTTAAAGTTTTAATTTCATAAGCTATTACATATTATGATTTATGATTAACTTATTATAAAAAAACTTAACAGATTATAAGGAAGTAAAAAAATCATTGGTTAACAAGCGTAAGTCTTTGTCGGTTGCTAGCTGGACATTAACAATAAACTATCGTATCTATATTGCGAGTTTTTGACATTCCAATCAACAGATTCACGCGTGTTCTCGTCTAATTCAGGTACTGAGGTGTTGATATAATAAGTCAAAGAACGAAGGGATATATATTTTTTCACCAATTTAGTTTGAGAGAAAAACATTTGACTTTAAAACAAGTCTGCAGCAGCAGATCTACAGATATAATTGATACAAAATAATACGTTTAAGTATTTTTTTCGATGTACCACAAGCCTTTAATTTTAATTACCAGTATTTTTGTGTAAAATAAGAAGATGAATTCTTTTTATAAACGAAAGTGTTAGCTTACAAATATCTCGACATTTGAAGCCAAGCTTAAGTGGAAAGAGCATTTAAAAAAGGTAAAAAGAACTAATTACAAATACCAATAAAACTATTAAAAAGAAATCCAGGACGGTTTAAAATTATTCACCAATGCATTTAAAATGCAAATGAAAAGCTACTAAAAATAAATAAATTCGAATTACCCATCTATAATAAATAATTTAGATAAATTATTTTAAATTTGTAACAATTATTACAAAAAATAAATTGTAATTTAAATTGAAGAAATTCGTTCGGAAAACAAATATACCGACCCAAATTGAAGGGTGACTGTGGCACAATTTTTTTTTATTTCTAATTTTTTTGTGTCTAATTTTAATTTATGCAACATTAAAACAACAAAAAAAAATGTCCATAATTCACTGAATCTTATGTACCTACTCATTCTTCGATTAGTAATTCTTTTAAGAAATTTAAAAAAAATGTGTACTGTTTGATCCCTGCAAATGAAAACAGGGATGATTTTTTTTTTTGAAATTTTATTGCGATGCATTCATTAAGGGTCGATTTCATTTACAAGTCGTTAAAATTAGATGTCGGATATAATTAAAAAATATTCATTTTTTGTACTTGTATATTTTAATTTATGCCATCGAATTTAACCCTGAATGGTGTGATGATCACAAGGAATTATATATATATATATATATATATATATATATATATATATATATATATATATATATATATATATATATATATATATTTAGGCCTACCAATTAAATAATTTTTATTTCCCGCCTTTAACATTGTACACCTTTTAACGTTTTTTTTTTTTATTTGTTTGTGTTATTGATTTTTATTATTGCAACACGCAAAATAAATCTAATATGCAAATTAAGTAAACGAATGAACATGAAGATCAATGATTTTAATTCAAATTGATCGCTAAAATATCAAAAGGATTTTTTTATTTTGGTTCTCTTTACTTGAGTACGTACGTTGTATATATATATATGTATGTATATTATTTTTAATTCCAGAAGTCAGCAGTATACAAATGTAACATTTTTATGTTTGTACTGTTTCGAATGTTTCTTTTTATGTATTTCTACTCTGGTTATAACTTATTATATGTTAAAATTGAATTGACCTGAATAATCCATTTAATTCGAAAGATAATAAAATAAACAAAACAAAATATTTTCTTACATAGTCTTTTCACTGCATCTTTTTGTTTCGAATTTAATTTCAAATTAGGTGATTTAATTAACGACTCCAAACAGGAATATGTACAAGAATAAAATTACAAAGTTGCGAAGTGAAAAATTTAATTTTAATTAATTTTAATTGAAAAACAAAGGTGAACAATTAAGAGTGTAATGTGTCTGTTAGAGTTGTTAGTTGATTTTGGAAATTTGCGTTTTTTTTACCAGCATTTTAAATTGAATATGAGTTACAAAAACCAGTTATTAATCGCAGGTAGTACGTTTATTTTTTGATTCATTTTAATGTAATAGTATGGCGCACTATGATAAATATACTCGTATGTTGCTCATAATTTAAAGAAAAAAAATAATCAAAATTATATATATGTGGCATAAGCCACAATCATCATAAATTCAATTTTATTGAGTAATCCCAGACATACGAATTTAAAAAAATTAACCATAGCGAATCAAGGTTTTGAAGGACAACCGTAATATTACATATATTCGATGCACTAAGGATTTTAAAATTAAAAAGGATAGTGCACATATGATTGTATTTTGTTACATATAATATAGGGGAAAATAAATAACAGTTTTTTTTTGCTTAATGCAGTTTTTATTGTTACAATTTTTCATTTTTATTCCACAAATCTTGATTAATATTTTTTTATATTGGTCCAGTAAATAGTGATCCATATTGGACCTTAATACGAGTTTATATATATATATATATATATATATATATATATATATATATATATATATATATATAATATATATATATATATATATATATATATATATATATATATATATATATATATATATATATATATATATATATATATATATATATATGGTGAAAAAAAAGTCAAATCACAAATTTGTTATATGGAACCGTCGGACCGGAAGTCATGTTGTAGTTTTATGATTTTTATGTTTTGAATTTATAGTGTCGATTAAAAAAAGTTTTTGTAGAACATAATTTTTTTTTGTTGTTGTTGGTTTTATAATAAATGTAAATATTATATTATATAATACTTAAATTATATTTATATTTATATTTTTTGTTATTTTTTTTTTTTTAAATAAAAATTAAGGATGGACTAAAGGTTGAGCAAACATGTTGTACAATAATAAAATACCTGGACTAATTTGCATGACTCATATTTAAATTTATTTAGCATGCATACAACTGGTATAATATTATTAATTATATAATTAGACGTTGCAGCCCTTATTACAAAATCATCCAAAAATGATCTTCATTGCGGGTGTAATAAAATAAATCATATTAATATTTACACCAATTGGTATTGTAACGATAATAATGATTTAAATTTGGATTATACAAAAAATTTATTAAATCTTAGTTTAACATACAAAAGCCAGTCCAGTAATTCTACTAAATTCAATTTTGCAAGAAAACAAAAAATAACGCATAACTGGTTTTAAAATATGTTTATGAAAACTAACTGAAATAAAATAAACTATTGAAAAAAAAACAATATTTTTGAGAAAATTTAAAAAGAACATTTTGGCGGGAAATTTTAATATGAAGAAATTAAAAAAAATTACTATTTTTATATTTTTGATTATTCGTAATTTAGTTATCTTTGAAAC
This sequence comes from Tipula confusa, assembly GCA_963556175.1. Lineage (NCBI taxonomy): Eukaryota > Metazoa > Arthropoda > Insecta > Diptera > Tipulidae > Tipula > Tipula confusa. The sequence continues at coordinate 83,339,142 of OY744476.1, read as the reverse complement.
GAGCTCTATATCATAAATATCGGATAATTAGTTTTCTTTTTATAGCCATAAACACTACATCATGTTTATCATTTTTCTTAAAATTTGACACCCTGTATTTTAAAAACCGACAACAACAAAGAAAATGATGTTCTACAATATTTTTTTTTTAAATCAAAACTACAAATTCAAATCATAAAATTACAACATGACTTCCGGACCCCATATACCAAATTCAACGTCATTTGTTCGTCATAAAAGACTATCCAAAGGTGTGGGATTCCGCACGATATTTCATACCATATTGAGCTATCCTTTCAAAGAGCTCTTCAAGCTATTTGTGGCTTATACTGGGCAATAAGTTTGAAAAAAATCATTTTTTTAATAGGGAAATATCACAGTTAGAAACAAATACTTTTAGAACAATTTGATAATAAAATTGAAGAACTAAAACCAGGAAATATTATATACAAAATAATATAGATTCTATTGGAATACGTGCAACAGTTTGCGATGCACCCGCCAAACCTATGGCTCTTAGCTTTTTCTCGCTTACGGGTATGCTACGGAAATATGTCACTGATTTTTATAACCTTTATGAATTGTGTTATGTTGGGTTTTAAGTATGTGTCAAACCCGCTGCAACAACTGAGCAACAGATTATTCGAAATCAATATTATTTATCAACAACGGATAATGAGAAAAATCCATATGCGGTATAGTCAATTATAATTTAGGCGTATTTAATTATCGAGACCTACATTATCATCAATGCCAATCTGCCTTTTGTCTTGTAGAAGCAACAGTTTTACAGTACAAAATATTATGAAAACCAGTTGCGAAGTTTTCATACAAGAAAAATTTGTTATCACCACTAAATATCAGAAACAATTTTTGAGCTACACACCTTATTTTCAATAAGTTTCATTTTGAATAGCGTGCTATTTAGGCAGCTGTCAATTTTGAAGCATCTTTTGACATTTGACAAGTTATAAGTGAATACCGGAAAAATGTACAGAAATGGAATGAATAATTTTTTAAAAACCAACGAACAATAATCCAATTATTTAAATGGACCAGGAGAAATCAGTTTTTAACAAGAGCATTACTTTTCTACCACCTAATTCACTTCCACCATCTTATACTGCGTGTTGTTGTGACATACAATATAATTAAGTAAATAATTAAGTTGCCACACTAAGAAGAGACAATCTTTTTTTGAAGAACGACAAAACAAATGATAAATAAATAACCACCATATTAAATAAAAATCCATTCCAATCGCCTAGCATGGAGGACCAATTATGTACTGATGAAAGTGAACTAGAACGAGAAACCAATTGTATTTCTCGATAGAAGAAAAAGAGTAAACAAAAAGCGAGAAAAACACAACAACTAAAAGGAAGGCTTAGACATTACCTGAAGTGGAACTAACACCAGTAAATATTGTCAATCCTAGTAAACTAATAGCTCCAAAAGTGCTAGATAAGAGAAGAAGATACTTCCACTTCCTATTACCTTAATAAAAGAGAATCAATATGACATTCAGCAACTATTGAAATTCATAAGCAAGGATTATAAGGTGGTATCACTAAATAATAACATCTGGAAAATCAACACGACAGAAACTAAAAATTATAAATCTCTCGCTACTAGATTAAACACCGATGGGTTTGAATGGTATACGTATGAGGACAAAAAGGATCGCCCAATCAAAGTAATGGCAAGAAGGCTCCATCAATCTTGTTCAAAAAAGACATTATGGAAGAACTAACAAGTAAAGGTCTTAAAATTAAAGACGAAGTCAATATTTCATCAAAAAAGTTATAGAGCAAAACAAGGACAGAAACACTGAAATTATCAAAAGAAGACTTCCATTTTTCACATTAACCTTCGACAATAAAGAAAATAGAAAATATCTATAATATAAATACAATTCTCCACCTGAGAGTTAAAATTGAGTCATTGAGAAAAACTGCTAGACAAATACCACAGAACAAGGAGTGCCAAGAGTTTAAACGCATACTCAAAAATACTCGTGAAATTAGAGGTGTTTTACTTGCTGTTGTAATTTCTATTCTGATGACGAAAATAGACAGTTTAGATGTGTCAAATGCGCAAATAAGTACGCAGCCAATGCTTGTCACATCAATAAAAACACACCAGCAAAGTGTGTCAATCGCAGAGGGCAGCATCCCGCTAACTATCAATGATGTGAATCTTCGCATTAAAACTACAAAAACTGAGAAATAAATCACGTAATCCGAAACAAAACCATGCTAAATATGTACGAGAAACAGAAAAAGAAAGAATCGTAACAAATTATAATGCAAGAGCACAACTAGTTTGTGAACAAGCACTTGAAAAAACTTCACCTTATTATTGTCGGCTTGTTACAACGTATAATCTAATCTAACCATTACTTGTGCGGTATAAATAATACGGTAAAGCTCTTTATTGCATAGCGGTGAGAAAAATTGCCCGGTATTTCTTAAAGAATGTATTATACTTATGATTAAAACGTACCCAGACTGGAAAATCAATCAAAATAAGCATAGCTATGTGGCAATGAGATCCAAGTTGGCTAGTCTACTAGCAAGTCTGCCATTTTATGCTAAAATTTTCTAGTAGCCCAATAAAAATATCAAAGACTAGAAACAATGGGCCATTAGTTTTACAAAATACATTGATAAACTAGAATCTATTCATAAGCAGTTAGATGCACAAGACGAAGGCCTTCAAAGCAAACTTGGAAAATTTAAAAAACAAAATGATTAGGTTGAAAAAATCTTAATAAAATTTATTAACATATAAATTATATAAAAGCAAATTATAAAATTAAGAAATGATTAAGACTCTGAGAGTATTAGCCTGGAATGCAAATGGGTTATTACAGCATATTCAAGAGCTGGAAATATTTTTAAACCTACAAGACATAGATATCTGATTGATATCAGAAACTATTTTCACAAAATCCTCATATTGTAAATTGCGCGGGTATACTTTTTACCATGTGCTACATCCTGAGAATAAAGCTAGTAAAGAGTCAACTATTTTTGTTAAAGATAATATTCAATACAATGAAGAACTGAAAATAGAGAAAATTTTCATGCAAGTCTCAACAATTAAAGTGCATCTAAGTAAAACAAAAAGTTATAGCATCTCTCCAATGTACTGCCCATATAGATACAATAAAAAAAAGTACATTACGTCTCTTAAAACACTTGGAAAAGAGTTTTTAATTGGAGGCGACATTAACGTAAAAAATATATACTGGGGATCACGGTTAACAACGACTAAACGGAAGGAGTTATTTGCATCGAAGTTAACAAACAACAAAAAAATTGAAAATGTCTTGCAAACTCTTATACAGGCGAAAACTAATATTCAAATCGCAATACGTAATCCAGAACAATTAGAAGTTGAACTAGATAAACTCACAGAAAATATACAAAGTGCCGCTTGGGATAGTATACACTTAGTCATATAATGGAAACAAATCAAAAGGTCACATATCCCGAAGGAGTGAGAAAAATGATTAAAAATAAAAGAAAAGCTCGTAAAAAGTGGCAAAGAAATCGAACACCGGAAGCGAAGAGACTGTTTAACAATTTCGTCAATAAATCACAAGCTTTAATAAATGATTTTAATACCCAGTCAGTTAATAGATACCTAAACAATCTTAAAGGACAACAGGACTCTTGATATTCTATTCTCTATACATGGAAGGCAACGAAGGTCCTGAAAAGACCTAACCTACAGGTCTCCTCAATTAAAAACAACGATATCTAGGCTAGAAATTACAAACAAAAAGCAGATCTGTTTACGAATCATCTAGAGCAGACAGTTCATCCATCTTCAAGATGATCTGCAGAGGAAGCTATTACACCAGCATAAACTAAATTCGGGAATAAAGAAATACCAAAATTTTAGAAAAAGGCTTAGTATGACTTAATAACGGGTCAAGTAATTAGAAGCTTACCAGAAAAAGGAAGGAAGAAATTATTGCACATAATGAATGCAGCAATCCGGTTATGATAAGTACCAAGGTAATGAAAGGTTGCAGAAATAATAATGATTCTAAAACCAAACGAAACGTCGAATGAAAAATCTTCAGATAGGCTTATATCTTTGCTACCAACGCTATCAAAACTATTCGAAAAGTTACTTCTAAAAAGACTGAAACTAACAATAGAAGAAAGAAACGTTATTTCTTCACATCAATTTGGTTTTAGGGAAAAACACTTGACTACAGAACATGTTCATAGAATTACGGATGTAATCGAAAAATCCCTCTAATCCAAACAAATATGCTCCGGGGTCTTCTTAGATGTAGCTCAAGCATTTGATAAGGTATAACATCAAGGGCTTTCATTCAAATTGCATCTGTCGAAACAAATTTATGAGCTATTGAAATCGTATATTTCAAAGACACTTCCGAGTAAAGTTTGAGAATGAATACTCTGAATTAAAGAGAATAACAACAGGAGTACCGCAGGTTAGTATCCTCGGGCCTATATATTATCTTCTATATATACAAGAGACGTACCCAATTATGATGCAACTATATAGCAAAATTTGCTAATGATACTGCTATATTAGCGTCAGCTCAAAACATAATTAATTCTACCTACAAACAGCAGAGAGCCACAAACAAAACATTCTGTTGGACAAAACAATGGCATACTAAATTGAATAAAACTAAATCAACATGTGTTAACTTTACTAATCTGAGAGTAGAGAACATACCAATAATGATCAATTAGAACATATAAAAAAAGAGAGAAGAAATAAACATTAAATTCAGGAAAATGCGCTGGCTAGAAATGTTAGGAATTTGGAGTAGTGCTAATGATATTAATACTTCATTGTTGAAAAATTACTTATAGGATTTAAACCTACTTCTATAATGACTGCGCTGTTCAATAAATTACTGAGGTATAGTATATTTCCATAGACAACTAGTTGTCTATGATATTACTTCAAAACTACATAAGAAAGTTACAAAAGTAATCTAATTTTTTAAAACTGGAGCATAAAATAAGATATTACCTAGGTATTAAATTTATATCAAGTCACTGCAAAGCTCTCAAACACTTATACACATTTCGATTTTCAAACCAAATAGTCTCATGGACATGATTCAAATCTTACATGATCGACTGAGTTTAGTTTATTGAAATTGTAAACAAAAGAACTAACTTATTTTCTTTTATCAATGGGGTTCCACAAGGTTCTCATATAAAGGTTTATTGATATTCTCAATTGTGATTAATGAGATCACGGAAGTTATACATCATTCGAATACCCTGTTATACGCTGACAATATATAAAGCGATTTGAAAATATGTAAGTCCGTGGAAATATCACGCAATGCTAACAAATTACAACATGATATTGACCATTGCATTTGGTATAGTTGGATATAAGTGTAACCTTCTACTAACTTACCATGGAAAATATCGGCCTTTGCATTGTGACAACTTACGAGGGCTAATTCGATGTTAGAATCTGGTTGGATCTGGTAACGATTCTAAAGCTCTATATCACGCTTATGTGCGGCCACAACTTGACTATGCCATTATAGTTTGGTTTCCATTTTATGACGTTCATATTAAAGCTACTGAAAAAATCAAAAAAATATATAACCCAGATAACATGTAAAGGCGAATGGGAATATAATAACGATTTATTTTGCCATTAAAAGCAGGAGTCGTAATTGTCCTAATCGTTGGCTTATCTCTAAGAAAAACAAAGATAACAAACTCCAACAGTGGAAGCCTGTCGGTGTAAATGTTCTATGGGAAGTATTAAAGATGTCAATAAACTTAAACTTAAAAATTAACTTGAAGACAATTATTTTTATATCTAATAGAGCTTAGAAGTCTTAGAATTTTAAATTATACTTTGCCACAAATAAGTACTTCTAAATCCAAATTGTCTTTATCAATTTTTAAAATACCATGAGAACAGACCCGAGAGAAAAACCAGCAAATCATTAATTTCCCTAATATTATTAATCAATGATCACTATCGAATCACAAATTTTTCTTACTAACAAAATATCTTGATAAAGATCAATCACAAAGAAATGGAGACCAAAATAATTTTATTTCACAGTGTTTATCATTATCATTATTTCATTTCACAAAATAATTCATTAAACATTTTTAATTGGAACAAATTTTTTAAATTTTCAACAATATAACAATATAGAAATGGACATATTTGTAAATTTTCTCATAATAAATTCGAATTTCAATTGTAAGAAATCGTAATTTTCCCATTTTTACGATCAATATAATTTATTTCCTTTTCTCGTAAACAGATTGATCACTACTATATGTCGTGTGTCAATAATTTAAATTATTTTCCAATTAATTTGGAACAAATAATAAAATGCATAAAATAAAAAAATATATCGTATATATTTTCAAGATCAACTCTGATCTCCTCTTTTATATTAAATGTATGTTTATATTTATAAATTGACAATCGATCAATTGTTAGTTTAATTGTGTAAACGATTGAATGATGACGACGGGCAGATATGTACAAGCCATATACAAATCAATACAATTTTTTTTATTTGATTTGTATATTTGTTAAGCCACACAAGACGAAACAATTTTTATACAATAATACAGGATAATACAGTTTAATCCTGTCCAATTTAAAAAAAATTGCATAATATATCCCTTTTTTTCATGTTTAAATCTATGTGACCCTTGGGTGAACTCAATTAGAAAAATATTGTAAAATAAAAAACAAATATTTTCAACAAACCTACCGACTTTTTGACCAGATGATATTTTAATCCTACAGGATTTCGAATGGTACATATATAATTCGGTTTCTAAATAGAAACATTTCATGTCCCCTTTTTTCCTTTTCACTGATTTTAAATGAAAACATTTTGTTCTATTTGATATAAAGTGGTTAATTTAAATATTACTCGTGTATGTAATTTGATATGGTGACCGGTTACGAGTTACTTGTTTCAATCGTTATAAATATATTCAACACTTTATTTAATGTTGGTTTAACCATTTCATTTATTGTTTACATTGATTGAATATGAAGTTGGTTCGTATTAGACAATTTTGACTATAAAGTAGAAGTGTATTTTAAAAAAAAACTTGAGTTTGACGGATACATAATAGGACTGTGCCCTGCATCACACGGGGTTGATTAGTTTTTTTTACAAATGTACACCAAATTATAGTTAAAGCTGATCTGACAATTATATAATACCAGAGTCTTGATGTTGAGTTAAAAGAAAGATGCCAATGACTAAAAAGAATTGCTAATGAAGCAACAACAACACGAACTGTTATTTAGTTATAAATCATAATGTGTATAAGTTGGAAGAACTAAAAAAATAAGATATTGTTGTCCTAGAAAAAGATAATCAGATTTCTGGAAGAAAAATTAGAATACAAACATTAATATTGACTACGTTCGAATAGTCAGGGAGAAGGGGGCGAGTGATTGAGATAGATAAGACGACAACAACTTCATCACCAACGTCAAGCAACCAATGCTAATTGGATTTGGGTAATCGCTTGGCAACATCATATATAAGAAAGTGCAAAAATAAAATGGAATGCCAGCAGTTCTGGGTTACCTAGCAGTTCTGGGAGCTGACTAGTATTTAGTGTGCCAATCATTCATACTAATCCGAATTCAAAAATTATTACAGAAATGAATACTAGAAGAAATAACACACGGATCGAAAACGGATATGAAACGGAAACTGGAACCTCAGAACCCTAACAGAAGCATCAAGGCCGAACAATTACAGATACAAAATTTAAAAGTTACAGTGAAGTGAGATAGAAGAACAGTGCTGAAAAAATTGCCTGATATTTTCTGGACGAGATGATAGACGTGGGCATATTAACAACAGCCAAAGCAAAGAGGGCACTAATAGAATGGGAACAAATTAATAGTCAAATAATCGTACCAAAATTTTATTCACAAATACGAAACCCAACCATAATTCAGTGATATGTCCAACAGAAAACGCAGATAAAGTAACCAAGGATGAACCAACTTCAAGCCACAATAACAAGGACACACAGAAATCATGTCAAGATAATACAAGGAGATTTCAATGCAAAAATTGAATCAGATAACACCTTCCTAACAACCATTGTATAATGCGTATAATAATAATGGAGAACCACTCATCGACTTCTGCGTCACAAACAAGCTGATATTTGGAGGCCATTATGTGGATTTCCACACAAAAATATACATAAATACACATGAACATCACCTGATGGCAGAACAAGAAACCAAATAGGTCACGTAATGATCATCAAGAAGTTTTTTACATCATTACAAGATGTCAGGTCAATGAGAGATGCAGGGATCTATACGCAGTGACCACCAACTGGTAATATCACAATTCCAAATAAAGTTGCTGTAAAGCGCATTAAGTAAAATCGGAAGAAATTTAATACCGTCCGATTTAAAGATGTCGATACAAGAAAAATATTCTTCGAAGCGCTCAAGCTCAGACTCTAAACCAATAAAGCAGCCATCAGTGTAGAACAACAGTGGAAACAAGTCAAAAGAAGCCTATATAGAAACGCAAACTCTAGATGAGTAATAATACATGGAAGAAAATTGAAGAACATTGACAACTCAAGTTGCAAATGTGCCAACAAAACACGTCAGAACCGAAACTTCAATACGAGGATACGGCACGTGAAATTACGAAAATGGCAAGAAATGTTAGTAGACAATACAATGGAAACATTCTCAAATTTCACCAATATACTTCCAAAAAGGGATGAATCTTGTCAAATTTTAACAACAGATGAAGCACAATTGTAGAGACGGAAGGAATATTTCGGTGAGAACACCATCAACATACAAAAATCTTCCAATTAGCAACTGGCGCCATAAACGAAACTATCAACCCATGCACCAACGAAGCGGTAAGTTAGCGATGACATTGCTAAAATGAAGAATAACAAGGCTATTGGAACAGAGAACATACTACCTGAAATATTCAAAGGGGACATATCCACAACTGCCAACGCTTTAACACCAATAGTAACAGAAGTATGGAACTCCAGTAAAATACTGCGAAAATTGAAGGAAGGCTTGACCATACCGATCTCCAAGAAAAGTGGTCTGAAAGAATGCAAAAACTGGCAGGGTCTATTCCTCCTCAACACAAGTATAAAGATATTGGCAATGATCATTCTGGACTTCACCATATTTCTGGAATTTCACCGACAATTAACTCGAAACTTTAATTCGAGGAAGAAGCAAGCTCGCTTCAGACCACAACGAAGTTGCACTGAACATATCAATACAAAACTCCTCCTCACAGAGCAATCTAATGAATGGAATTCACTACTGTACCTACTCTTCGTGGACTTCGAGCCTGCATTTGACACAATACATAGGACCCCAATATATGGAAGGCACTGTGTGAAATGGGCATCCCAAAAAAATTAATCGAACTCATACAAGATATGTACAGTGATGCAGATATTTGAGTTCAATGCAAAAGCAAGCAAATTGAATCCTACAACAACAACAACCAAAAAGTCATTCAATGGGGATTAAAGGCGAAAACACCAACCCGCCGACATGCAACAAAACGTGCAGAAGCTATCAGATCTAGCGAAAGAGGTTAGCTTAAACATAAATATCAAGAAAACTAATACGATTAGGCTAAATACACCAATATCAACACCGATATATATCAACCAAGAAAAATTAAAAGCGGTTCAATTCGTATACGTTGGTTGTGCACTAACAAAGACGGGTAGAACAGATTAAGACATCAATAGACGCATCAACAAAGCCAGAAAAAGTACAACACGCTATAAAAAGTCTGGAACTCATCTGTCTTATTCCGCAACACCAAGCCAAGAATGTTCAACTCAAGTGTGAAATCGATGTTGCTCTATGGCTGTGAGACCTGAAAGCTTACGCAAAAGATTAAAAACAATTACAGGTGTTTGTAAACAAATGTCTTAAGAAAATACTAAGGTGCTTCTAACAAAGTCTGGAGTGAAAATAATAAATGTCTTAAGAAAATACTAAGGTGCTTCTAACAAAATCTTGGTGCCTAACAAAATTACAAATGATGCTTCTAAATGAAATGATGCTTCTAAATACCAACGGAGATGGTATGCCAGTAAAAAAGCAGATATGTGCAAATATATATTGTATTGCTGAAAAATACGTGTGCTTTCCACAAAAAAACTACGATAAATTACGATACTGATTTACGTGAACAATCGATAAATCTAGTTTATTTTACATTCCTTCAGCGACCGACGCTAAATGTACTTTGGTACGACAAAAAAAGTGTACAAGTAGTGAGTTGAAAAAAAGTCATTATTTTTCGTAGATACATAATTTTTGCTACTAAGACAAATAGTGCAACAATTGCAGAAGTCTATAGAAATATTATACTAATAATTGGGTTAAAAAGTGGATCGTTGTGCTCTTCCTATTAACAGATAACGTAGAATACATGAAATCAATAGCTTACAAAAGCTGCAATTCCGGTTCGTTGGTCCAGTTTGTATGAAAGAATAGTTGTATCTGTTAAAATGTGACTTAAAATTAACTATTTTATAAATAATTTTTTAAAAAGTGACTGTAATGATTAATTTCGAAAAACATGTAAAAACTCTAATGCTATAAGAACATTGACAATACAGCATTTTATTTAATAAATTTCATTTCGAATGGGGGGGGGGGCGGAAATTAGCCCGATAACTACGCCCGAATGCAACTTTTTGAAAATTATAGCATAATTATAATTCATAGCAATTTACTTAGTTAAAATTGCAACAATTTACTTGCGTAAAGTTCCATTGTTAACAAATTGGTAAAACAATAATAGTTAAAAAACCAGTAGTTTTTAACCTATTTTAAAATTTAGTTTATTACTTAATTTAATAAATTTTAAAATAATTAGAACACATGACTTTTATTTGACCTTAAAAGTTAATTTTTTTACTCCGACTGTACATAACTTTGGCGTTGGTTCCATACCTCTACGTTATATACTTAAAAGTAAGCTGTATATTCTAAACATTTATAGTTCAAGAATTTATTAAAATTAAAATACAAGACATTCGTCGAAATTATAAGAATTAAATAAACTTTAGATTTTCATGAATTTTAAGTGAAGTTATAATATAATATATATAAATACACGTATTATTGAAAATATGTCTGTAAAATGTAATGCACAATGAACCCGTTAACTAATTGTTGGTAAGTTTAATCACATACAACAATAATTAACGTATATTGAACAATGATACAGTTTTACTTTTTTTTTTTAATACCCATTCACTTAAATCAAATATTAATAAATCTTAACAAGAATACTAAATATATACTGGTGTTACCTACCATAAAAAAAAAATAAAAAAAATAAAAACATAATATCTTAACAATCGCAAAGTATTTTGTTCGTTTTAAAAATAAAAATAAAATCAAAAACTTTTCTACAAGATTGTTATGATTTAATCTTAGTTATTTTTTAAATGGTTTTTCTTTTTAACAATATTCTTGATTGACAAGATTTTAAATCAAGTAAAAATAATAATAATCGCCATTGGTAAAATAAGATAAGAAAATAATACTAATAAAAAAACACTTTAATTCATATATTTAACCTTCACATTGTGTATAGTGTGCCCGTGTATGTACAATATATTGCTATATAAATTCAATCATTTCTTTATAAATGCTATATTATATATGTATATATGTATATATATATATATATATATATATATATATATATATATATATATATATATATATATATATATATATATATATATTTTTAGTACAACATAAAATAAAAATTTAAAAAGGCTTTTCAGTATGCTAAGCACAGCTTCCAAGTTTGTAATTTGCGCCTTCCAATTAGTTGAATTTGATTCGAATATGAATGAAAAATAATTTATGGCGAATTAAATTAGATTGAATTGAATGAAGAGATCAAAAAAAAAATATATATATATATATATATATATATATATATATATATATACATATATATATATATATATATATATATATATATATATATATATATATATATATATATATATATATATATATATATAAGTATATATTTAAAAATAATAAAATAAAAAAATTCCAGGATATTATACCTGTGCGTATATAAAAAAAAATTTATTTCACTCATGTCTCATGAGCTTTACGCGTATATATGTGCACATATGTATACAAATTTTACTTCGCTTGTTTTTCAGCAAAAAGTTTTTTTACACGTTATGTCGTTTTATGATTTTATTTTCTAATAAATTAAATATAAATATCAATTTAGTTAATTTATTAGTTTTAAATTATTATTTATTACAAATTAGATTAGATCAACTTATATATGGGCAAAAAAATGGATAAATCATTTTTGTTCTTATACCTGTAAATTTTTTATAATGACATGTTATACGATGAATTAATTTATTATAGATTAAGTTGGTTTTGGGTGCTTAAAGCTATAATAGTAATGTCATTTAGGCGAAGGTTATCTTAAATCGAAGTAATAATTAGAAAGTTCAAATGAATTTCTTTATTAATTTTAGTTAAAAAAATTATACAACTCTTTTTCAACCGAATGAAATAAAATTTAAATTAAAGAATTTTGCATAAAGCGGAAATTTACCGTGGAAGCTCAAGTCTCCTATCAGGCACACCTCCAGGTGGCGGATAAAACATTAATCGCATTGGGTCACCGGCGAGAAAATGAGACATAAAATACCACTCGTAAACCAAAACTATGGGGAAGCATTTTTTCACCACAAGATGTACTTCATGAAAGAGATGGCTTATTTTTTACCTGATAGTAGTTACAAAATGCTAGAGGGAGGATACTCCGATCTAAAAACTATATCTAACAAGAGTAAAGCAATGAATATATACAACAAAAAATTACTTAATATCTAATAATAGCAGTAAATAGTAGAAAATCAAAACAACACGTTTCGATAGTCCCGCGGTAATCGTGTTATTTATATAGCAACTTTTTCGCTAATGGCTTATGGCAGCACTCCTTTCAGAGATTAGTGTACCATCCGTTTAGGACAGGTTCGCAGTACGTAAACAAGTCAGCGTATTCTCTGTTCTTTCATTTATTTTATTTTTCATATAGTGATAATAATTTTATTATTCCATGAAATTAGGCCATTACTAGCCAAATCGAGGACGCGTGAATAAAGGTTTGCTTTTAAATATACATCTGCACATTGCAATGCTCCAACTAGCTTGCACTGACATGGACCATGGTTCGGCCCATTGATTTCGCACTCTTACAGGGATTTGGTATTTTAATGTTCATACAATTTCTGATATCATAGTTAAAGAACCCTCAATAAGTTTTGTTTCCGTCGCGTTTGGGCCCTTTATCATGCGCATGACACTTTTCTCGAATGTCATCAGCCATTTCTCATCATATACTTATCTTTCAGGATGCAACTTTTACACACCATATATCATAAAAGGTCTGATCGACATGTTGCATAATTTCAGCTTGTCGACATTTGCAAGATATTTAAGCTTTAGCAGTGGAAGTAAAGCATTCAAAGCATGGTTGCCGATGCCGAATGATTCATAAACTAAAATTAAAATTAATGCACAATTACGGGTACGGCAATAAACTTTATATGTATGATGAAGGACATTATGGAGGATTTAAAGGCAATACATCTATATTTAAATAGAAGATGCGTAATTATCTTAAACACGAGAAAAAAATAAGATCAATCAACTAAAAATAAGGCAATAATGATAGCCTTATTTTCATGAAAATACATCTAATAAAAAGGATAAAGTTCAAAATATTTTTACCATCAAAGCTATTCTCATATGAGGGTTAAAATAGATGCACTATAAAAAACACAAGGTTAATACCTTAATGCAAAAATGTCAAGGTTTCAACCATACGCATAAATATTTTCGACCGAAACACTAAACTAAAATCAACATTTCTACCTACGCATTTACCTGCGCATTCTTACCGGACACGAGAAAAAAAACTGTAAAAAAATTATGAAGAATACATTCAATCATATATCGGACTGAGCTATTGGAAGGTTGCACTGTGATCCGCTGGGCAAAGAGAAATAAACCAGCAACAACGCAATCAAGTCCAGTAGTTTAAAAATGGTCCTTCGAGTTGGATACCAAAAATACACACTTTCATTACTGACGTCACTAAAGACATTTTGGAGCCAACATTTTATTCAGCAACATTTTCTGATGCAACTTATAGAATTAGTGAGATCAAAGCCTGCTTGTCTCTGTTAATTGATGAATGAAAAGAGTTCCAAAATTTCGGAAAATCCGTTAACGAAAAATTCGATGATGCTAATTCAGAATCAGTTCATAAAATCAAAGGACTCTATTTTGATTTAAAACAAAAATTAGTCAAATGGAAAAAAAGTTATATGAAGAGAATAACGCTCAACATAATAATTACTCAATGGATGACCTAATGTAAACAAGTGGTTCACCTTCTATAGAAACGTTTTATGGGGCAACCAAACAAGTAACAAAGTAGTTCGATCACTACATCATTTATCAGATGTATCCGATTAGGTAAATCGGAGATTAAAGGTAAAAGGAATAAAGTTCGTGATTCATGGTTGGTATATATTTTAAACAATAAATTGGAGTTTCAGTACATTGTAGTCATCCAAGCCTAAGCTTTAATTCGTTGGTATCGCAGTCCTCCAGTGACAGGTGTTGATTGTGTTCAGAAGAATATATCTAAGGAAATGCGATAATTACTTAAAATTTACAGTTACAGACTGGAAAGAAATAGCCGCTGAGAAAAAATTGTGGTTCAACTGATTGTCAGCTATAACCTGATATCAATTTGTTGTGTTTAGATCAAAATTCAACTGACTTAGACGACGATTCGTTAGAAACCATATTTACGAAAAGATCTAATCTACAATTGATATATAGAATTGTAGCTTATGTTAAACGATTTATCTGGCACCTGAATACGCTAGATCGAACTAATAGATGATCCGGTCTATTAAAATCAGGAGAAGTCGATGACACAAAACAAACATGTATTTTGTGGGTTCAAAAAATCATTATTCCTATGATATCAATAACTTGCGATAATAGAAGATGGAAAAAAATGCATCCAAATTAATATCTTTAGCATATTTTGTCGATGCAACTGAGTTATGGGAAGTTTAAAAAACACTGTTACTTTGACAACAGGTATCTCACAATCTTACCTGCGAACCATATATCTACTGAGAGAGTGATATGCGATATACCTTTTTAAAATTTGCATGCCGGCCTGACATTAAATGGCAATAAACAGGCGAAAATATTGAATCATTAACGGGCAAGCAAGAAGCATAGCCTTGCTAAAAAAAATTGTATGATATTTGTCAAATATGCGCAGAAGAATAGCACTCAGTCGATGGGCCATCTACCTCCAGAAAGGGTAACCCAACACGCCCATTTACCAATTGCGTAATAGATTTTGTTGGTCCGATCTACTTTGCATTTAAGAAAGGAAGAAGTCGGATAAATTCAGTGAAACTATCAGCTATATTTGCATATTTGTCTCTCAGGAAAGGCTTTTCATATTGAGCCTGTGAGTGATTTAACCAATAAGGCCGTCCGTATCAGGGGCACTTCGCCGCTTTACATCTAGAAGAGGTACCGAACAATGGGATAAATTTTGTGGAAGCGAAACGACTTTTAAATAAGGTCTGACATTAATATGTCTGGTTTAAAATATTAATAAAAATTATATCGTTTCAGAATATTTAAACACCAACTTCTCCTCATTTTGGCGGGTTATGAGGATTCACTGTTAAATCCGTTAAAACACATCTGCAAATAACGTAAATTTAAAATTCGAAGAGATGGCAACGTTGTTATTCCAAGTGGAAATTTAATTCGAGACCGCTGTGTGCAACATCCACTGACGACAAGTACGAAGTGCTTACTCCGGTTCAGTTCTTGGTAGAAAGGATTACAGGATTACCTCTACAGGGTCGATTCCAGAAGCACACAAAACCCAAGCTTATTCAACATTATCACGACAGAGAAATCAGATAAGCATTCAAATATTCTGGAAGAAATATCACAGAAATTATCTGAACAGTTTATACAAACGATATAAATGGCAGAAACCTGTACTAGATGTCAAAGTTGATGAAGGGGTTCTTATCAAAGAAGACAATGCTCCAGTGTGCAAGTGGCCTCTCGGACGTATAGTACAAATTCAACCAGGAAACGACAATTTAGTGACAATCAAAACCTCCAGTGTTACTTTACAACGCCCGTTGGTTAAAATATGTAGACTCCCAGTTGGTTAACTATCTCCTTTAACGATCCATCGAGTATGTTCAAGATCAACCAATCTAAAATCAATATTTCTACTTATAAAATATTATAAAATATTCTTAAGAATATGTGAATCGGACTGAGATATTGGAAGGTTGTCCTGTGATCACCTGGGCACGGAGCAATAAACCGCAATTTGCAACACAATCAGGTCCTAGAGATTAAACAATGAGGGTGTAAACAAACCAAAGAACTTTAAAGGGTTAAAAATAAACTGTGATAGTTTCCCTCTAAGGTTACAAGAGAAAAACTAAACCCCAAACGTTTCAAAACTATTAGTTATAGATATAGAGAAAAAGTTACACCCAAACTCTTCAGCAATTATCTTATAATGTGTCAATGAAAACCTCAGAAGAAAATATAATTGATCTGGCAGGTAATCTAAACTTGGTTTATGCAACTAATATAATCAATGTTGTGGCGCGTTGTTTTGGATTTAGTTACGTCATTTTGGTTACCGAATTTGCTTTCAACGTTTTATTTAATCCAATGGTATATAGACTAGAGCCAAAAGGTTCGCAAACAGTTGTTAACAAATGATTTTTTTTTTAAATATATATAAATTTATATTAAATAAAACTGATGAATAACAGGACATAACAGAACTTGAATAATACAAATTATTTTTAAGAAATTCTTTAATTTTGAAACCAAAGATACAAGTACATATAAATTCATCTCAATTGGAGCGATTAAACTGGTCTTATGAATACAACAAACTCAGTAGGCTAAAAGTTTAAAATGCGAGCAAAATCATGTTAAACAGGAAGTGAACGAAAAGTATTTAAGTTAAATGATTTTACAAAGCACTAAAAATTACAAAAACGAAGTTTAAGTATTCCGGAGGTGTGACAAAAATTAGTTCTTTAAATTAATGCTGTTAATAGCTGAGAATATAGTAACTTATTAACCAAACCACATACTGATGTGTTAGTTAATTTTGAAAATTAGATTTAAAAATTTCTTATTCCGTAAGATTTTATTTTTTTTTGTATATTAAATATTTCTATGTAGTTGAGCATTAGACATCATTAATAATTAATAACCTATAGCTCTGGTATTCACTATAGTAAATCATAATAAAATCAGTTTACAAAAGCGCGCTGATGATGCTTTTAATTAATTTAATCAATTCCATCGTTAATTGATATCAGGTTTTTTGCAAATTTCTCAGATCAAAATCAAAACAGAGGCTATCTATCGTAAAGTGAAACAAGAATCCAATTTTTTTTTTATTCATAATACATAATGCGCGGTTAAAATTTGTTAGCTCAGTTAAAAATATAAATAATGACAACATTATGTTCTGTCCAGCTGAGGGTCTATATCTACTTACGCGTTTATATTCTATACCTATATAAATATATTAATTGAGAAGAAACGTTACAAAAATTATTTTAACTTTGACAATAATAAATTCTAGAAAACAGGTAAACTGTATTATTTGCCACTCACAACGAATTCATTCCAATTCAAGCAACACAGAGAGCAAAAAATATTGAATTTAATTTAAAATTCAATTTTATACAATATATCTAGTTAGTCAAACGAAATACACACACAATTAGTGAATTACAAAACTGAACAAATAAATTTATAATGACGATAATAATGAAGTTGAAGAGAGCGATGTATATATGTACGAGTATGTAGCCAGCATATTGCTAACTTACAAAACAAAAAATATGAATTTATCCATCAATAATGTAGGCACAGAACAGTGCGCACACAATTCAACACAAAACCTTTATGAACACGGGATGGTGTGGATATTGGAAATATATTTTTAAAAAAAGACAGAAATTTAATATTACAACAACAGTGTGTGAGTGTGTGTGTGTACAACGTTAAAAGATCATCAAAATTGATGGATGATGCGAATTTTATTTTATTATTTTCTTGAATTGAATTTTCAATTTGCCGCGAATCAAAAACTTTTTTTGTGTTTACGAAGTTTTTAATTGAATAACGAATAAATGTGATACGGAATCACATCGGACGGTGAATTAATTGATGAATGAGCGAATATGTGTTTGCATTGTGGATCTCTCGTTTTTTTTTTTTTTTTGTTTTTATTATTTGTCCTGTGTTCTGAATTCAATTACTATATATACCTACATACAGCAGAAACCTTTAAGAAATTCATAGCACTGAACATTTATTATTGTTGATGATTGATGTTTTACGGGATACGTAATTGCAATATTAACTAGTCTATACAATATGAATGTGTACAAGAAAAGATAATATATTGCTGTGCTGTGAAATTGATTACAAATTTTTGTACAAATTATGGTTTTGTTTGTAATACAAATTATGTGAATTTTTAGAATTATATCTGATTTTTTTATGTTAAGTATACATAATTAAAATGATTGATTTCTGCTAACTTATTATTTTTATGGTTTGACAATTGATGTCCCATCGCCCATATCTTGTTCCGGTTTGTATGTCTGTTTATTTAATATTAATCAAGTTTTTCATAAGTTCTTGTATTCAGAATGAGTCGAGTCGCCATTGTAAAGGAAATAGTAGCGCATATAGTTGCAATGACCCAAAATAATGCAATACACAACTTAGCTTTATAAAAATTACAAAAATCACATTATCGCTATTGGGAAATTAAAATATTTTCCACGTTTTTCCTCCTTAATACAACAAAAGATAATAATGATGTATGTAGATGGACCACAAAAAATTAGTAAAAACATTAAAAGGGTTTAGTTTTAATCTACAAAAATTAAGGTCGAACAATCCAGATTTTATGGTAGACCGAAGTAAATGAGCTAAATAATCAAAAGGAGTTCCTAAATGATACTAATACAGCAAAGGTACTCAAGTTACTGATTTGAAATTCATATGCGAATTCAAATGCAAATTAAAAGGTGCTATTTTAACTAAACGCGGATTGCAGTCAGCTGCCCTTAGTGATCAAAATAGTTATCGCCCTTACTGATCAAAATTTAAATATTATTCCAACGTTTTTGGCTATAGAGCTTATTGATTGGGATGACTCGCTACCATCGCAAACCAAACTAGTCTGACTGGAATTAAGTCTGACAGAAATAAATAACATTAAAATACCGAGATGGCTAAAGAAAATAGGCAAAGTTGAACAATGCGGTTTTCGCGATGCAAAAGGTAACACCGATTGCACAGATAACACTAGCTCGACTCGAACTTCATGCTGCACATAGGTTAACAGAATTGATGTAATTTGTAGACAAAACCATAACATTCGAAATTCAAACCGTCACATTTTGGACCACTTCAATAAATGAGCTAAGTTGGCTGTTACCACCACCAAAACGAAGAAAGATCTTCGTTGCCAATAGGATATCGTATATGTTACCTCATTGCAAAAGAAATCATTGGCAACATGTCGGATCGAAGATAACCCAGCTGAGTGTGCCACGCTCGGACTATTTAAGGAATTAGCAACTCATAACTATAATGGTCAGGTCCAATTTGGTTATGGAAAAAAAATTAAATTAAATTAAGTTTTAGCATCACCATCAAAAATCACATTTGCATCTTATTGTAAGAATTTGTATGAACAACAACGAATTTTCTCCGAGAAATATAAAGCACTATTGAAGGGTCAACTAATATCGAATTTCAGCAAACTTAAAATGATAACTCGGTTTATACACACCGATATTATAATGATTGTAATTTCAATGTGAAACAACCAATATTATTATCAACTAGTCAATGTTCAGCAGCACGGTGCTGGCCTTTGTTTATCGTTATTACGTCGAAAATACTGGATACTGAACATGACGAGGTTGTGACAACTTTGATCAACCGAAGGTTTTATGGCAGCATTGCAGCAATTTATATCGAGACGTGGCATATGCAAAAATATTTACATCGATAATGGCACTAATTTCATCAGTGATAATAACTATTTAAGAGATATACGAGTTTTTGAGAAAGAATCCTAATCATATGTTTTTATTCCTTCTAAGACATGAGTTACAGGCATTTTATTCCACTAGGCACTCCAAGTATAGGAGGAGTTTATGAACCAAACGTGAAACTGCTCAAATTCAATATTAAAATAAAAATATTGTGATTAGAGGAATTTATGACAATTGTCACCAGAATTAACACATCTATAAACTGTTCCGTTATATATCGAATTGGATTTTGACTGTGATATGATCTACGCACTTTATGGTTGGATGAGTATTGGCAGATGCATCAGAAATTGAGAATAAAAATGTATCAAACCTGAACTTTTCCAGATGGCAAACCGTTAAACAAATGTTTTAACACATTTCGCAACGATGACACAGAGATTATCAGAGGTTAACAACGGTACAACGGCGAACTAAATGGCATCTAAAAGAGAGAATATATTAAAGTTGATGATGTAGTGCTCGTATACAAGGTATAAGGCTTCATCTTGATACTGGCCATTAGGTCCAGTAATCAATATTTATCCAGGACGAAATGGTTTAGTTCGTGTCATAACAGTTAAACTGTCCAGATTAAATGCAACAATTAAAATTAAGAAGAACTGAATCAAAGTGTTTCAGGCTGACCGGGATGTTCGGATGCCACTAACTCGACTAAACACTGCAAAAGTTTTGGGAGATATCAAACAAGTCACACCGAAAGAACAACTATATGAAGTTTTTTTTAACAACAAGTTCATTAAAAACAGATTTATAGTAAATTTACTCTTTACTAGGTTACCTGATTCAATAGGGTATTCAATGAGTAATGTAGTTCAAAGGTTACGAAACATTGAACGTTGATTTATTCGTGACCTCAAATTTGAGGTACTTTGTCACAAGTGCATGCTTGAGTACCAATAACTTCACCATAAGTAGAAATTCTTATCAGAGGAGGTCAATACATCAAGATTATACTTACAATATTACGGCGTGCATCGATATTTCATAGCTATTCATTGCTTCTGAATGACTATTTGGCCATTGAACCAACTATCCAATAAACACTATATTCACAGAAGTATTCAAATTCCAAAAGTGGGCTTTGTTTTCTAACAAAATATGTAAAAATAATATGGCAAAGCAAACTTGCTCTTAAAACACAGATTATAAACACAAAACATGGCGATGACAAAACTAACAACCCAAAGGAAATCAACGACACCTCTGACTGGGAATAGATTAGTGAAGTTTTTGGTATGAGCTGAAACCCATCGACTGATGAATTTATGTTCTCGTCCGTATGCACATGGAATCTGTCTGCAAATATATGGTGGGATGATCTAATACTAAATCAACGAGCAAAAGAATGGCACTGTGACCAAGTCAAAATGCCTTCGCAGCCATTGTTTTTCAGCCAGATAGTCTCAGCCCAAAAACAAGTAGCCCCTATTAAGCAAGCAACATTGCCAAGTCGATAAAATTATGTGGCGCACATTTCCTATCTAAACTTCTAAATGTTGTAAAAAGGGGAAGACAACTAAACCTATTCCATGTGCACTGTTGAACCGACTCGAAAATTGTTTTCGACGGGTTGGCAAGTCCCGAGCGATAGAGCACTTTCTTACCAAACAAGCAGGAACGTGTCTTGCAAAAATACTTTCTATGAGATGTCGCAGAATAAATTAAACGTTGAAATCTAAAATATTTTATACAATTAACCTAAAAGTCATTAGGTTCAATTATATGTTACCCTAATTCATATAAAACTTTTCACTCCAAAATTTGGTGAATAGAAGTTAGTTTATCTTGAATATCGATACAAAATTTGTAAATTATAAATTTAAAAATTACTATAATGACGAATTAAATAAAATATGATATATACGTGCAATAAAAACATTATGCATAAAAACTTACCGAGCATTGACTGATGATGGATTCCCAACATCGTCCATAGAAGGTTTCCTGCAATAAAACATAAAAAACAAAATATAAAATAATAAAATTTCGATCAGTCGAATCATAAATTAATTAAATTACAATAAAAAAAAAAGTAAGAAAAATCTAAAATTATATTCATTAAATCGTCCAGTAATGATGATGATTGTAAATTAAATTACAAATACAAAAATTTTACCACCATCACAAGATGATAAGAGTGCGCGCAGGTTGAGCTTGCGAATCGAAATCACATTATTTATTTGGCTTGTTCGCATATATGCACACCATAATTGTATAGTCTTATCGAAAAATTACACTTAATCATTTATCAATTAAATTGTCTTATGAATGAATATTTTTTTCGAAGAGTTATAATTTATTTATTAAACCTATATATAATAACAATAATAAAAAAACACAAAATTGTGTAGTTTTTTGCTTTTATATAAATCACTTGTTACGTCAATGAGCCACACATCGAAAAATGGTAACAAAACAACAAAAAAAAAACTAAAACTTTGAAATGAATCAAGAACCAAATAAGAGCACGTTCTGATATTTTCATAATAAAAAATTTAAAAGAAAAAAATAGTTATCTGCACCACCAAGCTCAAATATATGAATGAAGTGGAGTGAAACATTCGGTACCCAAAAATGCGAAAATATTTATATTTTACCACCCTAATTTTCATCATTCCCACTGTACACACAAGAAAATATTAAGTCACTTTATCGTCCATGGTCACCCTTAATTTTATCATTGAATTAAAATGTTTTTATATTTTGTACGTTTGTTTCGTTACACAACCGAGTTTTTCTGCCTGTTTCCATAGTCATCATATCCTGGGGACAACGTCGACCCAAAATAATTTTTTTAACTTTTTAACTTAAAGGTTATGTTATTGTATGTGGAAATATGTTTTTCATCTTGTCGCTCTCCTATATTTACTTAAAATTATTTAAATTTTACTCGGGGGATAAAAATGGATGGAAAATTGAAAATGTACAAATTGAGAATAACTTGTTGGTCGTCGGACATAAGATAATATGTTTCATGATAAAGTGTGGATGATAGAAAATAGTTGAAAAACTGTTGATTACCACAACTTTTAACTTATAAAAAACAAAACTTTTAAAATACCCTAAGCTCACATTTTCTGAACAAAGTACAGGTCCTAAATACCGGTAAACTACTGTCGTCAACAGCAACATGTTATAATTTTTTTTTTTTTTTTTCAAAATATTCTTGTTTTATTCAGAATATTCAGTTTATATAAACCTGCATGGATTTTACCCGCAACAACTTTTAATCTGCGTTGCCAAATCTCGACACTATTTTAAGTCCGTGGGAAAAACACATAGTGCCTATTCTGGTTTTTCAATTGTTCAAAATATGAGATTATAATTGGCGTACATTCAAATTTATAATATTTTTTTTATACCATCTCACTTTACTTTTAAATCGTTACCCTTAACCATGCTGCTTAATTGGCAAACTCATTTGATGTCACAAATGAAAGACTTTTCATTTGATATCACAAATGAAAAACTTTTAATTAGACAGATTTTTATAGATAAAGCTTTTGAAATTCTATATTTGGTATGATGGTTAATCAATTTTTGAGAACTTCCGCCAAATAATTTTCCAAAATAAAAAACAGGCAGTCGTTGAAAGTTGTTTGCGGGCAAAATGTTTTGCCGAACAAAGCAAAATCCTTTTCAAAAACACACAATATTTCTTTGTGGGTTTGTATTGAAGGTATCTGTTGTTCTTAATTGAAAACTAAATTGATGGAAGAACTTTCTGGATTTGATACTGACTATACGAAAAACCGGTGGTAATATTTCATTTCCAATGATTTCAAGTAAAAAACATAGTGATTGCATTATGGAAGGAACTACATCGGAAGGGCCATGCATGATTCAACAACCGCATTTTGCAAGAGGATTTAAAGCTATTCAATTTAATACTTGTTTCTCCTTCGCCACCAAAAGTCACCAAAGTCACTCCGTTGAAATAAGTTACTGTTCCTAGATAGAGTTAAGCGCTACTTCTTAGTAGTTTGTTCAATAAAGCAAGGAAGCAGCTCTCACAAGTTACAGTTAAAGAATTCGGATAGACGGATAGTAAGATCGTATAGGCATGGTTGTTAGGTCAACCTCATAAATGGGAAACTAATAGAACATCAATAATTCTATGCTCTATGGTTCGAGCAAAACGGAATCGCGTGAAATCGAGTGATAAACCTGCCGAATATGCAAATACAAGAAATACTACTAGTAGAACGGAAATCATTTGATTTTTGGTGGCATGCCAATATATATTACCACTAAGAATGGGCGAGGCGCAAAACACATGAAAGCTTATATATCAGTCTTCGTGTGCATGACAAAGGATATACATTTGGAGGATGCGTCAGATTTAGCTATTGATGCGGTTTTAGCAGCTTTAAAAAGGTTCATTGCTTGGTGAACATTGCTCGGTGATCATTGCTCGAGATGGGAGCAAATCACAAAACGAATGAGAAACTGTACTCACAAGATTATTTACACTCCATGCATTTTGAATGGCAAAATTCAAATAGATGATATCGTGTGGGTGATGAAAGACAACTAGCTTCCATGCGAGTTGTAAAAGGCCATATAATTATTGAAATACCTCCTGGCATCGATAACCTTGTACGTGTCGTAACATTACACACATCGAAGTCGGGTTTAAAACAACTTATCACGAAGGCCATCTAACCACCGACTAAATGAACTCTATTGTTCAATGGGGAACATTTCAATGTCACCAATTTTGTGCTTAATATTACCTGTTATACCATATTCCGTAACAATTGTACCAACATTTTAAATTTTATTGAGTAGATAAATTCACGATATTTGAAGATATTAAGTAATTTTGATTGAATTTTACTTTGGCGAATCCTGTACTTGGCAAACTGAATACGGACTATTCTTGGATCTTTGAATTGCATTCAAATTTGAACTTGGCTTACTGCGTACTCAAACTATGCTTGGATACCTAGAGTTATTACTGTTTTGGCTATGGTTGCTGTTTTGGATTTAACTAATCGTACTCGGACTTTTTTGCAATCGAACAACAACTTTGAACATGGCTATCGTACTCGGATTATTTTATTAGGTAAAATTAAACACTACATAATTTCAACAGACAAACATATCACAATTTTTTTTGTTGTAAATTAAACTGCGTTGTTTGACGTGACGTCATCAGTGCAGAATTTTCAACGCACGATTATAAGTTTAAGTTTTTAGATTTCATCTTCTTATATCAGTAATTTACCTTCAAATAGTTTGACGTCGTTTATAATTTTTAAAGTAACAGGTCTGTTCCTCAAATCAAGTGGAAGATGCTTAGATATTTTATTAACATTTTCTGCTTAAACACATGTTTGATTTACCAAAAGGGGAATATCAAATCCACTATGTGGTGTCCATAATTTAAAAACAATTAAATACAATTACAATTTATAAACAATTAAATTAAATTATTAAATTAAAAGGACACTAAAACCAGTTGTTCCTACAACACCCATTTGATTTGTATACACCGAACAAATTATTGTTAATATATTTTGTGATCACGCAAATTTTTCTAAAAAAATTTGA
This sequence comes from Tipula confusa, assembly GCA_963556175.1. Taxonomy (NCBI): domain Eukaryota; kingdom Metazoa; phylum Arthropoda; class Insecta; order Diptera; family Tipulidae; genus Tipula; species Tipula confusa. The sequence continues at coordinate 83,313,280 of OY744476.1, read as the reverse complement.
ATTTTTCAAACTTCGATCAAAACTCATCAAAATTTGAATTTTTTAAAATGTTGATAGTTATAAACGTGTCATCAAAAAAGATTGAATAGTTAGAAAAAATAAAACAATTCAACTTGGTAGATTGAGGAACATTTTTCTTTTTCACTATGAATTTTATTTTATCATCAAATTGAATAACTATCAATTTCAAACTTAAAACAAATTGAATAAATTAACACTAAAAAGGTTAAAACGATGCTTCTTACTTTTTAAGATTTATTTCAGTTTTCTATTTATATACATAAAATTTATCTGAATATCTGGTTTGATACAAACACGTGGTAACTTTCCTTGTTTAATATCAGCAATAAATTAATTTACAATATATATGATACACCTAAAGTCATGTGTGACTACTAAGTAGATTGCAAATATAGAAACATTGCTACATATATTGTCGTGCGTTTTTCATTCACGTGTGATCTTTCCCCGTCAAATATTTGATTATTATACTGGACACGATGTCGATTATAATATTATATAGGTAGGTATATAACAAATTCATGAAATATATGGCCATCGAGAGACTATTGCAATATCAAATATACATCAAATATATACACATATCAACCAGTTTATTGTCATCACCAAAATTAAAAAGAAATCCATTTTTTTTCAGATGTAATATAATTTAATAATAACAAAATAAAAATTCAATATCACATTTTTTTAACCATGTATGGTAATGTCAACGCGTGTGTTCAAAGCGTGCCATATCATTACTACATTCTCGCACAATTACATTAGTTATCAAATGCAAATCGTGATGGGCATTGTGATCAAATTGCGTCGATCATTAAAATTAAACGGTTATTTGCCTAATAGATTTGAGATTTGAAGGTGAAAAATTGTCCATAAAGATCATGTTCTAACTATACATATAGCATTACAAAATAATGTAAGCGATCACACCATATCGCATTTATTACCAAAATGGTTAAACTCGATTTGATCATGATCATCAATTCGTTAATAAGACATAATAAAATTGTTTAGGTTTTACGTGATCGATCAATATTTTTAATCTTACATTTTTCTAACCGAATTGTGAAAATATAGTAATCGCGTAAGTTTAAAACTTAATGATTTCCAGAAACAGTTTTCATAACATTATGACCTTTTCAAACGATATTTATACAATTATTTTAAATTTCTGTTCGATCAATCAATAAGATTTCCATAACGATCATTTTGATATAAATTCACTGTATATGGTCAAAAGAATTATCTATAAGATGTCCTTATTTATTTTTTATTTTTTTGCCTGCTCTCTTTGCGAATTATTATGTTATTTTTATAACCAAGAAGCAAAAACAATTGATTGCTTGTGCCAGACCCGTGCTTTTTTTTGTTTCGTTGTTGATCTTCAATTTTGTTATTTCCTTCAGTAAGATACCAATAATTTTTTTTAAATTTAATTTTTTGTTGCATTTCGAATTTATATCATTTTTCCCCGTTCCTGTTTTGATCGTTCGCATACTTTAGAAATACATACGCGTATGGTTGATAAAATATCGATGGTATTTTATACCTCGATTATAAGGTGATATTCGCGCTAATATTAACAAGGTAGATTATTTAAATTAGCTACTATATATATACATTATCTACTTACATTAAATCGTGGTGCTGTAAAACATCTGAACGGCTTAAAAGAAAAGAAATATTTTGAAATGAATCCGTGTGTGACTTATTTGAGTGTATTATATATAGAGTCCGCAGAATTCAAATATAGCAACCATACAAATCGAGTACTAAATATATAGTATGCTCACAATAATATCGATCATCGTTTCAATGATCATGATGATTGAAAAGACAGGTTCGTCATATTTTTGTTTCTGTGTTTTCTGTTTAGAGTTCCAAAAATGGAATGTTATGATCAGAATGTAGTTTTTACTCTCTGTTGCAGCAAAAAATAAAAAATAATAAAATATAAAACTTTTAAAAACTTTTTAAAGATCGAAATTGGATAGGCAATTATATTAGTGATGAACAAAGTCATTGTTTTAGGCAATTAATAAATCACACTTCACGTAGAGTAAAATAAAAATAAAATAAAGTGATGATCACCTCATGATCGCCCATAAAAGTAATCTTTTTAAAGTCCTCCCAACTTATATTATTGATACTCGTCAATTTTTTTTATTTTTTATTTTTTTTTTGCGTAAAGAAATGGAAAATACCATAACTTTATTTTTAATGATCAAATCGATCGTATGTCGATTTACTTTAAACTAAAAAAATTATATATTAAATATTTGTGAACCTGTTTTCTTATTTCATCATACTGTCAAATGATCACAAAAAAAAAATTATATATATATATATATATATATATATATATATATATATATATACACATATATATATATATATATATATATATATATATATATATATATATATATATATATATATATATATATATATATATATATATATATATATAAATATATATATATATATAAATATATATATATATATATATATATATATATATATATATATGTATATATATGTATATATACATATATATATATATATATATATATATATATATATATATATATATATATATATATATATTCTATACATATTTGTTTATTAAATAAAAATACGTTTCAAATTAACGAACCCCAAAACAATAAAATTTTCTCGATCACTTTTTTTTCATCTCTCTGATGAACATCAATTTCTTTTCTTCGAATGAAATCGAAAAAAAATACAAATTTCAATTTTAAATTCGTTTGTATGCTGATTTTGTTTGTGCAACAATAACTGATCAATTTTGATTGAAACGAAAAAAAATAAGATCAATGTTGATCATAAACATTTTGTTATGTTTTTAAATTTTTATTTTTATTTTTTATTTTTTGATCATTGATCTTTTTTGTGTTTTATGTAGTTTGTGTCATTTTGCCATCCATATGAATATAAAGTTTAATTGGAACTGTTGATTTAATTTGATTAGAAGATATGAGATTATTACGATTACGCATTTGTATTTTACGTACCTTGTATATATGACGAAAATAAATTTAATTTTAAAATAGGATTTCAATGCAAGGACATATTGATCAGGTCTATTGTTTGTTTTGATTTTGTTATGTGGATAAATCTCATTAAAATTGACGAAAGGCAGTCATATGATTGTTTTAAATGGTTTGCGGGAATTGGCAGATATACAAATAATATGTGTATCAACAATTTACGAATGGATATTTAGTTGTATATAAATGATAATGTTTGAAATCAATAAGTGAAATCTAATCAACATATTGATAATGCACAAAATAGTACATGTTGGTCAAGCGAAATTCATTTATAACCCTTTACGGGTATTAATATCCTGATTTATACTCGTAAATTAGTGAAGATGACTCATTGGAGTAAAGCTGGAAATCACTTGTTACAGTATCGAAACATACATAATGTGACCAAATCATTCACATAAAAAATCTAACCTAATTTATTTGTATACATATATTAAAAAATATAGCAATATTTACTTGTTGAACGTCGAAGAAAATCAGGATATAATCTCAGGTATTTCCCCAGAGTGCTTAATTTAAGTTTACAACATCCTAACTAAACTGGAATAATCTTGATTTAATTTAAAAACTCAGACAAACAGAAAAATCGTTTGATTATATTATGACTTTGTACAGACATACAGCTTTATCTATACATCAGGAATTATTTCTTCTGTACCAATCCAGTACCCTGAGTTTTCTATTGCATCCTACACTTCAGACAGAAGCCCAATGGCCATCGATCTTAGTTTCAAAGCAAAATAACGATATCTTTAATCTGTAACAAATACATTTGTATATAATTATGATAGCTAAATGACAAGATTAAAGCTATTTATATTTTTCAATGAACAAGATCTCACCATGCAAAATGTACAGCTAATATTTATGGAGATATCGGGTTTAAATCTGAATCGTTTGACTACTGTGTGTCGACTATAACTACAACTAATTTTGGCGAAGCTCGGTATAACTGATAAAATTGAAGTCAATTTAAATGACGCGTTTAATTTACGGTGAACATCATAAAGGACAATACCTAAAGCAAACTGCGAAAGAAGTTAGCGTATCTTGGCCACAGAAAAGAAAGTAGAGGACTAACCAATTCTTAAAGTTTAGGGTGAACTTCTTAAAATGAACTTGTTATATCCAATTATTTTTACTCGAATCAGATAGTCAGCCAACGAACGCATTTGACAAATGTTCATGCTAAACATATCTTAGGATTCACGATTGATCAACCCAAAATTGATCACCTAAAGGTAAACATCTATAGAAAAGTTTGCAAATCGATAACTTTGATCATTTTCTTCGTGTTGCCCAATAAAAAATCCGGAAAGATTCAGGATATCATTGATTTTTGTGACATGGAGAGGAGCTTTGGCTCACTAATCGAGATACAAACTGGCCAGCGCACTAAGAGCATTTGAGTGAGAAGTGCGTCTTAAAGTTATAACTTAAAAATAATACTATTGTTAAATAATACTATTGTTAAAATTTATAAAATCCTAAACTGAGCCTACTATAAAAAGGAAAATGAACATAATTTAATGAGCTCATACATAATTTATTAAAAACTTTATTTATTAAAAATATCCTTTTAAAGTTTATACAAACTGGTCCGTAGGTTTTCGATTCTCACTTATGAAATTGGTTCTAGTTAAAACTCGACTCGGTTTAATTTCACCTTATTTTTCTAACATATGCGGATTTTATTTTGCCAACGTTTTATAATATAACCAGCTACGTATTTTTATTTTATTTTTTAGTTTTTATTCCATACCATCTGTTCTGGGGCTGAAGTTTTCTCAACTCTTTCGCATTTAACTTAACGTCCCACTTTACGTCATTACAAGCCAAATCGAGGATACACGAATACAGGTTCGCTTTCAATATTCATCTGTACATTGCATTGCTCCAGCCAGCTGATACTGGACGATGGTTCCGCCCATGGATTATACACTACAACAGGGATATGATAGTGTGTTCATCGTTATCACCGATCGTAATCAAGTAATAAAAATACCTTTTGCAACCCTCCCCCATTGAGATTCGAACCCTTTATCTTCCGACGCAAGCACGGCACCTGTAACTGCACCAATTCAGCTACGTATTAAACCATCATATTCCAAATCAGTTATTGCTTCTGTACCAAAATCTACTCTACTTTTTCTGTGAGATCGACAAGTAACGTTTACGTTAAAACATTTTCTGGGTGAACTGCCTCTTCAATATATATAATTTTCTATGAAGAATATGATCTTTTGATTTGCTTAAGTTCATTTACCTAAAAAACATTTGTAATGAGTGTTTATTATGATGATAGGTAAGTTTTGATGAATGGCGTTTTTTATAAGGTTTGACACAAGGGACTCACGTATAAAGCTCACTTATAAACTTGCCATGGGGTTTTAGAAAGGTAAATTATTAGAAAATAGGCATTTTAACAGCAAACATATATTGCTAAAAGTGGAGCTAAAAGTGAGATTTGACAAAAACAAGCCGGATATCTCAAAGTAGCGCTTTAGATTAACTGTTATAACTAGTTTAAACCTATGATCTGCCTACACCACGTCTTGTAACGATTTCGAAATTTCCCGATTATACTGCAATTATGTCAGCCCATCTGTATCAAATCATTTGATACTATCAAGAAAGATACAAGAACACGTTGGTTCTATTGGAGTGTGGCTACAACGATAGCAAATAAAAGTTAATGAAAGCAAATCGTCTCATATCATTTTCACATAGAGAAAAAGAACTAGTTTCGCAGTAAAGCTTAACAATGTGCATCATTGGTCACAAAAAATGAGGTTAAATATTTGGAAATTCTTTTTGACTACGCAAACTTAAGTGGAAGAAGTATATTGAAGCTAAACAAAAACAAATTAAAATTAAATATGCAAAGTTCTTCTTTACAAAACTATTATCAAAGATATCTAGACGTATGGTATTGAAAAACGGGGTATGAATCGTAGTCCAACTTTGAATTATTACAAAGGTCTCAATCTAAAATGTTGCACAGTATTGTGAGTAGTCCATTGGACGTGCGTAATTCTGCCACTCTAAGGGATTTAAAATTAATTAATAAAATGAAAGTAACAGTTGAGAAGCATATTGATAAGAACAAAATTAAATTGGAAGAGCATCCTAACTAGCTTGCACGAAAGCTGCTAAGTGCAAACAAATATCGCCGGCTTCAGAGACGAAAACTGTTTTAACATATTGCGTATATGTTAAGTTGGAACACTTGTAGCACTTGATTTTGCGATAGAATATATTATAGCTTTTATAAATTAGTTTTAAGGGTTTGATAACCTTTCGAGAATGTATTTGAAAATCTTCAAACTAATATAAAAAATGTCAAATAAGAAGCCTCTTTCTGGTGATACGCCAGAATCTTAACCATAACAAAAAATATCCTAAGAACATTTAAAAATAAAATTAGAAATAATGTTGAAAGTTTAGGCAATCTTGGTTATATTATTACTTAAGAGTAGTCAGTATAGTGATTGTAAAATTCGAAATTATTTTTAAACCCGAATTTTGATATTATTTTTACCATATTCGATTAATCGGCTTTTATTTATATAACTAAATTGATTACGTCGGTAATAATAATCGATTAATCGTTTACTCAAAGATAAAGGGATTAACATCAATAGGGTAGGCATTTCATCGTCAGTTCATCGTGTGTAGTGCCACCAGGAAAACGATATATTATAGATATATTCGGCTAAACTATATTAACCGCCAAAAATAAATAGCTATGATCTAAATCATGATTAATTTAACTACTCCAGGTGGTATACCTGATATTCAGGAAAATCCACGCTCTTCGGTTCCACTGACTTTGGGGGAAACCAAATATTGTTAGAATGAATGGTAACAATGTTTTATTAATGTGCAAGATTCTGAAATGAATAAAGACCTCACTAAAATGTTAAATGAAAGCAAACATGATTAGCACACTTACGAAAATAAACAAATAGGCCTATACGAATAATGGCCAAGAATTTACTACCAAAAAATAATTGATGATCTAAAAGCAAAAGGCTTTAAAACAACTGAAGCATCAATTAAAGTGAAACGCAATAAAGGACCGCGAAATATTTTTATGTTAATTCTTAGTTTGGTAGAAAATATTGCAAAACTATACCAAATAAAAAGCACATTAAGCTGCAAATTTAATGAAATCAAAATCCACAATATAAGAAGTATCTCAATATAAGAAAGCCGCGCTACGTAAAATGACTTGGAAAACAACCTACAACATCTTGTAATAAGTTAAAAGTTAAAAGAGTATTGGCTAAATGTGTACAGTGCCGAGATAATCATTTAGGTTTTCTAAGTAGCTTTTGAATTGCAGAGAATTAAAGACAAAAAATGAGTGGCCAAAACACAGCACACAGAACCAATGATCAGTCTAATCGTCCCGTAAAAAATATGCAAAATAAAAGAAATTCTGCAGTTACAACTAGTACAGCTTTATAGTGTAAAATTCACATATTCACAAGTAACGGATAGTACTTTGAATCAAGGAAACTTAAAAAAAACTGCACTTCAAGCAATAATGAAACACCCCAAGTGATTCTTTATAAGCTCAATTTGTTTATTGGGTGCTATTTCTAAACAGAGAAACATGCAATTATTTTAAAATCTTATGCTGGAACACCAATGGGATTCAGCAACATCAGCTTGAATTGTAGTTAGTTCTAGAAACACAAAACATTGATATTTGTCTTATATATCAAAGACACATTTTACTAAAGAATTATTTATTAAATTAAGAAGATATAAAGTTTACCATATACCATACACCCAAGCGACTCAACCAGAAGTACAGTCATAATAAAGGAAAATATCAAACATTTGAAGAGGAAAAACATACCACAAATGAAATTCAAGCTATGACAGTTGCTATTGAAACGACAAAATATACTGTGGCAGTTACAGACTTGTATATTGCTCAGCAAGACATTCTCTCAAGAAAAAATAATAAAAATAATTCTTAAATTATATATAGGAAATAGGTTCATCACACGTAGCGATTTTAATCCTAAAACATTTATTGTAAGTCCCAACTAACAACGACTAAAGGAAAAGAACCCCTGAAAACTAAAGGAAGCAACTGTGAAGCAATATCAATAGTTAACAAACATACTGGCTATCAGACCCAACCAAAATACGAGATTTAATCAACTTCTTTGTTATGAGGAATATTTCACAGCATTAAATTTTAGTTGAAAAATGTCACAAAATGAACTCACCAACCACTTTAATATACAGTGAAGATATCTTACAAAAAGAAAAAACAGCCTTACAGTTTAGATAACAAAATACAACTTAGATAACAAAATACGACTTTAGATAACAACATACGACTTCAACAGAAATCATAGATGCACTAGATGATCGATGAAGTTAAGCAATTTGTTAAGGAATCAGGAATCAGAATGTTAAAGTACTCCTATATTAAAAGGTAAAACTATAAGTCAAAAATATCCTCAAGAAATAAAAGATCAACGAGAAATAAATTGACATCAACAGCTAAGCGAGAAATAATTGAGCTCCTCAAAAAACCAGGCCTGCTCCACAGTATTTTTTGATTACCCTTTTGATTAAGTGTAGCATGAAAGTTTGAACTATAAGCTACTATCAAAAAAATTAAAAAATACCCGTTTTTAATTAATGGTTTTTGCAATCACTACTTAAAATTATTTAAGATTTGGACGCAGTCTCTGATCAGTTTTGTTCCGATAAATAATCGGTTTACGGAAAAACAATTTTTGTGGTTGATAACGTTACAAGTTTTAAAAATGTCAAAAAATTCGATATAAATATTTGTTAAAATATATCATTCAATTTAAACCCCTAAAAATACAATATTATCCATCTTATAATTTTTTTAAGTGGTTTTGGTGTCAATAATTCAATATTACGATTCCAATTTTAATCCGGTACCATATTTCTATTTTAACATCCGTATGTATGTTCACTTAACATTGTTGTATAAAATGTTTTATTACCATTGTGGCCCGCTCTTTTACCTTCTCGCATGGTATTTCTTCAATTTTTAGATTTTCATTCAATTCCATTATGTATTATCATCAACATTAGTTTTATCATCAAAAATATATTTTTGTTTTATTTATATGATTCGTACAAGAATATGCCGAACGCACGGTACTATATGGAGTCAGAAAGACAATAATTTTCATCATGAAAATTGAAAGCAAAGTGATAAAGTAAATACGAAAGATAAGGGATTTATTTATTCATTTTTATTGTTTTATTTTCTTAGATAAAATTCGTATACATATACCGTATATATATCTTAGATGAGGGATGGCATATCATTGCACTGTATATAATTCACCAGGTTATTGTGTCATTTTATATACATCGGATATAGGTACCTTGATATAGATCGTTTCGCCTAATTCTATTTCATCATTTTTCATGTAATCCCATTATTGTAATTATAATGAAATTTTGATTAGTTTTGATTAGAAGTGCAATAACCTGTATTGTATTTTGTCTTAATATATTATAAATGTGTAACCCCCACGATGGTAATAAAAAACGGTAAACCAACAAAATCGTACATAAAACATAAGTAAATTCTGGATATACATATACTAAGCCTCTGAAGAAAATTGAGATTTATGTCTCTACAATTTTTTTTTATGCTTTGGTTTATGTTTAATCTAAAATTAATTTTTATTTATCATTCAAAAATTTTCATGGATATAGGGCCGGGATTTTAGTCAATTTAATCGATAAATTTTTATAGATTTTGTGTCCGCAATTTATTTTGTTTTTCTTAATTACTGCTTAACCATTACATAGGTGTGTATACGAGTAGGTACATGTAATCGATATGTCCACCTCACAACATTATAAAAGTTCTCGCATTACAAGTACAAATTTTATTATTTTCTTCCCTTTATACAAAAAAAAAAAAAACGCATACAAATAATGATATTTTCCCGGAGTTCCTCTCATCATCTTTACATCATCATCATCCTCAATTTCATTCTTTCATTCAACTTTAATAACAAAAAAAAACTTCTACTTTTTATTCTTAATTCTGTTTACAACTTTTCCACATTTTTCTTCACTTCGAAAAGAAAAAAAATTAACTCGAGTGATGAAAATATCCGTACGTTATAAAGACGGGAGAGGAAGGAATAAGGATATTGATATTATAAAATATTTTTTTTTAATGATTGCCATTTGAATAGGCAAATTTATATAATTTTACTGATGTAACACGACAAAAATTTCACTCAAGTCATTGTTGTCGTTGAAATGATTAAATTTGGAATTTTTCTTTTTAGGACAGATCTAGGGGATGATTGTTCATTTGAGTTCACATTTTTCGTGTGTTTGTCATTATTTAATTGAGATTTAAAGATGATAAGGATGAATACATATCAGATTTGTTCGTGTTTCTTGACTTTTGTTTTGTTGTTGTATTATGTTTTGTGTCATACGAAATTGATTTTACATTTTTGAGTGATAGGTTATATGATGTTTATAAAGGGGATGGAATATTAGTTCAAGTTGTTTGATTATTTTGTAATTAATATCGTTTAATTTGAAGGGGCCGATTTTAATATGTTAATTATTTAATTACATTTATTAATTGGTGTGGTAATTTTGACATAATCTATTTATTGTACCTTACGATCAAACGATTTTAGATGTTAGAACTGTTAAATAATTTTAAAGTGATCCAAACTTTTTATGCCAGATTACGAATTTAAGAATAATTTAAGTAGTGTAGGACGTTAAAAGAAACAGTTGAGAGAACTTTACATTTGACGGGCAGTAACGAAATGGTAACTTCCATTCCTAAAAATACATAGAATATGTTTGCAATATTTTCATGTTTACGTCTCTTTATATATAGGTTATCATTATAAAATACAACCACAAATTTCAATACAAAAAATGAAAGATTTGGCAAATCTTTGCGATACAAGATGAACATAGGGGTCAGCACCCATAATGAAATAGAACCCTAGTGATCTAAAGTATACACTATAATCTTCTTTGTTTATTATCGGTAAGTACTATCTAAGTATTAAAATTATGTTAATTTTCAGTGTTTTAACATTGCAAACCAATGTCTTGTAATATGTTTCCAGATGCTGAGACAACTATATATAAATTTGTTGCGCTAATAATCAGAAAACTATGCTAAATTTAAATTATGTAAAAAGAAAGTTAAATAAATAGAGAGACCACACTAGAAAATGGAGATAATGGGTTACATATATAAAATAATTGCTATTAGAATCATTATCGAGCTTTTAAATTGGTATCCGGAGCTACTATAAAGAGTCATCATATAAAAATTGCTCACACTTTACACACTTTGTATACACACTTTACTTGATTATAAAAACAGTATTTATTTAGATATATTACAAATTAATAGTATAAAATAAAAAAGATAGATGTAGAATTTCATTAGTCAGCGCAAGTATTCAAATTGATGCCCATTTTTATCCCCATATTTATCGTTGATGAGTCCCCACAAAAAAAATCTAATGGCGTGAGGTCTGGAGAGCGCGGGGGCCATTCTATGGTACTTCTTAGTCCAATCCATTTGTTTGACAATTTTTCATTTAGGTAAGCACTCACATCACGATGGTATTGAGGAGGTGCTCCATCTTGCTGAAAATAAAAGTCTGTTTCATCCCCAAACTGTTCAAGAATACCTGGCATGACATTTTCCCGTAGCAAATTCAAATAAACGGCACCAGTCACAGTGTTATCAAAAAAGAATGGCCCAATTAAACCCCGCTCTGACAATCCACACCACACTGTAACTCCAGGTAAATTTAAATTATGTTCCTCTTTAACGTGAGGATTCTCTGGTGTCCAGTAGCTGCAATTGTGGTGGTTGATCAAGCCGTTTAGTTTAAATGAAGCCTCATCACTCCAAATAATTTTATGTGAAAATTCTACGACTTCTGCACATTTCGCCAAAAACCATTCAAAAAACTCCACTCTCCGATCAAAATCGTCTTTATTGAAGGCGTGAATTAATCTTGGAATATAACTCTTCCATCGTATGCGCTTCAAAATGCGATGGATACTTGATTTTGAAATCCCTACTTCACGTGCTGCTTGGCGAACAGATTTTCTTGAAGTTTCGCGATATGTTTCAAGCAGTTCTTCTTCTCTTGCCTTTGCACTTCCACTATGTTTTCAAACTTAACGTAGCACTTTAAAATAAATTTACATTTTACAAAGTTTAGTCTAATCTCCGATATGATTAAAAATCTGTTTTACTCTAAAAAAAACAAATTATATTTGTTAGACTGAAGTATTAAAGTGTGTATACATTTTTTTGGGACACTCTGTATATAAATATGTAGCGCCAAATATTTTGTTTAACAAGTTTTCACTGAGAAATTGAATTAAACATTTTAGTTTGGCCTTTGTGGTCAGGGGACGGAAATGCGCACATATGATATAAACCAACCCAAAGATAAAAACAAATTGTACAACAATTTGGATGATCTGATGGGATTCATACCAGAGCATAAAGTCAGAATAGACTAGAGCTGGTTTATAAAATCAGACTAATTTATGTGAAAACATATACAGGGTGGCTGAGACCAAGTGTTACCAAATGAAAACGCTGTAATTTTTTTAATTTTGATTTTATTGAAATTTTGTGGAATATGTTGAAAACATATTACATTTTATGAAAAACATGTAACTGCTCGATATGACCTCCTTTGGCTCTGATTATTTGATTCAGTCTTCCATAGAAAGCAATGCATGCTGACCGAACGTAGGCTTGCGGAATTTTATTCTATTCTCGAACAAGAGCTGACTTCAATGCATCATCACTTTCGTATTTTTTAGTGGACACCTTACTCTCTAAAATGGACCATATGGAGAAATCCATGGGATTCAAGTCTGGTGAATATGGTGGCTATTCTTTCGACCAAATCAGCCGCGGAACGCAATTTTGTAGAAATTGCTGTATCGCTCGAGCTTTGTGTGACGGTGCCGAATCCTGTTGGAATGTCCAACGGTTCGTACCAAAGTGTTTACGTGCCCAAGGTAGCAAAGCATCGTTTAGGAAATTAGATAGTTCTATTTTTAGTGAAATTAGATAGTTCTATAAAGTATCCCCTTCGGAATATCAAGTGCTCAGAATTAGTACAATCAATATTAGAGTCGCCTGGGCCGCACCGACAACCGAAGTTTTCAATACCTTCCATAGAGCGTTCACATCATCAGAACGATGTTGGTTTCTTTAATGTTACTGTTATAACAAGATTTTGAAGTTGTGCTTTCTCATCTATGTTTATCAGACTTTCACAGTTGTAAAGGTAAGTTGTATGAAAATTGCAATCTTAGCTTTACAATGATCAATTGATGATTACTGCCTACAAATTTGGCAGCCGAATGATAAGATCTCATTACCTGAGATCTTTCCTTAGAAATTAACTCATGGTCAATTTGATTTTAGGACCTCTTATAAGGATGTGTCCATGTTTCCTGATGGATATTTTTATGAAGAAAGAATATGATAGCTACAATGAAGTTATGCGCAACCGCAAAGTTCATAATTCTTTCCTCATTATCGGACACTAGATCGTGTCGGGAGTTCGAACCTTTGTTTTCACAAAAGTCAGTCTTATCCACCTCTAGCAATAATATCACCAATCACTATTCCTACGTCGTGCTCCAGTATGAATCCTATCAAATCATCTAAATGGTTGTAAAATGAGGCTTTATCTTTGGGTCGGCTTACATCAGTGGGCGTATGGACATAAATGATGGACAGATTGGCTAGTTGCATGCTTAAGCGTAGCTTACACATACAATTATCAACTGCTTTGAGATCCAAAACAGCCTTTTTCCTTTTGGGTCGAAGAAAAAAACTAACAATAAGATTACTGAGTTTATCTCCACTGTACAGCAATGGCTGGTTTTTTTAATATTTGGAAAGGGTAAAACATTGCATGAAAAAAGTCTAGCCTGCAATAAAAAGTAAATTTTAATCTCTAGAGACTCCAACCAATGGATCAATCATTTGATATATCACAAATTCGTCTAGCTTGCTAAACAAGGAAATCGAGTATTTATAAAAGCGAAAGATTAACAGCTAAAAATGAATCGAGACGCAAAACCAAATAGTGAAATAGAGGTTAATAAAAATTAAAGTATTGATATTAGTTAAATTTCAATATTTCTAAACTATCTAAAAAAATGCTGCTATTCTAGGACAACTTGGCTCTATCACTATTTAGATTCCAAAAACGTACAATTCATAGGTAGCCTTAAGCATCGATTTTTATTATTCAGCTTTAAGTTTTAACCTAGAAATTCGGTGTTTTAAAATTTTTGTCACAACAATAATTCCAGTTTCATTTCGTGTATAGCTTTATTTTTGCCGCATTATACAACAAATACTTTATACAAAAAAAAAATACCCGTATATTATATTATCTTATCAATCAACCTGTATTATAAAAAAAAACAGTTTTATAGTACGAGTGTGGTACGAGTATATAGTTAGGTTTTTTTTTGTATCCAATAACATTATACTATTGAATAAATCACAATAATTCATGTACTAATCGATCTTTCTCATTTCAATTTGAAATAAAATCGTTTAGTTTGATATTTATTGCTAAGTTTATTAATCACAACAATATAAAATATAAAAAAAAAATTCATTGACATCAGACAAACAAAAAAAAAGCAAAAAATCATAATAATAAACTTACTGATCAAGAATGATCATCATCTTTTATTTATATTAAATTCATAATTTCTTTCATCGATTACTTTTTTATTGCGATCAATCATCGATCAATATACATTATACTATGTAGAAATATACTCGGCAGTATCGTATTAATAAATATTGATGAAATTTCGATTGATGATCGTTTCGATATATTTTATTCAACAAACAATAAACGTAACCAAAGATTAAATTAATGTAATTACTTTAATTAAAAATTCGATCATTTGAAATTTTTTTTATATTAGAAAATAATTTAGTGAAAATTTTTTATTCATTTTTTTATTTTTTTATTTACTTTTGGCGGTATTTTCTTTTTCATCGCTCTCGCTTTATAATTTTTTATTATATTTTTTTAAATTAAATAAAGTAATTATCGTTCATTGAATGTGCGTGATCTATTGATTAATGAGAAAAATTATAAACAAAACAAAATACATCAGCTATAATAACGGTTGGAAAACTCTGTTTGATGATGAGACGATCAAAGTATAATAATTATATTATATGAGACTTTTTACCTTAGTAATGTGCGTTGATCGATTTTTCATAATTCACATGATCGTCGGCGAGCTGTTCGATTCTCTTTTCGATTCATTCATTTTTTTGTTTTGTTTTCCTGTGCAGATATAAATTATTGAATTATTTTTGTCGGTTATCATTATTATAGTTATTATTATTTTATTTTCTCTATATATCTCTTAAAATGGAATTATAAAGAATTCTTTGAAAATATTTTGTTGATATTTAATATCATTGTTGTTGAATTTTTAGTCGAAACTAACAAATATATATTTTCAAAACTTGCTATCGTTTTTGGATCAGTAGCGTAGTAATATGATACCGCTAAGGAATATAAAAGAAGCTCAATAGATCAGACCAAAAAAGATGTATAGTTTACTTTGTATTACTAAAACAGCAAAGAACTTAACCTAGAGTTGCGCATTTACTATTAATTTGACTCTTATTATACTCTTAACAATATTGGGTAAAGGGTGCGTGGGTAGACTTTTAAGGTGATCACTATTATAAGCAGAGCTTTATGATTCAGTTGATTAAATTTATTGTGGTATTCTATAATGTAAAATGGATTAATGACAGAAAGACGTTTTTTATTTTTGTCTGATTGTGTAGAACTCGGACATACGAAGTATTTTCTAGTAAAAATTAGTTTGCTATATATTTATTTTTAATTCGTAACTTTTAATTATGTAAATATGATTTGTATAAGTTTATTTGTTTTGTTGGCCATGCGATTGTTGGCGGTTATATACATCAGGGAGGGAGAAGCAAGTGCTGGATGTGTGGCAACACTTTAAACAAACACTACTCCATCCTTCGCTTGAGTTATAATACAGGGTGTCCGCCGGGAAGGTATACTACTTTGTTTTGCCGCCATTTTGGTAAACGTTAGTATTGACAGTTCATATTTGGCAGTCGTAAAGTAGACACATGGCAAATTTATTATGGAAAAATATTCGATAAACCAACGAACATATGTGGATAAACAGAATAGTCGGTTCTGGGCAGTAAAAAACCCTCAAATTATTCATCAGTCACCTTTACATCCATTAAAAGTGACAGTCTGGTATGCAATTTGGTTAGGAGGAATCATTGGACCTTACTTCTTTGAAAATCTATTCTCTTTCATCTAATCAAAAATTATAAACAAACAAAGTAGTATACCTTCCCGGCGGACACCCTGTACAAGGCGGTGTAGTTTTATTTATACCGCAGTTCGATGACCAATTATAAATTTTACTCGGTTACACTCGAAGAAAACAAAACTGCAGATCCGTACTGTTCGATACGGATACATATATCTACATAAAATAAATCGGGTTAATGCCTTCTAAAATAAATAAAATTAAGTCTAATCACAGTAGATCGAATAAGACACCGCAATATGCTTTGTATTATTCCCAAAATTGATTACACTAAATCATCTAAAAAATCATCTCTACATAGGTCACATTTCATTTAAATGGGACATACCATTTAAAAAAAACCAGAACGCCTTACACAATGTCTTAAGTGCTGGATGTATGGCCATGCCACTATAGCACTGCAATATGAAACCAAGACGTAAATTTTGCAGTACTGCGCACACCTCGATGATGCAGAATGCTCGTTCAGAGATATTGAAATACAACATAAATGTGTAAACTGCGATGGTAATCACACAGCCAATTCCTTAATATGTCTGAAGCGTACGGAGTTATTTCGTATCGGATAACAACTCAACAAAAAGACGAACTACAATAGAAAGTGGTTTACCTTTTCATCAGTAAACATTCCATAAACTCTGGGTAGACAGGATCACCATCATTCATCGCCTCCAATAAATGATAACAATGCATACTTTAAAAGATAGCTCCTGTTATGTCTTTAATTCTAATCAGTCTGCCTTTAGAAGTGATTTAAATAGACTCACCACTTGTAAATATTCTTACATAATATAGGGAGCGACTTTAACTGTCAGCATTCGTACTGGAATTGTGTAAGATCAAACAAAGGTGGACGTACACTATTGACTTGCTAAGAAGAAATTGTACTATACATTTTCCTAGTAGTCTCACCTATCCTACCATACTACCAGAAGGAGAAGTAGATTGGACTTTTTCCTAGCAAACGAGCCTGTTTCAGTAAATTTTAAAATACATTTCACTACATAATAGACAATAAAATACAGAACTCTCATTTCAATGAAATTTACCTATCAGTCATATTGACGGTGCTATAGAGTATTTTACGGCATGCGTTAAAGCGGTAGTTCAACAAGCATATATAACAATCACTTCTACAAGTATATATAAATTAATTCTTTCGTATGAAGTTTTATCTCTGATTAAACTAAGGAATGGCAGAAGGACACAATAATTCAGACGATGATAATGTCAGAATTATTGCAACTAGTGATAAATGCAAAGTACTTTGTAATACGAGTAGTTTTCAACAAGCATATGATATTTTCTCTAATGTTGTTGAAACGAAAGATGTCAGAAAATTTTAGACGTTGTCAGAAAGTTGCAGCCCATAAAGTAAAAGGGTATGTCAAAATTTTCGATTGAAAATTATAATTCGAAAAGTACCATTTATATATTGCGTTTATGTATTGCGTATTTAAAGTCGAATCAACAATTTTTAATCGACGCAGGAGCCGACATTTCTGTTTTGCCCCAAACAAAGATGAAAACCCAAAACTCTTAAATCGAATCTAACTCTTCGCCGGTAGAAGGAAAAGCCGGTAGAAATTACGACTTTCGACGTAACAGGTCTAATAGCAGATATACTATAGGAGAATATAAAGACATCACAGTGATACACGATCATAAAAGTACGTCAAAAGAAAATATCACTCATCACATAGTTATACGTCAGTGTTTGCACGGCCTCGTCGACTCGCACCAGACAAATTGGAAATCGTCCGTACCGAATACAAATATTTGCTAAAAATGGGAATTTGCCGGCCATCCAAAATTTTGCAGACTTGGCAGCGGTGCGGTAGCAAGATCCGGAGTTGCAGTCAATATTGATCGGTAAGTCAATAAATACATTGTGGCATTTCACATGATCGAGTTCGGCCATTTGTTCCTTCAAAGTACAGTGCAATTATCCGTAAAGTGCATGAACTTACTCGCCCTGGAGTTCGCGGGACACAGAAATTAGTGTGCGATCGATTTGTGTGGCCGTCGATCAACAAAGGTTGCCAAACTTTCGTAAAGGAATGTATGCAATGTCAAAAATCGAAAATAATACGGCACAACAAATCCTCGATATCCATCCAAATTCCCGACATCAACATCGACATTATTGGACCCATGCCACCTTCAGCTGGGAATAGATACTATTTGACAGTCATTGATAGGTTCACTAGATGGTCCACTGCAATTCCGATGGAAGATATTACAGCAGAATATGTCGCTAAACATCTTATCTCAGGATGGAATCAACATTTCGGAGTCCCAGTAAAACTTACTTTGGACTTAGGACGTCAGTTCGAATAGCAAGTGTTCAGAGAACTGAGTGAAATTCTAGGCGTTAAACATTTGAGAACTACGCCATACTATCCGCAAGTCAGCGGGTTAATTGAACGTTGGCACAGGACTTTAAAAACTTCCATTAAATGTCATCAAAACGATAACTGGTCAAACTTTTGTTGGGACTACGGGTAGTGTACAAAGACTACTTAAAAGCATCTCCGGGAACTGGTTTTAGGTCAAACTCTACGGATTCCAGGAGAATATTTCTGCTCAACGAAAAACGAAAAAAGCGGAATATGAATTCGTTAAGAATTTCGGAGAATGATGTCTTCTGTTCGACCGACTACAACCACTCATAACGACAATGCAAAAGTTTTTATACAAAATGAGCTTTCAAGCTGCTCGCACATATTTGTGAAAACGGATTGCGTGCATGCTCCATTATAGAGCCCATATATAGGCCCATATGAAGTCATAAAGCAGTTCGAAAAATATTTTGTTGTAAAAATCAACAATAAAGGATCAACCATTTCTATTGATCGTCTGAAGGCAGCTTTCATTCCACATGAAACTGGAGATCAAGCAATACCGAAAGGGATATCAATTCCAGATCGTTCAGGAATAACATCTATTACTCCATATAAAAAACATCACCAAACAAAACTAAAAGGACAGGAAGAAGAGTCGTAATACCCGCACGTTTTAACTAAAGGTGGAGTATTCTGGAGTCATCACATTAACCTGTAATACTCTATACTTGTGTACGTATTGTCAACCTGTGGTAAATTGTCAATCTTGTAATTGTCATTATTCTGTATTAAGATAACGTAAATTTTTGACTAACGTAGGTAATTGGATTTTTATGGCTTCTCTAATGCGGTCGAACTAAAAGTGTATGTAAATTATATATTAAAAATAAACAAAAAATCACATTGTAAGAGTGAACAGTTTTATTTAAAAAAGTGCAAAATCCCTATAGTCGATTTAGAAAATACTGAAACAAAAAAGGAAGTCCATTCGAAGTAATAGTAACATCGAGTTTATAATATCAAATAAACCAAAAAACTTAAGCAATATAACGACACCTAAGTCTAAGAACAGGGCGATCGCATTTACTCTATAGAGACTTTTTGCAGTAAAATTTCGAATGGCTAAAAAGAAGAAAGGGTGTGGTAAATTTTTATTTCGGTAACATCTCAAACAATTTATTGCATCCCTATATGCAAAATAATAACGGAATCAGCAACTAAGTTGACAAGAGGGTTCTAAAATATTACGTATGACAATGCAGCAATTTTGTCGGGCAAGTACAATGGCCTGCAAGCAAGTGATTCACTTAATTTGGTTGGAAATATTGCTGCAAAGGAAAAAAGCTCCGGGGTTTAGGACGGGAAAAATACCAACGGCAGAGATGTAAATTGTTTATTTTATCACTTGATTATACAATTGGAGATGATGATGAACCCAACTATGACCCCCTGTTGGAATGCAGTCCATGGACCGAACTATCGGCCATGCCAACACCGGATGACTAGGGCAATGCAATGTGCAAATGAATACTACAAAACTAACTTGTAGTCGCACGACCTCGATTTGTTTGGTGATTGCGAAAGGTAGGACGTTAAATTAATTGCGAAAGAGTTGGAACCCTTCAGCTCCAGTAAACATTGCACGAAAAAAATTTTGCTAAAGCAGTTTAGTAATGCTGTCAGATGCACAACTTTTCGATGCAAAAAAATAGATAATTTTACACTTTAAAGAAATTATCATAGATACAAGGTGGTTGGTCAGGACTGATGTAGTTTTAGCGTTAAAATGTGGTAACAAAATATAAAAGGGGCATTAGATGGGATATGCAATTCCATAGCAGAAATAAATAAAATAAATAATATTGTTATTGAAAAAAATAATTACTTAAAAAATAAATAATTTAAAAACGAATCATAATTCACCACTGTCAACACTAAATAAAAATCATATATAGTCATTTCAGTCTGTCAACATCGATTTTATAATTAAATATTTGTTTGATAATAAAGCTATGGTAAGCTCAAAGCGTTCCATGAAGAATATGTTGCCTCTTCTTTACTTTGAGAATAGCTTAACAAATAATTTTACAAATATTCACAAACAAAGCTTAGTTTTTTAAAAGTAAAATAAGCAATTTCAATTAAATCTTGAGATTATTGATGAAATTGCTTTCTCGATTAGATAAGTTGATTTTATAAGTTTACTTTCCCTGACTAGATTACTGTTTTTTACTAGGGAAATTTACATTTTGTTTAGGAAAATTATTTTTGAACCCTCAACTTATGAAAATTGTCTATTATTTTAAGATTTCAATTGTATATATAGTAAATAAAAATTTGGTTACTGCGGCGTTTTTTACTGAGCATGTAATGAAATATGCTCGCTTAAGCTAAGTACACATGCAGCAAATATTTGTACAAGTTCATTTAGCAAATATTTGCTCAGTTTGACATATTTCACAAATCTCTTTGCTAGGTTGTTTATTCGGCAGCAAATATTTTCCGAACAGTGGTTTGTTCAAAACTGCATTTCTATGCTGCAATCGTAGCAAATCTATTTTTTCCTACTCATACTACTCTCAAATTAATAACTTGTTCCTTGTAATTAACTCTGCTAATTCTGCGCTAGTAAGTAAATTTGTCGGCAGTAAATATTTTTTTTTTAATTGGCAAATGTCCCATCAAATGTCAGCTCAGCAATTTAAAAGTGACATCCTTTCTTTTAACAATTAACGATTACTGTAGGTTTCGTCCTATTTTGTAGTCAAAAGGATACCTCTTTCACATTAAATAGAACACACGGACAGTAATAGTTAAATAAATTAAACAATCTTTTGGAATCGAATTTTCATTTTATTAAATAATCCAAAAAGTGTTATAATTCAAAAAACTAAAATGACCATGAAATAAACTTCAAGTTTTCTTAATTCAATCAAGAGAGTTAGTATTTCAAAATAGGTAGATTCATTTTCGTCGTATTTGTTTATTAAAAGTACATTTAACAGTTTCATACTATTTAATAATAACAACTTGAAAGATTAAGAACTTGAAATCAGAGGCAAAGTAGTTAAATATTCTCCAACTATGGTCGACAGAAATAATAATTTTTCGATGTCTAGTCCACCTTAAAACTTATCTTTTAACATTGTCATTTTTTATTGAAAGATCAAAAATCCAATCAATCACACAATTTATAATTATTTAACTCGTTTACCTGTCTGTCCAGCATAGTGCATCTTCTCGGTATCTAAAATGTAAAAAATAAAAATAAAAATTATTAATTTTGATACATAATTTATAAAAATATTTTTCAGGTAAATTTAAAAATCGATTTCATCGGCCAAGACCCCTATCCTACTAACCTATCCAATCTATAACATAATTTGATTCTTCTTTCAAAGTTAGTTTTTTTGCGATTTTATTTTACCATACAATTATTAATATTATTGAAGTATTTGATAGTAATCATTGATCGACAATAATAAAATTAAAAAAAAAATAAAATAATAATAAAATTGGCGACGAGACATAAAAAAGTTAAAATCTACAGTTAAAGTTAAAGAAATTGTGGATGAATCTTTTCGTATATTTATATGACGAAGTTTCTTAAAGAAGAAGAACGCAAACTTGAATTGTAATTTGATCTAACAACATATGTAATTTAAACAAAAAAGTATATTTTTTTTTACAAATCAATTGGTTATTTGATAAGACATATCAAAATATTATTCATTTGAGGCAAATTGTCTGTCAAAAAATTAGCATAAATTTCCAATTCAAAAATATTTTAAATTCATATCCACAACATAAAAATATAATGTAAATTGAACATCAACTGTTCGCGTTAGGAAATTCACTCTTTAAAATAATATCGGTAACACTACAAAAAGTAAAAAAAAACACGAAAACCTTTGGGTGGTTTTTGCTTAAAGATGAATTCAAGTTTCATTTTAATTGGTTTCTATATATACGAGCGTGACATAATATCAATGAATTATTATAGTTGATCGACATTGATCGATGGAACAAAATTTATTAGATTGATACAAATCTGTAAAAAAAAAATATAATATTATTTTATTGTTGTTGTATTAAAATGAGAAAATTCACATTAAGTACAGGATACATACTTTATTTTATATTTTTGCATACGCGATCGCTTTTAAATATTGAGATTTTATAAGATCAAATCTTATATAAACTGGTAAGTCTTACAAAATGTTCAGCTTCTTTTGTTTTATATTATAGAAGCACACAGATTAATGTACTGTGATAATAATAAATGCTAAATTGTAATTTGTAGTTTTAGGGGATCATCACAATATACGCGCTAATCGTTAAATATCCTTCTTTTTGGAAGACAAAATATTCAAATTTGAAAGACTAAATTAAAAAAATATCGTTATATATTTTTTTGATACTAAATAATGACCTTGAACAATATACGTTTTACATAATAACATGAGGTAAAATACATCGTTAAGAAAAATTCATACAGTATATTTATT
The DNA here is from genome assembly GCA_963556175.1 of Tipula confusa. NCBI lineage: Eukaryota > Metazoa > Arthropoda > Insecta > Diptera > Tipulidae > Tipula > Tipula confusa. The sequence goes on along the minus strand of OY744476.1, from coordinate 83,289,898 downwards.
GTTTGATATACGAATCATCTTCTATTTGTAAAACATTCAGCTTCTTAGGAGCTGGGTTAAATCTAGAAACCTATAATTAATGAGTTTAATGAACAATGAAGTAATATCTTCATTTTTTTACGCTAACTAGAGAAAAATAGTTTATATAAATAACAAACTCTTTAGTTTAGTTAGTTAACACGTATCTACACAAATCGTTGATCGGAACAGAAGAACCAGAACATTGCAACAACAATCCAGGTAGTATTAGGGAGAAGTAAATGCTTAGTACTTGTTCAGCAAAGCATGGATTAATGATGTAATAGCCGAATTCTTATTCAAACATTAGCACACGTCATGCTTTAAAGTTGTTCAGGAGCTCGGTTATTTTAATGGTTAAGGTAAATGGGACAAAATGTTTCCTTGTCCAATTGAAGTTGTTCGCAAGCCATAGTTTAGAAATAGCAACAATACCGACGAAATGGTTGTCAAGACACTAATCAACATTTGTTGTAAAGATTATCAAAATAAAAGTATATAGATAGTCCGAAGAATTATGCAAATGATATACAAAATTTGACATTTAATGCTTCTACTTAACATTTTTGGCCTGAAATTCTTTGGAGCCTGTATGAATTATTTTATTCGACAATAAACATGATAAAGCCCAATTATATATTAGCGAAGTTAACGGAACTAAGACTATTACTGCCTACAATAACATTGAATGTACTCCAAAATGTACGCATCCATGGAAAATAGATCCAATGATTTTAAAAATAATAATTATAAAAATATTATTGTTTTACAGGCCATTGCTTGGCCTGAACCGCATCAACATTCTGGCTTTATCGGATTATTATTTATCTGGCTTTATCGGATATCCTAAGCTTGTTCTTTGTATTGTTCTAAATAACCCGAAGAATGCAATACGTTTTCTACCCGAGGAGCCACTGTCGACGACCGCGAACTTTGCGGCTGCCAAATGTCGGATCTCCTCCCAGAGAACGTCACCACAAAACGTGACCGAGCTAGCGTACTTGCTGTCCTTTTATTTCATTAAATTCAATATCTCGTGGTTCAATATCTCAGATTGGCGGCATTTGCAAGGTATTTTGAGTTTAGCACTGGACGTAAGGCATACAAAGCACGGTTGCTAGCGACAAGACGCCCTTTAATATCCCTTTTCTATACAGTTATATGAGTGACAAGAAACCCGTAGAATCGAAAATTGCACTCCTACAAATATATAGCCACCGCACAACTGAAATCCATTGCGTATTGGCCTCGAAAACCAGTGATCATATATTTTGTTTGGAACCCATGGGACCAATGTAAGCTAAGAATCCTACAAGGGGATCCAGTAGTTCTTTGACAACGTGCCAGAACCTGGGATATGGAGTAATGGTACAAGATGTTGTCCTGAGGAGTTTTATTTTTACGAAAGATAAATCCTAACATGAGATTAACGTCCCGAGTATCGGGACGTTAATGTACACCAGAGCTAATTACAAAAATGACTGATAGCTTCTTAACTTTGACACAACATTATGACTGCATTACTGTCATTTAAATAAACGCACATATTTGTCAGGTATTTCCAGACATCGCAAACCAAACCATAAGCTATCCCGATGGATAAGTCGCATGATTGTTGGAAATCCAAGAACACCTGACGACCGTCACGCGAAGTGTCGTAATACTTAGAAAGAATCATCCTCAGCAAAAAAACTTGATCAGCGACTGACTGATTCGGACGAAATCTATTTAAATCCTGCTTAGTAGTTACCTACAATTTCGTCCGCCGCAGGGAAGTGATTCTCTTCAATACTATGTAAGGCAGTAATTTGTATGATGTGCAAAGGAGAGCTATGCCGCGATAGTTTCCGCATTTTTAACGATCTCCTTGTTTTAAGATAGGCCACAACGCGCCAACTATCCATTCATTAAGCATAATTTCGCTTTGCGATACTATTCGAATAAGACCGAAAAGATAGTTCCACAAAGTATTTCTTCCTAATACCAAGAGCTCGGGATTAATGCAATCATCTGCAGAGGAACGGTTTATTTTCAGTATCTGCATGGCCAGAGTGAATTCCTCATAGGATGGGTCTTCTATGCACATTTCCTCAGTCTGTATTTGACAACTTTCAAACATAGAATTTGACACTTGTGAAACATTAAATAAATCAGAGGAATGATCCTTCCAAGTATCGAGTACTTCATCGATATTAACACAGAGGTCTCCATCCTGGTCCCGAATGGCGATAGACCTAGGTCTAAAGGTTTGGTACAGTTCGCTGACTCCTTTAAAGAAGCTACGAGACCTGTGATGGTGCACTCTTAAGTCTTCAGCCTTCCACTTTTCACGCTTTTTTCGTCTACAAATTTGCTTGGCAATTCTTTTAGCAAGAACCCCTTTGTTCTTCCGTGCGATTGTAAAACGCATTCGCGCTTCTTCATAGGCTATATTCTGTTGCTCGCCAGCAGACGAAACTCCTCATCAAACTAATCATTTTTGAGCTTAATTTTTACTTTACACAGAATCGCTTAGGGAGTACCGACAACCGAAGTTTTCAATGTGTCTCAAATAGTGTTCACATCATCACAGCGGGGTTGGTTTCCATAATGATACTGCTACGTTTTCCTGCGATCCCTGACTTGTGTACCAAAACTACCATCTTAGCTTTGCAGTGACCGCAATTGATGATCACTGCCTATAAATTTGACAGCCGACCGATAAGATCCCGCATCTGGGATTACCCAAAACCATCTCTTAGAAATTAACACACTCTCAATTTGACTTCGGGAAGTCTTACGAGGATGTGCCCATGTTTCCAAGTGGATATTTTTATGTGGGAAGACTGTGCTAGCCATAATAAGGTCATGCGCAACCGTAAAGTCTATTATTCTTTCCCCATTATGGATAGCTAGATTGTGTCGGGAATATGGACCTATGTTTTTACATAAGTTAGCCTGATTTTTGCCAGCTCTAACATTAAATAGGCCAATCACTATTCTGACGTTGGACGCTGGTATGAACTCCATTAGTGCATCCAAATTGTTGTAAAATGAGTCATTATATTTCGGTTGGTTTACACCAGTCGTCGGATGAACATAAATGGTTGACAAGTTGACTAGTCGCATGCATAAACGTAGCTTACAGATACGATTTTCAACTGCTTTGATTTCAAAAACAGCCTTTTTCACCTGGGGCCCAAGAAGAAAACCACAGTGGCAAGATTGCCGAGGTTATCTCCACTGTCTGACTCTAAACTGCATGCATCCGTTAACATAAGCGAGGTCAATTGTGATTTAGGCGGTATCGATTTATTTTTTTATTGATTTTGTTAAAAATTTAATTTTTTGAGGTTGCGGGTAGTTAGCTCAGCGATCCAACCTTTATTTAGTCGCATTCTACGACAAGCCAAGGATGCTGTGGTGAAATTTTAAGGTTAACATGCTCGTTTAGAAGTGTTATACGATGGGAGTGTCCCCCAAGCACAGTAACCAATATTTTAAATATAACATGTGACTAGATTTCACCCGATTAACACTTGTTGAAACTCCGAGATTCGCTCTAAATAATGCAGTTGGGATGACACAATTATTGGTCCTGTAAACTAGTTGATAGAAATAAAAAATTTATATATAGATATATAAATATCTATATATAAATCTTATAAATTTATAAGACTCGTATCCAGTAAACTTGATTCTAGTAAAACATGACTATTTTAAATAAACAAAATATCGAAAAAAGAGAATTGCAATATTTTACATAAGTTGAGTAAGCCAAAAACCACCTCCCAATTAAACAACAGCATTTGTAACTTAAATCTGGAATTTAGCGTATGGTTATGAAAAATATTTAAGAAAAAGCACTAATGTACGAAGCAGAAAATGGGCCTCACTTGCAAAATATCATTTTTCGCAACTACACCAAAAATATTTCCAATTAATTCAAACCCATACATCCATTTTGTGCCACTTTGTAAATGTCACGAAAACACTACACTGCCCTGTGGTACTCCAGATGTACATTGAAAGCAACTAGTCAGAATCACTTCCGTCATTATGAGCTCGATTGGAGAAATACGTGTGCTACCATATAAGAAAAAAAAAATTAAAAATTTGAAGAAAAAACTTAAGTATAGTTTAACTATGCCCGCAGTTTTATTGATATCTAGCAGTTTTACGATCGGCAAAATATCAGCAAGAGAAATTATTTCGTTACGCCTGCAGCAGCACTGCTTTCACCGCATCACTAATTATTCGCGTTGTTAACCTACACCAAAGGCTGAAATGCTCACCAAAAATATCATAAATCATATTTTGTGAGAACGAAATGGTATTTCTATTAGAAATATATTGATAGAATAGTTGAATTGAGTTTTAAGCGTTCGGTGGAGGCTCCAAACATGTCTAGATTAATTTGTAAACATTTTTCGATAAGCTTTACCTGCTACTTAAAAAACCATAAATACTTAAGCTTACTATTATTCGAACAAAATTGATTAATTTCCTTATGCTTTGCTTTATGCTATAAACAGAACCAGAGCGACAACGACTAACGTCGACGCCTGTCAAATTAAAATACACTAAAAGCATAGTATGCTAACAGAAACATCGACGGTGGCGACGACGATTTTTTCGTTGAAATAAATTTAGAGTCTATTTCTAATTTTATCGCCGGCGAAACAATGTTGCCAACTGTTTTTTATTTTTTTAAGGTGCCTTTTTAATAAAGAAGCATAATACAGTAGCCATGTTTTAAAATTGTTCTTGTTATTTTTATATCGCGATACGCTGACGCTTTTGTTAGTGATTATGTTTACTACAGCGATATCGCTGGCGAAATTTATATTTATTCGTTGACGCTCGTCGTCGATGCTCTGGTTCTGTTTATACCTTATTTCTAATTTTATCGCCGGCGAAACAATGTTGCCAACTGTTTTTTATTTTTTAAGGTGCTTTTTTAATAAAGAAGCATAATACAGCAGCCATGTTTTAAAATTTTTCTTGTTATTTTTATATCGCGATACGCTGACGCTTTTGTTAGTTATGTTTACTACAGCGATATCACTGGCGAAATTTATATTTACTCGTTGATGCTCGTCGTTGACGCTCTGATTCTGTTTATACCTATAGTGAGTTATATTTCTTTTGAAAGTGTAATTAGAGTATTTTGTTGTCATTGAAAATATTTTATTGTAAAATTCATATACAACAGCATTATTTACAGGGTTGTTTTTTAATGTAGAATAATATAGTCAACATCCATGCTTTTATTTGCTTACGTTTCCATATTTCTCACTGTTAAAGTAAAATTTACAACCAAATCTCCCAACAATCTATTTCGACCACTATTATTTGATTGGTTGATTGATTGATTAGAGTGTACGGCCAAGGACGAACCAGGAACTCCCGGAATGCCGGGCACCACCGTACACCCGTGTTACATATAACAAAACCGAAGGAATGGAAGGAATGTTAGTTGTGACAGACTCGACCCGGTTGCAGACACCTAAGCGATCGATAGTTAGTGTTTTTTTTTTGTGGTGTAAGGAAAGAAAGGACATGTTAGTAATGACAGATTTGACCCGGTTTTCCGGAAGCCAATTTTCAACTAAAGTTAGCACAAGACAATCACAATTTTGACGAGCTGCTCTGCATTATTTCATTTTTTATCATCAACTGCATTGTGCCTTCATTCGGGTGTATCAGCAAATGTTTCCTAAAAGCAAAATCTATTAATGAAATAACCGCTCTTAGCCTAGGCTGTAATAAATTGAATTAATTTTCATCTGAAATAATAAATTAATAAATTTGTAATATAATAAACTAATAATATCATAATATAATTTCTGCAAGCCGTAGACTGTAATAAACTGGATTAGTTTTCCCTGAAAATACAAATATATTAATTTGTCTCATACTAATAATATATTAATGTAATATAAATATATAAATACCTAAATACATAAATATTAAAATATATAAATGCATAAATATATAAATACATAATAGCAATTACACAAAGCATCAAAATCCACTTTATATTTACTTTAAAACCAAAAACACTACAAATCGAATTTTATTAAAATAATTAAACAATTGAATTAGATCGAATCCACCGTTTTTAAGCAATTACACAATATACTTGCATTAAAATCCTGTTTATATTTACTTTAAAACCAAAAACACTACAAATCGAATTTTATTAAAATAATTATTAAAATAAACAACTGAATCCGATCGAATCCACCGTTTTTCAGCAATTACACAATGTACTTGCATTAAAATCCTGTTTATATTTACTTTAAAACCAAAAACACTACAAATCGAATTTTATTAAAATAATTAAACAATTGAATTAGATCGAATCCACCGTTTTTAAGCAATTACACCAATCTATTTCGACCACTATTCTTTGTACTTAAAAATACATATTAGTAAAACAACCACAAACTTTAAGATATGCCATCACTCAAATTTAATACCATCTTTGTATTCCGCCTATAAACTTTACACTAAAATAATACATAAGTGTTCAACTTTTATGATTTAATCAGTCGTTTTTTATCAGGTGCACCAAATAAAATCACTTTAATGCATATATTTTTGGTTATTTTATTATTATTATGATCATTTTACCTTAACAAAATAAGCAGTTCACCCGTATCTGCACTATATTATTAACGTAAATTAACTAATTTATTATTGTTTTATTTTTTTTTTTGCGTATATCAAAGATTTTTGCATCTTATCTACATAAAATAAAATTTATGTACTTTTAATAAAATTCCAGTAGGATCTTATTATATTTCGTAATTTATATAATTACCAACGAATTTTCGAATCGCCAGAAAAAAAAAACGCTTAAATTGAAATTACATAGAATTATGTGCGCATACACTGTTGTATATGTTAAACATTGGGCACAATTTTATATAAAATATTAAAGTATTTTTTGTTTGTTCGTTTAGATGTTTGATCCATTTTTAGTCAAGTACCTGTTCATCGTCAAAAAGAATTTCAGATAGTTGACTTTACTTTATTTTTTTGTTTGGCTTAGTTTACGTTTTAAGAAGGTTACAGTATGATCTGTATAACAGGCGAAAACTATTTTAATTTAGAAAAATGTGTGTTTTATGGTTTTATTTTTCTGCAAATGTTACAGGCACGGTATTTATTTATTTAAATCAATAAAATAATTACACTTGTCAACATTATAGAAAACTGCAGTTATCTTAATTTATTTAATTAGAAAAACTACCATAAAAATATAATATTTAAATTAATTAAAGATCTCGTCGATTGATATTAATAATCAAAATGACCTAGAATGTGTATACTGTTAAACCGCGCTAACAAAAAATTTAAAAAATCATGGACCTATGTATATAGTACCCAAAACCAAAACTTGTTAAATTGTGAAAATTCGAGATTTAAAAACATTCTTCCCAATATTGAAGTCAAACGAATTAGAAATATAATAAAATTACTAACAGCGACACATCGTTCAGTAATGAGATAAAAAAAGATTAGTCGTATTACTGTTTAGAAAATCAAAGATGAAATAAGGCGAAGATATGGATTGTCAAACAGGTTAAAGTCTAAGTAACTGACATCTCACTTCATCAGACACTTTATTATTAATATTTATAATGCCATGATAAATGTATACCTTAAAAACTTACGTTAGTTAAATAAATATGAACGGTTACTGCAGGAGACTACTGGACTGAACAGAATTTCGAATGAGATCTTCCTACTTATCGAAAAATAATATGTCTTGAATGAATAAATGAAGAAACTATTTCTAATACATTAAGGTTATGCTTATAAATAATTAAAATTGGATAGTATCTTTCCTTATAAGTTACTTATAACTTATAAGTAACTTATAAGTTACTTATAAGTTACTTATAAGTTACTTATATGCAAAAGCATTCGCTCACGTTAAGCTCCAAACTGTATAGAAGGCACCAATCAAATAATCATTTCAAATTAGATTGTAACAGTACGCAATCTTCACGACCATCAATTAATTTGGTAAAATAACTTCTCAACTATTATTAAAGTAAGCATTTATAAATATTAAGAAAAGAAATGGTTCAAGATGACTTCCTTGAGGAATATCAGAATTTATCACCAAATAATCAGAAATATACAGTCACAAATTTTGGTAAATTTTATTCGACGACCACTAGAGTGCGTATAGCAATTTTTAACAACTTAGATAAAAGATGCTGGTCAGGGATCCTATATCAAAAAATACTTTTATAAAATCAGTAAAAACTATGTTAATCTGCAACCGCTTCTTTAGAATAATGCATATACATTTAGCAAGGTTTGTTTAGCAAGGTTTGATTTGCCTGGAATGAAACCATACTGCGTTGAAGCATAATACCTTTTTTAAACATACCGAACTATTTATCCCACACAATGAATGTATTATACATATATACAACTTAGGAATCACTGATAATATAAAAATAATACTAATTAGACCTATCCCTACACTTAAAAATTGTTATTATGTGTGATTATTTCTATTAAGCTCAAGAAAACAGATAACTAACTTAGTCAGTGGAACACAAACAGGCAGCGAAATCAAGAAAAAAACCAGCGAAATAAAAGAATGGCTAAAACGGATTTAGATTAAAAAAATTTAAAAAAGTATCGATAATATTCAAAGAAAAAATAATAATCGAGATTGAAGCGCATCCAAGAATACAAGAAATATAGTCGGGACTACAAAAATAAAAACAAAAAAACAGTGGTGCGTCGGTTCATTGCTATATTAGTGCAACGCGCTGGAGTTTACTCCTTATATTTCACTGTTCGAACTGTGAATAAATGAATTCAGTTTTATAGTCCATTACATTGAACTATTCCAGTTCTATTTAGTCCAAATTTAAGATTTTGTGCATGCGATAGCGATACAGTTATATTAAATTGCACATTAAAATCGATGGGAATTCGTGATTATCATTTTAAAATATAATATTGCACTACTTTTGGTATATGGTAAAAGTAAGTTGTGAATGGACACTATTATTTGAGCAACAGATTATATTTATTGGCAATATAGAGTGAAACTGTAAGGACGTTTCTACCGTTTGGTAAGTGCATTGCGCGGCGTATACATCGCCGATGCAAGTGACACCCGTCTGATCATTGTTAAAACATATATCTGTATGAGTTTATAATAACGTGGTGCAATTAATTTAGGTTTTGTTAGATTACTACGCCACTCGCCCTCCACTCTGGTCTCTTATATGGATATACAACTGACATTTTTAATTATCACGCGTTGATGACCTTCCAACCAAGTTTCCATAAAATAAGTAAATCTAATTCTTCAATAAGCTTTTCGGGCATATTATAGCTATAGACTAAACTATACTTTGGCAATGGAATGAGAAAAAGTTTCGCCTTCCCATTGTTTCAATCATTACTTGAAGAAATTGTTTTCGACTGCTCCGTTAAGTAACCCATCAGCAACATCAATATTCGCGGTTAACTTCGTAAGGTAGACCGCCGGTATGAATTGTCTTTAAAGATGGAAGCTTTTGAGGCACAGTGCGGTCTTGTTTTTGATTTATGCACCCAGTTATTGTTTCATGACAAATTGTAAATTTTCATGTTTTTGATTTAATCAAAACCTCCTATGCTTGTTTTTTCAAAATGTGAGAGCGTAAAGTGTAACAAAATCGATGAAATGATTTCACGATACCGAGTTCGTAAATTTTGTTTTTAACGATTTTAAAGGCGTAAACTCCAAAAAGCAGAACATTGGGATAAAATTAAGAAAACTATAGGAAGATCTGAGAAGTCAAATTCGTTTTAAACGGTATTCCCAAATATTCATTGATTTAATTTATTTGTAGTGGGGTTCATGCAGGAGCTCCTTAAAATATGAGAAAACCGCATATCTGCAGCCGGAAACCAAATTAAATGGTGGAGATCATGCAATCTTGTATTTCGTATTATTTTCAAAGTGCCAAAAATTATCTCGAGAGTTCTGAGTGAAATGGTTTCAAAGCTTCAACTCCAGTATATTATCCGGTGACGAAATTCTTTGCATGATTAAGTGAAATGACGAAATTTTAGAACATATCAACAAATGATCTTCCAATTGGAAAGTCTTAAAAAAATTTAAAAAAATTTAAACAAGTAACAATTGACAAATGGCTAAGTAAAAAACCACTAAGCATGACAAAGTATGCCGAAGATATTTTCGAGGTTTCTTCTAGCTTTAAATAATCTGTTACTAAATATTCGTACTTTTAAGAATAATTTCTGTAACAAGTTACGGTTGAGTCAGAATCCTTCACAAAACACGGTTTAATCCTTGCCTCAAAAATATTGGATCAAATTTGGAGTTTTACAATCCGATATTGACCTTGGTAAATTTGTATTGAGCATTCAACACTACCATCAAACTAACCAAAAATGTTTTTTATAGTTAAAGTATAGCGGTAGTTTGGGAAATTCCAATTTTTTACATAATTCAAGTATATTAAACATAATCTGAAATATCACCTGTTAAGTGTTCTACAGATCATATTGTTCATTGAAGGTAGACGAACTTGTAAAAGGAAAAATTTAAGAAAATTTAAATAAATAAAATTATAAAAACATTTGTGTGTCATTTTTCGTTTGAGATGAAAATAATTTGTATTGTGTCAATACCTTCTTCTATCCACTGTATTTTAAGATGTGATAAATATTTTTTTAATTTTCGGATTAATTTCAAAACCGCATGCATATATCTATTCAAATTTCACCTGGTGTGTAAATCAATTTTCCAAAATATATACATCATTTCATGTTCTTGAGTAATTTTATTATTATTAAATCTCACATCATAAATTCTGTTGCCACAAAAAAAAAAAAAAAAAACGATCGTATTTAAGAAAAGATATCACAGCAAAAAATAAAGAAAATTACCCTTTACCATAACGACGAAAGAAAATGACGAAAATGACATTAAGTAAACTAAAAACAAACTTTAGTATCGATACTTTGTTGTTGGTCTTGTACGAACTTGTGTCGTTTTATTTTTGGATATTTGATCGATCTCTTGAGTGCAAGTAATAACAATAATCACGTTCGTTTAATCGTTTTATAATTTTTGAATTTTATTATTTTATAATTTTTCTCTTTGGCGAATATATATATATATATATATATATATATATATATATATATATATATATATATATATATATATATATATATATATATATATATATATATATATATATATATATATATATATATATATATATATATATATATATATATATATATATATATATATATATATATATATATAAAGTTACTGTGTTTAATATTTAATTGCGATGATCATTACAACGAAAAAATAAAAAAAGTTATGTTTCGCACAACATTAAAAAAATTTATGTTCTTATGATAATAATAAGTTTTGATAAATTATTGCTATCAATATTATTTTAAATTGTATAATTTCACGAACGTTATAAACAAACCTAAACAACTTGACTTTTACAACTTAATAGAATGTTTACTTCCTAAAGCTATTAATCGTGATACTCAAAGTAAAATAATTCGATAATGATCGATTGATACGAGTATAACCAATGCATCACCCAGGTTACAATATATGCGTTAATGGAATATGCAAAATTTTAGTTATGCGTTATGTTTTTATTCCATAGCACTAGTCATAGCACTAGTTTCAGTCATTCATAGATGACATTTTAATGTTAAAATTACAAGCTGTGTAAATGCATTGTTAATCGAATAATTTCTCGAAAGAGAGATCTTGCAATTGGAAATCTCAAAATTCTTTACTAAATGCTATTTGACGGCAAAAGTTGATGCCAATAATTCACAAAGAAATTGATTTACTAAGGAGAATATAATTAATTGTATTCAATATGTTAAGCCGCAGTTGTGCCAAAAAGTCATCGAAAGTTGGAAAAAAGTATGATATAGCTTGCCGTGCGGCACCACGAAGTATAACATACAAGCCATTTTTTGGTATAACTAAATTCAAACTTTTGCACTACTATTTGAAATAAAAGTTTATAGACGTTTTTATTCTAATATATTTATGAACATTGTGTTAGTCTTTTTATTTTCAAATTGGTAAAACTTCAGCCACCATTTTATTTGTTAAGGAACTTATTGTTCAATAGTTGTCATCATCACCCTTATTCGCGTATCTATCAAAAACGTTCCTTGTCAATGTTATTTTTCTTTGGAATTAAATTCTACTGAACATATTAAAAGGTCAAGATTGACGATGTTATTTAACTTAAGCTTTTAACTTAATACTATGATGAGCTTTTAATTTTTTTTTTTTTTTTCCTTTATCTCCAATTTAGGAGCATAGGGCGTCCACTATCCTGAACCATCTAACTCTATTTGGGGCTATTGCTTTTATTTCTGCCCATGACTTTCCCAGGTGTTTTGCCTCTGCTAGCATCGTTCTCTTCCATGTCATTGCTGGCCTTCCAACCTTTCTTTTTCCTTGTGGACTCCAGTCTAATGACATCCTCGTTATATCACTTGATGCCTTCCTCAGTGTGTGGCCAATCCATCTCCAAGCGATCTTTCGTCGCTTTATTTCGGTCTCAATGTCTGACTGACATGTTGTTATATGCAGATTGATGTTACTGATCGTGTTAGGCCAGAAGCACTTAAGTATTCGTCGAAGGCATTTGTTTACGAATACCTGTAGCTTCTGTATGATTTTTCCTGTATGCTTCCATGTCTCACACCCATACAGAAGTACCGATTTCACACATGAGTTGAACATTCGTATCTTGGTCTTGCGCGACAGGACAGAAGTATTCCAGACTTTGTATAACATGTTGAATGTATATCTGGCTTTATTTATACGTTTGTGTATGTCTTCTTCTGTTCCACCTGTTTTCGTTACTGTGCAACCAAGGTATACGAATTCATTTACATCTTCAATTTGTATATTGTTGATGTGTATCGGTGTGGTTATGTTTGTGTTGAGTCTCATCGCCTTCGTTTTCTTGATATTAATTTTGAGACCAACTTCATTAGCTAGATCTGATAGCTGTTGCACTTTCTGCTGCATGTCGGAGTGTTTGTGTGAGAGCAAGCATATGTCGTCTGCATAGTCCAAATCATTGAGTTTACCAGTTAACCCCCATTGAATGCCATTAGGGGACTTGTTATCTAGTTTCCGCATTACACTGTCTAATACGATTAGGAACAGCATTGGTGAGAGTACGCAACCTTGCCTTACTCCTCGAGTGTTGTAGTATGTTTCACTTTGTTTGCCTTTGTATTGGATTCGGTTTCCAGCATCCCGATACATTTCTTGTATGAGTTCAATTAATTTCTTTGGGATGCCCATTTCACAAAGTGTCTGCCATATTGCGTTCCTGTTTATCGTATCGAATGCGCGTTCGAAATCGACGAAGAGCATATACAATGGTGAATTCCATTCATTGGATTGCTCAGTGATGATACGGATTGTGTTGATGTGATCAGTGCAACTTCTTCCTGGTCTAAATCCAGCTTGTTCGTTTCTTAATTTTGCATTGATCGTAGGTGAGATTCTGTCAAGGATGATCATTGCGAGTATTTTTATTGTTGTGTTGAGGAGGGAGATACCTCGCCAGTTCCTACATTCTCTTAGGTCACCTTTCTTGGGTATCGTAATTATCAAGCCTTCTTTCCATTTCAGTGGGATTCTCCCAGAATTCCAGATTTCTTGGATTATTGGTGTTAATATGCTTGCAGTTGTAGATGAATCTCCTTTGAATATTTCGGCGGTTATATTGTCTGTTCCAGCGGCCTTATTGTTCTTCAGTCTATTAATGACATCTTTAACTTCCCGTTCCGTTGGTGGATGGGTGTTGCTAGTTTCGTTATTGATGTCAATTAATGACTGGAGATTTTCGGGGTCGGCGACGACGTCTTCTTCGAAATATTCCTTCCATCTCTTTAACTGTGCTTCATCTGTTGTTAGTACTTGACCATTAGCATCCCTTATAGGTGGTATATTTGTAATTTTACCAGTGACCTTTCTTACACACTGGTGTAGTGCTCGCATATTTTGGATTGCTGCTGCCTCTTCAGCAGCTTTGAGAATGCTTTCTGTATATTTTCTTCGATCATTCCTTGCCATTTTCTTTACTTGACGCGCTGTTTCTTCGTATCTACGTTTCACCTCTTCCGTGTTATGTTGGCACATTTGCAACTTAAATTGACGGCGTTCCTCAACTTTCTTCCATGTATCATCACTGATCCAAGGTTTCCTTTTGTATTCTCTGTAGCCGAGTACGTCCGTGGCAGTCTTGATGTAGGCTTCTTCTGTTTGGTTCCATCTTTCTTCTATACGGGTGGCTTTAGACTGGAGATTGAGTTGGAGCGTTTCATTGAAAGTGTTTCTTGTTTCAAAGTTTCTCAATCTATTTGTGTTAAATTTCCTCCTATTTGTCTTCGAATGTTTTACAGCTGCTGGCTTGATCTTGAATTGTGCTATTACCAGTTGATGATCGCTGTGTACATCTGCGCCCCTCATTGTTCTTACATCTTGTAGTGATGTGAGGAATTTCTTATTGATCAAGAAATGAGCTTTTAAATACAAAGAAGAATTTTATCGATTCCAATAATTTCAAGTTTAAAAGGTATATACAGTTGTTTTAATAGTATTTTACGAGTTTTGTGGCATTATGTGATCAACACTTCTAATCATCTCAAAAAACAATAAGTGAAAAGGTTCTTTTTTTTTTTTTTTTTTTTTTTTTGTTTTATTTCTATGCAATCTGTTTTGGGGCCGAAGCTCACCCAACTCTTTCGCGGTTAATTAACGTCCTACTTTACGCCATTACTAGCCAAATCGAGGACGCGCGAATACAGGTTCGCAAAAAAAGGTTCTTTTACCTAGATACATATTTTATTTATAGTTAACTTCAAAAATACACCGGTTATATAATCACTCGAAAAATCGCAATTATCACACCAATTTTAATTATACAAAAAATAACAAATTATTTTAAATATAAAATGAAAATAAACAAGAGATAAAATAATTTAAACCAAATAGTTCGTAATCTTTAAAAAAATCGATTGTAATAATTATAATCGATCGTTAATGAACAAAAAAAATAACATTAATTTCTCTCCAATTAAATTAAAATATTATATCAAACAACATAATCATGTGCAATAACATAATTCAATTAAATAACAATTATTTTGCCAACTGTATGATATTATTTTGATTTTCTATATTGATCGATTTGATCGGATGAAAAAAAAATTGTTTTTTTCGAGGTTGGTTTTCTTTTCCTTAAATTATTTTTTGGTTGTAGTTTCAATTTCTTGATTGTGTCGGCCATTGTCTTATACAGTTGCCTCTAAATTGTTTTTGTTATTTTAGTTTTTATTTTGGTAAGAAATCGGTAAGAAGAATTTTTTCCCGAAAATCCAAGAGCAAAAATGCCGCTTTACTTTTTATTATTATTATTATATATATATAAATAATTTTTTTTTTCTGAATTAAATTCAATCATAAAAGGTTTGGAAACAGGGTGAATTAAATATGTGACTAGGCTATCTGTGAAAATGTTTATGATCGATCGTTATTTTTGTTGTAAATCACAAACACAAACATTGTTATGATTTTTATCGTAAAAATGGAAATTTTTTTTTTAAATTTTCATTTTTATAATATATTTTATATTTCTTTTTTGGTGCTGGAAACTTATTACATCGATCATAATATAACGATAAGTTATCGATCATGGTAATCGGCCACCCTGTTTTTTTCTTTTTCATTTTGTGTAGTCTTCTCTTTTAGTTTTCTCTTATATAATATTGATCTTAAGATGTTGTTATAATAAAAAGTAACACAGTTGGGAGTTTTTTCGGGGCCAAATATTCAGACGATCGATTATTTTGATTTTATTTTCAGTTTTTTTTTTTTTGCAATACAACAAAACAAAATACATCAAAAATGTGTATTGATCAGGAATCGATCAAATTGGTGATCGTAAAATAATTTTTTTTTGTTCTTTCGTTCAAATTTTACGTAATTTTTTTGTGTGTGCGATTAAATAGATTAAAAAAATGTAACAAAGTAAGTTTTTTTTTCGTTGTTTTTGTTTAAATATATCAAAAATTTATTTATTTTTTTTTTGGTAAATTTGGAAGTAAATTTTATCACGTGGCGATCAAAAGTACAATAAACTGGAAGGTATATTCCAGTTTTGAGTGTTTATGGTATCGGGATGGTATATAATACAGTATTATGTACAATACTTTATTGGTATCAATTTAGAGAAGTAAAAAGAAAATTTATTTAAAAATTATGTCTTTTATAATATTTTTTGAAGAACTGACGAGAAAACGGCAGGACATAACAACAATTTTTCGAATTTAGATAAGAACGGATACTGTGATCGTTGAAAATGTAGTTTGAACCATTTTATTCATATTTGATATAAAGTGCACGTGATAAAAATTTAAAGTAAAAATATCAAATTTGTACCATATAACTTAAACTCTAATTGATTGGAAATTGAGTGAAATAAATTAAAATTGTTACCCAATTGTACATTCTTGTGTCTTTACTCGGAAGTATAAAATTTATGATGTTGCACAAAGTGAGTTCTTGAATTTGTCGCTTTGGTAATATATTATATAAATTTAATTTCATCTGTAAATTAATGTGTAATAATGATAATTAGCTTTTATAGATCATTACTGACCCGTTCTGTATGACCATTTTGACTTCATCGGTTCCCGAGCTTTTTGTACTAGGCAACCAGAAGAAACCATGTCAAACAACGACCTTTCCAGGGTTAAAAAAATAAAAAACCCTTTATTACTGCAGCTTTTATTAAACGATTTTACACTTCTCTATATATGCTATATTCTGTTAATTAATAGCAAGACGGCAGTCTTATGAATGCAATCATTTTTCGTTTAATTTTCACTAAACATTAATTTTCACTTGGGTTGCTTGGTTGGGATGATGATTGCGGTTCCCACAATGCTTTTGCTAACAATATTTTAAAAGTAAACTTCGTTTCCTAAAATCTCTAATTCCTAAGCGGTACGAAAAACGTTATCGCAGAGTGGCAGAGGCCAATTAACAACCACCGTTCCTTTCAAATAAGCACATGATTAATTGGACTTCGAAATGTCGGGCCTTTATTTTCATATAAGATATTTTTGATTTGTGTCATCTCTGGCGTTAAAGTACCCAATCATCGTGCTCCGGTATAGATCCCATCAGATCATCCAATTTATTGTTATATCTATCTTAAGTTTATGCGCTAATGATATACCTAAAGTTTATCCTAACTACAATGATACAGTCTAACTGAATTCTTTTTTCTGCCTTGTTGAATTACTGAATTAGCTTGTTTAATTTTTAGCCAACATTGGTGTCAACTTTCAATCAATTTGATCATTCCAATTTAAAGAAACCTTGAACAAATCAATTTTAGTAGTGGTTACAACATTTTAAAGCAAAATTAACGTTTTTGTTAGCTTTGCTCTTTTGACATATGTGATAATTCGTTGGGCGGAAATATTAAACCTTAGTTTGTATTAAAGGTGATGGAAAGAAGCAAAATCAGTCTTTAACGTTACCAAACAAATTGTTTTTAATTAGTGTAGTACTGTTGTCTATAATGGCGTATGATCGCTAAATTCTTGTATTAAGCCAATGACAGTTATTCATAAACTTGTCGCGGAATACATAATTTAACACTTAGTTTTTTATTTAATAAAAATAATAAATTTAATTATTTTTTATTGATGTGCCAATAAGTAATGTACAGTGCATTTATATATACACTGACTCATTCCATTCATTATTTTCAATCGCATATTTCTTCGCACTTGATTAGGTTCAAGTGCAAACAATAAAAAAATTAAAACTAATTTTTTCACTCAATAAATCGCATTACGAATGCAAATTTTCCTTTTCATTTTCATCTTCATTGAAATCTTTTCAATATGCTTTTCTTATACATATTTTATTGTTGGTTGTTAAAATTAAAAAAAAAATACTAATCCCCTTTAATATCCTTCTTATACGAAAATTAATAAAAAAAGGAATCATCGTTTACAGTACCCTCAAATTTTTTTTTTTAAATATTTTCACTGTTGGTTGTGCTATTTTTTGCTCACACTCATTGCACTTCACTCACATAATCAAAATGAAAAAATTTCAAGATCGCGAGTACATTTTTATGTTGGCCGTATTTTTATTTATTTTTTTTTTTTTCATTTTTCAATTAAAACAAAAGGACGAAACCAATAAAAAATTGTAATGTTCTTAAAAATATGAATTAACATTTCGGCTGATTTATTATGGGTAAATGAAATAGTTTAAATTTTTAATTAAAAACGATGCAATTTACGTGTTTGTCCGTATGACTTTATTCTCTACTATATTTGTTTTGAGAACTAATAATGTCTTGCTTTATAAAAATTGCTGGTAAATTGAGAATGCGAGTCTATACATATTGTAATGGTGTGGAAGAAGGTTCGACTTATAAATTTTGCAGTTCCTCAGGAGATCATAGATGTATTCATTGTCATCTATGATTATAAATAAGGAACTATCCGATTAAAGATAAAGCTATGAGCTAGTAAACATTCCCAGTCCACAAACAATTTCAATGTTTTAAGTTTAATAAATATACAATAAATATACAAAAAAATATAACGACGATGGTGTTGTGTCGTTATTTTAATTATTTAGATATTAATTATGATTTGGTGTAAAGCAAAGCTCAGTTTCGATCTGATAAGGAATTTTGTTAAACATTAATTGTCATCTCATCAGGACATGGCGATCGAGTACTATGTGTGACTTCTAATTTACGTTTTATACTATATATCGTAGTACTGCATATATATCGTCGACGTGAATATTGCTATTCGAACGATTAGCACGTTCCGAAGAACGGCAACTGGAGGCACCGATGAGTGTAGAGGATATCAGTGATCGAATACCATCTGAAGCACTTTGTCACATCACGAACCCGGCCGGAACCAATTTTAGTAATTCTATAATATGCTTTTTGTGGATACCGAAAATGTCAGAAATCACCGCTCAGCCTGTTACCATAACCCTTGATATCTTAGCTGAGATAGAAGATAGGATACAAAAAACTATGATGGTTCAACAATTATATATGCAAGCTACATAATTTACTCATAGCCCACACATTAAGCCCCAAGCGCGTCAGAAATGAAACGATTATAATACGCCTCGCTCATACCAATGAGGACTTAACGAACCGATACTTAATACGTCGTTGCTCACGTTCACGTAGCGGTTCGAGACATAATGTGAGACGAGACATCGAAATACCAGGTATCTCGTAACTGCACCAGAAAACCTCGTAACTGCATTTGTCAATAAAGCACTTTAGATATATTATAGAAGGTCGATATTTTACCATCTACACCAACCACAAACCTCTGACTAAAGCACTTCAGTCTAAAACTGAACGTAATTTAAGACACGACATTTGAATGACATCAGTCAGTTTATCACATATATCCAGCATGTGAAAGATAATGACAATTTCATTGCGGATATACATTATCCAACAAAGCGGCATCAGACAATAATCAAACAAGCACAATCGAAACAGTTGAAGCTAATTTCGACTATTATACAATCACTCAGGCACAAAAAACAAACTTAGAACTTCGGATTTACTTTCTGGTTGCGGACGTCGCTCTTGTTGAGGGAATTATAAACTAGAGCTTTCTAAAATGCCTGGCTTTCAAATATACTCCGAAACATGAATACATATCGTTCTACTTGGAATCGAGTCAGGGTTACAAAAGATTTGAAGTGCTTACCAGCCGAGATGGTTTATGGCCAAACTATCAAACTACCCAGTGAGTTCTTTATTGAGAATCCTCTTACATCTTAATCATCGACAAAAACGCATTTTTCATTAAATTTATATAATCTTGTGGTCGAATAAAACTAGGTAAGTGTCGTAAGAGTCACGTTTGGGGCGGAAGCTTAAAATCATATACTAGTGGATCCAGTAGTTTTTGACACCGTTGCCATTCAGTCCAATTACACAAATAGCATCTGCATGTCACAGTATCTCATCAGGTACAAGATGTTGGTACCTGATGAGGTGGTTCACTTTTACGAAAGATAAATTCTAACATGAGATTAAAGAGTATCGGAGAAAGAGCATCTGCTTGCCATACACCAGAGCTAATTGCAAATATTTATACTACAGATAAATTTAACTTCTTAAAACGTTTATATTTCGATTGTTACGAATCCACTATAGAGTGGTTTACGTAGAGATAGAGAAAACTCTCCCGTAGAGTAATGTATACACCCTGTAGAGCTCTACGTAGTAGCACTCTACAGTTCTACTGCCTAAAAACTCTACAGTGTATACACTATTGTTTTATGTTTTGTAGAGCTCTACGTCAACTCTACACTCTATCAAACATGTTTGATAAAGTTTTTCACTCTAATAGAGAACGACGTTTATAATCACGAAATTTGAAATTTATTTTTTTTTTGTTTTTAAAAAATAATTTCGGTTATCATTCGCATTTAAATTGTTTGAATTGTGTATATGCAAATTAAATTATTAAATAAAATCTAACGCCATTTTATCGTGCAAAATAACATTGATAGACAATAAAATAACATTGCAAATGTGAAGATAATTTGCTCTACCGATCGCTCTACCATATAGAAAAGTATGTTTCCAGTGAATACAGTCAGTGAGCGCAAATGGTAGAGTTCTACTTAAAATTTTATTCCAGCGACTCTACGGAAAGCGGTAGGGACGTAGAGTTTGCTAACACACTACTTGTAGAGACTCTACACTCTACGCTCTGCTCTCTACCGAAAAAACTATATAGTGGACACCTGGCTTAAAAGTTATGTATGTATTATATGCCGATTGGATTGTTGCTTAATTGCGTAAACACTCAATAGGAGAATAGATTGCGGCATTGCGTCTTATTGTTATTTTCGTATGGCCTTACATTGTTATTGTTTGCAATGCATTCAAAGCCATCGATACTTACTGATTTTCAGCTTATGTCTAAACATAAAAGAGTTTATCGCACTCATTTGTTGATCAATTTATTCGGCTGATAGCAGTTTTGTTTCATTTAACTGAGATCAATGAAATAACACTAAGTAGTTCAATAGATGGTAAATTTTAGTCTCTATTGCATTTGTATAAGTAATTGAGTTCTGTAACATCAAAATTTGGCTATATTGTTTTTTAGTTTCACTAAAAGAACAAGAAATTCCTACCAAATCTTACAAACACGCAGGGTATTGTTTAATCTTTCAAATGAAATTATGCACAAAATATGTGTGAGTGAGAGGTATACAGTAGGACTGGTTGAAACTACGTCTAATTTCATTTCTCTTTAGATTCAAGTAATCATTACACGTTGTTTCATTAAAATTGGGTACTTACACCTTTACTACAATGTGGCATATTTTTTATATATTTTTTAAGTTTATGTACTAAAATATTAACAGACAAAAGTTAAAAACTTTTCTTGGTGAAATTAATAATAATAAGCTTTGGCACTTTGTAAACCAATTGTATTAGTATATTCCCAATCGAGATGGTCAATCCATATTTTATGTAAACTTGCGAATTATTCGTTTAAAACATTATATTTATAAAAATACTTTATCATAAACTCATACGCTAAAGTTAAACATATATTACGAAAACATTCCAATGAAATCATATTTTTATTTTCATAAATTTTCTTTCTATATTTTTATTTTATTTTTTTTTGTTTATAAGTCTTTTTTATCAATCATTCCAATGGATCGGTCACAATGTTTATATTTACTCGTAAATGTATATATACAAAATAACAACAACAAAAAAACGTATTTTTATTAAAAAATGTCATTTTAATGATTGAAAATTATTAAAAAATATTTTAAAAAATGATAAAAAAAAAAATTGTTAAAATTTTTAAATCGCGATTTTTGATCGATTGATTTTGTTTTCTTTCTTTTTTTAATTGCATTTTTTATGATTATTATTTATTTCAATTTCTTTACGTATATCCATTTATGGGGTTTTTCACAAATGAAACTTAAAAGAAAAATTTTTAAATTTCAATTTTGTTATTTTTAATATATTACAAAAATGTGGTGATAATTTTTCGTAAATAAATTTTTTTATTGTAAATCAGCAAAAATATCAAATTAAATTATTAAGAAATACACATAAGTACATCGTACTTGAGAAGTTTAACGAATTTACATTCAAATCTATTCTAGTATTCTACTAATAGTTGCTTCAATTTATTTCCCTTTATTTTAACTTTTGTTTCAGGTTGTATTTGTATATTGCAACAATTTTTTGAATACGAAATTACACCTGTTTTTAAAGCATATTAATATTATTATTATAAATAAGTTAATAAATAAAAATTTCGTTTGATAAATACTACAGATGAACAACATGACAATTAAGTAGAGTATAGTAGGATTCAAAAGCAGGTAACAAGTTATCATATATAGAAATTCACTTTTAAAACAAATGATCTGTCCCATGATTTTGGAATTTTGGAACCAAACCATTTTCTGGTCTTTCATCTGAGTTAAATTCTAAATAATTTACCACATAAGTCAAATATTCAATTGTGAAGTACTATATTTCAATCTAAAGATATAAAATATAAGGCTCTGATTCCTTTAAAACCATTTTGCGAAGTTCGCTTAATTTTAGGTTTTTGTATACTAAGGATATTGATCACATAGTGTCAACGCATCATCCATCAACCAGACTAATGAAGTAATGATTCAAAATTAAAACCTCAATATGTAAATGCATCAAAATATATACTTCCTCGATGCATTGCGCAATATTTATACAAAAAAAAAAGGTCAAACACTCCTGACGATTTAATGTTTTATCTATAATTGTAACCAGTTATTCTAGTTGGTTTATTTAAAATCTGATTGGTCTTTTTTATGATTTTTCGTTACTAAAGTTTGCTTTAACTGTTTCTCATCTGATCAATCGTAAAAGCACCGCCTTAACCTGTTTGACCAGTGCCATCAACTGTTCGTACGTGAACTTGGCTACACCCATAGTACGACGTAAATGAAATTTAGCCAACTTCACACCTGATTCATGTCCACCGAAGTTAGGAGTGGCGGGTGGAATGAATTTTCACACAATTTGGTCATCTTTACACATTGATTTTATTTCATACCTCAATTTTTGTGACGAGAGCAGGGCATATAGTTCCTGCAACTCAGAGTTAGCTCCGATAAAATTGGTGCCGTTATAGGATACCACGCGCTTGCAGAGTCCTCGGGTGGCAACAAAGCGCTTAAAACGGCTCTGGAATGAATTTGAACCGAAATCTGAAGCCAGCTCAAGGTGAACTGCCTTCGTGACGAGACAGAGGAATAGACACAAACATGTTTTTGTAGGTGGTTTACCGCGTATGCGGCAAATTTCTCATCTGTTCAGTCATTGGAACCGGTTGTACACGAAAGCACGTCATGCACTCTCGAACCACCTTTTTGCACACCTTGACTCTATACAGTGGCCAGTAATCTTGGCGAAGGGCAGCCAATAACGCCTTTGGACCCGCGTGTAGTAGTTTTCTGTGATAAAATTGAATAAGCGTTAATGTAAAATGATGTGAGCTGGGCAATAGAATAGGATGTTTTGAGGTATAGGGGGTAACGTTGTATGGTAAAGTCGGCCACCAATTCGAATGACGTGATTATCATCCAAAAACAATGCAAGTGAGCGAAGTGATGGCTGCTTGACGACGAACGTTGTTTTTTCCAATCCCACATATTCAACAGGAAAGCATTCTCTTTGCACAAGTCGAACAATGGTGTTAAGAGCATGATTCAATTCTTCAAGTATTAGCGGTCCGCTAAATTTGAAGTTTGGCTATTCGTCTTAGCTTCCTAAAATCAGTGTTAAATTTTATTTCCATCAAGATGTCTGACGAATGGGTTGACACGACGGCGACTGGTGTCAGTGTCTTCATTTCAAGCGCATCCTCTGAGACTGGAAATTGTTCTCGAAGCGTTGGCCAACCTGATGTTTCTTGACTTAGAAATGCAGAACCATGGAGCCAAATCGGCTGGATTGCACTCGGTTGGTAGGTGCAGCCAGTTCTTTGCACGGCAGTGACCCGGTTTGACACAAACGTCTTCCATCTGGATGGACACGACTTTATCCAATGCAATGCCACTGTTGAATCAGACCAATAAAATGTTTGGTTGATATGAAAATTTAGGTTCTGCTGAACTTTGTGATTTAGCTGCGCAAGCAGTACTGCCGCGCACAATTCTAAGCGAGGCAATGTAGTTTTCTGGAGCGGTGCAACACGTGATTTCGAGCAGAGTAGTCTGACCGTGACATGGCCATTAGTTGTTGAGCTATGAACATACAGCACTGGATGCTAGTTGGAACGCTTGTGTTGAATAGATGATGATCTGTTGGATAGTTCTGTTGGAGTGACTGATCCCAGTTCAGTTTCAACTGCCATAACGACTGAAGCAGTTTTCCCAAAACAACCACCGGTGCTAAGAGACCAAGCGGATCATAAATTCGGGCGATGACCGAAAATATCATTCTCTTTGATATAATTTCACCTTTGCTAGAATTGACAACGAAGTTGTACTTGTCGTTTGACGGGTTCCAATAGAGTCCGAGTGTTTCGGCCATCTCGTTCTCATCAATTTTTAATAATATCTCGACAAGGTCTTTCGGTACGTCCTTTATAATTTCCGGGCAATTTGAACACCATTTGCTCAATTTCATACCCGCCGTCTGTAACATATTGGAAATTGACTTCTTTAGCTCGATGGTAGCCTTTGTTGTGTTTGTCCCCGTACTCGATGGTAGCCTTTGTTGAGTTTGTCCCCGTAAGCAGGTCATCTACGTAGACATCTTTTTCCAATACTTTCGCTGCGACAGGCAGGGTATCGTAATTATCTAGTTCTAGTTGTTTTAGGTATCTCGTAGCAACGAATAGAGCTGGTGATGTCCCGTAAGTCACTGTTTTCACCTGAATTTATTAGAGTCTGATCTCGTTGATGCCTTGCCCGAGACTATCCAACCTAGTACGATATTTTGTAATATCGGCAAGTGCTCAGCTAACTGAATCTGACCCACGGCCAGTAACTGATGGTAAATTTCGGCGCCCAATAGTAGGCCAATTTCCCTTAGCTTGAAGAAATCAGGATCCGCTAGTCGGATATTCAATGGTGTTTTCCACGATTCGACCTTATCGATGGTATTTATTGGCTGATAGCTAGTGATCTTTGGTAAGATTAACACGTCTAATGTTGTATAAAAATTTGTCGTTTTAGATTTTAACGTGACTATTGGACTGACTAGTGACGATATAACGCTGGCGCCAATTCCATGAATTTGGCCTCCATTTTTTTGTCTTGGCAATTTGAGTAGGCTCGCAAAATATTCGGTCATAAAATTTAACTGTAAGCCGGAGTCTAGCAAAGCTCTTCCCACTAAGGGATGTCCGTTGCTGTTAAGCACGATGACTAGTGCAGTTGCTAGATACATGAATGATGATGACTCTTCTTTGGTATCAGCCTATTATCATAGGTTAATGCCTATGACATAGTAGCATTATGGGGATTTTCGCGGTTGCTGCATTGACTGAATTGAACCCAGATTTGGAACCAGTAGGTGGCAGTTCAGCATTCGAGTGTGATGGATGTTGTTTTTCATTTTTGTCGTGAAGTAACGAATGGGGTGAAGCATTGCAGTGTCGGCAACAAAATGTCGTTAGACACGCAGATGCTACATGATTGGCATGGAAATGAAATATAGTTTATTAAAACGTTCGTCAAAGAGCTGTCGGGTAACTGCATAATTTTCATCGGACAATTCAATGGCCGCAATGGTACTAGCGGCGACACCGGTAACTGATAATTTTAGATATTGGAACTTTGTGCTCTCAGTCACGAGAATCAATCTTCCGAGATCACCCCACATCTGACACCAAAAAATGTCGGCGTACACGTTTTTTTGTGCAAATTATGTGGATCGTACCACTTCACAAATAATTTTAAGTATATACAAAATTAAACACGGTGACTGTTCTCCAACTAAATTTAATTTTAATTTATTTTTAAGTGAATAATAATTTTGTACTTTTAAATGAATTAATGCAACTACATCAATTAATATGATTCTAAGTATAATGCTGTTCTTTTTACGATTTTTCGTTACTAAAGTTTGCTCTAACTATTTCTCATCTGATCAATCGTAAAAAAGACCAATCAGATTTTAAATAAACCAACTAGAATAACCGGTTACAATTATAAAACATTCAATCGTCAGGAGTGTTTGACCTTTTTTTATAAATATTGCGCAATACATCGAGGAAGTATATATTGTGACGCATTTACATATTGAGGTTTTAATTTTGAATCATTACTTCATTAGTCTAGTTAATGGATGATGCGGTGACACATAGGTTCTCGTAGCAAATGTTGTTTCGTATAAACTATTCTTTATTAAAACTTCATCATAGGTTGTTTAAATGTAGACGAACAAGGATGAAAAACGTCTAGGTCATTCAAATATGGTTATCATAACAGAAAGTGATTCAAAACCTGAACTCCAGAAATTGTAATAAATGATCGAAAATTGAAAGATCGTGAGTTATATAATCTCACGAAATTTTAATGTGGACATTTAAATTGAAGAAATGATCCACATAATTTTAAAGGGTCCTTTGAATATATAAAGGTCATTAGCAAAAATCGTATCATTTTAAGTTTGACTATAAAGCCTTAAGATTATAGCACCCTACTCATTTAAAATAAATTTGTTATGCTAGTTTTTCTGTTCTATGATCATCGGCCCTTTTTTAGGTTCTTTGTTAGAAATATTATTCTTTGAATGTAACCCTAAATTGGACAAAGATTCTAATTGAATAATGTGGTACAATATTCATTATTTTTGTTTTTTGGGAAGCAATTATTCTTATAACTTCTTTAAAGAGATCACGTTAAATTTCTTCAGTTCTTTCAAGGTTAATTTAACGTCCTAATTTACGCCGTCGTCAGCCAAATCGAGGACACACGAATACAGGTTCTCTTTTATAAATAATCTTCTGTACATTAAACTGGCATTGAATTTAGGCAATCGAATGTATTTGATTTTCTCAAAATTTAATTTTGCGATTTTCTTCGTTCTGCTATATTACATATTACTACATCTTTCATCGTATACTCTCTACCTCCATTTTAGTCAGTTGGTTTTTAATATTTTCAGCTAATGTATTCATCAAATTCATAATTATTGGATGTACTACAAATTGCATTATGATGACGATGATACTATACAGCATCATAATATAACGGAATAAGAAAGTGCCACAAGACAACAACAAAAATTTTAACATTGGGGATAAACTTTATCAACTTTAAAATTCTATGCACAACATCAAAATACACAAATTCGAACACACACAATTCGCATATTAAGTTGATTCGTTGCTTCATTTTCATCTTCTTCGTATACAAACGTATATATACATCATCCATCATTATTTCGCATGTCCTTTCTCTGTTTACGTTGTGCTTCCAAAAACAAAACACCGAACTATACAGAAATGACAACAAAAACACTTTACACTTTTACTTTATTTATAAAACTTACAATACATTTTCATTTTAGTTTTTCATAGTCTCAATAATAATCATTGTCTTATTTAGCGAACAGATGATGACACTCTGCCAATGATCAATATGTATATACAAAAAGAGAGTATCATCATCATTGTACTCGTCATGGAATTGATTCTGATAAAAACTATAAAAATAAAAGAAAGCAAACAAAAAATATGAATTTTCCTCTTCTGTTGTGTACCGTAAAATAAAAATTAGGTATTCTGTGCACAAGATTTTCGAGAAAAAAATTTGAATGTGTCGTGTGTATGCAATAGATTTTGGTATTCGTCGTTTTGTTCTTGTTGTTGGCATTATTTAGTTTAACATTCTTGTGAATGAGATAAATTTTTTTGGGGGTCGCGCATTTTTTGGTAATTTTTTATTTTTTTTTGCAAAAGAAACGGGATAGGTGGATTAATCAATTTTGTTGTAAATTATTGATTGTATGTTTTTCAGTTGTTTTTTTTTTTTTGTTTCGTTATTTTGGATTTTGTTTTTGAAATTTGTGTTAGAAAAATTTACATATTATTTTAAACTTTTCGAGGGTTATACAATGGTACATATACTATATAAATATGCATGTCAGATAGTTCGGGGCTGAATAGTTAATGAATTGAATTGTTTGGATGATTTGGTATGTAGTATGTGTACATTAGCATTAAATCAGAGCCATATGACAAAAGACCATGCAATTAGATGCTTTATATATTTGTAATGTTTTCTACTTTAAGCAGTGAATATTTTTCTTTATTTACTAAATTGATAACAAACTTCTAGCAACTTAAATCAAAATTAAAGTTTTTCAACACATCAGCATTGATTTTATATAGAGACAATGTAATCAGATAAGATTAAGAAGCTCCATTAAATTGCCTGTTTCTTTGTATAGGGCACTAAATTATATAGTTTGAGAATGAGGCATAGTAAGGCAGCATCTTAACCATTGCTATACAACTATAGTGATTTAATAGTATGACTACTAATCATTTGTTTTACGAACAGAACGAAAAATTAAATGCTTGGAATAAAATAGATGCTATTCTGTTTCCATATGGTCAAATTGCTGACACAACATTGAATCAAACAATGTATATTGTTAAACAGAATATGAAATTAAATTGGTCACCGGATAAAAAACGAAAACTACTCGATATCATTGTAATCATCTAGGATGGAGCTTCTATGATACCTAGAAAATTTAACTCTGTTATTGATGAAATATTTCGAGATAATTACAACAGTAATGAAAGGTGAGCGGAATCAAATATTAAATGCATTCTTAAAAACCTGATTGCCATTAGTAAAATCAACTTTACTTCACAAAAATTTGAGAGCCATTGACTCCTTCAGTTAAATAAATTAGCACCATCACAAAACTAGCAGCACTTAACAATGAAGTAAAAAGCATCAATTAACAAATGTTAGGTAAATTACTGGGAGATATTGTCAGATGCACTTCTAATGATTATAAGATACTTATTGGATCGAATGAAACTGAAAATGAAAATGTAAGCTTGCAATATCTTATATTGAATATTTGAATTTAACTTAAAAATAGGATTCATCGATACATTCGGAGAAAACGAAATAGTATTTGAGCTAAAACGACTGTCATTCTTATGCAGATCGGCCTTCGCTGTGACTGTAATTAAAACACAAGGCTTAAACATCAACAAAACTGACGTATTCCTTAATTTCGCTGATACGATTTTTACACATGGTCAGTAGGTAATATTATTCATTGGTAATACAGTTTATTGGTAATATTGGATTTTGTTAAGTTCTATTAGATTAGAAATTATTAATGAATTATTAGTTACAAGTTTCATTCATTACATTTCTATAATTTCGAACCATCAATTGAACGTTATGCAAAAAGGCAAGCGAGTGTAGCAGGCAAAGATCAGTCATTGGTGACTGAAGCGCCCAGAAGGCGAACCCCTTAATTTTATTTTTAAAATAAAACAATTTGAGTATCAGACACGCGTAATACACTTCATTTAAAAAGAAAAGAAAGAAAATGAATTAAATCAAGAATCAAAAAAGCCATAAAATAAAAGAGAAATAAATGTAAGCGTATACGAGTATATTAATAAATCAGGTCACTAAAATAAAGACTTCAGAAACGGTTGGAATAAGCGTACAATATTATAAGGTATATCTAACAAAAAAATTGGTTGAAGTCGACAGATAGAACTAATGGTATTTTTGGGGTGGTTATGACAAGTAAAACAAGCTACAGAGAAGTAGTAGGTCTAGCTAAGGATATTTCATATAGAATTTGAAATGTTTTATATTGTTAACAAATCTAAGATGTAACTAACGTTAACGTTAAATAGTGACACGCGTGATTCTAATAATTTCGAATCTAATATTTTCTAATATTTGTGAAATTATAATGCTCTATTTGTGAATGCTAATTTTTACGATTTTTTGATCGGATTTTTTCGAAATTTTTACAATTTCGTAAAATAACATCCGTCGCGAATATTCCTATTATGAATTTAATTTTTCTTTCGTAAAATCCGAAAATCGTAAAATCCGCGCTATCTTGCGTTTTCGCATGCGAATCGTAAATTTAAATGATTTGATAGAATCAGTTTGTTGGTAGATTGGTGGAATTTATGCTGAGGTAGACAAAAAATCATACTGTCATAAGTGTAGTTATATAGCTCAGTATACTCTCGAAATATGTATTCATTGGTCCTTCGAGCAGGTTTCAACAAAGAATCAGCAAAACGATTCATTACAACTGTTGAATTATACTATCGAGCGAAGCTGTTGTGACGTCCACGTGGGACACATATTACCAATTATACATATCGAGCCAACTTCGGTGGATCAATACAAAAAAGCGCTACATATAATAAACAACGATATATAATTTGTTTAAACTATAGTGATGCACGACAATATTGAATATAAGATGCAGCCAAACCTAAAGTGCAAATTATCCAGTGACTTATACAACTAGGTGTACAAAAGCCATTCATAAACCGTAAGTGTTTTAAATTCATTAAATGTTTTACAATCGTTATCCGTTTAAAGTTATACTAATAAAATGACGGATAACGCTTCAAAAATCACGATTGCTAAGCAAACACGTGGTTTTGTAAAAGGAACCATGTCGATTCAAACATTCAAAGAGAACATAACAAGTGACACGACCATTGAAGAAAAAAGAACTCGACTAGAAGTGTTAGACAAAGCCTTCGTTGGGATTCGAGAAAAAGAAGAATTATTATTGATGCTGGTGATTCAGAAATTGCGCAACTAGAACACAAAAATTTAAACTAATTGGTTTAGTGGAAAGCATGAGGATTTCCTGGTTTTAAAGATTTGTTTGCAAGCTCGATTTACAACAGATGATGTCATGTTCGATTCGCTTAAGTTTCAGTATTTAAAAGGACTACTCACAGATGATACAGCAAATATGATTAAACATATATTAAAGTAACAAAAGCCAACTATTCTGAGATTTGGAACAAGGTTGTCACGTGGTGACATCTCTGATAAAATCTTTTATGCAACAAAGTCCAATTTTGCAAGGAACGATGAAGCCGTTGCGTAAGATATGTGATAAATCGACGAGAAAACAAGAGAAGCAGGGTCGCAACAAATTGCTGATGAATTTGCAACAAAAGGGCAATTTTTAGAATTTATAATTAGATATTGCGATGCATTGGAGAGTTGTGATGTTATTTTAAAACCCAAAATAGAGATTTAAATGTCATAAATAAACCCGTGAAACTAAACGTTGCAGCAGTACAACGCGAGTGTTTTATGTGTTCGTTCGGAAAATCATCCAATATTTCAATGAGGTAAATTATTGGGGATTTCAATTAACGAACGCTGACATTTATTCAGAAACAAGGACACTGTCGCAATTGCTTGTATGCAAAACATATTGCAGAATCACGTACATCACAACTGAAGAAATCACAAATAATCATGGAACGCCTGACAAATCACTTCTGAATGGCTGAGTTCAATCAATGACCACGACCTGAGCGGGAAGCAATAATCAAGCCATTCAACCAGTTTAGTTACGATTACTGCTATTTCCAACTGAACGTGTAAATGTTGGAACATTAATTGGGCGATCGATCATAGGATCGCGTATTTCTAGTCTCTGGGTCTCATATTCATTTCATAAAATATTTTCATTAATTGCAACTTTCGTTTAAAATGCTCGCATATCTATCGGTGGAGTATAAACTTCAAATATCGTATCAAGAGGCATGTGTGCCATAAATTTATGCTCCATTTATACCGAAGATGCAAAGTTAACAGTAAAAGTTTTGACTTTGGACAAGATTGTGTCACAATTACCCTCAAAATATATTGATATTACACAATGGCAATATACCAATATACTGGATTTGGTAGATCCATAATTTTTCCGTCCAGGTGGGATAGACATTTTATTGAGTGACGATTGCTTTATTGAAATCATGGAGAATGACCAAATAACTGAATCGAAGGGGTTACCTTTTGCACAAAAAACTTTATTTGGGAGGGTAATATCCGGTAAATTGCAAAGTATAATTTAATAGCGCAGGCACAGGTTCAACCTTGACATTGATGAAACGTTACAAAAATCTGGGAATCTAGGGAGGTACCAGAACAAACAGTTCAACTCATCAGTTGGTACTCATAGCTCGAGAAGTTAAGAAATACCAAGATACAGCTAGAACTGCGATTACCCAGAAATTGCAAACATAATTACTAGCAATTTTTATGTGGATGACTTTTTCTGGTCCGGGCGGAAAATGTCGAAAGTGCCTGAATAATTGCTAATCACTATCTCTTATGAGATGCCGTAACATTCTTGCATTTAATAGTACTTTGAATTTAACTCAATACACGTTGTAGACACTCTGGGGCGTGAACATTCTCCCGGCAATTAAAGAATCCACTTTTTTAAATATTTACTTAATTTACTTGTAGTTTAGTTGATTTTTTATGGGTAATTTTATGATGCTGGTAATGAGACGTTTAATAGTAGTGCTTGTTATTTTAATCGTGGCTATACTCGTATTAGTTGACCATGATCTGGATGCACTTCTATGATTTTCCCAAGCATCTATGATCATGGTAGTAAGTATTTATATTTTATTATCACAATATCAATATGGATATTATTCATCAATTGCAATCTGTAAATCTATGGGGACATAGTTTTCGAATCAGCCACGGATCGATCATCTTTACACATTTTAACTGTGAAGGTCTAATAAACAAATATTAGAAACCAAACTAAAAATCTTCGGTTATCAATGCTACCCAGGCGACTAATGGCTAAAATTAAAGATCGCCTATTAAGAAGCGCGAATACATTTTACATCACATGATATAACAAAGTGGTCTTTGCTCGGAGAATCGCCAACTGAATTTCAAGACGGAAAAAACGTGGATGATGGAAAGCTGAAGCTCTAAGAGTACAAAAACTAAGTATTGAGCGCCGATCATAAAACTTATTTAAAGCATTCACTGCTGTGACTGCATAATACATTCAGACATAGTAATTTTGCCATTCTGAACTAAAATAGAAACCTTCCTGCTAACATCGATGCAGTACTTTCCTTCCCGTAGAAGGAAAATTTCTCTAATTTACTTAATATTCTACATGTACAATATATTATAGATGAAAGTTGTCAAAGTGGAAAGCGGACCGAACCGATAACGAACTCACGCTTATCATTCAAAAACTAAAAAGAAACCCTTGCGATTAATTATTTCTGAGCTCTATAGGTATTTAAAAGGAATATTTTGTCGCACTCTATTTTTAAACTTATTCCATTAGTATGGCAACGCGAAGTTACGCTCGATTAATATAAAGTAGCCACTTTATACCTACCCACTTTTTAAGAATGGATATCGCTCCAACCTCGAAAGTTATTGTGGCATAGATTTCCCTTACCCAGTACACCAATTACTGTTATATAATGCTGGAGAGAATCATTCATTTGGCGCGGCGGAAGGAAACTGCCGATTACTATTAACTCCAATTCAGTAAATCACTGATTAAATTGATGAAGATGAGTTTTGCCTTGCTATATTTATGCCGTAACAATATGTCGTCAAAGTTGAAAAAAAGCTGTCGGGAATTTCATCATTGGCTCTGGTATACGACAAGGAGAAGCTCTGTTTCTGAAACTTTTAAATATCACCTAAGAATTTATCTCAGTCAAACCAGGACCTTTAGCATTTGCAGAGTATAATTTATGATTGGACGTAATGACATCAGAGTTAAAGTTCCAACACTGGATCAACTTATACGATTCTCAACTTACGTATTTTGGTCGTGAAATTCATAAGTCTATAAAAAATATGATCACTCAGTCTTCAAAGACCAAGGAGCAATGGATTTTAATAGTGGTAACCAAACATTTAAAATTAAGCGGTGGCGAGTTTCCGATACCTCAGAACCCTAATCATTCATGATAGTTGTATGGGAGGGGATGTGAAAGCTCGTTTTGCAACCATGCTTTGTTTTCTCTACATCGTTGTCAAAATACCTTGCAAATTTCGACAAGCTAAACTTTTACAAGGTAAAACCTTGTCATTTAATCAAAACCTTTGGATTTAAGGGTGTCAGAGCTCGTTCTGACGGATGAAAATGATAGTTGGAATTTGAGAGTAGAGTTTAACGATATATTGCGTGACTATCAAACAACTTATCGAGTTATCTTTATAACAATGTGATTAAGATTTTTTTTTAATTTTGTCGTTAAAAATAAAAAATAGTAATTATAGGACAGTTTTTTGCGAGCTAATATACTAAACGGGATAATGTAACGATCTCTGGAGAGGAAAGTCGCCATTTGGCAGACACAGAGGTCATGGTTGGCAACAAAGGATCCTTTGAGTAGAACAAACTTGACATCTTCTGGTTGCCTAGAACATACGATGACCAATGGAACCAAATTGTTGATTCGTTCAACAATTTTATGAATTAATAATTTATGTTGACAAAAAATAAGTGGAAACAGTTAGTCTCAATTTATTCGGTTCGAATGATTTTAACATTTTTAGGACGACTGAGATGACATGTAATTTTATATTGACTGGCATTTTAGGAACATACAATATCGATCAACAGTATTTAAAAAATTGTTTGATGGTATTTTGTTTGAATATTTTAAATTTTTTTGGAATCCCAAATTTTGTATTTAAAATTACTTTTTTCTTATGTACCATTCGTCTTTATTATGTTTTTTTAACGTTATGTATAAGTAACGTGTGCGCGGTATTTTTTACGTTTTTTTTTTTTTTTTGATAGTATGACAATAACTTTTTATTTATTTTTTGTATGCCGTATATTGACCGTTTAAAACTTTTTTTGTGGATTCTCAATAAAAAAAAAGAAATACGAATTACGGAATACGATCAAATTTGTCATCTTTTAGTTGATTTTTTTATGCTTTCGTCTTATTGTTGGTTAATTTTTTTAATTTTTTTTTTTCATCAGTGTTACGAGTAAGTTGCAGTGTTACGTACGTTTGGACTGTTTTAATATTTTATTCGTGTTTTCTTATAAATCTCGTTTTATTTTATATTTTGTAAAAATATTTTTTAAGATAATGATTGCTTTCATTTTATAAAGATCTATTACTTTTTTTTTTGGTCTTATGCCGCGGTCAATATATGGAATATTATTACATGTGATATATATATATATATATATATATATACATACATGTATATTTTAAATTACATTAGCACTGTGTTTAGTAAATAAATCGAAAAAGATTTTAATTCAATTAAAATTCCATTTCGCCAGCCAAATTTAGTAAAATATTATCTGTCGATCGATTGGTTTCGTTGCGATATGGTGATAATCTTGGAATTTCATTCATTAGCCGATTTTTTATAATTTAATTAGTGTTTTAATCGCACCAAAGTGTGTTATACAATATTACCATCTAGTATATTTATTTATTTTTATATTTAGATAAGCGAAATAATTTTCCGGATTTTTTTCGTGTTAAAAAGAGTACAAAAATAAGAAACAAAGATTATAAGATATAACCATTTTAAGATGTGTGATTTATAACACAAATCATATATGTTTATATACCGACGGTGTGTATATGAATAAAATCGTGCTTACAACTCTATATATAATTAAAACTGGATTGAAGTTTGTAAAGGTTTAATAGTAGTAGTATATAGTGATAAACCTCGTTTACACGTATAGTGATGCTGTTCCGAGAATTTCATTTTATTGTCATATCTTAATTTGATTTTATATTAACACTCAAGTGATATGTTTCTTATCAAATTAGCCAAACAGAAAGTATAAAATATTTTTTCAGCGCTCATTATTCGTAAGGGCATTAATTTACAGCAGTTAATTCGATAAACCACTATAATAAAAAGTGTATAAAAACCTAAAATCACTCTTAAGCTCGAAGCCAATTGTTAATTATCATCTTTTATGTTACCAACCATTTCATTATGAGGGCGTTAATTTTTTTTTTATACTTAATTCCAATCTCATCTTATTTCATTCAAGTTCAACATTTTATAACACATCTAATTTTTTATTATTGCCGTATACGGCTCGCCGTTCAAATTATATAACGTATAAAATTTTGTATAGATTGAGACTTAGTAAACCTTGCATGTCTCTAAAGTGTGTTAACAAAAAATCCCAATGGCGACATATTATTTTCATTCACCATCGTCTGTTTCGTGGTTGTTGTGTTATTTGCATTTTTTTAAATACTATATATACGAATTGGCGAAAACATATAAAATTGAAAATGGGTGTATAAAAAGGGCCTTCCCCTTATCAACATTATTATCAACGTGATTGTAATTTTATTTCGCTTGTATACACACAGATATATATTTATGATACACTTGTGTTCATCTTTTAATATTTTGCAAAAAATGTCGGAAAATTTTTATTTAATTTAAATAAAAATGAAAATATTGAATCGAAAATCGCATATAACCATGTGACAAGTGTAACAAATTTAAAGCACTTTAGAGCACGTGCTAACGGTTGTTTAAAATGAAAATAAAAATCCGCGTTTTTCTTTCAATTCGTCGTCTTTTAGTCGGTTTATTACTGTTGTATTTTTATTTTCCAGCAAAATATATGTTTATTGTGATTTTTCTCTATACATTGTTGCTGCTTTTAACTGCAAACCTCGCCTATATAGAATACATAATTCTGATGTATCGATTTCTATTGAATGATATTGTTACTTTTTATGATTATTTCCAATATATAGTCTATTACTATTGTTACTGTTATTATTATTGTTAATGTTACATTTCTTATTAGTGGAAATGAAAAAAAAAACATTTATTCAGTAATATTGTAAATGGTTTTATATGTAGTAAAATCACTGTACGGTAATAATGGTCAGTATATAATTCGAAAAAGTAAAATGTTGCTTAAGTACTAAATATTTTCTGAGACACAGAAAAATACTAAACAAATGTTATAAAAAATAGTTAAGGACATTAAAAAATGTATAATTAAATCCTTTAATTTTAAATTCAACTAGACACTACTTTAATTAACTATACTTTATATATACTTTGGCAAATTAATCAAATTAGAAACAGTGAACAAATACAATATGCTATAAGCCTCAGGAGTCCAATACAATCCAATTCTAGTTTTTTAATTAATGCTCAAACAAATTTGAATGTTCATGTGAAAATTAATGTATGTTAACTGTAAGATATTTATACAATTTACAGGCATTTCTTTTTAATTGCCCTAAAAAATACTAAAAGTAAATTACCCTGGAATACAAATGATTACAAAAACAAAAACTATATAAAATACAAAATACCCTAGGACAGTAAATAAGACATCGCTTGGTATAATTAAGGCTGCATAAATATAGTAAGCTCTTTCAAAGCGATCATTAACACGCAAATCATCCAGCCTAACCTATGAAACACACTTAAATATAATCGGAGTGAGTATAGACCCAGAACAAATCACTGATATTATAATACAAAGAAAAGACCTACATACTACTAGCACACTAGGCTCTCAGGTATACAATTGCAATATTTCCGAATAAAGATAACAAGTTTAGCCAATGACAAAACATGGTAAACTTTATTATTTGTAACACAATAAATTAAAATATGTTCACAGAATCACATTACATCGGTGTATAAATAAGGTTAGGGGCAAATTAACTAACGCAGTACACACCAAGAATGCATTTCGTTTAATTTTAGGAACTAATTTTAAGCCCGCTGTTAGAATTGTAAATGAGGCATTAAAACGCAACATGTATAGTTGATGCTTATAATTATTAAAACACTGATTAATAGGTTTATTTTAAAAAAAAAAATAATATATTGTTTATTATTTGCCCTATAAACAATATAAAATGTTTTTTTTTTAAATAAAACTATTAATCAGTGTTTTAATAATTATAAGCATCAACTATACATGTGTATTATTTGAAAAATGAATTGACTTTTAAGAAAATAGATAAAAACAATAGAGAACATGTCTCGCGAGTTCAGCAAAGTGTAAAAATATGCGTAGGCACTTTAGAGCACTTTACAATGGAAATTGCTGTGGTAGCGTTGTGTATTTGTGTAATGATTGAATTAGTTAAACAAACTAGTGTTTAGTAGATACTAGAGGCAATATACTTAAAGTAAAACTTCATGTAGTCATTACAACAAACTATGTATTTACTAGAAAATTGCAAACTGCAGTAGATTTAAAAAAATATTTCGAAATTGACATCTGACTGTGTCGTAAAAATAATATCTATTTGTTAAGATATATACAGTCTTAAGAAAGATGCATGTGTACAGTATATTAAAAAGACGAAAACCCGATCAAACATTGACTAATAATACTCCGGATAAATACCACTAAAGTTTTAAGAAATATAAAAAGTCGAAAGCCAGTTAACGAGGGTTTTTATGGTATAACTCGACAAAAAATTTTATTGCTAAACCGCTGATCTTTGCTTTATAAGCTAGACCAAATATATAATATTTTAAAATAACACTGTTGATGCTAGAATTATAAGCACAAAAACTTATAAGTTAAAGATAATGTAACTGAAAAAGTTAACTTATACATATTAAGGTCTTACATATTATTACATATTTAGGTCTTGTTATTGATTCCAGTTTTAAATAGAATCTACATACAAATAAATAGTAAGAAAATGTATATTGCCTTATATTTATTATTATATATTGTTGTATATTTGCAATTAACAAAGTAGAGAAATGCTTACCCAAATCTATCGTATAAAGTATAATTTTCACGATGGCGAGGCGAAAAAATTAGCCAGTGTATTGAAATGTAATAAATTGGATTTTCTTGTAATAACATAAAGACGAATCTTAGTCAGTTAAACGGCGGTTTCATTTAATTATGGTATTAAATAGGTTAAATCTAATTTATATAAATTTTAGAGTTTTGTTTATAAATTAAATTTTCTTGTAATTACAGTGACGTGTTTTCGAAGTTTAACAGTTATTACAACTTTTGTGCTAAATAGTTTTTTTAAATCTGTTTACATATTTTTATTCCATTTAGTTTTGTGTGTTTATTGAAGTGTTTGCATCACTTTTATACTGTAATATTTGCGATTTAATATTTCGTGCAAAAATATAAAGTTTATTTTGTAAATAATTATAAAAAAACAAACATTTGTTTATGTAATACTTTATGTAAAATTACAGGCCAAAGTTGACCCTTTATACTGAGATCTTTTGCAAGATCTTTCAGACCATCCCTTTTTACAAATGGTGAATCATTGTAAGTGGTCAGCTCAACGATCGATTTTACACGCAACTGGTCACGGCGTTGTGGTCAGCGACGAGGATCGAACTCAAGACTGCGGTGTGTTTAAGCTAACAACTTAACCATTACTATACAAAATTTAAATTTAAATTTTTAAAAAATTTAAATACAAATGCAAATTTAAATATTTGAAGTTTGCAGTTATATTTTTTGAAAAATGCAGGCATTTGTGGTAAGGCATCGAATCCCAAGAAAACATTTTCACGACAGGGGAAATCCGTTGTATGAGGATGATACATTTTTTAAACAGTATCGGTTCAACAAATTTGCAGCAGAA
Source organism: Tipula confusa (assembly GCA_963556175.1). NCBI lineage: Eukaryota > Metazoa > Arthropoda > Insecta > Diptera > Tipulidae > Tipula > Tipula confusa. The sequence continues at coordinate 83,250,094 of OY744476.1, read as the reverse complement.
TTTTTAATTGAGCAATTAAGCAGCGAGTTTCGAAGAAACACAAATAGGAGGAAGGAAATACCGCCATATTTAACGGTGAAATTTTTAATTTATGGTTTTATTATTAATTTATTTTACTCATTTTTACGAATGTGAAGAATTTCTTAAATCATTCCTAAATTAAAAAAAAATTTGAATGTATTTGTGTGTATTATAATAATAATAGAGTACATACGGACATTTAGCCAAAATCGAATTTTATTAATTCGTTGAATTATTTAAAACTAAACTCAACCAATTGAATAAAAATGAATTAACAACTCTTATTTTGTAAACGCAATATTAAGCACACAACAAACATGATGCCTAAACCTTTTAAGCTTTTTGTCATAGTTCTGGATTTGCTAAAATTGCTCCCAAACAAGTAACCCGTTCATATCTTGATTTTGACTTATTCTACGGAATAGAGAACTTCAGATTTTGTGAGGTGGACATCCATCCCACTGTTTTTCTATTACTCCTATTAACTACCAGTACTCATGAATTTTTTTAGATTTTTGTCATTGTTCTGGATTGGCCAAAATTGGCCCCAAACATGTAACTCGTTTAATCTTGATTTTGATTTATACTTCTGAATAGAACTTCAGATTTTGCGAGGTGGACATCAATCCCACTATGTTTTTTTATTAGTCCTATCAATTACCAGTACAAAAATTCATGACTAATAGAAAAACATACTGTATTTAGAGTTTACATAGTGTTTTTGTATTTAGCATTGATTTAGGAATTACTTCACGCGCATTTATTTTTACTATATTATTAATGTTAGGTTCTTACAACTGTAAATGTTTAAGAGGCTGGAAGCTTTTCATTTGTGACAGGTGAATTAAATCACCATCAACTTTCTCAACTGACCATTAGTAACTTATTAAAGCAATTTGTACCAATTGTATTGCACATTAAAATATTTATTCAGTTTTCCACAACAATAGACGACATAAATCGCACAAAACAAGTTTTATTTAAGAAATACTGATTTCCGAAAGTAATCGAAGTAATAGGAATTTTTTCAAATATGTTTTGCAGGTACTAATATTTTACTGTTGTTGTGGTCCGTAGGCCAGGGTCAACCCACGATTCTCATATTTTTAAAAACAGTGCTATTTATCGATTCTTGATGTCCATCAGTCTACCGGATAATTGTTGGCTCCTAGGTGATAATGGAGTCCCCTAATGCTTGTTTGATGACTCCCGTAACTGATCGCTCAATCGAAGGTGAAGTTAATTATAATAACAAACAAAGAGCAACAAGAAAGATAATTGAATAAGCCTTCGGTATATTGAAAAGCAGATTTCGAATAATATCTAAAATTGGAGGATTTTTGTGCTATGGAGTGGAAAAAAATCGGCGAAAATTATTACAATTTTATTTTATATAATATTACCAAATTAAAAAATTTCCGTAATGTCGAATTGGAACCATTGGTATTCGAAGAACCATTGGTATTCGAAAATTTAAGTGAATTCGTTGAAGATTTATCTGTTCAATTACAGGGAAATTTAACAAGAAAAAATTTATAAATTAAATTAAATAATACAATTTAAAGAAATTTGTATATAATTGTTTTATTGCACATATTTCATAAAAAATGTTATCTTTATTACCACAGTTTGATCGGTATAAATTAAAAAATTACATTCAATAAGTTATAAAAAAATCACTTAATTAAATTCAGATAGATAAACATAAATTAATAAAATAATAAACATTAATTTTACGTATCTAATTATCTATTTAAAGCAGTGGTAATGTTGTTTTTGCTTTCGCATTGACAAACGATTTTGTGAATTTTACGATCAAGATCGTCAATTTCAGTCCGTCGTTTTCTGTTAGTAGGTCTAGTGGCTCTATTCGAACTTTCTACTGTCAGTTGCTTCATAGAGACATCCACATTACTTGCCTCAACAACTAGTATCACTAGTTGAGATACACTCATTACGAGGGTTCGTCTCCACACTCACGACAGCAATCTACAATTATACATAAAATTATATGTAATAAAAACATCTTATAAATTTATTAATGCAATTTACTTCACGTAATGAATCGACATAGGAGTTGAACCCTTTCATCGAATTAGTTCCTGCTAAATATACTGTCAGCTCTTCATAAGGCTTTAGTCGAAGCGACCAGTTTCTCTTTGGTGGTTCTTTATTATAGTGTCAGATGTTTTTTAATTTTAATTTTCTTCAAGTGCATGAACTTATTTCTTAATTTGTCACCTGTTTTTGACAGCCTTTGCCAAATATTCCTCACCTACTTTACTCCAAGCATTTGACAATGCCTCTCCAAATAAATGTAAATTTAGATATTATGTCACAAATTAAAAGATATTATGTCACAAATTAAATGTTTTGAATTTGATGGCTATATGATTTAGATTTATTCAAACATTCAGCAATGTGCTGAATTAAATAACATGGGGGATTGGCTAGATTTATCGAGTGACATACCTAGGAAATTAAAAATTTGATTGCAAATCCGCCATCTTTAGCAATCGCTCTTGATAATTTCCGAGACGTACGAGCATCTCCCCGATCAACTTACATTTTTTTTTTATTTTAATTTTTTATTATTATCATTTATTTTCCAAAAAACATTAAAATACTACATATAGGAAAATAAAAAATTATATTAGTTAAACTTATTTACAATAGGCGAATTAGCCAACAATTAAATGGTCTTATTAAAAGTAAATATAAAATCAATTTAAAATGCAAATTAAAATTGCTATAAAATATATTATTTATTGAAAACAAACATATTCTTGTCAAAAAATGAAATTAATTATGAAACATATCTATGTATCGTATGTATCTATTGTATAGTTGTTTTTTACTGTTGTAAAGGGTGCTACAAAACATTAAAGTTATTTGTATAACTTTATCAGATTCAGGTAATTTATAGTACAACTCAACTCTTTTATAAAATATACTGTTTTGAGTTAATGCATAAGTTTCCAGTTTGGAAAACGAAAATTATTACAATTTCTAGTAGTTCTTTCTCTCAAATGAAGATTAGTAGTTAGGTTACCATTGCATTTTATAATACCAATTTTGATTTTGTAGATAGTAAAGATATATTAAAATTGAATAAGTTTCGTTACTAGTACGTCTTTATTGTTGTACAATAATTTAGAAGGTGTCAAGTATGGTAAGTTTCTTATTGCTTTGAACGATTTATTTTGCAAAACTTGCAAATCATTTATTAAATATTTACTATACCTGAAAACGAGTTTGATGATTCACGCATTCAAATGCTTTAGTTAAATCAAAAAATGTACCAGCATATAGTAATTTTTTTCTTCCATATTCCCATATATAGGGTTTCAACCAAATTTAGCGTTTGTGGTAGTCATAAGAGGCTACTGTGGTAGTCTGGATTATTTCAGAATGATATTTAATAAAATAATAATTTATATAATTTATTAATTGATAATTAAAATTTTAGGAAACATCCTGATACTCTTATGGAATCAGGGAGATTCAGATAGTTAAGAATTAAGTTTAGTTAAGTTCAGTTATAAGGTGTCGGTAACCGGATCGTTCTATCTCTTTACATACATATGTCTCTAGGTGGGCGTCCATGTACGTATAAACATATGCATTAATATTCGTGTATGTGTGATATGTCCATGGTTGGACGTCTGCATACGTATTTAAATAATACTTTTCCCTTCTTGACCCATTTTTTTAATGTAAAACTGCTGTAGGAATAGACCCGGTGTTAATCTGAAGATAGGTCTAGAGCATGGTTCTGCTGTTAATTCTATCAATCAATTAATCAATCAATCAATCATAAAACTGAAAGGTCAAAAGTGATTTTGGAAAATGTTTTTATACAATTTATCGGTTAGTTAGAAAGGAGTTATCGGTTAACAGGTAATTTTTAAAACCACAAATACATTAAGTATTTTCCACATGCTGCGAACTGTTTACAGACAGCATTGTAAATGAGAATTAAGTGAATAAACCTGTTACAAGTAAATGTCGTGGTTTATATAATGAATGTCGACTTGATTGAAATTAAGAAGTTGGCGTTAAATGAAGAGAGAAAAGAGTGGTTTAAAATAAATACAACAACGGGAAAGTGGTACATATGAAGGCAGTGTTTTTATACAATCAGTCATACAAATTGTAGTGCCGATATACTCGAAAAAAATAATTGTATGCTTGAGAAAATACTAGAGTATATGAACGGTAAGATAAAGCAAAAAAGTGATACGCTAGGTTTACTCATGAGTATGCGCAAAAAAACTAACTGAAATATTGCGAATGGAGCAAATTAAAACAAGACGATGTATGGAGTTACCAGAACAAATGAAATATTAATATCTTTAATACTAAAATGGAACAATGCATGAAAAAGAAGTTAATTTAGAATTAACAAATAAAAAGTTTTGACGCATATGTATAGCTTTAAATAGAGTCAAATGGTCCTTTTTATTTAAGGTTGGTTCCAAAATTGTCTTGTAAAGAGCGTTTAAATTGTTCAAGTATTGCTGAAGAGCCAATGACACCAGTTTGTCATCGTGCACAGCAACTAAACCTCAAACCAACATTAAGATCTTTATTTAATATATTAAATATTTTACATAAAGATCTTAATGTAAAGACTTACAAGTTAATACAAGTTAAAACAAGATTTAAAGCCAACAGACCACGCATTTCGTCGGTAATTCGTTAAGTAGGCCGTAGAAAAACATGAAGAAAATGAGAATTTTTACAAGGAAATTATCTTTACCGATGAAGCTCATTTGAAAGTTGGCGACTATGTCAACAAACAAAACTGCCGCAGAAGACAATGAAATCAAATAAATTTACTGTTTTGGTGTAGTGGCGGAATTAGTTCATGTTTTTTTCTAATATCAAAATGATAGTGCAATCACTGTGAATGGAGCTTGAAATCGAGGGATGATGTCAAGAGATTAGACATTTTCTGTGGAGTTAATTAAAAGATATTAATGTGCAGAATATGTGGTTTCACCAGAACGGTGCATAATGTCACACAACGACGGAATCAATCCATCGTTTGAAATAGAATTTTAATAATCGAGTAATTTCCCGAAAAATAGACCTGAATTGACCACGAAGATCTTGCGATTTAACGCCATTAAACTTCTTCTTATTGGTTTTCTTGAATAGTGAACTTTATGCGGGTAATCCTCAAACTGTTCAACACCTCAAAGACAACATCATCGAGCAAATATAACAAATTGAACCATCAATAAGCAAAAAACTTATTCAAACTATAGCATGTACCATAATACAGCCCATTTCGTCTCGAAATTTGTTTACTACTCATTAAAATTAAACTCATATGCACTGCCCTACACTAGGTATATACTAAGCCATACTAAATAAGCATAACACCATTGCAAAAACTTTTCTTATATACAAATTTTATATCTTTTGTTACAATTTGAAACATTCAATCATTTAGCGCATAATTTACTAAGACCACAGCTAACATATAAATAAAATTAATTTAACATTACAAAAATACCGGTACTTAACAATGTTTAACAATTTAACTAAAATAATACAAAAAAAAACTCAACCTAAGATACAAATAAATAACTTACGATACAGAGAATTTTTTTATTTTTAATGAGCTTACGTTCCAGAAGTTGTACAATATACATGTATATATAGTGTTATTGATCAATTGCAGACACATAGATAATTTATTTATTTAGAAAAAAAATAAAAATTTAAAATAAAATAACAATAATTTATATTTGTTTTATTACAAAATTGTTCAATTAATTTGTTTAGTTTTTTATTTTGTCTATTTGTCTCTTTTATTATGTTTATTTTTCTTAAGATTTTTTTTTTCTCATACGTGATGAAATTTATGTGTGACAATACGACAACAACATATATTACAATACGATAATTATGTTTATTTTATTTAACGGTGTTATATGATACTATACATTGATGAATCGGATACAATGCAATGTATATTTTTATGCAAATTTCGTGACAGATTTCACGCCCACCCGCATTTCATCCAAAATCCATAAAAACGGCTGTAACAAAGTTTTTTTTTGCAAGACAAACAACAAGTTTAACATATAAAAAAAAACAATATTTACCCCCATGGCCATGAGAAAACAAATCACGTTGTAATAACCACAAAATTGATAAATTATATCACAAAAATAAAAAATAAAAGCATAATGCTAAAAACATAAATCGAAGAACTTCATTCATTCTTTCAATGTTCCAAATTGGCTCAAAGAAACTAAATAAAATAAAATATAAAGTTTTTTTTTTTACAAATTTGTGCATTTTGCTTCCAGGCAATATGAAGCATAACTATAAGAAAAAAAATGTTAAATTAAATTCTGTTGATAAAAAAATTTGTCTCAATTTGGGTAACATACCAAAAAATACACAATCGCTATTGAAGGGTTCTTGTATGATTAATTAATTACCAACGTTAATAGATTAAAAATGTAAATGTTTATGAGTAAAGTTGAGTTTTTATTTTAGTCGGTTGTCATTTTAATAAATTGTTTGGACAAATGTGTATGGCTAGTGGGCAAAATGGACATTTTTTATGAAGTGTTTAAAATTAAATAAATTGACATAATTTTTTCGCTTTGTATAACATTAACAATTTATTTTCTTGGGGAAAATGTTATGTGTTATCACAAAATATTAGTATAAATTTGAGAAACATATTCTAAGTCCTATATATGAAATCGAAACTCTGCAAACTAACATTTTTGTTTCGGTACAATCAAATAAGGTGTCACTATAAAGATATTAATCATTCAAAAAGCTTAGTTTGAGTCATACTAACTAGAGACCAACAGGTCGCTTTAAAAGTTAAGTATAATTTATAAGTGACGGAGCCTGCAAAATATATATATTCACTTTACATTTGCCAGATGGAAATTCGTTAATTTACATTTGATAGATGCAAATTCGTTAATTTACATTTGCCAGATGAAAATTCGTTAAAGAAAAATTTAAGTTATTTTAGTATTGATAATTTTCATTTAACTATTAACGGAAGTTAAAGCTGACTATTAACGGAAGTTAAAGCTGACTATTAACGGAAGTTATTCAAAGTACCCCAAATATAAGTATATTCAGTTAACTAGATTCTATTTTTCTCCAATTTGGTATCGAAATACCAATAAATATGAATAAATGATATCCATCTTATAATGTACATCTACCTAAAAAAACTCATGAAATGTTTACAACGGTTTAGCGGCAAAACCAAATTAAAGATGCTGAATTCTAGTCAAACGACTTATTTAAAAAAAGGACATGCTGGTACAATAGCAAATAAAAGGAAGATAGATCGAAAGGCGTTGGTATAACTGCAGAATGTAGCTTGGGAGATTTTAGGTTTATTAATTATAAAAATTTACCACTATTTTTTTAATATTTTTTACAAAGACATTTAGATAAATTAAAATAAAAAACATAAAAATTAAGATTAAATTGACGACAAATAGCAGGTGCAGGAGCATATTGTGTATAATTAGTATTTAATATCGGTAAATAAATAAAATGGTTTACCTAAACTTTCTTACTATGGGTACATAAATATCTAAGTTGCCAAGAAGTTTAGGATAATTAATATTGCTATTTAAAACATCAGCCATGATTTTTACATTAAAGTAAAAAATTAATGTAATCTGTAATTTTACGCCTTTATCACCCTAAGAATTCCAATTGCCAATTTTACAATGGGCTACATGGGACAGCAACATTTGTTTATTAGCCACATTGCAAGACTAGGATCACATGGTGAATTCAATTTATTAAAAAAGTATATCATAAGTTGCTTCTATACTCGTTCAATTCTTTCGATATAAACACTGATGCAGGTTCCTAAATAATTGAAGGAATTGCAGGATAACAAATAATTTATATCTCAATGAGTAATTCCAACTAAGAGTCAAACAATTTCTAAAAAAACTTTGAAAATGACATCCAGATGATATTAAGAAACAAATGGTTTTAACACTTCAGATAATAAAATAAAATGGGTTGCAGTATAGTAAGGTGTCGGATGAATTCAGGTTGTTCACTTCCATCTAATGTTACTTCTTTTTTTTGATTTAAAATAGGAATAATAAAAGACTTTTTTCATATCAGAAAAAATACTTTACTAAGCAGAGAAGCATTATAGCGATAACGTTTAAGGATAGGTGGTACACCTTTTTTTTACCAGAAAACTCCTTTGGACCAGACAAAATTTTATTTACAAGCTTTGAAATATTAGTTCTATATGTTAGCAAGCCCTTATTTATTATTTAATGCATTGCGTAGTTCATGGAAATTTTTTTGGATAAACAATGTTTTAACTACTAACTTCGGCAAGTTTGTGTACTTTATTTTTTTGTTCCTTTAATTAACCAGGCATTTTTCAAACCACGGTATTTTTTATTTAAACATTAAATAAAAAATCATAGAATAAATCAACGAATTTCAATTTACGTTATAAAAAACCATTAACAATTATAGCTTGGCCGGTCTTATCCTATACCAACTACAATTAATTAGTAAATAATATGCAATAAAAACAAGGTCAAAAAAATAAAACTGGTGATAAATAAAAATAATAAAACTTTTGAAATTATTTAATCCCAGTATACACTAAGTACATTAAAATTACTAAATTTTTGCACACACACATATACAACTTACACACTTAATCAAAGACATATCATTTACCACCTAAATTGAATAACGTTCGTTAGAGTCAGCTACCAATTATTTGTAATGCTCGTATGTTAATCAAAACAATGATCTGTATACCAAATATTACTCATCTAATTTTAATTTAAGTTATGCGTTATTAGTTTAAATTAAATTAATAAGGGTCAAACGATCAATAGATAATATTATATATTTTAAATTATTATGATCTTATGATAACATATTAGATCTGTCTGGCAAAATATTTAAATTACGCAATTAGAATAGAATTAACATTCAATGTATTCAATAAAATACGTCCATTTTATAAAGAACAAAAAATTCACACAACTGATACACAAAACCAAAAAAAAATTAAAAAAATTATAGAATTATGAAGAATATAAATTGAAGAATTATTTCATCTTACGTCAATCAATTCGATACGATAAATTTTAATCCAATCAAAAATTAACATCAAAAAACAAAAAAAAAAACAAAATTATAATTTAAACCATCGATCGCTCTGCTGAAGCTATAATTTTTTGGCATATTATTTCGTATCAATAATTATGATCATTATTTGTAGTTTTTTGGTTCTGGTCTGATTTTTGCAGATTTTGTGTTTTATCTAATTTAGGTGTGATTATAGCATTTTTCTTCTTCCTCTCGAAATTTTTTCGTATAAGGATTGTGTATTAGACATGTTTTTGTAGTTTGGTTTGGTTTGTTGCAAATGTTATTGCTACAAATTTTTAAATACGAAGGTATTAGGATTATAATAACTTATATTTTTAATTTTTAATCACCAAGATCACAATAATATATATATATATATATATATATATATATATATATATATATATATATATATATTTCCATTGGAAAATGAATAATTTAAGCATAAATGACCAAAAAATATTTCCTTTAAGTTCTACGATCAAAGAAAACTTGTATTATAATTTATTAAGACTTAAAAAATTGTAAATCGGCACTTCCTGCTTTATTTACAAAAGTTTCCTTTTTCTTTCATCCTTATAGTGCGACAAAACAAAAGCAACCTATTGTTGCAACCCTATACTGGGTTACTAGTATAGATAACAAATACTTAAATTATAGATCAAAAGTTCTTTAAATCTATTTATTCATATATAAGAAAAACTACAGGATTTACTTTATAAGTGGATGGAACTGCAATATTTAAAAAATAATTACTTCCAAGAACTTTTAGATGAGGATGGAAGCGGAATATATTGCTAAAAATTAAAACTCTTTAGACATCAAAAATGCATCAAAACTTGCATCAAAAATGTGTATGCGCATCAGAAGAAAAGCGCAAGAAACCGATAAAAATCTATGATGTCGATTAAAAATAAATGTATGGGTTTTATCACGATGGGAGGCACACGAAATGGTTTTGAACAAGATAATTAAAGTAAAAGCACGAACTATTCACCAGCGATGGGTGGTTCGACAAAATTCAAACAAAATTTAATGGAATTTGAAGTTTGACGGTATCCGTTGCGTAACTTTCCCTTAATGTGTATACTGCTGCTGCATTTACTAATTATTATCTAAAAATTAGTATTTGCATTATCTAAAAATGTTTGGTAAGGTTATCTTTTTTCCGCCTAACAACACTCTTTGCTGTAGCAGTTTGATCAATTCGTTAAACAGCGGTCTCAACAGCATGTACTAGCAAGCTCTAAGTATGGGAATAGAAATAAAGGTATGGGAATAGAAATCGCAGCTCTAAGTATGGGAATAGACATAAAGGTATGATTACTGCTTTTAAATCTTTAATTTAAAAGACGAGACATTTTTCGTTGTTAAAGCATGAAATTAATGTTTATGCAATTAGTTGTCGACAGTTCAATTGAACATAAGTCTTCGATAATTAACTAAATTGAATTCAATAAGCCGCTTGATTAAACTAAAATAATTTAACGGAAAACCAAATAGTGGACTGGCCAATTGGTGGCAACGAGAGACACGTGGCTTTTAATCAAATATCTAACGTGGAGCTGATCAATAACGGAGATGCTTCAACAGAAGATGAAAGAAAAAACTTAAACTTTAGTAATGTTATTATTATAACAATAACTGTTATAACTGCAAAGTAGAAAGTACTTTCTAAAAAGGAGAATTACAATCCAGCAAAACCCACATTTTTATGTTCCACGCAGCGGAGTGTAACTTTGGTAAATCGTTAATTAAAAAATTCACAAATCTAAAAAAAAAATTATTTTCTCTCACAACGCAAAACTCAGTTGCGCAATAATTTATATATTGATGAATATTCCTGTGATACTGCAGCTAGCACATCTAACATTTTATTAGGAGTTAAACCAGATTTTCCTATAGGTTTGATGTCCTATGGTTCTGCTAGTGCAAATTTTGCCAAGGTTATATACAACTAAATTCACCTTCCATGATTAAAAAATACTATATATATATATATATATATATATATATATATATATATATATATATATATATATATATATATATATATATATATATATATATTCCAAAGATACTTAACATTTTGTACATGCACAAAAATTTTTTTTGGAACTGCTTAATAGAACAGTGAATGTATAACTTAATATGTTAAGAATACATACACATATTATTATTTCTTAATTAGAATACACACGAAACTGATGAGTTTCAAGGTCATTGAAATTCACTTCATGAGACACTTTGACATCCAATAACATTAATAAGGGTTTTTTTGTATACCTTGGAGCGTTTGTTTTTGAGGTAAAAGATTAGCAATATTGTTTATATATATATATATATATATATATATATATATATATATATATATATATATATATATATATATATATATATTATATATATATATATATATATATATATATATATATATATATATATATATATATATATATATATAACATTTCTTAGATTCGTAGATGAACATGGACTATAGAACAATATTCATCGGATCTTTACTAAACAAATCTGTATAATTCGACATTGCATTGTAATTCGCACTTGAATTCAAATACCATTTACCACTTGACATCAAATCGCGGAAAAATACATTCCAATACCAATTATTTTGATATGTTATGAACAAATGAAAAATTCGAACTCTAATTAAACACATTCCATTAATCTTCCCAAAAATGGAAATAATAACGATACATGGGATCGCGATTCTTTTTTATACGCACAGTTGTAGTTCTCTAAGACCAAAAACAAAATGGTATTTCGTAAAATTCACATACTCGTATTTATCCGCATATACGTATATATATACAATGTGTACACTAAAATAATTACATTCATATTTGGGTGGTCAAGTGATCAATGAATTAAAATTATATAAATAAAAAACCCAAACAGCACCAACAAAACATTAAACATCGAAAATTAATTACAAATCCACAGAACAGGAGAGAGAGTTATACGTAGAAAACGTCTTTTGTTGACAACCAACCACAACGAAATAAATACATTTAATTTAAAATTGTAATTTAACTTACGATTTTATATAATAATATATTCTTAATTTTAAATTTTATTTATTTTATTAAGGATTTTTTTTCATTCAATGATTTAATTTTGTTTAAATGTTTTTTTAAATTGAATGGCAATTTATAATTATAATGCACTTCAAAAATTTAATATAACACATAATTAGGAGATGCAACCAATTAGGCATGTTTATAAAGTAGTTCCAGGACCAGTAATAATATTTTATAAATATATCCATGAAACAAGGAAGTGCAGAGGCTAATTCATATCAAAGGCAAAAGAACGCTTCTTGCTAAAGCAATTTAGGTACTAATAACTTATCGATAGACAAATGTAAAAGCCGCGTCACAAAAAAATGTGGTAATCAAATTTTCTGTGGGTTTCTCCATATCACAAAAACTAAGAAGTCACTATACATCAAAACAAATCTGTAAGTTTATAAACCAATTTGACGTTTACTATTTTGAGTCTTTCTGAACTAGGCAAAGTTTTCGATATAAGGCCAAAATGTTGTTACTGGCTTTATTGCATAACGAAGATAATCCGAGTATCACACCACTAAAATGCAAGTGAATTATGATCAAATCAAATTTATGTTGCAGCTGGATTTGGATTGGGCATTTTCCAAACAAAACCAGAAAAACCACGGGAAGGGAAATTTCATGGTTTAGACAAAACTGTAGTTTGTAAGGCAGTTCCAGAGTCAGGTTATTTGTTGCTTACGATTTCCTGTGCGAAGAAAAAACGTTCCTTATCTGAAACAATTTCTTTGATATTTCGAACAGTTAGATTTCATTGAAATTTTTGCGCATCTAGTATAACTACATGTTTTCGCTTTCCCATTCCAATACACTCATAGCCAAGTTCGGATAAAGACAACAACGAATTACAACACACTGTACTCAAAAAGCAACTGCAACTATTAATATTCAGAAGGAAATGTTTCGGACACAAATGCAAAGCCAACGCTTGCATTGAAGAAAATAGTTTTGGCAGCTGAATTGGGTGCATTAGAAAAAAATTAAAAACCAAAGATACCAATAAAACTAAAACTATGTGATAAAAATAATAATAGTAATTAGTCGTGCTTATTAACCACAACTACACCAAATCACAAGCTAAGAGGTAACAAACCAATCCCAATTACAAGAACGAATGCAAGATAAATTTCTATAGTTGTTTCGTCTACCTTGCAAATAGTTTGCGATAGTCTCTCGCCGCTTTTGTCCTAGTTTATATTCCGAATTTTTGGTTTCGTCTGTTTGCGGTATTTTAAATATTCGTCATTTTCAATTTTTTCTGATTAATAAAAATCTGGATCGTTCAAAAATTTCACCACGCCTAAAGCACAAAACAAACAGTAATCATTAAATTAATTCTTTCCGTGGTCTCATTCGTGAAGGACTATGCAATAAAAGATGAAACCAAAATAAAAAATAAAAAAATAGAAAAACAAGCCCCTGCATAACTCTCAGGATAGTTTAATTTTGATAATCTTGATAGCCAGCATAATTCACGCGCAACACGTATCGATCGCTATGATTATACAGAAAGTAAATCATTTTCAAAATTAAAATTTCATGGGAGAAGCAAGCAATGTTGTATATTTATAGTTCCGATCAAATTATTAATTAAGTTGCCATAGTTAAGTTGACATCGTCACTCTGGTAAAATGCACCAGCAAAAAGCGTGCACAATTTATTGAAATATTCAAATTTTAGAATTTAAAGTAAAAACATTTTCTTATAAATTTAATTTTGAAGTTAACACGTCCAAACAAAACCCTTTGGAGATCTTTGTTTGAGATGACCAAACATGCGTTCGATTATGCCTCGCTCTTTTATATGCACTTTGTTATAATGAATTTTATTTGGCCACGGCATAAAGGATATCCCTCATCACCCAAAAAATAGCAATCACGGAATTTCAAGTCAGCACATAGGTTAAATGTTTAAATTTCACCATATACGTGCATCGTGTACCGAGCTCGGCCACTTACATTTAATACTCGTGAACATTTTATTTCCATCGCAAATGGCTTAATCGTTGAATGATGCCCGATTTTCGCTATAAACGTATTCATCGCTATATAGATGTGTGGCTTTTTTATAAAAATGTGTGAAACAATCGATAGCACGAAAATGTAAACTTTCTCTGTAAAATTTTTTTGTGATATTGCATTTTCTCAGCATCGCATGGAAGTTCGATCAATTTCGTCGTCTTTTCTACTATTTTCTGACACACATATCAATTAGTTGTGCAAACGGTATTTTGATTAAAGCTAAGGTCTTAACGAACGCCAACTTAAGCACATGTATTTTACGGTAATCACAAAACGTTTGAAAAATCCATCCGTAAATATTTGTTACCTGGATCACCTACATAACTTAAAAAAGATTTCATTTTTTACCGAGCGAGTGGCTCAGTGGCTAGCGCTTTTTTTTTTCATTTTTCTCACAAAGATTACGATCGGTGATATTGATAAACACATAACTATGACCCCTATTGGTGTGCAGAACTCATGGGCCAATCCATTTTCCGTGTCATCGTGTTACAGGAGCTATGCAATGCGCAGATGGTAAAATGTACTTCAAAAAAATTGGTGATATGAGCAATAATGCTCCGGCCAAACAAAATAAATTAAATAATATAAAATAAAAAAAAGGTTTAATTTTTTACAAATTCGAGATTGCGCCACCATTTTGCGTTCAAAATATCCAGGTACAAAAGTGTCAATAATCTACATTTCGACGTTTAAAACGAAACAACTAACATTTTTAATATTTATCGTTGGCTTGTACTGCTTTTTTCAGTGATGTTATTTGACACGATAATCGGCACAAGTGGTATGATATGCAAATACATTTAAATAATTTTAATCCGAATTTCATTAATTTCTTTTTTTTACGGGAACGAAAGAGAAACAAGATACAAATCTTAAATTAAATGTCAAAAGTACGTAGCAAACCTTCGTAGCCAGCGAAAGAGTAGACTTAGAATATTCAAGCAAATGCTAAGATTTAAGTCTTTTTATTCATACAAATTAAAGCAAAAGCTGTTTTCGAACATATAGCATGTTAAAATCTATTTTTTTGCTTACGAATTAAAGCAAATGCTAAAAATTGAAACAATTGTTAAAAAGTTTTTTTTAATTTTTTTTCACTATAAAGCTTTATTTAAACGTTTTTAACCTTCATAGTATGGATTACCGATTAGTCTAGTGGTGATTTAGAAAGTTGCTTACGCAGGTATAAAACACACAATGTGTACCATGTGATTCAAAGGGTCAAATAAAAGACGCGGTAAAGATTAGTTACGACCATCTCTATATGGAGAAATTGTATTGAAATTTCAAAAATATTCAAACCAAATTCCTGATAATTTAATAGGAAAGGCCATAGGTTACAATTCAAACTTAAACTTCACTTCTGTTAAATCTCGCAATTAACCAAAAATATAAATTAACCAAACAAAAAATATATAAGTAGCAATGGCAACCGCGTATATTGTGAGTAAAATGCATTCGTTGGCCTCACTACTAACAATGTGCTCACACTTTTTGTAACAAGTGGTCCAAGGGTCTCGTAAGAGGCTTGGCCACGGCTCATTTCAAAATATTTGGTAAAAATTTAACGATATAATCTGAAAATTGGCCACCTAAAAACAATTACTATATGACATGTTTTTAATTTATGTTGTTCAATCAGCAGTGATAAGTTAGTTCGCATTTTGTATTAAAGAATGCCTGAAACTATAAGTTAAAAACAATTTTAGTAAATCCTTCACATGTCAACGTAATCAACGATAGATTGCCTAAACACTTAAAACACTTGCCTAAACCCAACTAATGTTATGTTGTTTGTTAATTGTGTAAACGCACTTAAAAGTAATATTATTGTTTTCTAATTATACGTTTGAGGATGGCAGTACTGTGCAAGTAATTTTTAACATCTTAGGTAAAATACAAAGCTGATATGCACAAACGTGCTATATATTGTGCGATTTCTGTTTGAGTTGATAATGGAGTAAGTAAAGAGAACATCAAAAAAAGCTTTTAGAATCATTATCATTTAACCCTAAAAATAATCAAACTTTTTGATATGTTCTCGTATCTTTTTTTCAGATATATTATTGGCACGGGCACATTTAGATTAAGCTGTCATTAAAAAAATTAACTTCTGTAATGAAATAAATTATTAAGAATTTCCGATTATGTAACATATATTTATAGAATATTTATAGAATTTAGATAGAGAGTTACGATTGTTGGTTGCGGTTATATAGTTTACTGTTTTCCGTTTTCCATTCAATACATTTTTATTGATAAATCAAACTAAACCGATCATTCATGTATTCTATATATATAGAGAATAGATCGATAAGATTAGGATCAATTCATCTAACCTTTAGCACATACAAAACAATAAACCGATCAAAACTAATTTATTTATTTATAGAGTGAGGAGCTTTTATCGTGATCGATTTATTATTTCAAATAAACGAACAGTATATATTGGGTATAGATTTTATATAAAGAAACAGTGGCGATAGTTGAAATATTTATTAATTTTTTTTATATAATTTTCCAAATAAATAAATTAAAAATAATTTTTAATTTGCTGCACACAATTTATAGAAATTTTTGATATAGAACTACATAATTATAATGATTATTTTAGAAGAAGATTATTTATGATTTATATTATTTTTTATTATATATATTTATATATATATATATATATATATATATATATATATATATATATATATATATATATATATATATATATATTTATATATATATATAATATATATATATATATATATATATATATATATATATATATATATATATATATATATATATATATATATATATATATATATATATATATATATATATAGAATCAATATTTTTTATATTATTTGTATATATTATTATATATACATACATATATACTAGCGATCGTGTTTAATATTCTTTAATAAATACAATAAAAAAAATGTACTTACGCTCGCGAGATCATGGAAATGATCATTTTCATGTGAAGTTACAACGATTTTTTTTTTTAACATATATGTTGTTACGAGTAAAACCATAAAGTTCAAAGAAAATATATTATAATAAATATAAGAAATATATCTATTTTATTATTAAATAAAAATTAAATATTTAATAATCATTTCTTAAGATAAATGTATAGAGATTGTCTTAGTTATTAAATATTTTCGTATTTCTCTTATTATATTTTCACCATAATATACTTGCGGAATTCAACAGAGACGAGCGGGCGAGCTTTAAGTGTAATTTTAAATTATTTACACTCAAATTGAATTTTATATTTATATTTTTCGCGATTTTTTTGTATATACTAGTGTATTTATGGTGATTATATATAAATTTTATTTTCCCGTATATGACTTAGGATTGAGACTATACAATTGTAAAACAAAATTTATTGAATTTCAAAGCCATTCAATTTTGAATTTATTTTCGATTTGATCAAGCCTAGCACGGTATGGCAGTTTATTATAAGCCAGGAACGCTGAAAACGACGTAAGATTCTGAGAATTACCACTATTTAATCCAAATATAAATAATTACATAAATTGAGAAAACACAAAAATAGCATGGGAAAATATTTTACTGAAGTGATTTTACTGAAGTGAAAATTTAAGTTTTTATTTGCCTTTCGACGAGTGATGATGGCTTCGTTATACTTTGTTATACAGAAGAAATAGGTGGTAGTACGGTATCGGCAAGTGGATCGGTCATGATTCTCACCACAACTGGAACACCCTTGTGATCGTAACAGATTCTTCTGTTAAATAATGCCCATATTTTTTATGGTTAGGCACGATTTGCTTCACATAGTGAGCCTCAGCAATGACCTGTTGATTCTTCTCGACAGCTTTTGCGGCAACATTGCGCTCGATATCGGTGTAAAAAAAATATACAGTTTTTTGAAATGGCAGTTGCAAAATAGTGTAAAGTTCAGAACAAATTATTAGGAATTTGAATATAATTAACTCTGGGGTACATAGGGAGATGCTCTGACCACGATAGTATTAAGTTTCATGTTAGAAATCAGCTTTCATAAAAGTGAAACACTTCTTGAAATGTTAAGGTGCCACTCCCACCAGTTCTTAGCTTTGGCTTAGCTTGGCCGAAGGTAACCGTGTTTTGTATACCCTTCCACCTACCTTACAATTGACATTCTAAGCTTTTTTTCTACTTGCCGCAAATGAGCACCATGAGGTGCAAATGAGACCAATTTTTACCCGTGTTTCATGTGGAGTGAGGTCATCAGGGTTGTTATCATTTATCAACAATGGAGCTCTGCTCGACAGATTTTCCAGAATTGTTTGTACTGTTTCCAAATTTTCACCAAAACAAAATTTTATCTATCAATTGAAACCGTACCATATTTGTAATTTATTAAAATGTCAAAATGTTTATTATTTCGTTTCACCACCAATGGACCATTGTATGGCGGTTGAAGAGCTCGTATATGCTTAAAAAATTGTAATAGAGCGCGATAATCGACACACGACCTCTATTCGTCATTTTTTTCTTTATAAAATGTAATAGCTGATGTGCTTTTACTAGGTCTGCAATACAGATTTTTCAAATAAAGATAGCAGGTATGAGAAGTGTGCTTGCAAAAACGAAGTTAAATTTCTAAAATTTGCAGAACACCTCGAAAAAATATATAAACCGCACATGACGATCAAGCCTTGAAATCCCAGATAATAACGCTGAAAAAGAAAATGTCGAAAATCCTACCGAATTTACCAAAATAAGTAATGAGAATAAATCCAACGTGAATTCGAAAAAAATCATCAGTACAGGTTTCGAAGCAAACTCTCAACAATATAGAACAAGGACACAGAATAACCATTACAATTGAGAATGCACTTGAAGAAAAAATTCAACGATATTTTTAGAGCTTTTCAGAAAGTTTTACATGAAAGACTTAACCGATAATTAAGAATTATCTAATCAATTCGCTAATCATATTTAAAAGAAAGATTCTTCAGAATTAAATTATATGAAACCTATTCTGAATTAATTGAAACAAAATCAGATGTATGAGGACAGTGTGTTAGGGCAGGTTTTATATGTATACTATACACAGTAACAATGTACTTACATTAGAAAACAACGCTTTTGTAATTTGTATTGATGTCACTGCTATTTTAGCTTGAAAAGACAATTATAAATTAACTACTACTGAAATTACTGAAAACCGGGCAACGTTAAAATTTCAGTAATAAGGATCTTCAATGCACTATGGTACGTTAGAAATAATGACACACATAGAAACCTTAAAATGGATCTCTTTTTAATTGAAATTTAGAAAAATGGAAAACATGAAGCAAGACTCCAGCAACATGTGAACATTAAGGAAGTTTAACTTAGCTAATAAGCGATAAATATTATAAGTTATTAACCAGGGAGCTAACCAGGGAGACCGTAAAAATCCGTAAGAAACATTACGGCATTTGAAGAAAGTTACTTCTTATTGTAAATTTAACAAGTTGCCTTGGTTTAATTTTGCGTAAAAATTACATTTCCAATTTTTGACATTTCCAATTTGTGCTGTCATTTTCGCTCTGTTAACTTTATTAAATAATTCATTTAAACGAAACATTTTCGTTGGAAAATGTTGACTATATTAACATACCTCTATCAAACATGCTTTATGCATAATATAAAGCTTATGGAATTACCGCAAGTTAAATATCCAGTTGATAAGGAGTAAGTAATGTTATGAGCTAATGCTCACTTAATATGTTAAAATACTATATCAAAATGAAGTTAGAGCGTAAAGCAGTCGGAGATGATTCGACCATCTATCGTGAAGAATAAAGAAAAAGTTACCATCAACAAAAGCGGATTTTAATAGACAATCTATATAATGAATATACCTAATTGGTGGTTATAGTAAGTGTCAGTCACTGATCGAATAGCGATGGTAAAGATAGTTGTTTACCTTATGCCACAGAGCCGAGTTCGACCAAAACAATTAAATAGAAATTTAAAAAAAAGTATATCTTGATCGGCCTAATCACACCTACACCATTCACAACCAGTTCGTAACAAGTGGTTTAAAAAGTTTATCTTGATACACGATAATGGACGTTTACGCAGCCTCTATACCATAGTTAATTAAGTATACGTGTCGCAGTAAGACAATTAAATGTCCGTAGTGAAGCTAATATTTTCGTTGTTAATAAAAGTATTCGTTAAAATATTTGTCAATTTTGTCGATTTCCGATACTAAGCTTTTTGAACATCAAAAATTTTCCAAACTAATTTGAGGTTAAATCCATGTAGTTTTAAAAGAACTTAAGCTCAATCCATTACCTCAATATTACCTTACTATAAGAATTAGCTGCAGAAAAATGTACTATTTGGTTTAAGGTAAAATCACAAACAATCCAGGAACATTCAGGAGAAAAAGTGTATTTTAAAACCGATTATAGTACCAGAGTTACTTTACCGCTTTATTTTATATAAAGTTCAATTTGAACCAAATATTCAATATGTCTTAAGGTACATATATAAAAAAATAAGCAATTATGGCATTTTGATGGGGTTAATGTTTTCTAAAATGATGGGGTTTTCTAAAATGTGCTACTTTTTTGCAAGTCGATTTTAGTCCAACAAGCGGTAAAATGTATTTGACACAGAGCAGCTTGTTATTGAACACGGTTAAATAAATACATAATAACGGCTTCTTACAGAAACATAAAGTTTGATCTTAAAGGACAAGTGAGATAAAATAGTTAATTACTAAGAAATTGTAATTTTAAGAACTTGTCCAAGTTAATTTAGTTCGGCTGCAAAATAATTGTTTAGGTCTTAGTTAATTCCACATCTTTTACTTGCTTTTGAAACACTCTAAAAATTATATGAAATGATTTAAGTCAGAGCCAGCAAACCAAATAGGTGTACATTTTAGTGATATTAATTTGTACACCAAACGTGCGTGTGAAATTAAGTGATGTCATGAAATTTTCTTTTATGTTGTCACTATCTGGAATAATATAGGAAATAATTGATTCATAAGAAAAATATTGTTAAAGAGAATTTAATTATTATAAGCAAAAAGTGGATTTAACGAGCTGTTTTATTTTAAAATGGAGAAGAATCACACAGAACAATTTTCGTAATATATCTTCATTAAAGATTATGACAGCATAAAATTAGATAGCCTGGTGCAAATTTATTGATACTTAGATTTATATAAGTATCCAAATTATCTCACATTAACGTTTTTATTTAGTTAAAATCTCGTAGTTTATAAGACCTAAAAAACTTAACTGAATCTATAATATCTGCGCCAACATATATATAAAGGTGTTGGACCTGTCTATCGATTTTGCAGAGGTTTACTTGTTTTTAAAATAGTTAAAACGTTAATTTTTAGGAAAAAAAATTTACGAAAAAATTGAAGATTAAATTCCTAAAGAAAATTATCTTAAACGAATATTTACGCGCAGTAACTCGAAAAATCTATTAAATTTTATGAGATTATGTGTGCGCATCTGCATAAGATCTACGATGAGCAACGCAATTTATAAATATTGATTACCAAAATCGTAAAAGTTTATCATTTTATGAAAGCCCCCCAAGCTAAAATATTTTAAAGAATTGATACAAATTACACAAATTCATAATCGATTTTATTTTTGATCAAAAATCAATATGAAATTACAGCTCGCAGATATCATAATATATACCTACTTCGAATAAATTAATAAAATCGTAAGCTAACAAATTGACTAAGGTCAGTATTTTATAAGATAAAATAACAGTAGTAGTAGTACTACTACTATTAGTAGTAGTAGTAGAACTATTTTTTATACAAGCAATTCATTGATCCCAAACGTATGTGCGAACATAATAAAGTCAACACAACAAAATGTACATTTCTCACCACCTAAATAAATTAATATATCACATGTTTAACAATCATAAAAAAAAAAAAATTTCAGCACGTCCCACCGAACTTTAATCTTTTGTTGAGGAAGAGTATATATTTTATATAAATAATGTTCCGACATACCGATAGTAGGGAAATCCTTGAGGAACATGTAAATCCATTGGCATACCATGATGCCCATGGTGATGCGAATGAGTAGTATGATGTGAATGTCCAGTAAAACCTGGATGTTCACCACCATGGCCCATGGCCGCATGATGTCCTAACACGGCTGCCCAAGGTGAGGTAGCAAAACCACCACCAGGATGATCCATTTTATTTTATTTCGATAAATTAACACAAATATTCACAAAACACAACTTTTTTAAATAATTTCTAAACTTTTTCTAAAAGCACATTATCTTAGTATAGACACTATAAAAACTCTAACTAGTTTTTTTACGTTGTTGTATCGCACGCACAATTTTGTAACCCAAATCAAATCAAACAAAACACATTTTTCACATATTTTATTTTTTTTTTTAAATTTAGACTACGAAAACTACTGTAAAACTACCCGGGTGAAATTTTACACTTCGTCCGTCGTACTTATAGACGATCAAAACAGTAAAATATAAATCGCGCAATAATTTTTTTTACACAAACACACACACACTCACGTTTTTATTGATACAAGACAGACATCGTTCGCGTCTTATTAGTTTGGACACTTAAGAAATACTATCAGAAAACAAAACAAAAACAAAAAATTTATCATGTTCATTGAAAAACCAAAAAGCGCAAAAAAAATGAAACTAAGAAAAATACGGTACAAAAGAAATCAACCAACCAAACGAAAGATAAAATATTAAAAATACCAACAACACAAAGTTGATTTCCAACAAAACAAAAAACTAAAGCAACAATCCGCAACGTCTTGTTGTGTACGGTCACTTGCTTTTTCCAAGTTGATATGATTTCAATGTGTGTATAAACGTATCGATAACGAGATGACGATGATGATGATTCCTAATGATTGATTTATGAAATGTGTTGACTAAAATAAAAATCTAAAATATAATAAAATTCTGTATGCATTGTGTCAAAATTATAGACGAGTATTAACGCGAGACTACAAAAAAATGCTTTCTCGCTAAAGAGCTTTTTCGCTTAATAAACTTTGCTGGCGAAACGTTCGAAGAGAAAATCTCACAAAAAACTGGGTAAAAATCTACATTTTGTTTAGAAAAAATAAAATAAAAAACAAACAGAAAGTTGGAAAATGTTTAATCAAGCACCGCCCACTTTATTAGTGCGGCTTTCGTATTTAATTTAAGTTCATGTATCACATAAAAAAGGTAGGTGGAGCTTTTATTATTTGGTACAGTACAGTATCGTATCTTTAATGTTTTCTTTATCACTTCTATATAAGCTCACACACATGTACAGAGTGTTAGAGACCAAATATAGATATGGTATGAAACTGAGATGTGATGAAAATACATACATAGATCATATGAACGATAAAAATCGTGAAAATGAGGGGAAATATCTATATACACAAAATATGATTTATTTCGATTTTTCCGACATGACTTTCGCCGGGAGGTCTGTCGTATATAAATAAAAATCTTCGTTAGGTTTTTATTATGTTTTTTGGGAAATTTTTTATTTTCTCATAATTTCTTCAAACTTTGTGGCATTGTTATGATATTTTTTTTTTGTTTGTTTTGAATGATAAAGAAATATTGTTGAGAACAGAAAATAAGAAGCAACAAGTAAATGAAGATAACATTTTATTGTTTTTAGACAGTCGTCGTTTCGTTTTCGAGTTGTTTTTGTACAACAATATAAACGTGACACAAAAAAGTTATGTATGTACTTACTGACTTGGGGATCAATTTTATGTTTTGTGTACTTTCGGTTTTTGCAGTTATGCAAATTTTATGTATTAATCGAAATTTCATTATTACACATTAAATGTATAATAATATGACATCGATTATATGAAATATAACTTGGACATCCATAATATAGGCCAAATATCGCTATATGTGAATGTTTTCGCAGGTTTGGTTTGGTTGTTGGCAAAATTGATACATTTGACATATCAATTTGAATGTGTGAACTTTCATCTTCATACGTATGTAGCTTAATGTACACGAATTATGACTTATTTTGTTTTGACTTGCGTTAACAATGTCTTTTATACTTCACTGGCTCTAATCTATAGCTACAATTTTAAGGATCTCGAACATTTTTGTTTTCACACTACAGTTTATTTTCGGCACGTCAAAAATCTGTCTCGAATATGATAACTATAAAGTAGCGTGGAATTACGAGCATTATATCAACTCTAAGATGCCGAAAAAACGTACAACTACTCGGTTCTAAGGTAAC
Organism: Tipula confusa; assembly: GCA_963556175.1. Lineage (NCBI taxonomy): Eukaryota > Metazoa > Arthropoda > Insecta > Diptera > Tipulidae > Tipula > Tipula confusa. The sequence goes on along the minus strand of OY744476.1, from coordinate 83,225,543 downwards.
GTAATAGAAATAATATTTCTTAATCTCGGTTTCTACAAGCCATTCCTGGTCCACACCACATCAACAATACGGCATTATCGAATTTAATTTCGAGTTAGCATGTTGAAGTTTATGCAAATGATGAAAACCAATATGAGCCTATAAAACATGAATATCCTCATGCAGCTTTTAATCAAAAATCAGAAATGAATAAACTTAAACTTGCTATATGGAATGCTAATGGGCTAGCGGAACTAAAACTACAACAATTGTGTTTTAAAGAAATATGAACTGACATTATACTGGAGTACAGCTTTTACAAAATAATAACCATCCTGGTGGAAAATCGCATGGAAGAACTATTATAATAAAGAGTAAAATGAGACATTATACACTCCAAAAATATTGTGAGAAACGTATTCAAGAAACTATATAGTCTATCTATACAGCGTCTATGTATAGTCTAACATATTGGCCAGCAGATAGGTGGAAGATTCCCGATTTAATAGACTTCTGTGCTACAAAAGGTATCGCTAAATATTACGTAGTAGCTGAAACGGGCTTCGATCTATCTTCTGATCACTCTCCGGTATTAATAACGCTGAACAAGTAGGTTCTAGACTCTATTCACCAAGATTTCTAACGAACCAACTTACTATCACAGCAATGGAAACAACAGATGACTCACTGTGGAAAGCCACGAGCAAGCTAAAGTATCCTAAACTGCAATGTCCAGCGATTATCCTACCAAACGGAAACTAGACAAGAAGTGATGAAGCCAAAACGAGTATATTCCTTAAACACCTAACCAAGGTATTTACACTCAACAAACAAATTGAAACCGAAAAATTACTAAGTGGTAATTCAGAAATTCAGCCAACCAAGTTTAAAAATCTGATTAAGGAAAGCATGGACTCAAAAAAGAGCCTGGAAAATACTTAAACAACTTCTTGATAAAGTTGTTAAATTAATAACGCATATTTTTAATGCTTTAAAAAACGGGATACTTTTCATAACCTGGAAGATTACACAAATCATTATGATTTCTAAACCTGCTAAAGATAAAAGTAGGCTCTTATCGCCCAATCAATTTACTGCCGACTCTCTTTGAAAAAATGTTATTTAAAAAACATAAACCAATTCTGGATCACAAAAAAGTAATACCAGATCATCAGTTCGGGTTTAGAGAAGAACACAGAACAGTTGGGCAAGTTTGTACCTAAAATCAGGATCTGTATGGAACAAAAAAAGTATTGTGCAAGTATTTCTGAACATCACACAAGCTTTCGAAAAAGTATGGCATAAAAGACTCTCAGATTTTTAATGCGCATTTTTTACGAAATGCACGAAATGGAATTTTGTCACTCCCACAAGATACAGCTGTCTTAGTGCGTAAAGGTTAGAAACAGGTTTACTACAAGATTGCTAACCACAAATAGGATGGTCTTATTGGTTACAATTTGTGTAAACAAGTTGGGGGAATCAGCTCCATCTGTGAAAGTTTATCGTATAAAAGAATGGCTACTGTATAAAAGAATGGTATAAAAGATGGTAAATCGAATGGATACTTAGCAAATATTTTTTATTCATAGCTTTCATAATTCGACAAAAAATTTCCAGTTTCCTTTTTTCTGGATGGTCACAGCTTTCATTTCATGTTTTTTTCACGAAATTAAAGGATGATTTGTTAACTATTTTCTTTTTGGCAACACTGATTTTAACAGATCACGGATGTTTCGTATTTCGTGTCACTGTCAAACATCTTCAGTTTGGTTTATAATTTAACCATGAATCGTTTTACAAACGAACAACGCTTGCAAATCTTTGAATTTTATTATCAAAATGCGTGCTGTGTTAAGAAATTTCATCGCGCGCTTCTTCCATTTTATGGTCAGTTTAATCGACCCACTGAAGCGGCTATTCGGACTATTGTGACTAAATTTCGGACCAAATTTACATTGTTGGAGATTAAAACACCAACACGCTTACGTACAGTGCAAACTGAAGAAAATATCGTAACTGTATTGGCCAGTGTTAGTGATGACCATCAATTATCGATTCGGCGCCGTTTACAGCAATTGGGCCTCTGTTACTCAACAACGTGGAAAATTTTACAGAATGATTTAGGTGTAAAGCCTTACAAAATACAGCTGGTGCAAGAATTGAAGTCGAACGACCTACCACAACGCAGAATTTTTGGTGAATGGGCTCTTGAAAAGTTGGCGGAAGATCCATTTTTTTTATCGAAAAATTGTGTTCAGCGACGAAGCTCATTTTTGGCTGAATGGATTCGTAAATAAGCAGAATTGTCGATTTTGGAGTGAAGATCAGCCAGGAGCATTGTAAAAGCTTCCAATGCATCCAGAAAGAGTTACTGTTTGGTGCGGATTATGGGCTGGTGGCATCATTGGACCGTTTTTCTTTAAAGATGATGCGAATCGCAACGTAACTATGAATGGTGAGCGCTACCGACAGATGACATCCAACTTTTTTTTGCCCAAAATAGAAGAGCTTGACTTGCATGACATATGGTTTCAACAAGATGGTGCTCATGCCATACAGCACGCGAAACAATGAACCAATTGAGAGGCAAGTTCGGTGAACACTTTATTTCACGTTTGGGACCGGTCAATTGGCCGCCCAGATCGTGCGATTTAACGCCTTTAGATTATTTTTTGTGGGGCTATGTTAAGGCTCATGTCTATACTGACAAGCCCGCTTCAATTGACGCATTGGAAGACAGCATTTATTCGTGAGATACCGGCCGAAATGTTGGAAAGTGTATGCCAAAATTGGACTAAGCGGATGGGCCATTTGAGGCGCAGCCGCGGTCAACATTTGCATTAAATAATCTTCAAACATTAAATTATATGGACCGTACTATCGATTCAAATAAAGATTTCATGCATTTTTCTTAATTGTATGTGTCTTTTTTGGAAAAATTTCCTATAGCTAGTAAAAAATCACCCTTTATGACTGCTTCCAAACATTACACATTTTTTTTTTGTGAAAAGATGTAGCGTCTCTGCTTAAAACTTGTTTCGATAACTTCAGACAGAACCGATTAAAAATGGATTGAGAACGTCGGGTTTGAACTTATTCCGTTCCGATATCACCAACTTTTTCAAACTTTTGGAAGTAACAAAACCAACATCATCTTATGATAAAATATCCTCATTTAGTACAGTGGCAACAATGAACCAACTAACTAATCATCTTTTGGCAATGTTTTTATAGGATTAAACTGGAGAATCTAAATAGAATAAGTACTGATATCTTAGTGGGGACTTGGTGGCCCCTGACGTTGGGGAACACTCTCATGCTTCCTAAAAGACTTTTAAACGATCATGCTATCCTTAGAATTCCACCACAGCATCCTTAGCTTGTCGTATAGGGGGCGACTAACCAAAGGTTGAATCGGTGGACTTACTACCTGCATCCGTAAAAAACATCACTGTGAAAAATATCAACAAAAGAAAATATGGATACCGCCAACATTTTAACCGACCTCCGCTTATGTTAACGGATACGCAGTTTAGGGTTGGAATGTGGAACGTGCAGTCACTAAGAAAACCAGGCGCTTTTGATGGCACTATATCAGCCATGAAAGAGTATCGCTTGGAACTCGTTGCTTTATAAGAAACTCGATGTCCAAAAATTGGAGACAGTGTGTCACAAGGCTAGACATTGCTTTACAATAGAGATAACCCCGGAAATCTTGGTGTTAAGAATGTGGACTCTGTAAGGGTCAGTAATACTTTATGGTTGACTCTAATGTTGAGTTAATTGTCAAGTGCATCCTAAAAGAATCGAAATTAATAAGGATAAAGGCGAAGTTTAACATTAGTTTAGGCAACTGAAACCAGTCAATTGGGCTTAAATTATCATTGACAACTTGCATTCAGCCTAGATAAATCATCAAGTCACTGTCAGAGCGTAAAATGGGCACCCTTAATCTAAAATTTAAATTTTAACACCGAACTAATTAATTCTGTCCCAATCAACTTGTCAGTGGATTAGTGCTTTTATAACTAAGCTAGTAAAATTAAAACTATACTACAAACTTACATCGGGAGCTTTGTCCAAAATGAACTAGAAACTAGAAATATTAAAATAACATAGGAGTAGTAACCGAGCAATTGGCGCAGTGGTTAAAGCTGCGGTGTTTGGGACGGGAGGTACCGGGTTCGAATCCCAGCGGGGGAGGGTTGCAAAAGGAAGTTTTCATCACCTGATTACGATCGGTGATGACGAAGAACACAACTATGACCCTCTGTTGCAGTGCAGAGTTTATGGGCCGAACCATGTCATCCATGTCGTCCATATCAGTACAGGCTGGCATGGAGCAATGAATACATCATTCAAATCAAAGTAGTACGTTAAAATAACCGCGAAAGAGTTGAGTGAGCTTCGGCCCCAGAAAAGATTGTAGGGATTAAATGTAAAAAAAAAACATAGGAGTATAACACATCAGTATATGTTTAGTTTTAAAATAGTAACACGGGTTGTTGCTGTTGTTATACAAGCATACTCTTAGCAAGTAAATTCACTAAAAGTCACTTAGTAAAGTGACTATGGGTTGGTTTAAGGAGTTCCACGATATTCGATTAAAAATATAGCTGATTGCCATTTAAAATGTTAAAAATCATTATTAAATATAATTTGCAAAATAGTAATGTTATTTAAACTACTTCTTACAAATTTTGTTAGACATTTTAGGCGGTCAGCCAAACAACACCTATTTACTCAAAATTAAAATTCGACAATACACTGGGACGCAACCATCGTAAATAACCCATGCATGGTATATAGAATTTAGTGACCCAGTTTTAAAACTATTCAAAGTTCAAATGTATTGATTCCGTTAAAAACTAGGAAAATCAAATTGTGATCTGGCGAATTGAGGTTTAATTAATATTTTTTTTTTTGGAAAAGCTTGGAAAATATGGCTAAAAAATATAAGAGTTTATATATTAAATACAAAACAATAGTGAGATCTTACCTTTCTTAACCTTGGCCCCGCATTATTGTCCAACGTGGATTTTTGATTTAATATAGTTTAAACTCATAACCAAATGGAAGTTTTAAATTTTATTTATTTCTAAGAACATCGTAGATCCATAATAAACCGTTTATATCACTATTACAATTAAAACTAATATTTGATAGATTCGAATACAATACAATTGTCTTGGCTTAAGTTTCAATCACAATAATTCCTTGCACACAAACACAATAATAATTACATAACTGATAACAAAATTCTCAAAATTACCTAATTCAGTCAGATCCATTTTTTAATTATATCGTAGAAATTCACACACTGTATAAATCAAATTACGCTTGAATTTTACAAAACCACATATCGAAGTGCGGTACTATTCAAATAAACAAAATTGTTCACTCTTGGAAAACAAACAACCTTGCCCCAATTTAATCGACACTGACCTTCCACAATATCACAAAAGTATCCCGTTTTAACAAATCGTTGTTTGTTTTTTTGTTTTTACCTTCAAAACACGATAATTCATGATATTCAAAATGCTTATGCAAAATTTTATCGAATTTATTTTTGGCGTAAATTATCTCAAATTTACAGAAAAGATCTTGAAGTAATTCTAATGAATTGATAACGTCTGCTTCGTATATTTATTTGATGATTGAAACTTGCAACTGTAATATGTAATTTTGAAATATAAAAGACGCAACGACATTTTGTTTTTTTTTTTTTTTATTTAATGAACTTACCATTTTAAGATCACATCGATTTTAATTTTCACCATTAAACATTAAATACTCATTCGACTAAACTTTTTATTAATAAATTTATTTATTATTTTTAATATTAAATTATGCACTATAAATTAATCGAACATTATTTTCAAATTTACGTTACTATACTGTCAAATACAAATTTTTTTATATTGGTTTTTAGTTTTCATTGTTTCCATAGTCGTGCTGATAAAAATTAACGTAAGGTACATATATGAAGTTAGGCAATGAATAAGAGTTTATTTTATATTTGAATTTACATCGTTTATTGGTATGGTAAGCGGCCCAGTTGGTGGCTTTTATTAATTTTCATCCAAATATAAGTTAACTTTATTGGATTTTTTATATTAAAAGCATTTTCCGGACGAAATTAAAATCGTTTTTTTTAGTACAGAAAATGTTTCTCGGCTAAATGGTTGATTGGAATTTGAAAAACAAAATAAAGTACTGATAGCTTTATTTAATTTGACCAAAGGATATTTTCCGTGTAAATATGCAAGGTCAGACCTACACCATAATTAATTATTAATTAGCGTATACATTTTTAATCGCTTATCAAAGGCCAACAACTTTTCCGATTTTACTGTTCGAATAATAAAAGACGGTGTGACCAGGCCATTGCTGCCTCTTATAGAAACAATCTGTCTGTAACGGCTTCGAAACAGAGCTTGCTCTTCATATTGATCTAGACAACCCGACGAAGACAAGTCGTTTTTTACCCCCGAAGAGCCATCGCCGCCGAAAGCGGGCTCTGTTCCGCCAAATGGCAGCTCTTCTCTGAGGTCGCGGTGCTATCCATTTAGAATCGACTCGCAGAACGTGATCGAACTAGAAAGACGCTCTCCTTTTATTTCATAAACGACATCAGGAATTTGTAAAATAAATTGGATTATGATCACGTGGTTGAAGGGAACTTAGTATGACTGTGTCGTATATATCATCTCTCATAATTATCCGTCATGGCCCAATTCTTACACCTATATATGACAACGGGACTCATCAACACCTTGTAAAACTTCAGCTGCCCGACATTCGTAGGGTATTCAGACTTTAGCATTTTATTTTATTTGACTCATTGATTTTGAGACCAACGGAAGCCGCGAGTCGTTCAAATGGATGCAGTAATTCTTTTATACCATCATTTCGTTTAAATATGCAGTTATTATCTACAATACCAGGGCCAGCTTTGATTGACGGTACAAGATCTTGTCTTAGGGTGTCTTACTCTTACGTAAGATAAATTCTAAAATGAAAATAAAGAGTATTAAGGACAGATGATCCCCAAAAATGTCTGCTAGATTGTTTCCAATTTTGTATTAATGTCATTTTACATAAGCCCACATATTTTTCAGGTATTCTCGAAACATCACAAAGCAGACCATAATCTAACACGATGAAAAATCCAGGAATCCCTAATGTACGTGACGAGATCTTTCTTAATGGTGTTTATAAAAAAATTATCATCAGCGAAAAACATGATCAGTGTCCGATCGATTTGGAAGAAATCTTCTTTGGTAGTCACCTACAAGTTCCTCCTCCAAAGGATTAATTCTTTTCAGTATTACGTAAGGCAGTATGCCATGCACAGGAGAGCTATGCTAGGATAACTTTCGCATTTCAAGCGATCTGTTTTCTTCATTATAGGGCACGAAATTATCATTTTCCGTTAATCGAACATAACTTCGTTTTGTCATACAAATTGACTAAAGTCAAACAGATAGTTCCACAAAGTATCACGTTCGAATGTCAATAGCTCCGAAATAAAGCAATACAAAACCAGATAACTGTTTTTTTTTATGTATTTTCATAGGTATCAAGGTTTGTCCTATGTACACACTAATACGATTTGTATTTGATAACTTTCTTCTATTTTCATTAAGTTTTCACACCCTTCCTGGCCTAAAAATATTGTATCTTCTTCGCACTTCTCTCTAGGTTTGCTATACTGTTGCTCGAAATTACAACCGCACTCTAAGTTAAACGAATCATTTAAGGGAATTTTCATAATGCCTATATTTACTTGGGTGGATTAAATAACTAATTTTATATAACCCTTTATAAAGCGTTTAAATCGTCAGAATACGACATCTTTAGCTACTGCTAATAAGATTTTGATGTTTTGTCATTTCTTATCAAACCTTAACAGTTAAAACCTAATATATACGTTTTCCTGTGATCCCCCACTTATGCAAAAACTGACATAGTTGCTTTGCAATGACCAATTGAAGATTACCTACATTTTTGGTAGATGACCGATATCATCTCTTCTTGGATGACCTTCACTTAGAAATTAACATTTAACTTCGAGATGTTTTAAGTGGGTAAATCTATGTTTCTAAGAGGATATTTATAAAGAGAAAGAACGTGGTAACCACAATGAGATAGTCTGCGATCTTAAAGTACTTTAATTTTTCTAATTTTCGGTCGCTGGTTCCTTGAAGAATATTAGCTTCTTTTTGCATAGGTCCGTTAGATTTTTACCAGCTCCAGCATTAAAAAACATATAATCTTGGGACACAATCATGGCCTGCGGGTTTTGACCTTCGAGTTTCCTGAAGAGCGCATAGTTTTTTCAGCGCAGTAAATTCCTTGTGTTGATGAGTTCGGTTGTATTTTGTGATATTTTAAATAGTTACATGTTTTAAGGATGCGGGAGACAGCCTTGAATTCTAAAAAATTATGCTCTAATAACTACGAGGCTTGTGAGTGCTTTAAACATTGTTTATTGCATTGAATAATTCAAACTGGAATGTCAAAATAGATGTTAACTACAACTACATTTGAAGAAATACAAATTTTATTTATTAAATTTAGACGATATGAAATCTAGCGCATCAAAAGCCACCGTTTTATTACTTCCAGGATCCAGTTACCTTTAATTATAATTAATTAAAAAATGAAAACATCAATAACACAGAATAAATTGAAAAAAAACGGTTTACGCCACGAAGGAATATTTTAAGTATTCGGAATGAATTAAAAGAACACCGCCTATTGAAATTGTAGAATCCAAGTACACATTCAAAAATTATCTCCCGCATTTTATTTAAGAGTTGAACTCTTACACAAATTGTATAATATACATTTTGACATACATAGATTATATTCAATTAACTAACATCAAATTAAAATTAAACAAAATGGTTTACGTATTTCTAGGTTATCAAACGTGATTTACGTGAGTATTTCAAATCCAATCAACAATTTAGCCAAGAAACATTTTATGTACTAAAAGATGATGATTCATAAGAACTAAATACATATGCTACGCTGTCAGAGCCACTATAACTGCAATTATTATTTTATTAACCATATCTCAACGTGATTAAAAACAATCAAAATTTTCATTCATCGGAAAAAATTTTGATTCACCAGATTAACCGAATAAGACAGTTCCACAAAGACTCCTCTCCGCTTGTTGGAAATTGTAAGTAACAATTTAAAACGTCAGCTAAAAACCATTTTAACGGCTAATTACTTGATCGAAAATACGAAAGTGACTGCAATCGTGAGATTAAGCGATCGGTCATTATCGAAAGAAAAAATAATCACTTCAGAAATTAACCCACTTTACTAATAGCAACGTGTGCGCCAAGTATATGTAGATATTGGTGACCGTTATACTTGTTAATGGCATTTGGAATCCACAAATATAATGAAAGTGTTGTTTATGTGACCAAAGTGGTCACATATCACGGGTTTATTGGAAATAAGATCAAGAGAGATAGTGTGGTGATGAATGAGTCGCATTATAAACTAAACGCAACAGTGATCAGTCGAGTCATCTGTCGAGTAACAGGCGGAGTGACAGACTGGAACGCCGCTAAGCTATGTGTTAAAATCTCACAGAAACAATCATGCCGGAAAAGAAGCGGTAATGAGAATACCGGACCTCCTGAAGGAATTGCTAGTGTCACGATGAGGCTAGTAAAACAACATTGTATGTTGCATCGATGCTTAAAAGAATAACCTAAAGAGTCTAAAGTCAGCTGTCTATTGGTAGTCTGTTGGAATAGCAAATCTCAGAAAGCTCTGCTTGCATCTGAAATACACAGCCACTAGAGCAAGAATAAGAAACGCGTACATGGCTGAAATGCTGTACGAAGAGTAAAGACTGGTAAGAAAGGCACTGAAACTAGAAATACACAGAAGCAAGCGTATCAAATGGGAGAACTTGAAATAGGACGTTGACATCGAACTCTGGGGCTTAGGCTACAAAATTGTAATACGCAAACTAAAACGACTGGTACCCAGCCCCTTAATGGAGCCAAGCCAAACATGACAAATCATGAACTACCTTTTCCCGAACTATTTAAATGACTGCCGGGTGTATTCCCAAAGGCATGGAAAACCCAGCGGCTGGTACTAAGCGGCTGGTATGTTGTTGGCGTTGACAAACGATTTCCACGTGCCCGACTACCTTTTACGGATAATCCATAGTTTCGTTTGCGATCGAAGGCTAATATTTGAAACCACGGAGAACCAATGCAGGTAAGAGATCAAAGGAGATGCTGCCCAATGGTCAGACCTAGGACCTGACCTTTGGAACGCATCATTCGATGGTATCTTGAGTATGGAAATGCCAGAGGACATCTTTATGATGGGATATGCAGACGACATTGCGGCAGTAATAATCGCCCAGGACACAGCCGAGGTTCAACGCCAGCTAAACCAGATTATGAGACGAACTACCACATGGCTAAGAGATTATGGTTTGAGCCTAGCAATATAAAAAAACCGAATTTGTTTTGCTACCTAGGCGACACATTGCGACCGACGTGGAAAAACAGAATATATAGTCCAACACGGCCGTCAAATATTTTGGGGTGCATCTGGGCACAAAGTTAAATTTTGGAATATAGATCAAGTGTTCTTCATAAAAGGTGACAAACGGGACTATTGCACTGAGTAATACAGCGGCTGGAAAAAAGATGAGTCCAATATCGGTAACAAATTCTATCGGTAACAAATTCTATATGGGCAGACATCCTTAAAATGGAAAAATACCAAAAGAAAACGTCAGCGGTACAATATCGAGGCGCCCTCAGAATCTCTAGCTATTACTGAACAGCATGCCATGTGTATTTTAGCAAATATTTGCACACGACTGGGAAGCTGAAAGTTCCTTCGTGTATTTATGGAGATGCAATCAATGATTATGCAGAACATAGATTTTTTAAATGTGCAAAGTGGAAACAAAAAATGGAAGGCAAGAATGGAGACTAGACTATCCCGATAATATCGTGGACCTCATGCTTGTATCGAAACTAAAATGGTTAATGGTAGCCTAGCAAGAAACTTAATGGCCAAAAAGAGGAAACCTTATGTCCCAAGACTATATACGTTACTTTACAGAAGATATCACCTCGGCAATCTTGGTGTTGGTGTTCTTCTTGGACCCCAAGTGAAAAAAACGGGTTTGGATTTCAAAGCAGATGATAATCGTTATTCGTAAGCTATATGTTTATGCACGTGACTATAGCCTAGCTATAGTCAATAAATGGTATTCATGCGCCCACTGATGTAAGCCAATCTAAAGGATAAAAACTTAGTTTATAAAAATGTGAATGATCTGTTGTGATCCATACCGCAGCTCGACGTCAGAATAGTGATTGGTGACTTCAATGCAAGAGCTGGCAATAATAAGACAAGTCATGACTTATGCAAAAATATAGTTCCGTGATCCCGATCTAGCAACCGATAATGGAGAAAGAATAATGCACTTTACGATCGCACACGACCTCATTGTGGCTAACACATTCTTTCGCCATAAAAATTAACAGCTGCATACACATCCTGAACTTGCGTACCATTACAGTCACTACCAAGCTAAAATTTCATACAAGTCGATGATCACAAGAAAACAAAACTTATGTTAAAACTGTGAAGGTCTGATAAACAAAGATGAGTAAGCTCAATATCAAAATCTGGTTAGCAGGAGCATTATAGAAACCAACCAAAATTTAACCCAAAATGATTGGTTTGATTAGGAATGTCGTTTTGCAATGGAGTAACAGAATATAGCTAATACAGAAGTTCGAATACGTTTTAGAATCGCATAGAAATACAAAGCGGTCCTTGCTAAGAGAACCTACAAGCGAATTTGTAGACGAAAAAAGTGTGAATAGCGGAAGGCTAAGGTCTTAAGAGTACAACAACACAGCAATGTAACTTTTTTAAAGAAGCAACTGGAATACACCATACCTTGGTCCATTACCATTCGGGGACTTGATAGAAACCTTCGTGTTAACATCGGCGGAGGGTTCGACACTTGAAAGGAGCATTTCTCTGATTTACGCAATGTTTAAGAAGTGTCAAATGCCATATTTGAAAAAACTGTAGAGATATGCATAGACGACCCATCCTACGAGATGTTCTGGTCATGCAGAGACTTAAAATTTTTAGCTCGTGATATTCGGAGGGGATACTTTGTGGTACTATTTTTTTCGACGTTATTCAATTAGTATGGCAAAGCGAAGCTATGCCTGATGAATGGAAAGTGACTGCAGTGTACTATTTCCAACCAAATTGTTGAACGTTTTCTCTTACCAACTTTACACCACTGCATGAGTAAGTCCTTTTCCCACCATAAACAACATCGGCAGTGATTCTAAATAAATACTTCATATTAAAATCGAAGGATAAAATAAAACATTCTCAAATGCATATTCATGATATCTTAATAACAATAAATCTGGATGACTACAACACGATTAAGTTGATTATTTTTTTATTAAGAAGATATCGTTTTGTATAATTCACGATAAATTCAAAACTCGAAACTACATTATAATATGTACAGAGCACAGAGCATATAGAAAGTGGAATGAACATGTTTGTGGTGGCCCTTTTACTTATGGATATATTGTTATCGTTAACATGGACTACTGCATGATTAAGAAATCGAAATAAAATTAAGACAAAACTATAAAAAAAAAAAAAAAAAAAAAATTTGTTTTGTTATTTAGTCAGGAAGAATTGTAAAATTTATGGTTTTTATCTGCACAAAAATAAACAAAATTCATATTTACCTATATATACATATATTTATGTACAATAAGTTCAAAAGGTTATATATGATGTTGTTATGTAATACAGAAATCACAACATAAAATCGTTTTTCAAGATAAATTATTGAGTTGATCGAGAAAGTTATTAGAGACAACATTGTAGTTTACTCGATTTTTGTACGATTCGAGGAATTTTTAATTAAATCACGGTGGTATCCAACCGTAGTTTGAACCAATTCTGTTGTCGTCTCTTTGAGCCTATAATACAGCCTATTTGTATTGGCTGTATTGAATAAGTTTTTGACTTATCAAGATTAACTATGTTTGCAGCTAAGCAAGCTGGTTTATTGATTTTTGCTTGGCTACGAGTATTTTTTTTCAGTGTGGCGTATACTTCACTTCTATGCGAACATATTTATGTCAGAAAAAGTTAAGCGTCGAAGTTTATCGATTTTATAATACATCTGTGGGAACTTAACTACCTTTTGCTTATAGAACACTATCACATAATCTTTTTAAATCCATAATGATCTAAGGCTGTAATGGGTGGCACTTCAGTATCAATAAAAACCCCTACAGAAAAATTCATACCATTCAAATTTGGTAACCTTTAAATTTTTATTTTTTTTTAGTTTTTACTCCATACAATCTGCCGAAGCTCACCCAACTCTTTCGCGATTAATTGTTGACGTCCTACCTTACGCCGTCACTAGCCAAATCCATGAATACACGAGGACGCACGAATACAGGTTCGATTTTAAATCCATCTGCACATTGCATTGCTCCAGTCAGCTTGTACTGACATGGATGATGGTTCGGCCCATATTGTAAAACATTATTGATCAATTTCTTATACAGCAAAGCAGATTGGACGTTTCCTTGGAATGAGCGGTTGGTCTACCGCAAATTCGCCCCAAATTTTTCACCGGTATCAGCCCTATTTACAGTTTTACTTACAGTAAAGGAGGCACTAACCTAGATAGAACAACCACAGAAGGCATTTGAAAACCTAAAGGTATTATTTATCAGAGCATCTGTACTCAGCAATCCAGCGTACTCACGCATTTTCTACACACAAGTAAATACATCAACAACAAGCGTAGTGGAACATCCATAAGCGTGCTATTCACATAAATTGAAAGGAGCACAGCATTACCGAGATGAGTTTATTGCTGCAGTACTCAGTGTACGCAAAATTAACGCCTGTGTTATATTGGTGCCAACATATAGTACCAACTGAACTATCTCGAGTATATTCTAATGAGACAGCAGAATTAAATATGTCAGAAAATCGTTTGAATATTGATTTGCAGTTTTCATCCTTCACGGAGAATGAAAACCTCGACCTACTAGGATCAGTTGAGAAGGATATTTCCTCAAGGGATGGAAAGCTTTTGATACATCAACCAAGCAAGGATTCGGATTTCCAGACTGGTGTGCCTGATTGGAAGTTGTGGATATCGAGAAGAATGATTCAGTTGGTGGTGGAACCGGCACATGTCCTACCACATCCGCAGGTCACAAGGTCAGTTTACTGTAAACCCTGGTTTATGAAAACATATATGTGCCAATGCCAGATCTGGTAGTAGACCAAAGCAGTTAATTCTACTTTGAGACCATCGATGGATGTCTACAAAAGAGTTTGAGAGAACATTTCAAATTTTCAGACTTTTTAGGACCTTTCCCCTGTTAAAAATCCGATAATTGCTATATTTTAATAGTTCTGAAACAATACTCTAGGTTTGTACTGCTCAAGCCAAGAAGTGTTGCTACTGCTGACAAAATCATAGATTACTTAGAAAAAGAAGTTTTTCCGTGTATTCTGTCCAAGAAGTAGCCCGTACTAATAATGGAAAGCAGTTCTTAGCTAAAATGTTTCCATAATCCAATGTTTCGGGATGAAGAAATTGTTCAATACTAGCAGCAATCAGAGCAAAGAGCCAACATTAAGAAAACCATCGTCACCAAGAACGGCCTCAAGAAATGCAGTGCTACCATTTTCCATCTACATATAGGGTTTTCGGACAGCATGGGATCACTCGCGAATCACAGTATAAAATATTGCGCCTTTTAGTAAATGACGCCATATCAAATTACATAATGAAATTTTAAGATGATTATCTGGCTTTAGCTCGAGAGCTATGGTATCATTCCATCTTCAGCAAGAATACCACAAGATTGCAAATGCAGTACAAAAATACGCCGCAAAGTTGGTAAAAAAAATCATACCTGCCAAAATAATTTGGCGAGTGGGACAAGTTTCTTGAGCTGATAGATGACAGTGGAAAAATACTTGGTATTTTCTCGGCAAATACATTAGTAATTGGTTCTCCTAAATTTTTTATGATATATATTAGTTACATTGGGTCTGTATCTAGATCCATAACAAACAGAGCCACGAATCTAATAGTTCAAGATCTCTATCCTATATTCGGATCTTTGTTTGAAAAAGGAAAAAAAGAACTACTAGGTTTTTTTCATATTTTAAGGCAAACCGATTGTTGTATCCATACAACTACATTTTTTAAGTAGATTTAAAATTTGGTTAATGTTCCTGGTGCTGGCGAGCGACGCAGCAAATAGCACCATAAATGATGACGTTCAGTTTAAATCCTCCACCAGAAGTCTACTTTGCACAGTTGGGGCGGGCAATGGTTTCCACCAGTCAGAATGTGTGGTTCACATACAAGAAACACGCCAGCTTCTGTGGGACAGTTGTAAAGACAACGAATATGCTACTATTTATATCGGCAACTGCCTGGGTTCAATGCAGCCAATATTACAAGGTATCTATAACGACAATGATGGTGTGGCGTTATTCACATCATTGATTTATTGCAGTTGGGTTTGAAATGATTGGGCCCTGTATCCTTCAGTTGAACCAACGGATTTGGATACCGTGTTTTAATCCAAGTGTTTGATGCCGTAGTTGATTCTACCCGGGCGCTGGCGTAAATGTTGGTATTATATGTCGCACTCTTGACTTATATGTCAAGGATTCTTCGCAGGTGCTGTTTTGTTGACTATGCTCCTGCTTTCCAATAACTTCAAAAGTGGGGACTTATCGGGTGGATAAAATTCCATTACGTTCCGCTTTCCCCAAGTTTGCCGGCGACTTTCTTTTGTTGCTATTATGCTATAGTTGTTTACTAGTTCTGTTGTTGTACTACAATCACTTTTAATGGACGGTGGTCCCATATAATTTGATGTGAGGTTAATTTTACCTACCTGGCATATGTGATACAACTGCGTATCATGTCCCGAATGAAGTTTTTATTACCCAGTATCTCTGTCTTATATAAGCTAAATTAGCTTAATTCCGGCGATGTAAAGTTTTGTGATGTGCCTCTTGAATGATTAGTTTTGCTACTTGGAGCCCTTTTGATGGTTTTATGAGGTGTTTTTCATTAAACGTTAAGTTAATTTTCTCCCTCCTACTCGTAACAACCCGCCTCCGTCCAAAAAGGAATGTACCGTGATTACTGGGCCTCTTATTGATAGTGGATGTTGGTTTTTAATTGCTTGCTCCAAACGGATCAAAAATCTTTGATGCTTCTGACAATATGCTGTTTTTTGTTATTTTCGTATTTGTTAGCGGTTATTTTACCTTTATTTGGAACGTGTCAGTTGATTAGTGCTCGTATAATTCCAGAGTTTTTACTGTGTTGTCAAAAACACAAAAAATGGGTGTAAGTCTGCTTTTTTAGATTCTTTAGCAAGTGTTGTAATATTGCCTTGTTATGGCTGTTCCAGTTCTTCATTCTGCCTGAATCGATCAATGCCCTTAGTAAATTAAAGCCTTCCTAATAAAAAAGTATTCCTTGTCGTTTTGTTGAGCAACATTTTTTGAACATTTTATCAACAAGATTAAGATTCATTGGGATCTATGATTCAGTGTTAATGTCTGGGTTGCTCATACCACTTACTGTATCGTGTAGATTACGAATTGATGTTGCTGATTCAACAAATATATATAGTTGGTATATTCCATAATGTGGTTAGGTAGTTCGTGACTAACAACGTCCTGTTGTTCTATACCTATTAGATAATATCCCCTAGTTGGTTTCATAATTTCATCCTGTTAATTCTAGATGGTTGATGAGTGATGCTGCTAAACCCCCGATTTGACTTTTCAACTGGTTAATTTTATGTGTAAGTCTTGTTTTTGTGTATAAGTTTCGTAAATTTATCTGCAATTCTTGTCCATTTTACATAATCCCCATAGAACTGCGGTATGACTATTCTTGGTAGCCGAATATCGTGTTTAATTGAGCTGCTTTTGATTTTTGATTTTTTATTTTTTTCCTCATTTCCTCCATGGGCCTAAGTGCTAGCTGTAAGGCTTGCTTGGGTTTGTCGTTCTTCACCAAAGCGTTTCTTGACTCTATTTTTTTATAGAGGGCTCGATCTTTATAACTTTATTAAGCTGAATGGTTTCCTATAGCTATCTTTCTTTGGCTTTCTATTGTATTTGTTCATGAGCATTGCTTTTGTGAATTTCATTTTCGATGTAATGATTCGGGTTGTAATGATTCACAGATCTTCGATGAATTATAGATATCCATCGTAATTGTTCTCTCTTGTGAATAATCATGGCCAACTTCTTCAATTGTACCCGCAGACAACATAGTATCAAGGTTATCGTCATATTTTTTGTACATTTCCTTGAGATTTGCAATCTTCTTTTCAACATAAGTTTTCGTTTTTCTGTCTGCTCCGTCCTGGTGAGGCTGTAACGAATCAAGGTGCGAGTCCCATTAGCGTCATTAAAACGACACCATTGAGATCCGCACCCCGATGGCGTTAACAGAAATCTTCTAGCAGAGGCCTTGCCGCGGTATTATTGCCGGCTAGAGCACAGGGTGGGGCGTGGGGTTTGCAAGGCATGCTTAGAAGCTGGATTAACCGCAGGAAAAGATAAGACGGGAAGGCGGGGTCACTTGAACAAGTTAGCACGCAACCAGACTTGTAACCATCACATTACCAGAAAAAAATTCAAAACAAAATAATTGACCTCATTACAGTTACTTTACTCAAAAAAACACAAACTTAAATAACAATACTAAGTCTAACTTACCCCGCCACCAACATAAGCCTTAATATTATTTAACAAATTTTGTTTTACGGTGTGATTGTTGTTGTTGTTGGGGTGATGACGTCAATATTGATTTATTATTTACATTATCATCATCATAATTATGATGGCTAGCGGATCGATTTTGGAACTATTAATATTATTATTATTATTATTATTATTATTTGAAGCCGACAAACTTTTAACAATCAAATATTTTGATTAACAATTTCATTATTATTATTATTAATTTTTATTATAATTTTTTTTACTTCAACACCAATGTCGACCAGTAAGCGCACCTCATCGACCATTCTTTATCCATTGTACACCAGAATGTTCGGCTGGCAAATTATTATGTATTTATTATCGCTGTTACCAATTATACGAAGAGATTATAAACATGTTACACTGTGCTCTGTACCATTTGCACGTGCTGTTGTTTCAACTGTTCTCGTCTTGACGTAACACTATCATTTTGTTGGTCTGCCGACATTTTTGTAATAATATATAATTTATGTTTGTCTTTTTAATTACACACTGAACGTCTTGCAAAAACTTCAATACTATTTTACAGATATCACGATAAGTTTTTTTTTTATTTTTCTATTTTACAAAAATTATTTATTAAACTATAGTTCCAAATATTAAAACGAATCACAAAAAAATTAATAATTCAAAATTACAGACTGCTCTCACAAATAACAAATTAAAAACTCTTCACCATATTTCTGATTCAAACTGTCCTCTCGAATCACACAAAACACACTTTATATACCCACTCATAACCCGTTACACAATTAAAAAAAAATTAATGTAGGGGAAATGAGTAGGTATACAACAACACTACAAACAAATTAAATAAAAAAACGAAACTGGTGTGGACAACATATATCAATTTTTGTTCCAGGGGAACGAGCACAACAAAGTCGCTCGTTGTGAAGGCTTAACTAAATATTGAAGTGATTCTATACTATAATAAACATTGAACTGCACAGAAAAACGAAGCACTTAAATGTTGATATCCAGATATAGAAACGGAAATGTATGATATAGAAACGGAAATAACTTTCTTATAGACAGATACATAACTGTGAAACCTAAACGAAACAGAAGCCCTAAATCAGTGGCAAGTGCAAGCGGGAACAAATTCACTAGACTAGCTAACGTAGAATTAACGCATGGCAATCGATTTTCTAAAAAGTAAAAAATCAAAAAAAAGCATGGAATATATAGTTTGAAATATCTTCTGTATAGAAGAACCATAGAAGATAAATCCAGAAAAAGAACAAGGCCAATACAGTGTATTAAATGCCAAGAGTACGGGCATGGTAATGCTTATTGTTCGTTGAGCGATGTCTGTGTTATCTGCAGGGAACTATATAATTCCAAGGAATTCAGCAAAACAAAGCCGATACTTCTGTGAAAAGATGTAGCAACTGCAGAAAAAATCATACGGAAAATTTTAGAGGGTGTCCAATATATTTAGGCGCTAAACGAAAGAATTATTCCATGACAGCGAGAAGAGTAGTGTTAGCTTAAACTGTACTCATCCGAGAAAAAAGAAATGTATCCAGAAGTTTTGCCCAAAAACATTCAAGGTGAAAATCAGGACACAACTGTAAACAGCAACGTACCTAATATCCTTAAAGGAACTGCTCCAAAAGTGCAAAATATTGATGAAGGAAACATTTCTTTAAAATATGGAATGCAAATGGCCTAGCACAACACAAAGCCGAAGTTCAAGTATTCCTCATTGAGCGCAATATAGACATAACCCTAATATCTAAAACACGCTTTACAAATACGAACTATTTCAAAATGAATGAATATTCAAGTAATGACACTAAGCATCCGGATGGCAAAGCACATGGTGGCACAGCTGTTCTGATTGAAAGAAGGTTAAAACACTAGGAACTTAATAAATACAAGAAAGAACATATTCAATCAACGAAGACCTGTCTGCAGGAATGGTTTGGAAACTGTGTAATATGAGCAGTATACTATATAGTATATACCCTCACACGCTTTAATAAAAAACATAGTTCAAGGATTATTTTAACCAGTTGGGTAATAAATTCATTGCAGAGGAAGATTATATTGCTAAACATATCCACTGGGGGCAGACAATTTTTGAAGCAATAGAGGAACAGGTTAAGATTACTTATTAGCTGGTCAACCCACCTACTGGCCAACAGATAAAAAAGAAATTCCTGATAAATAAGTAATAGTAATGTTGAGCACCAATGTTCTCAAGGCAGAAAAGGCAAAACGTCTCACAAACAAGCTAACTAAATGGGACCAATATAGAAGGCTAGTCGAGCAAGGTACTTCTTTAGATATTCTACTTACAACACCAACCGATATTGACGAGGCTGCAGAAATGCTAAACGAAGTTTTAAAGAGGGCAGCAAAAAATGCTACACCTCCCGTCAATATAACAGAGAAAGTTAATGAACTGCCCTGAGACATTCAGAACCCTGTTGTAATGAGGTAATGGAAACAATCCAAATCTCTTTTATTAAAGTGGAAGCTTAATCGCGCTATTGAAACTCTAAGAATTGCACTGAAGGAAGAACAAAACTAGACTTTACAGAATTATTTAAGTGAACTCTCGACAACCGAAAGAACAGATTACTTTGTGTGGAAGGCAACGTAAAATTTAAAAAGACCAGTTAATTCTAACTCACTGATTATACTGACAAGTGGAAATTGTACAAGAATCCATGAAGAAAAAGCATTAGCTTTCGTTGCTCACCTAAAGGAAGTGTTTACACCTCATCAAGATGCTAATAAACTTGTTTTACCTGAGTAACCGAATAATGATTCGTCTTTCAAGCTAATTAAGTTTAAGTGGAAAAGTGTAAGGAATACAATCAATAAGCGCGAAAAAGGCACCGAGATATGATCTTATTACGTGAAAAATGATAAGAGAATTACCTGATAAATGGTTAAAACTATTAACATTCATCTTCAACGCAATCATGTGATCTGGTTATATACCTCAGAAATGGAAAATTTCCCTTATCACAATGATTCAAAAGTCCGGGAAAAATGAAGCACAAATATCGTAATATCGACCAATAAGCATACATCCAACAATATCGAAGCTTTTCGAAAAAATGATACTAAATAAACTTAAACCAGTATTGGAAGAGCGTCAGGTTATACCAGACCATTAATTTGGATTCCGAAGTCAACATGGAACCATAGAGCAAGTACATAGGATTGTAAATATAATCAAACACCTCTTTGAGGAAAAAACGTACGGTTCCGCTGTTTTTCTGGATGTTGCACAAGCATTTGACAAAGTTTGGCATGAGGGCTTAATTTTTAAAATTAAAAAGCTATTGCCAAACAATTTTCACTTAGTTCTAAGAAACTATCTTCTTCAAAGACAATATATCGTAATACAAAATGAATCAATCTCTGGTCTAAATGATATTAGAGCAGGTATCCCTGAAGGCAGCGTCCTTGGACCAATGTTGTACTTATTCACCTATTACTAAAAAAGTAATAATATCAACATTTGCTTATGATACGGCCATTTTGATGTCATTCAAAAACTCTCACACTGCCTCAAGCGAATTGCAAAATTATCTGTGCAAAAAAGTAAACGGAAGTAAATCAACTCACATCACGTTCACTTTGAACAAATGCACTTGCCCACCAGTAAAATTAAATGGTTTTAATATCCCTCAACAAACAAAGGTTACATACTGAATTGACCGAAGGCATACCAGAAAAAATCATATCGAAGCAAAGCGCAAACAAATACAAATAACTTTTTCGAAAATGTACTGGCTAATAGGAAGAAAATTTAAATTATTTTTATGCAGTAAAGTGTTACTATACAAAGTGATTATGTCCTTATGGACCTATGGAATTCAGTTGCAGGGATCTACCAGCGCATCAAATAGAAAACTCTTGCAACAAACTCAGGCAAAAATACTTCGAAGTATTACAAACGCCCCATGGTATATTCGAAACAGCCAACATACACGATGACCTTGTCATTAAAGAAACTATCGGAAAGTTCATTACGAAATTACTTAAAACTACAAGTACATCCCAAAAAATTAGCCAGAGGTATACTAAAACAACCAAGGTACCTACAACTTAAAAGGGAAAATCCACTAGCCCTTACGGATTGTTAATTTAAATAATTTGAATATTCAAGGTTAATGCAAATAAAGAAATTGTGAGCTAATATTAAGTATTGACAGTGGTTAAGACTTAAACATTTTTAATAATTTTAGCTTATAAGATTTGAATATTTCTTGTTAGTTTCTTTTGTAGAAAGATTCAAGAATAAAGCCATTGGCACCATTAAAAAAAAGAGCATTGCAAATCATGGTTGGAAGGAGTAGCTCTCGATAGATTGAGATGGCCTAGCGAAAAAATTTATATTTTCTTTAATAGTTTGTTAAGTCGTTCTCTTAGCAAGGTCTCAGTTGTAAAGGGTGTCCCAGTAAGAACTTCAGATTTAAAAATTTAATAAAACAAAAACGGCTTAATATATTTCCAAAAATTTTTGGCTTTGGCATACTGGTCGGTTCAATTTCTGACCACATTTTGATTTGTGTGTAGATCTATTTCGGCAATGGTTGCTTCAATATTGGCTTTCGAATGCTGAATTGTTTGTGGATTGTCCGTATATCACTTGTCCTTCACGGCACTTCACATATAAAAATCCAAAGGTATCCAATCATAGCTCCTAGCCGGATAATTTACGTCACCATTTCGACTGATAATGCGGCCATCGAATTTTTGAAGCAGTTTCACTATTATAACACCCGATGTGTGGCATGGCACACCATCTTGCTGGAACCAAAGGTCGTCCAATCGAATATCTTCAAGATATGGCTACAAAACAGATGTTAACATGTGGCGGTAGTTGATTCCGTTAATCGTAACAGTCGCGCCGGCCTCATCTTCGAAGAAGTACGGCCCAATAATGCCGCCACGTCGTTGTGGATTTTTCGATCCCCAAATGCGACAATTTTGTTTGTTTACGAACCCATCGAGATGAAAATGCGCCTCGTCCGAAAAGATGATTTTTTTAGCACAGATAATTTTTTGATTGTCTTTGTTGTGGAAGTAAACTACCAACGTTTCCCACTTTTTTTGAAGCGTTAAGCAACTCATTTTGTCAACTAAAAATAATATACTAAGTTTCTGTCAAAGAAAGAATGACATTAGTGTTGCCAGAGCCAAAATAACCGATATATCAAATCTGAACCGGTTATTGGGACATCCTATATAATAATTTTGATAATTTGGTCGTCAACGACCTTGCTGTTCGAACAGATCATTTTTGGGTTTAATTTTCACCATACCTAACCAGTCGCCTAGACAGCAATGACAACTAAACCCATTGTTTAAAATGTAATTTCAAATGTTTAAATTTTTAAATGTTTGAATGATTAAATTGTGCAAACATTTTAAGTGTTACCTAAATGTTGTATGTCTAACTGTTTTTTTGTTGTTAATTATTAGATCGCACTTTCATTAAGATTGAACCAAATTTGTTATTTCCAATTAATACTGTGTTTTTTATTTTGTTGCTTTTATAGTTTATAAATTGAAATTCAAGACTGTATCCCATAAACTGCTTGTTAACACAGATGCATGAATATGTTTATATGCGGTTAGAATTAAATACCGCACATTTCGCGGGACACCCAACCATAATACGAAAATGAAAGAAAACCTTGTAAACACAATCGTCAACTAAATTAAAAAATAAATTAAAAATAAGATAAATCCATAAAAAGATTCGGTAAATTTTTTATTAACACTTTTTTTGTTTTTAAAACACTTTGACTGAATTTAAATAAATAATTAAAATCAATTTCGATATTGGAATATCAATGAATCCAAATGTTATGTTACCTTTTATACTCGAAAAGTGTATACGAAAACCAATCCAATCCATTTTCACAAACTTGTTCTAAGAACATTTTCCTTATTGTACTGTGTCGCCGTTCTTTGTATTAAGTGTTTTGTACGTATACGTAAAGCATATCCAATACAGTTCGCCAGATCATTTCTTATTTATTTCATTTACATTATATTTTATTTATTCATTTAACGAAGTTTTTCTTTTGGTTTATTCTTCAACGGTATAGTAATAAAATGACCAAAAGAAAATAGCACCTCACACAACCATATGAGTGTATATATATATACATGCCACACACTCAGTCCTCAGTGTGACAAAAATGTTTGTTTTCCGTTTTTTTTTTTAATATTTTCAAAGTGGATTATATTATGTACTGTGCTTTTGTCGTTTATTTTGGTTTTGTATGCGCGTTTTTCCTTTTTAAAAGAATTATATAAAAAACAAAATCGAAATGAAAAACGAAATCAACTTTTCTATAAACCATGTTTAAGTATCCTTATTGGATGAAATATATGTGTTTATATTACGGTACCTGTGGTCGTAGGTCACTTAGAATTCTACTAAAGCACCCTTGTCTGAGTTTTGTGATAATATAGGTCCGCGCTTTCTAAAATATTGCATCCTCGGGATGCTTCTGGATGTCTAGAATAGTACGAAGAGCAATAGCTCGGGATCAAATCAAAACGAATCACATGGTTATTACGGTAAGGGCCAGCAATGGCTGGTACAAGTTATCATCATCATATGCACAACATCAGCATTAGTTTAGTATTTTTTACGATCGGTCGTAATTTTTCATTAAAATTTATATATTTATTTTTATTTGAGTTTTCTTAACATTTTATTTTCCTTTTTTTTTTTTTTTTTGTTTTTTTTTTATTTATTTATATCAAAAATAGAATTACGTTACAAAAAATAAATGGAAAATCACGCAATAAAATATACATTTGTGGTTGGATGCGAATTTGGACCAAGACTTTATTAAATGATAATCTTAAGGGATATTTTATTTACACATCGTTTTTATGTTTTATGTACACACAAACTTTCGACTCTCACACTCGCCCCTCGTTCACATATAATAAAACTTATAATTAGTCAACAAGTCTATACGTAAAATACAAACACGAATAAAACTAAGTTTAATTGCAATTTTTAATCCATCGAAAAAATCTCATTACAACAGCAAATATATACGATATGCGTATTTACAGTATGATCTATAGAACCAAGAAAATATCTCTCTATTTTCCATTATCTCTAATTTTGATTGGGTCCAATGTCATTTTCTTTCATGTCATTTTATCATATCATTTTCTTTACGATCTTCTATTTTTTGACAAAGTTCTCCAATTTTCTTTTCTTGTTTCCTTGTTTTTCCTTGTGGTACTTCTTTATCTACATTTTTGAATACATTTTTAATTTTAAAATTATTTGGGTACCTACTTGTATAGGGTTACTTGTATAGGGTTATAAGAAATTTCATTTTGAAAATCCTGCTATTTGGACAATTTTGAAGCTGTATCTTTTGACATTGGACAAGTAAAATCTACGCCATTACTAAAAATGGTACGCTTCAACAACGCATTGAAATTGTTAAAATTCACTACAAAAATGGTGAAAATTTTGCAAAAAGTAAAGCACTTTTAGGTCGTCGTGAAGCACCTTCTCGGCCGGCAATATTGAAACTGGTGGATGAGTTTGAACTGTTGGGACATAGTGATGTGAAGAATCGACACCATGTGTGTCGCTCAGGAACAACTGGGAATATTGCTGCTGGAGCCCGTAGTGTTGAAGAAAACCTAGGTTTGTCGGTCCCTCGTCGATATTTCATCAATGATTTTTTATAGCCGGAATTGGAAGATATTGATGTGGACGACGTATATTTTCAGCAAAACGGCGCTACGTGCCACACAAGCAACAAAACAATCCCAATTTTGCAAGAAATGTTTCCTGACCGTGTTATTTCTCGAAGAGATGATCACAATTGGCCACCTAGATCTTGGGATTTAACACCTTTAGACTTTTTTCTTTGTAGCCACGTGAAAGATAAGATCTATATAAATGCTCCACATGAAATCGATTCAAGACCTTGAAGACGGAATTCGTGAAGTTATGGAGGACATACAGCAGATGTATCGAGGACATACAGATTCGGCGCCGTTCGCAGCAATTGGGCCTCTGTTACTCAACAACGTGGAAAATTTTGCGGAAGGATTTAGGATTGAAACCTTACAAAATACAGCTGGTGCAAGAATTGAAGTCGAACGACCTACCACAACGCAGAATTTTTGGTGAATGGGCTCTTGAAAAGTTGGCGGAAGATCCAATTTTTTATCGAAAAATTGTGTTCAGCGACGAAGCTCATTTTTGGCTAAATGGATTCGTAAAGAAGCAGAACGGTCAATTTTGGAGTAAAGATAAGCCAGAAGCATTGCAAGAGCTACCAATGCATCCAGAAAGAGTTACTGTTTGGTGAGGATTATGGGCTGGTGGCATCATTGGACCGTACTTCTTTAAAAATGATGCGAATCGCAACGTTACTGTGAATGGTGAGTGCTACCGTGAGATGATATCCAACTTTTTTTTGCCCAAAATGGAAGAGCTTGACCTGCATGACATGTGGTTTCAACAAGACGATGCCACATGCCACACAGCACGCGAAACAAATAACCAATTGAAAGGCAAGTTCGGTGAACACTTTATTTCACATTTGAAACCGCCTAGATCGTGTGATTTAACGCCTTTAGATTATTTTTTGTGGGGCTATGTTAAGTTTCATATCTATGCTGACAAGCCCGCTTCGATTGACGCATTGGAAGATAGCATTGAAGCATTTATTCGTGAGATACCGGCCGAAAAGTTGGAAAGTGTATGCCAAAATTGGACTAAGCGGATGGACCATTTGAGGCGCAGCCGCGGTCAACATTTGCATGAAATAATCTTCAAACATTAAATTATATGGATCGTACTATCGATTCAAATAAAGATTTCATGCATTTTGCTTAATTGTATGTGACTTTTTTTGGAAAAATTTCCTATAGCTATTAAAAAATCACCCTTTATATATATATATATATATATATATATATATATATATATATATATATATACATATATATATATATATATATATATATATATATATATAATGTAGGTGGTGGGAGTGTCTCAATAGGGTAAGAGTTAATTGTTTTTAGCCAAGGCTACCAAGGTTTATATTCCAACTTTGTAACTATGTAGAAACCACCAAATGTGTCTAGTATACCTACAAGTGGTAGCACCCGGGCAACGATGGAATATTCATCGTCTAAATACTAGAGGTAAATGCAATCAATACACTATAAAAACGCAATGACTGAAAAAATCAAGGAAACAATTACCCCAGATGGTACACTCAGAAAAAAAACGAATACGAATTTTACTTAATCACAGACGTAACTCAAAAATTGTTAATTTAACTTACTTTTATATAAATTCTACATTGGCTACTCAGAGAATAG
Organism: Tipula confusa; assembly: GCA_963556175.1. Classification (NCBI taxonomy): domain Eukaryota; kingdom Metazoa; phylum Arthropoda; class Insecta; order Diptera; family Tipulidae; genus Tipula; species Tipula confusa. Next base: position 83,198,300 of record OY744476.1, on the reverse strand, counting down.
TTAAGTAATATTAACTTATGCTACGTAAATATAACAAAATTCAAATTGTAAAATTGCTAAAACGAAATTCGCTATAGATTAAGTGAATTTAACTACCGATTGATGAGACCTTTACTTACAGTAAAGTTGAATTTTTAAAGTTGAAATTTTATTCACTTACTAACAGGTTATATTAACTAAACAATTATGTCAAGTTTACTAATATAAATTTTAGTTTAATACTAAAAATAATGTTTAAAATACATATATAATTGTTAAAAAATTCATTATTGAAATAATCAATTGTACTTAAATATTACCTGAAAATTGCTAAAATGTATGTATGTAAATCTAGTATATTTGATTCTTATTCAAGGATTATTTGTAATAATTTTACATTGGTCAACATTTGTAAACCCTTGTTTAATAAATAAGAGCACTCATTATGGTTTTTAACCTAACCATTATTGCAAAATATTTTAAAAAACAAAAATGTTTGAAATATTGTATAAGAAATATTGCATTTGAAACGCAAAACATAAGTTATCGTGAATTTTACTTAAAAGACATTAAAATAACTTACATTGTATGTTACAAAAATCTGTTGTTCTAGTAATTATTTTTACTTAATATATTGTGAAAATAACTAGAATTAGATGTAATTTCTACTATTCAGTTGTTAAAACAACATAATATTATATTTAAAAGTAACATATGTTTTACGTTCATTGTGTTGCATTATACGTAGATTTTACGTAAGATACAAGTTGAAAAAGCCTTTTGACGATTTAGATATTTTAATTATCAGTTAGTCTTCTTTGTGTATTCATCAAGTGCTAACCTATAGTGTAATAAATGGATCCAAGTGAAAAATTATTAATTTTTTTTTATAGGAATCTTATTTTGTACGCAGACTCCGGAAACCTCCAATAGGAACTATTTACAACAAATTTATATACCATTAAAGGAAGGTCTTCAATTCAAGGACTATCAGGGTGGTAGTCAAGAAAACAAAAATTAAAGTCCAAACCCTTCCAGTAAGTATTTAATATATCATTTTTATAAAAATACAATCTGATTCTGAATCTTCATTGTATGTAATTATGTTTTTTTGCTAATTATTTATATGTTCTTTTAAATAATTTCTATAATAAACTATGCCAATTTCATACTTTTATCTCAACTAACGATATTTTTTTCAAAACTGCATTAAACTAATAACTTCATTATTTCATTATTTATGACTAGGCATCAATCAAATTTCAATTGAATATTTTGAACTTTTAAAGATTCAACTACGCCATCTCCGAAACCCGAAAGAGATTGTCTTAGCAAAATGGAAAGCAACCTCCAAGATGAGGTTAGAAGAAATTCAAAATAATAACGAGCCGACTTAAATGGGAATATTTGAGAACTGGCCGCTTTACAAACATACTTTCGGCGCTGAATTGGTATGACATTTATTTTTAATTTTACTTATTATTTTTATTCACATATACACATTGATTATCAATCGACGTACGTTCATTCTCAAAACATCTATTTAAAATGGGACAAATTTTTGAGAAAAATACCAATAATCGTAAAAAGCAACGTAAAGCGCAATGAGAAGAATAGAGCACATTTAAAAATTACTGAATGTAAAGATTTTCTTCCTACAGGTAAATAAAAATTTAACTTAATTTCAAAACGTACACACACACACAAACAAACATACACACACACAAACTCACACTTATAGTATATATATATATATATATATATATATATATATATATATATATATATATATATATATATATATATATCAAAACCAACACTATTGTATATTATACAAGCCATGAAGCTTGGCTAAGTAAAACATATTATGACTACTATTTGGCTATGGGTTAGTGAATTTGACTACTGTAAAAATCGAAACAAAAAATTATATTTCGCAATGTCCATACTCCTCTAAATTCAAAGTACATAACATTTCTACAAAAAAAACGAAACAAAAATTATATTTTGCACTGTCCAATCTGCTCTAAATTCATAGTATATAGTATAGTATATAATGAAGTAAATAATAATAACAATACTTCTCTCTCTCTCGTTAAATAATAACTTTGTTTTTGCTTTGTCATAAAGAGCGCAACATACTGTTGTCCCATCATTCGTATTCATTTTTTATTTACATCAAAGCATATAATAAAAGTATATTCAAATTATATTACGTCACAACACTAATAATTAGGTATAGTAGTCCCTTTTTTGGCATAAGTATCGCTACTTCATGGCTTGTATATACATTTGTGTTAGTTTTGATATTATATATATATATATATATATATATATATATATATATATATATATATATATATATATATATATATATATATATATATATATATATATATATATATATATATATATATATATATATATATATATATATATATATATATATATATATATATATATTTATTTATTTATTTATTTTTTCTTATTTTTAAATATTTTTAATTTTTTGATTTCGTCATAGACATATACAATATGAAGATATTTAAGATATTAGCAGCATTACTCCCTCCATCAGTAAAATCTGTACCTGGTAGAAAAAATGCAGTCAAGTATATTATTTACGATAGTCATTCCTCATACATTTTATTTAAATATACTTTTACAACTTAGTTACCAAATTTGACGAAAAAATAACATGTATTATATGCTTAATCACAAATTTAAAAAACAGGCCACTGATATGATTATACTTTTTAATTATTTTAATTAATATAATTTTTAATTTTACTATTTTTTTTAAATTTATGAAATCCGTTACTAGTATAATTAATTTTATTATTATGTTTAAGGATTTTTGAAATATATTATAATTAATAATTTTTGAAATCAATGTATGATTCAAATGAAATTAAACATTATGAAAAAGTAAATATGAAGTTGTACAAAATAAATATTATATAGAACTTTGAAATATGAAATAAAAAATATTTTTGTTAAAATTATTATTATATATATATATATATATATATATAAAATTATTATTTTATATATATATATATATATATATATATATATATATATATATAAATTATATATATATATATATATATATATATATATATATATATATATATATATATAAATATATATATATATATATCTATATATATATATATATATATATATATATATATATATATATATATATATATATATATATATATATATATATATATATCGCATTTACATATGCGATATGCCAATAAAGGTTATTACATTGTTTGTTTTTACGTAACAAAACGTTAATTTTACTTTAAATGTTTTACATAAAGCTACGTTAGTTTTACTTAATTGATTCATTTTTTTACATGGTATACGTTCATTCTAGATGTCGTCAAGTTAGTTAGTTCTCAAAAAATGTGCGTAATGCTACGCTTGATTTACAACATATTTTCTGTTAATTACTTGTGACCTACGTAAAGTACGCATATATTTATTACAGAAAAAAAGATCCATTTCTACGTATCATTTAAGTTAATTTTATTATCGTAATTTTGTTAAATAGTCTTACGCATACGTTGGCTAAGTTTTTACGTATTTTTTGGTAAAATTTACTTACGATTTTCGTAAAATACGACATATCTTTTTTTTGAGTGTATACCTAATGCTCAGGGAAACCCACTCTCTCCGGAGATCAGTCTCACGGATTCTGGGGGAGACCAATCATTCAAGATATGTCAGCCAATCCCAAGATATGTTAGAGAAAAATAATAATAATAATAATAATACTCTGTGGATATTTCATATCGATTCTTCTTGATGAGAATTGATGTGCTCGCATGTTCAGTCCAAAAAGTTGACTTTATTCTGAAAATGACAATATCTTTAATCTAAAATTGATGTACATGTTTGTACAGATCATACTGTATATAATAAACGATTTTCACCGCGAAAAGTACGTAAAAGTTCCCTATTCACTTTCGACGACTCGCAAGTTTACTAACTGTATTAAGGAAAACGAACAAAACCAGTAAACATTTTTTTTGGATTTTTATAGTCAATTTTAACATAATTAAAGTCGTAAAAAGTCATAATCTTTTGTGTATAATATGCCCTCCATGGCTATAATATAGTGGAAGTCTGATGAAATGTTGATGAGGAAAATATATAAAAAGACAATTAGAACAGTTATTCAGTATTTTATTTTCCCTCTTCGTTGTACTGGCGCATATACGACCAAATTTTACGTTTAATTCGTTTATTGCAACTGGTATGCATATTCATACGAAATAGTCGATGTATTTTTACTCATATTTCTCTCTCTACTCATATAAACTCGGAATCTTGACAGAAATTTTTTATTTGTGAGTATTTGTGCAACTCCGATTAACTGTAAAAATAATAAAATGTGTGCACTAAGAGACACAAACTTAATATTTGGTTGATTGCGAGGAAAAAGTGACGTGATTGTGGCGGGAGATATGATTGCGCATTCTAAAATGTGGGGTTGTGAAAACAACGATGCATGTGGCTGTGTTTGATATATTTGTGTATGACATGTATATGGTATATTTGGGAGGAATGAGTTCCTAGCGGTTTTAGACTAATCAAAGTCCATGACCCCAGGAACAAATAGTGAGTTACAGAATGATTGCATGATTGGAATCCGAAGCAAAATACACTCTGCTTCGAATACTTAATAGCGTAACGATGAATATCCAAATACCGGAAAAATGGAAGGAAAGCCCGTTAGTTCCAATTCCCAAACAGGATTGAGATAGAAATCTGGCAACAATTTACAGGGTATATCTATGTTAAATGTTTTGGTGAAAATAGTAAATGGTACGATAAAAGGTCGAATTGAAAAATTCATGAATAAAAGAAAATTGTTGCCTGAAACTACTTTCGGTTTTCGAAGGAATCACTTGGCAAACGAATGTGTGGAAAAGTTTGTGTGGATAATACGGAAGTTTATAGCCTTACAATTTTCAGAAAATATTGCTAAAATTTTTTGGGTTTCAATTATCTTTAAATGACGGTTCATGCGATTGTTATGAGCTAGGAGTATATTTTATCTTTGAATAGTGCAGTCTAGACTATCTAAATTTGGATTTTTTTTATAAAAGTTTTTTAATGGTGTTCTGGCTCTCTAGGATCCTCTAGACTGCACTATTTAATGATAAAATCCACTCCTAGCCCATTACAAACGCATAAACCGTAATTTAAAGATAATTGAAACCCAAAAAATTTTTAGCCATATTTTCCTAAAAATGTAAGGCTATAGACTATCTAAATTTGGATTTTTTTAATAGAAAAAAAAATTTTTTTTTAATGGTGTTCTGGCTCTCTAGGATCCTCTAGACTGCACTATTTAATGCTAAAATCCACTCCTAGCCCATTTCAAATGCATAAACCGTAATTTAAAGACAATTGAAACCCAAAAAGTTTTTAGCCATATTTTCCTAAAAATGTAAGGCTATAGACTATCTAAATTTGGATTTTTTTAATAGAAAAAAAAAAGTTTTTTTAATGGTGTTCTGGCTCTCTAGGATCCTCTAGACTGCACTATTTAATGATAAAATCCACTCCTAGCCCATTTCAAACACATAAACCGTAATTTAAAGAGAATTGAAACCCAAAAAATTTTTAGCCATATTTTCCTAAAAATGTAAGGCTATAGACTATCTACATTTGGATTTTTTTTATAGAAAAAAAAAATTTTTTTAATGGTGTTCTGGCTCTCTAGGATCCTCTAGACTGCACTATTTAATGATAAAATCCACTCCTAGCCCATTTCAAACACATAAACCGTAATTTAAAGAGAATTGAAACCCAAAAAATTTTTAGCCATATTTTCCTAAAAATGTAAGGCTATAGACTATCTAAATTTGGATTTTTTTAATAGAAAAAAAAAAGTTTTTTTAATGGTGTTCTGGCTCTCTAGGATCCTCTAGACTGCACTATTTAATGCTAAAATCCACTCCTAGCCCATTTCAAACACATAAACCGTAATTTAAAGAGAATTGAAACCCAAAAAATTTTTAGCCATATTTTCCTAAAAATGTAAGGCTATAGACTATCTAAATTTGGATTTTTTTAATAGAAAAAAAAATTTTTTTTTAATGGTGTTCTGGCTCTCTAGGATCCTCTAGACTGCACTATTTAATGCTAAAATCCACTCCTAGCCCATTTCAAATGCATAAACCGTAATTTAAAGACAATTGAAACCCAAAAAGTTTTTAGCCATATTTTCCTAAAAATGTAAGGCTATAGACTATCTAAATTTGGATTTTTTTAATAGAAAAAAAAAAGTTTTTTTAATGGTGTTCTGGCTCTCTAGGATCCTCTAGACTGCACTATTTAATGATAAAATCCACTCCTAGCCCATTTCAAACACATAAACCGTAATTTAAAGAGAATTGAAACCCAAAAAATTTTTAGCCATATTTTCCTAAAAATGTAAGGCTATAGACTATCTACATTTGGATTTTTTTTATAGAAAAAAAAATTTTTTTTAATGGTGTTCTGGCTCTCTAGGATCCTCTAGACTGCACTATTTAATGATAAAATCCACTCCTAGCCCATTTCAAACACATAAACCGTAATTTAAAGAGAATTGAAACCCAAAAAATTTTTAGCCATATTTTCCTAAAAATGTAAGGCTATAGACTATCTAAATTTGGATTTTTTTAATAGAAAAAAAAAAGTTTTTTTAATGGTGTTCTGGCTCTCTAGGATCCTCTAGACTGCACTATTTAATGCTAAAATCCACTCCTAGCCCATTTCAAATGCATAAACCGTAATTTAAAGACAATTGAAACCCAAAAAGTTTTTAGCCATATTTTCCTAAAAATGTAAGGCTATAGACTATCTACATTTGGATTTTTTTTATAGAAAAAAAAATTTAATGGTGTTCTGGCTCTCTAGGATCCTCTAGACTGCACTATTAAATGATAAAATCCACTCCTAGCCCATTTCAAACACATAAACCGTAATTTAAAGAGAATTGAAACCCAAAAAATTTTTAGCCATATTTTCCTAAAAATGTAAGGCTATAGACTATCTAAATTTGGATTTTTTTAATAGAAAAAAAAAAGTTTTTTTAATGGTGTTCTGGCTCTCTAGGATCCTCTAGACTGCACTATTTAATGCTAAAATCCACTCCTAGCCCATTTCAAACACATAAACCGTAATTTAAAGAGAATTGAAACCCAAAAAATTTTTAGCCATATTTTCCTAAAAATGTAAGGCTATATATAGACTATCTAAATTTGGATTTTTTTAATAGAAAAAAAAAAGTTTTTTTAATGGTGTTCTGGCTCTCTAGGATCCTCTAGACTGCACTATTTAATGATAAAATCCACTCCTAGCCCATTACAAACGCATAAACCGTAATTTAAAGATAATTGAAACCCAAAAAATTTTTATCCATATTTTCCTAAAAATGTAAGGCTATATATAGACTATCTAAATTTGGATTTTTTTAATAGAAAAAAAAAAGTTTTTTTAATGGTGTTCTGGCTCTCTAGGATCCTCTAGACTGCACTATTTAATGATAAAATCCACTCCTAGCCCATTTCAAATGCATAAACCGTAATTTAAAGACAATTGAAACCCAAAAAATTTTTAGCCATATTTTCCTAAAAATGTAAGGCTATATATAGACTATCTAAATTTGGATTTTTTTAATAGAAAAAAAAAAGTTTTTTTAATGGTGTTCTGGCTCTCTAGGATCCTCTAGACTGCACTATTTAATGATAAAATCCACTCCTAGCCCATTTCAAATGCATAAACCGTAATTTAAAGACAATTGAAACCCAAAAAGTTTTTAGCCATATTTTCCTAAAAATGTAAGGCTATAGACTATCTAAATTTGGATTTTTTTAATAGAAAAAAAAAAGTTTTTTTAATGGTGTTCTGGCTCTCTAGGATCCTCTAGACTGCACTATTTAATGATAAAATCCACTCCTAGCCCATTTCAAACACATAAACCGTAATTTAAAGAGAATTGAAACCCAAAAAATTTTTAGCCATATTTTCCTAAAAATGTAAGGCTATAGACTATCTACATTTGGATTTTTTTTATAGAAAAAAAAATTTTTTTTAATGGTGTTCTGGCTCTCTAGGATCCTCTAGACTGCACTATTTAATGATAAAATCCACTCCTAGCCCATTTCAAACACATAAACCGTAATTTAAAGAGAATTGAAACCCAAAAAATTTTTAGCCATATTTTCCTAAAAATGTAAGGCTATAGACTATCTAAATTTGGATTTTTTTAATAGAAAAAAAAAAGTTTTTTTAATGGTGTTCTGGCTCTCTAGGATCCTCTAGACTGCACTATTTAATGCTAAAATCCACTCCTAGCCCATTTCAAATGCATAAACCGTAATTTAAAGACAATTGAAACCCAAAAAGTTTTTAGCCATATTTTCCTAAAAATGTAAGGCTATAGACTATCTACATTTGGATTTTTTTTATAGAAAAAAAAATTTAATGGTGTTCTGGCTCTCTAGGATCCTCTAGACTGCACTATTAAATGATAAAATCCACTCCTAGCCCATTTCAAACACATAAACCGTAATTTAAAGAGAATTGAAACCCAAAAAATTTTTAGCCATATTTTCCTAAAAATGTAAGGCTATAGACTATCTAAATTTGGATTTTTTTAATAGAAAAAAAAAAGTTTTTTTAATGGTGTTCTGGCTCTCTAGGATCCTCTAGACTGCACTATTTAATGCTAAAATCCACTCCTAGCCCATTTCAAACACATAAACCGTAATTTAAAGAGAATTGAAACCCAAAAAATTTTTAGCCATATTTTCCTAAAAATGTAAGGCTATATATAGACTATCTAAATTTGGATTTTTTTAATAGAAAAAAAAAAGTTTTTTTAATGGTGTTCTGGCTCTCTAGGATCCTCTAGACTGCACTATTTAATGATAAAATCCACTCCTAGCCCATTACAAACGCATAAACCGTAATTTAAAGATAATTGAAACCCAAAAAATTTTTATCCATATTTTCCTAAAAATGTAAGGCTATATATAGACTATCTAAATTTGGATTTTTTTAATAGAAAAAAAAAAGTTTTTTTAATGGTGTTCTGGCTCTCTAGGATCCTCTAGACTGCACTATTTAATGATAAAATCCACTCCTAGCCCATTTCAAATGCATAAACCGTAATTTAAAGACAATTGAAACCCAAAAAATTTTTAGCCATATTTTCCTAAAAATGTAAGGCTATATATAGACTATCTAAATTTGGATTTTTTTAATAGAAAAAAAAAAGTTTTTTTAATGGTGTTCTGGCTCTCTAGGATCCTCTAGACTGCACTATTTAATGATAAAATCCACTCCTAGCCCATTTCAAATGCATAAACCGTAATTTAAAGACAATTGAAACCCAAAAAATTTTTAGCCATATTTTCCTAAAAATGTAAGGCTATAGACTATCTAAATTTGGATTTTTTTAATAGAAAAAAAAAATTTTTTTTAATGGTGTTCTGGCTCTCTAGGATCCTCTAGACTGCACTATTTACACTGAAAGAAAAAAATAGGTAATTATAAACAGAAACAACGTTTAAATTAACTTAGCAAGAGGATTGTTTTTCAGACAAGCTAGCGCTTGTTCAATAATACTTAAATGGCTAGTTCATTATAACCTAGCAATTTATTCGTATATTATAACCTAGCAGTAGGTCGATTCAACCAAAGTACACAAGTAAATTCCTCAGTAGTGGTAACTTTTGCTGCCAGTTTAAATAAACCTCTTGTGTTGGTATTATTAACCAAACTAATTAACCAATGCCTAAGTTAAAATAAACTACACATGTTTGTAGGTATAACGAAGCATTTAGGTTAATTTTACCAAGCAAAATCTAGTGCCTTGGTTAAATCAACTTTGCTGCTCGTTTGCGCATAACTATAAATATATATATATATATATATATATATATATATATATATATATATATATATATATATATATTTATAATATAACTTAGATGGTCTTGATACATACTCCTCCACTCTTCATTAAAACAGTAATTATTTTCCAAAATCAAATATTATTTTAATGTATAAAATTTACATTTTTATAATTTTTTTTTTGTTTATACATTTATCTCCACTTTATCTACACGTACAATAACTTATTTGACATTGTTTTGGAAATCCGGACATCTAATTGAACTTCTCGAATCTGGAACTGCCACTTTTAAGCTGCATGTCTTTAATCTTCGATTTAAACCTATCAGAAAATATAAAATATAATGAAAAGAAAATAATTATAGTTATAAATATTTAAAAAAATCATTTATTTAAAATAAAGCTAAAGTTGTACTATTCCAAAATTATAAATTATTATTTTACCTGATTTTGGTGGTTCCTTGCGGTCCCCACTTTTTGCATTTTTTTATATTTGCACCGTGTCATATAGTTTTCCTTTCGGTGGCAAATAATCCCTTGCTATAAAATAGGTGGTCAGAAAAAAAATAAATAAAATTAATTGTTTCACTATATTTTTTTCTGACAGTTCTAGGTTTAAATGAAACAATCTGATATATATATATATATATATATATATATATATATATATATATATATATATATATATATATATATACATATATTACATGTGCATTCATATTTTAATATATATATATATATATATATATATATATATATATATATATATATACATATATAAATGATCGAACGATAGAGAACCACATTTACCACATGTAACTTTCCATTTCACAAAACCAATATTATCACTTAATTTGGGTTTTATATTGTATAACCTTTGTATATATATTTACCTGTAATTGGTATTATAAAAAAACGCAGCACACGGTATTTTATTGATTTAAATTTGCACTATGAAATTAATGTTTTTTTTTATATCACTTTTTTTATTTTTTGTTTGAAGAACGTAAGAATTGATCTAAATTTCAAAATAAAATGAAGCTGCATATATTTGCAGCTCATTTTAGCTGTGAAATAATTTGGATCTTAAGCGTCGAGAGAGAAAAAAGATACAAATTAAGTACATATGAACAATGCCTATAGTAGAATTAACTTTTGTGCATAACTTAATTTTACTTAAGTTTAGTTTAGTTTTACCAATGCAAGTTTATTAAAGATTTATATAAACTAGCTATTAGTCGTTTTAGCTAAAGGACTAAGTAAAAGCAAACTTTGCAAAGTTCAATTTACCTATACCCATTGCTAGGTAATTATATTATTTTCTGGAAAAATTAACAAGTTTGCATTGGTTAACTTTAACTATTACTACTAAGTTAATTTCTGTATATTATGCGTGTTGTTTGTTTTTGAGTTACATATTAATTTATAAATCTCAAAAATAGTAGTCAGATATAACTAAGCCTATAAGTTAAGTTAACTTACAAAGCACAGTTTTGTTTATTTAATAGAACATCATGACTTTGCTAACGAAATAACAGATTTTGTAAGGATTTATTTGTAAAAAACTATAACAAATGAAATGGCATGAGTAATATGCATCATATGCATTATCTCATTTCAAAAAGTATATTACATGTGCATTCATATTTTAATAAAAGTAACATATCACTTTTGTATAGCTAAAGAACAAAAATTAACTAAGCCAATTTTGTATTATCAAACATGCAACGTTAAAATTAACCACAGCTTTTTAAAACAAAATTGACAAAAACGTTGGTTAAAACAACTAAAACGACTTAAACTAGCTTTAGTTAGTATATATTTTTTTCAGTGTAATGATAAAATCCACTCCTAGCCCATTACAAACGCATAAACCGTAATTTAAAGATAATTGAAACCCACAAAATTTTTAGCCATATTTTCCTAAAAATGTAAGGCTATAGACTATCTACATTTGGATTTTTTTATAGAAAAAAAAATTTTTTTTTAATGGTGTTCTGGCTCTCTAGGATCCTCTAGACTGCACTATTTAATGATAAAATCCACTCCTAGCCCATTACAAACGCATAAACCGTAATTTAAAGATAATTGAAACCCAAAAAATTTTTAGCCATATTTTCCTAAAAATGTAAGGCTATAGACTATCTACATTTGGATTTTTTTTATAGAAAAAAAAATTTTTTTTTAATGGTGTTCTGGCTCTCTAGGATCCTCTAGACTGCACTATTTAATGATAAAATCCACTCCTAGCCCATTTCAAATGCATAAACCGTAATTTAAAGATAATTGAAACCCAAAAAATTTTTAGCCATATTTTCCTAAAAATGTAAGGCTATAGACTATCTAAATTTGGATTTTTTTAATAGAAAAAAAATTTTTTTTTTAATGGTGTTCTGGCTCTCTAGGATCCTCTAGACTGCACTATTTAATGATAAAATCCACTCCTAGCCCATTTCAAATGCATAAACCGTAATTTAAAGACAATTGAAACCCAAAAAATTTTTAGCCATATTTTCCTAAAAATGTAAGGCTATAGACTATCTAAATTTGGATTTTTTTTATAGAAAAAAAAATTTTAATGGTGTTCTGGCTCTCTAGGATCCTCTAGACTGCACTATTTAATGATAAAATCCACTCCTGGCCCATTACAAACGCATAAATTATCATTTAAAGACAATTGAAACCCAAAAATTTTTAGCCATATTTTCCTAAAAATGTAAGGCTATAGACTATTTAAATTTGGATTTTTTTTATAGAAAAAAAAATTTAATGGTGTTCTGGCTCTCTGGGATCCTCTAGACTGCACTATTTAATGATAAAATCCACTCCTAGCCCATTTCAAATGCATAAACCGTAATTTAAAGACAATTGAAACCCAAAAAATTTTTAGCCATATTTTCCTAAAAATGTAAGGCTATAGACTATCTACATTTGGATTTTTTTTATAGAAAAAAAAATTTTTTTTAATGGTGTTCTGGCTCTGTGGGATCCTCTAGACTGCACTATTTAATGATAAAATCCACTCCTAGCCCATTTCAAACGTATAAACCGTAATTTAAAGACAATTGAAACCCAAAAAATTTTTAGCCATATTTTCCTAAAAATGTAAGGCTATAGACTATCTACATTTGGATTTTTTTATAGAAAAAAAAATTTTAATGGTGTTCTGGCTCTCTAGGATCCTCTAGACTGCACTATTTAATGATAAAATCCACTCCTGGCCCATTACAAACGCATAAATTATCATTTAAAGACAATTGAAACCCAAAAAATTTTTAGCCATATTTTCCTAAAAATGTAAGGCTATAGACTATCTAAATTTGGATTTTTTTTATAGAAAAAAAAATTTAATGGTGTTCTGGCTCTCTGGGATCCTCTAGACTGCACTATTTAATGATAAAATCCACTCCTAGCCCATTTCAAACGTATAAACCGTAATTTAAAGACAATTGAAACCCAAAAAATTTTTAGCCATATTTTCCTAAAAATGTAAGGCTATAGACTATCTACATTTGGATTTTTTTATAGAAAAAAAATTTTTAATGGTGTTCTGGCTCTCTAGGATCCTCTAGACTGCACTATTTAATGATAAAATCCACTCCTGGCCCATTACAAACGCATAAATTATCATTTAAAGACAATTGAAACCCAAAAAAATTTAGCCATATTTTCCTAAAAATGTAAGGCTATAGACTATCTAAATTTGGATTTTTTTTATAGAAAAAAATTTTTTTTTAATGGTGTTCTGGCTCTCTAGGATCCTCTAGACTTCACTATTTAATGATAAAATTAACTCCTAGCCCATTACAAACGCATAAACCGTAATTTAAAGACAATTGAAACCCAAAAAATTTTTAGCCATATTTTCCTAAAAATGTAAGGCTATAGACTATCTAAATTTGGATTTTTTTTATAGAAAAAAAAATTTAATGGTGTTCTGGCTCTCTGGGATCCTCTAGACTGCACTATTTAATGATAAAATCCACTCCTAGCCCATTTCAAACGTATAAACCGTAATTTAAAGACAATTGAAACCCAAAAAATTTTTAGCCATATTTTCCTAAAAATGTAAGGCTATAGACTATCTACATTTGGATTTTTTTATAGAAAAAAAAATTTTAATGGTGTTCTGGCTCTCTAGGATCCTCTAGACTGCACTATTTAATGATAAAATCCACTCCTGGCCCATTATAAACGCATAAATTATCATTTAAAGACAATTGAAACCCAAAAATTTTTAGCCATATTTTCCTAAAAATGTAAGGCTATAGACTATCTAAATTTGGATTTTTTTATAGAAAAAAAAATTTAATGGTGTTCTGGCTCTCTGGGATCCTCTAGACTGCACTATTTAATGATAAAATCCACTCCTAGCCCATTTCAAACGTATAAACCGTAATTTAAAGACAATTGAAACCCAAAAAATTTTTAGCCATATTTTCCTAAAAATGTAAGGCTATAGACTATCTAAATTTGGATTTTTTTTATAGAAAAAAAAATTTTAATGGTGTTCTGGCTCTCTAGGATCCTCTAGACTGCACTATTTAATGATAAAATCCACTCCTGGCCCATTACAAACGCATAAATTATCATTTAAAGACAATTGAAACCCAAAAATTTTTAGCCATATTTTCCTAAAAATGTAAGGCTATAGACTATCTAAATTTGGATTTTTTTTATAGAAAAAAAAATTTAATGGTGTTCTGGCTCTCTGGGATCCTCTAGACTGCACTATTTAATGATAAAATCCACTCCTAGCCCATTACAAACGCATAAACCTTAATTTAAAGACAATTGAAACCCAAAAAATTTGTAGCCATATTTTCCTAAAAATGTAAGGCTATAGACTATCTAAATTTGGATTTTTTTTATAGAAAAAAAAATTTAATGGTGTTCTGGCTCTCTGGGATCCTCTAGACTGCACTATTTAATGATAAAATCCACTCCTAGCCCATTTTAAACGTATAAACCGTAATTTAAAGACAATTGAAACCCAAAAAATTTTTAGACATATTTTCCTAAAAATGTAAGGCTATAGACTATCTACATTTGGATTTTTTTATAGAAAAAAATTTTTTAATGGTGTTCTGGCTCTCTAGGATCCTCTAGACTGCACTATTTAATGATAAAATCCACTCCTGGCCCATTACAAACGCATAAATTATAATTTAAAGACAATTGAAACCCAAAAATTTTTAGCCATATTTTCCTAAAAATGTAAGGCTATAGACTATCTAAATTTGGATTTTTTTTATAGAAAAAAAAATTTAATGGTGTTCTGGCTCTCTGGGATCCTCTAGACTGCACTATTTAATGATAAAATCCACTCCTAGCCCATTTTAAACGTATAAACCGTAATTTAAAGACAATTGAAACCCAAAAAATTTTTAGCCATATTTTCCTAAAAATGTAAGGCTATAGACTATCTAAATTTGGATTTTTTTTATAGAAAAAAAAATTTAATGGTGTTCTGGCTCTCTGGGATCCTCTAGACTGCACTATTTAATGATAAAATCCACTCCTAGCCCATTTTAAACGTATAAACCGTAATTTAAAGACAATTGTAACCCAAAAAATTTTTAGTCATATTTTCCTAAAAATGTAAGGCTATAGACTATCTACATTTGGATTTTTTTATAGAAAAAAAATTTTAATGGTGTTCTGGCTCTCTAGGATTCTCTAGACTGCACTATTTAATGATAAAATCCACTCCTGGCCCATTACAAACGCATAAATTATCATTTAAAGACAATTGAAACCCAAAAATTTTTAGCCATATTTTCCTAAAAATGTAAGGCTATAGACTATCTAAATTTTGATTTTTTTTATAGAAAAAATTTTTTTTTTAATGGTGTTCTGGCTCTCTAGGATCCTCTAGACTGCACTATTTAATGATAAAATCCACTCCTAGCCCATTACAAACGCATAAACCGTAATTTAAAGACAATTGAAACCCAAAAAATTTTTAGCCATATTTTCCTAAAAATGTAAGGCTATAGACTATCTAAATTTGGATTTTTTTTATAGAAAAAAAAATTTAATGGTGTTCTGGCTCTCTAGGATCCTCTAGACTGCACTATTTAATGATAAAATCCACTCCTAGCCCATTACAAACGCATAAACCGTAATTTAAAGACAATTGAAACCCAAAAAATTTTTAGCCATATTTTCCTAAAAATGTAAGGCTATAGACTATCTAAATTTGGATTTTTTTTATAGAAAAAAAAATTTAATGGTGTTCTGGCTCTCTAGGATCCTCTAGACTGCACTATTTAATGATAAAATCCACTCCTAGCCCATTACAAACGCATAAACCGTAATTTAAAGACAATTGAAACCCAAAAAATGTTTAGCCATATTTTCCTAAAAATTTAAGGCTATAGACTATCTAAATTTGGATTTTTTTTATAGAAAAAAAATTTTTTTTAATGGTGTTCTGGCTCTCTAGGATCCTCTAGACTGCACTATTTAATGATAAAATCCACTCCTAGCCCATTACAAACGCATAAACCGTAATTTAAAGACAATTGAAACCCAAAAAATTTTTAGCCATATTTTCCTAAAAATGTAAGGCTATAGACTATCTAAATTTGGATTTTTTTTATAGAAAAAAATTTTTTTTTAATGGTGTTCTGGCTCTCTAGGATCCTCTAGACTGCACTATTTAATGATAAAATCCACTCCTTGCCCATTACAAACGCACAAACCGTAATTTAAAGACAATTGAAACCCAAAAAATTTTTAGCCATATTTTCCTAAAAATGTAAGGCTATAGACTATCTAAATTTGGATTTTTTTTTAGAAAAAAATTTTTTTTAATGGTGTTCTGGCTCTCTAGGATCCTCTAGACTTCACTATTTAATGATAAAATCCACTCCTAGCCCATTACAAACGCATAAACCATCATTTAAAGACAATTGAAACCCAAAAATTTTTAGCCATATTTTCCTAAAAATGTAAGGCTATAGACTATCTAAATTTGGATTTTTTTATTGAAAAAAAATTTTTTTTAATGGTGTTCTGGCTCTCTAGGATCCTCTAGACTGCACTATTTAATGATAAAATCCACTCCTAGCCCATTACAAACGCATAAATTATCATATAAAGACAATTGAAACCCAAAAATTTTTAGCCATATTTTTCTAAAAATGTAAGGCTATAGACTATCTAAATTTGGATTTTTTTTTAGAAAAAAAATTTTTTTTAATGGTGTTCTGGCTCTCTAGGATCCTCTAGACTGCACTATTTAATGATAAAATCTACTCCTAGCCCATTTCAAACGTATAAACCGTAATTTAAAGACAATTGAAACCCAAAAATTTTTAGCCATATTTTCCTAAAAATGTAAGGCTATAGACTATCTAAATTTGGATTTTTTTTATAGAAAAAAAATTTTTTTTAATGGTGTTCTGGCTCTCTAGGATCCTCTAGACTGCACTATTTAATGATAAAATCCACTCCTAGCCCATTACAAACGCATAAATTATCATTTAAAGACAATTGAAACCCAAAAATTTTTAGCCATATTTTCCTAAAAATGTAAGGCTATAGACTATCTAAATTTGGATTTTTTTTATAGAAAAAAAATTTTTTTTAATGGTGTTCTGGCTCTCTAGGATCCTCTAGACTGCACTATTTAATGATAAAATCCACTCCTAGCCCATTACAAACGCATAAACCATCATTTAAAGACAGTTGAAACCCAAAAATTTTTAGCCATATTTTCCTAAAAATGTAAGGCTATAGACTATCTAAATTTGGATTTTTTTTTTATAGAAAAAAAAATTTTTTTAATGGTGTTCTGGCTCTCTAGGATCCTCTAGACTTCACTATTTAATGATAAAATCCACTCCTAGCCCATTTCAAACGCATAAACCATAATTTAAAGACAATTGAAACCCAAAAATTTTTAGCCATATTTTCCTAAAAATGTAAGGCTATAGACTATCTAAATTTGGATTTTTTTATAGAAATTTTTTTTTTTTAATGGTGTTCTGGCTCTCTAGGATCCTCTAGACTTCACTATTTAATGATAAAATCCACTCCTAGCCCATTACAAACGCATAAACCGTAATTTAAAGACAATTGAAACCCAAAAAATGTTTAGCCATATTTTCCTAAAAATGTAAGGCTATAGACTATCTAAATTTGGATTTTTTTTATAGAAAAAAAAATTTAATGGTGTTCTGGCTCTCTGGGATCCTCTAGACTGCACTATTTAATGATAAAATCCACTCCTAGCCCATTTCAAACGTATAAACCGTAATTTAAAGACAATTGAAACCCAAAAAATTTTTAGCCATATTTTCCTAAAAATGTAAGGCTATAGACTATCTAAATTTGGATTTTTTTTATAGAAAAAAAAATTTTAATGGTGTTCTGGCTCTCTAGGATCCTCTAGACTGCACTATTTAATGATAAAATCCACTCCTGGCCCATTACAAACGCATAAATTATCATTTAAAGACAATTGAAACCCAAAAATGTTTAGCCATATTTTCCTAAAAATGTAAGGCTATAGACTATCTAAATTTGGATTTTTTTTATAGAAAAAAAAATTTAATGGTGTTCTGGCTCTCTGGGATCCTCTAGACTGCACTATTTAATGATAAAATCCACTCCTAGCCCATTTCAAACGTATAAACCGTAATTTAAAGACAATTGAAACCCAAAAAATTTTTAGCCATATTTTCCTAAAAATGTAAGGCTATAGACTATCTAAATTTGGATTTTTTTTATAGAAAAAAAAATTTTAATGGTGTTCTGGCTCTCTAGGATCCTCTAGACTGCACTATTTAATGATAAAATCCACTCCTGGCCCATTACAAACGCATAAATTATCATTTAAAGACAATTGAAACCCAAAAAATTTGTAGCCATATTTTCCTAAAAATGTAAGGCTATAGACTATCTAAATTTGGATTTTTTTTATAGAAAAAAAAATTTAATGGTGTTCTGGCTCTCTGGGATCCTCTAGACTGCACTATTTAATGATAATATCCACTCCTAGCCCATTTTAAACGTATAAACCGTAATTTAAAGACAATTGAAACCCAAAAAATTTTTAGCCATATTTTCCTAAAAATGTAAGGCTATAGACTATCTACATTTGGATTTTTTTTATAGAAAAAAAAATTTTAATGGTGTTCTGGCTCTCTAGGATCCTCTAGACTGCACTATTTAATGATAAAATCCACTCCTAGCCCATTACAAACGCATAAATTATAATTTAAAGACAATTGAAACCCAAAAATTTTTAGCCATATTTTCCTAAAAATGTAAGGCTATAGACTATCTAAATTTGGATTTTTTTTATAGAAAAAAAATTTTTTTTAATGGTGTTCTGGCTCTCTAGGATCCTCTAGACTGCACTATTTAATGATAAAATCCACTCCTAGCCCATTACAAACGCATAAACCGTAATTTAAAGACAATTGAAACCCAAAAAATTTTTAGCCATATTTTCCTAAAAATGTAAGGCTATAGACTATCTAAATTTGGATTTTTTTTATAGAAAAAAAAATTTAATGGTGTTCTGGCTCTCTGGGATCCTCTAGACTGCACTATTTAATGATAAAATCCACTCCTAGCCCATTACAAACGCATAAACCGTAATTTAAAGACAATTGAAACCCAAAAAATTTTTAGCCATATTTTCCTAAAAATGTAAGGCTATAGACTATCTAAATTTGGATTTTTTTTATAGAAAAAAAAATTTAATGGTGTTCTGGCTCTCTAGGATCCTCTAGACTGCACTATTTAATGATAAAATCCACTCCTGGCCCATTACAAACGCATAAATTATCATTTAAAGACAATTGAAACCCAAAAATTTTTAGCCATATTTTCCTAAAAATGTAAGGCTATATACTATCTAAATTTGGATTTTTTTTATAGAAAAAAAAATTTAATGGTGTTCTGGCTCTCTGGGATCCTCTAGACTGCACTATTTAATGATAAAATCCACTCCTAGCCCATTACAAACGCATAAACCGTAATTTAAAGACAATTGAAACCCAAAAAATTTTTAGCCATATTTTCCTAAAAATGTAAGGCTATAGACTATCTAAATTTGGATTTTTTTTATAGAAAAAAATTTTTTTTTAATGGTGTTCTGGCTCTCCAGGATCCTCTAGACTGCACTATTTAATGATAAAATCCACTCCTAGCCCATTACAAACGCACAAACCGTAATTTAAAGACAATTGAAACCCAAAAAATTTTTAGCCATATTTTCCTAAAAATGTAAGGCTATAGACTATCTAAATTTGGATTTTTTTTTAGAAAAAAAATTTTTTTAATGGTGTTCTGGCTCTCTAGGATCCTCTAGACTTCACTATTTAATGATAAAATCCACTCCTAGCCCATTACAAACGCATAAACCATCATTTAAAGACAATTGAAACCCAAAAATTTTTAGCCATATTTTCCTAAAAATGTAAGGCTATAGACTATCTAAATTTGGATTTTTTTATTGAAAAAAAAATTTTTTTAATGGTGTTCTGGCTCTCTAGGATCCTCTAGACTTCACTATTTAATGATAAAATCCATTCCTAGCCCATTACAAACGCATAAACCATCATTTAAAGACAGTTGAAACCCAAAAATTTTTAGCCATATTTTCCTAAAAATGTAAGGCTATAAACTATCTAAATTTGGATTTTTTTTATAGAAATTTTTTTTTTTTTAATGGTGTTCTGGCTCTCTAGGATCCTCTAGACTGCACTATTTAATGATAAAATCCACTCCTAGCCCATTACAAACGCATAAACCATCATTTAAAGACAATTGAAACCCAAAAATTTTTAGCCATATTTTCCTAAAAATGTAAGGCTATAGACTATCTAAATTTGGATTTTTTTATTGAAAAAAAAATTTTTTTAATGGTGTTCTGGCTCTCTAGGATCCTCTAGACTTCACTATTTAATGATAAAATCCATTCCTAGCCCATTACAAACGCATAAACCATCATTTAAAGACAGTTGAAACCCAAAAATTTTTAGCCATATTTTCCTAAAAATGTAAGGCTATAAACTATCTAAATTTGGATTTTTTTTATAGAAATTTTTTTTTTTTTAATGGTGTTCTGGCTCTCTAGGATCCTCTAGACTGCACTATTTAATGATAAAATCCACTCCTAGCCCATTACAAACGCACAAACCGTAATTTAAAGACAATTGAAACCCAAAAAATTTTTAGCCATATTTTCCTAAAAATGTAAGGCTATAGACTATCTAAATTTGGATTTTTTTTTAGAAAAAAAATTTTTTTAATGGTGTTCTGGCTCTCTAGGATCCTCTAGACTTCACTATTTAATGATAAAATCCACTCCTAGCCCATTACAAACGCATAAACCATCATTTAAAGACAATTGAAACCCAAAAATTTTTAGCCATATTTTCCTAAAAATGTAAGGCTATAGACTATCTAAATTTGGATTTTTTTATTGAAAAAAAAATTTTTTTAATGGTGTTCTGGCTCTCTAGGATCCTCTAGACTTCACTATTTAATGATAAAATCCATTCCTAGCCCATTACAAACGCATAAACCATCATTTAAAGACAGTTGAAACCCAAAAATTTTTAGCCATATTTTCCTAAAAATGTAAGGCTATAAACTATCTAAATTTGGATTTTTTTTATAGAAATTTTTTTTTTTTTAATGGTGTTCTGGCTCTCTAGGATCCTCTAGACTGCACTATTTAATGATAAAATCCACTCCTAGCCCATTACAAACGCATAAACCATCATTTAAAGACAATTGAAACCCAAAAATTTTTAGCCATATTTTCCTAAAAATGTAAGGCTATAGACTATCTAAATTTGGATTTTTTTTATAGAAAAAAATTTTTTTTAATGGTGTTCTGGCTCTCTAGGATCCTCTAGACTGCACTATTTAATGATAAAATCCACTCCTAGCCCATTACAAACGCATAAACCATCATTTAAAGACAATTGAAACCCAAAAATTTTTAGCCATATTTTCCTAAAAATGTAAGGCTATAGACTATCTAAATTTGGTTTTTTTTTATAGAAAAAAAATTTTTTTTAATGGTGTTCTGGCTCTCTAGGATCCTCTAGACTGCACTATTTAATGATAAAATCCACTCCTAGCCCATTACAAACGCATAAACCATCATTTAAAGACAATTGAAACCCAAAAATTTATAGCCATATTTTCCTAAAAATGTAAGGCTATAGACTATCTAAATTTGGATTTTTTTTATAGAAAAAAATTTTTTTTAATGGTGTTCTGGCTCTCTAGGATCCTCTAGACTGCACTATTTAATGATAAAATCCACTCCTAGCCCATTACAAACGCATAAATTATCATTTAAAGACAATTGAAACCCAAAAATTTTTAGCCATATTTTCCTAAAAATGTAAGGCTATAAACTATCTAAATTTGGATTTTTTTTATAGAAAAAAAATTTTTTTTAATGGTGTTCTGGCTCTCTAGGATCCTCTAGACTGCACTATTTAATGATAAAATCCACTCCTAGCCCATTACAAACGCATAAACCATCATTTAAAGACAATTGAAACCCAAAAATTTTTAGCCATATTTTCCTAAAAATGTAAGGCTATAGACTATCTAAATTTGGTTTTTTTTTATAGAAAAAAAATTTTTTTTAATGGTGTTCTGGCTCTCTAGGATCCTCTAGACTGCACTATTTAATGATAAAATCCACTCCTAGCCCATTACAAACGCATAAACCATCATTTAAAGACAATTGAAACCCAAAAATTTATAGCCATATTTTCCTAAAAATGTAAGGCTATAGACTATCTAAATTTGGATTTTTTTTATAGAAAAAAATTTTTTTTAATGGTGTTCTGGCTCTCTAGGATCCTCTAGACTGCACTATTTAATGATAAAATCCACTCCTAGCCCATTACAAACGCATAAACCATCATTTAAAGACAATTGAAACCCAAAAATTTTTAGCCATATTTTCCTAAAAATGTAAGGCTATAGACTATCTAAATTTGGATTTTTTTATAGAAAAAAAAATTTAATGGTGTTCTGGCTCTCTAGGATCCTCTAGACTGCACTATTTAATGATAAAATCCACTCCTAGCACATTACAAACGCATAAACCATCATTTAAAGACAATTGAAACCCAAAAATGTTTAGCCATATTTTCCTAAAAATGTAAGGCTATAGACTATCTAAATTTGGATTTTTTTTATAGAAAAAAAAATTTAATGGTGTTCTGGCTCTCTAGGATCCTCTAGACTTCACTATTTAATGATAAAATCCACTCCTAGCCCATTACAAACGCATAAACCATCATTTAAAGACAATTGAAACCCAAAAATTTTTAGCCATATTTTCCTAAAAATGTAAGGCTATAGACTATCTAAATTTGGATTTTTTTATAGAAAAAAAATTTTTTTAATGGTGTTCTGGCTCTCTAGGATCCTCTAGACTGCACTATTTAATGATAAAATCCACTCCTAGCCCATTACAAACGCATAAACCGTAATTTAAAGACAATTGAAACCCAAAAAATTTTTAGCCATATTTTCCTAAAAGTGTAAGGCTATAGACTATCTAAATTGTGATTTTTTTTATAGAAAATAAAAATTTTAATGGTGTTCTGGCTCTCTAGGATCCTCTAGACTTCACTATTTAATGATAAAATCCACTCCTAGCCCATTACAAACGCATAAACCATCATTTAAAGACAATTGAAACCCAAAAATTTTTAGCCATATTTTCCTAAAAATGTAAGGCTATAGACTATCTAAATTTGGATTTTTTTTATAGAAAAAAAAATTTTATGGTGTTCTGGCTCTCTAGGATCCTCTAGACTTCACTATTTAATGATAAAATCCACTCCTAGCCCATTACAAACGCATAAACCATCATTTAAAGACAATTGAAACCCAAAAATTTTTAGCCATATTTTCCTAAAAATGTAAGGCTATAGACTATCTAAATTTGGATTTTTTTATAGAAAAAAAATTTTTTTTAATGGTGTTCTGGCTCTCTAGGATCCTCTAGACTGCACTATTTAATGATAAAATCCACTCCTAGCCCATTACAAACGCATAAACCGTAATTTAAAGACAATTGAAACCCAAAAAATTTTTAGCCATATTTTCCTAAAAATGTAAGGCTATAGACTATCTAAATTTGGATTTTTTTTATAGAAAAAAAAATTTAATGGTGTTCTGGCTCTCTGGGATCCTCTAGACTGCACTATTTAATGATAAAATCCACTCCTAGCCCATTACAAACGCATAAACCATCATTTAAAGACAATTGAAACCCAAAAATTTATAGCCATATTTTCCTAAAAATGTAAGGCTATAGACTATCTAAATTTGGATTTTTTTTATAGAAAAAAATTTTTTTTAATGGTGTTCTGGCTCTCTAGGATCCTCTAGACTGCACTATTTAATGATAAAATCCACTCCTAGCCCATTACAAACGCATAAACCATCATTTAAAGACAATTGAAACCCAAACATTTTTAGCCATATTTTCCTAAAAATGTAAGGCTATAGACTATCTAAATTTGGATTTTTTTATAGAAATTTTTTTTTTTTAATGGTGTTCTGGCTCTCTAGGATCCTCTAGACTGCACTATTTAATGATAAAATCCACTCCTAGCCCATTACAAACGCATAAACCATCATTTAAAGACAATTGAAACCCAAAAATTTTTAGCCATATTTTCCTAAAAATGTAAGGCTATAGACTATCTAAATTTGGATTTTTTTATAGAAAAAAAAATTTAATGGTGTTCTGGCTCTCTAGGATCCTCTAGACTGCACTATTTAATGATAAAATCCACTCCTAGCACATTACAAACGCATAAACCATCATTTAAAGACAATTGAAACCCAAAAATGTTTAGCCATATTTTCCTAAAAATGTAAGGCTATAGACTATCTAAATTTGGATTTTTTTTATAGAAAAAAAAATTTAATGGTGTTCTGGCTCTCTAGGATCCTCTAGACTTCACTATTTAATGATAAAATCCACTCCTAGCCCATTACAAACGCATAAACCATCATTTAAAGACAATTGAAACCCAAAAATTTTTAGCCATATTTTCCTAAAAATGTAAGGCTATAGACTATCTAAATTTGGATTTTTTTATAGAAAAAAAATTTTTTTAATGGTGTTCTGGCTCTCTAGGATCCTCTAGACTGCACTATTTAATGATAAAATCCACTCCTAGCCCATTACAAACGCATAAACCGTAATTTAAAGACAATTGAAACCCAAAAAATTTTTAGCCATATTTTCCTAAAAGTGTAAGGCTATAGACTATCTAAATTGTGATTTTTTTTATAGAAAATAAAAATTTTAATGGTGTTCTGGCTCTCTAGGATCCTCTAGACTTCCTATTTAATGATAAAATCCACTCCTAGCCCATTACAAACGCATAAACCATCATTTAAAGACAATTGAAACCCAAAAATTTTTAGCCATATTTTCCTAAAAATGTAAGGCTATAGACTATCTAAATTTGGATTTTTTTTATAGAAAAAAAAATTTTATGGTGTTCTGGCTCTCTAGGATCCTCTAGACTTCACTATTTAATGATAAAATCCACTCCTAGCCCATTACAAACGCATAAACCATCATTTAAAGACAATTGAAACCCAAAAATTTTTAGCCATATTTTCCTAAAAATGTAAGGCTATAGACTATCTAAATTTGGATTTTTTTATAGAAAAAAAATTTTTTTTAATGGTGTTCTGGCTCTCTAGGATCCTCTAGACTGCACTATTTAATGATAAAATCCACTCCTAGCCCATTACAAACGCATAAACCGTAATTTAAAGACAATTGAAACCCAAAAAATTTTTAGCCATATTTTCCTAAAAATGTAAGGCTATAGACTATCTAAATTTGGATTTTTTTTATAGAAAAAAAAATTTAATGGTGTTCTGGCTCTCTGGGATCCTCTAGACTGCACTATTTAATGATAAAATCCACTCCTAGCCCATTACAAACGCATAAACCGTAATTTAAAGACAATTGAAACCCAAAAAATTTTTAGCCATATTTTCCTAAAAATGTAAGGCTATAGACTATCTAAATTTGGATTTTTTTTTAGAAAAAAAATTTTTTTTAATGGTGTTCTGGCTCTCTAGGATCCTCTAGACTGCACTATTTAATGATAAAATCTACTCCTAGCCCATTTCAAACGTATAAACCGTAATTTAAAGACAATTGAAACCCAAAAATTTTTAGCCATATTTTCCTAAAAATGTAAGGCTATAGACTATCTAAATTTGGATTTTTTTTATAGAAAAAAAAATTTTTTTAATGGTGTTCTGGCTCTCTAGGATCCTCTAGACTGCACTATTTAATGATAAAATCCACTCCTAGCCCATTTCAAACGCATAAATTATCATTTAAAGACAATTGAAACCCAAAAATTTTTAGCCATATTTTCCTAAAAATGTAAGGCTATAGACTATCTAAATTTGGATTTTTTTTATAGAAAATAAAAATTTTAATGGTGTTCTGGCTCTCTAGGATCCTCTAGACTGCACTATTTAATGATAAAATCCACTCCTAGCCCATTACAAACGCATAAACCATCATTTAAAGACAATTGAAACCCAAAAATTTTTAGCCATATTTTCCTAAAAATGTAAGGCTATAGACTATCTAAATTTGGATTTTTTTTATAGAAAATAAAAATTTTAATGGTGTTCTGGCTCTCTAGGATCCTCTAGGCTTCACTATTTAATGATAAAATCCACTCCTAGCCCATTACAAACGCATAAACCATCATTTAAAGACAATTGAAACCCAAAAATTTTTAGCCATATTTTCCTAAAAATGTAAGGCTATAGACTATCTAAATTTGGTTTTTTTATAGAAAAAAAATTTTTTTTAATGGTGTTCTGGCTCTCTAGGATCCTCTAGACTGCACTATTTAATGATAAAATCCACTCCTAGCCCATTTCAAACGTATAAACCGTAATTTAAAGACAATTGAAACCCAAAAAATTTTTAGCCATATTTTCCTAAAAGTGTAAGGCTATAGACTATCTAAATTGTGATTTTTTTTATAGAAAATAAAAATTTTAATGGTGTTCTGGCTCTCTAGGATCCTCTAGACTTCACTATTTAATGATAAAATCCACTCCTAGCCCATTACAAACGCATAAACCATCATTTAAAGACAATTGAAACCCAAAATTTTTTAGCCATATTTTCCTAAAAATGTAAGGCTATAGACTATCTAAATTTGGATTTTTTTTATAGAAAAAAAAATTTAATGGTGTTCTGGCTCTCTAGGATCCTCTAGACTTCACTATTTAATGATAAAATCCACTCCTAGCCCATTACAAACGCATAAACCATCATTTAAAGACAATTGAAACCCAAAAATTTTTAGCCATATTTTCCTAAAAATGTAAGGCTATAGACTATCTAAATTTGGATTTTTTTATAGAAAAAAAATTTTTTTAATGGTGTTCTGGCTCTCTAGGATCCTCTAGACTGCACTATTTAATGATAAAATCCACTCCTAGCCCATTACAAACGCATAAACCGTAATTTAAAGACAATTGAAACCCAAAAAATTTTTAGCCATATAAAAAAAATTTTTTGTAATGGTGTTCTGGCTCTCTAGGATCCTCTAGGCTTCACTATTTAATGATAAAATCCACTCCTAGCCCATTACAAACGCATAAACCATCATTTAAAGACAATTGAAACCCAAAAATTTTTAGCCATATTTTCCTAAAAATGTAAGGCTATAGACTATCTAAATTTGGTTTTTTTATAGAAAAAAAATTTTTTTTAATGGTGTTCTGGCTCTCTAGGATCCTCTAGACTGCACTATTTAATGATAAAATCCACTCCTAGCCCATTTCAAACGTATAAACCGTAATTTAAAGACAATTGAAACCCAAAAAATTTTTAGCCATATTTTCCTAAAAGTGTAAGGCTATAGACTATCTAAATTGTGATTTTTTTTATAGAAAATAAAAATTTTAATGGTGTTCTGGCTCTCTAGGATCCTCTAGACTTCACTATTTAATGATAAAATCCACTCCTAGCCCATTACAAACGCATAAACCATCATTTAAAGACAATTGAAACCCAAAAATTTTTAGCCATATTTTCCTAAAAATGTAAGGCTATAGACTATCTAAATTTGGATTTTTTTTATAGAAAAAAAAATTTAATGGTGTTCTGGCTCTCTAGGATCCTCTAGACTTCACTATTTAATGATAAAATCCACTCCTAGCCCATTACAAACGCATAAACCATCATTTAAAGACAATTGAAACCCAAAAATTTTTAGCCATATTTTCCTAAAAATGTAAGGCTATAGACTATCTAAATTTGGATTTTTTTATAGAAAAAAAATTTTTTTTAATGGTGTTCTGGCTCTCTAGGATCCTCTAGACTGCACTATTTAATGATAAAATCCACTCCTAGCCCATTACAAACGCATAAACCGTAATTTAAAGACAATTGAAACCCAAAAAATTTTTAGCCATATTTTCCTAAAAATGTAAGGCTATAGACTATCTAAATTTGGATTTTTTTTATAGAAAAAAAAATTTAATGGTGTTCTGGCTCTCTGGGATCCTCTAGACTGCACTATTTAATGATAAAATCCACTCCTAGCCCATTACAAACGCATAAGCCGTAATTTAAAGACAATTGAAACCCAAAAAATTTTTAGCCATATTTTCCTAAAAATGTAAGGCTATAGACTATCTAAATTTGGATTTTTTTTTAGAAAAAAAATTTTTTTTAATGGTGTTCTGGCTCTCTAGGATCCTCTAGACTGCACTATTTAATGATAAAATCTACTCCTAGCCCATTTCAAACGTATAAACCGTAATTTAAAGACAATTGAAACCCAAAAATTTTTAGCCATATTTTCCTAAAAATGTAAGGCTATAGACTATCTAAATTGTGATTTTTTTATAGAAAATAAAAATTTTAATGGTGTTCTGGCTCTCTAGGATCCTCTAGACTTCACTATTTAATGATAAAATCCACTCCTAGCCCATTACAAACGCATAAACCATCATTTAAAGACAATTGAAACCCAAAAATTTTTAGCCATATTTTCCTAAAAATGTAAGGCTATAGACTATCTAAATTTGGATTTTTTTTAGAAAAAAAATTTTTTTTAATGGTGTTCTGGCTCTCTAGGATCCTCTAGACTGCACTATTTAATGATAAAATCCACTCCTAGCCCATTTCAAACGTATAAACCGTAATTTAAAGACAATTGAAACCCAAAAAATTTTTAGCCATATTTTCCTAAAAGTGTAAGGCTATAGACTATCTAAATTGTGATTTTTTTATAGAAAATAAAAATTTTAATGGTGTTCTGGCTCTCTGGGATCCTCTAGACTGCACTATTTAATGATAAAATCCACTCCTAGCCCATTTCAAACGCATAAACCATAATTTAAAGACAATTGAAACCCAAAAATGTTTAGCCATATTTTCCTAAAAATGTAAGGCTATAGACTATCTAAATTTGGATTTTTTTATAGAAAAAAAATTTTTTTAATGGTGTTCTGGCTCTCTAGGATCCTCTAGACTGCACTATTTAATGATAAAATCCAATCCTAGCCCATTTCAAACGCATAAACCATAATTTAAAGACAATTGAAACCCAAAAATTTTTAGCCATATTTTCCTAAAAATTTAAGGCTATAGACTATCTAAATTTGGATTTTTTTTATAGAAAAAAAATTTTTTTTAATGGTGTTCTGGCTCTCTAGGATCCTCTAGACTTCACTGTTGAATGATAAAATCCACTCCTAGCCCATTACAAACGCATAAACCATCATTTAAAGACAATTGAAACCCAAAAATTTTTAGCCATATTTTCCTAAAAATGTAAGGCTATAGACTATCTAAATTTGGATTTTTTTTATAGAAAAAAAAATTTTTTTAATGGTGTTCTGGCTCTCTAGGATCCTCTAGACTTCACTATTTAATGATAAAATCCACTCCTAGCCCATTACAAACGCATAAACCATCATTTAAAGACAATTGAAACCCAAAAATTTTTAGCCATATTTTCCTAAAAATGTAAGGCTATAGACTATCTAAATTTGGATTTTTTTATAGAAAAAAAATTTTTTTTAATGGTGTTCTGGCTCTCTAGGATCCTCTAGACTTCACTATTTAATGATAAAATCCACTCCTAGCCCATTTCAAACGCATAAACCATAATTTAAAGACAAATGAAACCCAAAAATTTTTAGCCATATTTTCCTAAAAATGTAAGGCTATAGACTATCTAAATTTGGATTTTTTTATAGAAAAAAAATTTTTTTTAATGGTGTTCTGGCACTCTAGGATCCTCTAGACTTCACTATTTAATGATAAAATCCACTCCTAGCCCATTACAAACGCATAAACCATCATTTAAAGACAATTGAAACCCAAAAATTTTTAGCCATATTTTCCTAAAAATGTAAGGCTATAGACTATCTAAATTTGGATTTTTTTTATAGAAAAAATTTTTTTTTTAATGGTGTTCTGGCTCTCTAGGATCCTCTAGACTGCACTATTTAATGATAAAATCCACTCCTAGCCCATTTCAAATGCATAAACCATAATTTAAAGACAATTGAAACCCAAAAATGTTTAGCCATATTTTCCTAAAAATGTAAGGCTATAAACTATCTAAATTTGGATTTTTTTATAGAAAATTTTTTTTTTTTAATGGTGTTCTGGCTCTCTAGGATCCTCTAGACTTCACTATTTAATGATAAAATCCACTCCTAGCCCATTACAAACGCATAAACCATCATTTAAAGACAATTGAAACCCAAAAATTTTTAGCCATATTTTCCTAAAAATGTAAGGCTATAGACTATCTAAATTTGGATTTTTTTATAGAAAAAAAAATTTTTTTTAATGGTGTTCTGGCTCTCTAGGATCCTCTAGACTTCACTATTTAATGATAAAATCCACTCCTAGCCCATTTCAAACGCATAAACCATAATTTAAAGACAATTGAAACCCAAAAATTTTTAGCCATATTTTCCTAAAAATGTAAGGCTATAGACTATCTAAATTTGGATTTTTTTTATAGAAAAAAAAATTTTTTTAATGGTGTTCTGGCTCTCTAGGATCCTCTAGATCCTAGAGAGCCAGAACACCATTAAAAAAAACTCTTCTCACTATTTAATGATAAAATCCACTCCTAGCCCATTACAAACGCATAAACCATCATTTAAAGACAATTGAAACCCAAAAATTTTTAGCCATATTTTCCTAAAAATGTAAGTCTATAGACTATCTAAATTTGGATTTTTTTTATAGAAAAAAAAATTTTTTTAATGGTGTTCTGGCTCTCTAGGATCCTCTAGACTGCACTATTTAATGATAAAATCCACTCCTAGCCCATTACAAACGCATAAACCATCATTTAAAGACAATTGAAACCCAAAAATTTTTAGCCATATTTTCCTAAAAATTTAAGGCTATAGACTATCTAAATTTGGATTTTTTTATAGAAAAAAAATTTTTTTTAATGGTGTTCTGGCTCTCTAGGATCCTCTAGACTTCACTATTTAATGATAAAATCCACTCCTAGCCCATTTCAAACGCATAAACCATAATTTAAAGACAATTGAAACCCAAAAATTTTTAGCCATATTTTCCTAAAAATGTAAGGCTATAGACTATCTAAATTTGGATTTTTTTATAGAAAAAAAATTTTTTTTAATGGTGTTCTGGCTCTCTAGGATCCTCTAGACTTCACTATTTAATGATAAAATCCACTCCTAGCCCATTACAATGGCATAAACCATCATTTAAAGACAATTGAAACCCAAAAATTTTTAGCCATATTTTCCTAAAAATGTAAGGCTATAGACTATCTAAATTTGGATTTTTTTTATAGAAAAAAAAATTTAATGGTGTTCTGGCTCTCTGGGATCCTCTAGACTGCACTATTTAATGATAAAATCCACTCCTAGCCCATTACAAACGCATAAACCATCATTTAAAGACAATTGAAACCCAAAAATTTTTAGCCATATTTTCCTAAAAATGTAAGGCTATAGACTATCTAAATTTGGATTTTTTTATAGAAAAAAATTTTTTTTTAATGGTGTTCTGGCTCTCTAGGATCCTCTAGACTGCACTATTTAATGATCAAATCCACTCCTAGCCCATTTCAAACGCATAAACCATAATTTAAAGACAATTGAAACCCAAAAATGTTTAGCCATATTTTCCTAAAAATGTAAGGCTATAGACTATCTAAATTTAGATTTTTTTTATAGAAAAAAAATTTTTTTTAATGGTGTTCTGGCTCTCTAGGATCCTCTAGACTTCACTATTTAATGATAAAATCCACTCCTAGCCCATTTCAAACGCATAAACCATAATTTAAAGACAATTGAAACCCAAAAATTTTTAGCCATATTTTCCTAAAAATGTAAGGCTATAGACTATCTAAATTTGGATTTTTTTTATAGAAAAAAAAATTTTTTTAATGGTGTTCTGGCTCTCTAGGATCCTCTAGATCCTAGAGAGCCAGAACACCATTAAAAAAAACTCTTCTCACTATTTAATGATAAAATCCACTCCTAGCCCATTACAAACGCATAAACCATCATTTAAAGACAATTGAAACCCAAAAATTTTTAGCCATATTTTCCTAAAAATGTAAGGCTATAGACTATCTAAATTTGGATTTTTTTTATAGAAAAAAAATTTTTTTTAATGGTGTTCTGGCTCTCTAGGATCCTCTAGACTTCACTATTTAATGATAAAATCCACTCCTAGCCCATTACAAACGCATAAACCATAATTTAAAGACAATTGAAACCCAAAAATTTTTAGCCATATTTTCCTAAAAATGTAAGGCTATAGACTATCTAAATTTGGATTTTTTTTATAGAAAAAAAAATTTAATGGTGTTCTGGCTCTCTAGGATCCTCTAGACTGCACTATTTAATGATAAAATCCACTCCTAGCCCATTTCAAACGCATAAACCATCATTTAAAGACAATTGAAACCCAAAAATTTTTAGCCATATTTTCCTAAAAATGTAAGGCTATAGACTATCTAAATTTGGATTTTTTTATAGAAAAAAATTTTTTTTTAATGGTGTTCTGGCTCTCTAGGATCCTCTAGACTGCACTTTTTAATGATAAAATCCACTCCTAGCCCATTTCAAACGCATAAACCGTCATTTAAAGACAATTGAAACCCAAAAATTTTTAGCCATATTTTCCTAAAAATGTAAGGCTATAGACTATCTAAATTTGGATTTTTTTTATAGAAAAAAAATTTTTTTTAATGGTGTTCTGGCTCTCTAGGATCCTCTAGACTGCACTATTTAATGATAAAATCCACTCCTAGCCCATTTCAAACGCATAAACCATAATTTAAAGACAATTGAAACCCAAAAATGTTTAGCCATATTTTCCTAAAAATGTAAGGCTATAGACTATCTAAATTTGGATTTTTTTTATAGAAAAAAAATTTTTTTTAATGGTGTTCTGGCTCTCTAGGATCCTCTAGACTGCACTATTTAATGATAAAATCCACTCCTAGCCCATTTCAAACGCATAAACCATAATTTAAAGACAATTGAAACCCAAAAAATTTTAGCCATATTTTCCTAAAAATGTAAGGCTATAGACTATCTAAATTTGGATTTTTTTTATAGAAAATTTTTTTTTTTAATGGTGTTCTGGCTCTCTAGGATCCTCTAGACTTCACTATTTAATGATAAAATCCACTCCTAGCCCATTACAAACGCATAAACCATCATTTAAAGACAATTGAAACCCAAAAATTTTTAGCCATATTTTCCTAAAAATGTAAGGCTATAGACTATCTAAATTTGGATTTTTTTTATAGAAAAAAAATTTTTTTAATGGTGTTCTGGCTCTCTAGGATCCTCTAGACTGCACTATTTAATGATAAAATCCACTCCTAGCCCATTTCAAACGCATAAACCATAATTTAAAGACAATTGAAACCCAAAAATTTTTAGCCATATTTTCCTAAAAATGTAAGGCTATAGACTATCTAAATTTGGATTTTTTTATAGAAAAAAATTTTTTTTTAATGGTGTTCTGGCTCTCTAGGATCCTCTAGACTGCACTTTTTAATGATAAAATCCACTCCTAGCCCATTTCAAACGCATAAACCGTCATTTAAAGACAATTGAAACCCAAAAATTTTTAGCCATATTTTCCTAAAAATGTAAGGCTATAGACTATCTAAATTTGGATTTTTTTTATAGAAAAAAAATTTTTTTTAATGGTGTTCTGGCTCTCTAGGATCCTCTAGACTGCACTATTTAATGATAAAATCCACTCCTAGCCCATTTCAAACGCATAAACCATAATTTAAAGACAATTGAAACCCAAAAATGTTTAGCCATATTTTCCTAAAAATGTAAGGCTATAGACTATCTAAATTTGGATTTTTTTTATAGAAAAAAAAATTTTAAAATGGTGTTCTGGCTCTCTAGGATCCTCTAGACTTCACTATTTAATGATAAAATCCACTCCTAGCCCATTACAAACGCATAAACCATCATTTAAAGACAATTGAAACCCAAAAATTTTTAGCCATATTTTCCTAAAAATGTAAGGCTATAGACTATCTAAATTTGGATTTTTTTTATAGAAAAAAAAATTTAATGGTGTTCTGGCTCTCTGGGATCCTCTAGACTGCACTATTTAATGATAAAATCCACTCCTAGCCCATTTCAAACGCATAAACCATCATTTAAAGACAATTGAAACCCAAAAATGTTTTCTAAATTTGGATTTTTTTTATAGAAAAAAAATTTTTTTTAATGGTGTTCTGGCTCTCTAGGATCCTCTAGACTGCACTATTTAATGATAAAATCCACTCCTAGCCCATTTCAAACGCATAAACCATAATTTAAAGACAATTGAAACCCAAAAATGTTTAGCCATATTTTCCTAAAAATGTAAGGCTATAGACTATCTAAATTTGGATTTTTTTTATAGAAAAAAAATTTTTTTTAATGGTGTTCTGGCTCTCTAGGATCCTCTAGACTGCACTATTTAATGATAAAATCCACTCCTAGCCCATTTCAAACGCATAAACCATAATTTAAAGACAATTGAAACCCAAAAAATTTTAGCCATATTTTCCTAAAAATGTAAGGCTATAGACTATCTAAATTTGGATTTTTTTTATAGAAAATTTTTTTTTTTAATGGTGTTCTGGCTCTCTAGGATCCTCTAGACTTCACTATTTAATGATAAAATCCACTCCTAGCCCATTACAAACGCATAAACCATCATTTAAAGACAATTGAAACCCAAAAATTTTTAGCCATATTTTCCTAAAAATGTAAGGCTATAGACTATCTAAATTTGGATTTTTTTTATAGAAAAAAAATTTTTTTTAATGGTGTTCTGGCTCTCTAGGATCCTCTAGACTGCACTATTTAATGATAAAATCCACTCCTAGCCCATTTCAAACGTATAAACCGTAATTTAAAGACAATTGAAACCCAAAAAATTTTTAGCCATATTTTCCTAAAAATGTAAGGCTATAGACTATCTAAATTTGGATTTTTTTTATAGAAAAAAAATTTTTTTTAATGGTGTTCTGGCTCTCTAGGATCCTCTAGACTGCACTATTTAATGATAAAATCCACTCCTAGCCCATTTCAAACGCATAAACCATAATTTAAAGACAATTGAAACCCAAAAAATTTTAGCCATATTTTCCTAAAAATGTAAGGCTATAGACTATCTAAATTTGGATTTTTTTTATAGAAATTTTTTTTTTTTAATGGTGTTCTGGCTCTCTAGGATCCTCTAGACTTCACTATTTAATGATAAAATCCACTCCTAGCCCATTACAAACGCATAAACCATCATTTAAAGACAATTGAAACCCAAAAATTTTTAGCCATATTTTCCTAAAAATGTAAGGCTATAGACTATCTAAATTTGGATTTTTTTTATAGAAAAAAAAATTTAATGGTGTTCTGGCTCTCTGGGATCCTCTAGACTGCACTATTTAATGATAAAATCCACTCCTAGCCCATTTCAAACGCATAAACCATCATTTAAAGACAATTGAAACCCAAAAATGTTTTCTAAATTTGGATTTTTTTTATAGAAAAAAAATTTTTTTTAATGGTGTTCTGGCTCTCTAGGATCCTCTAGACTGCACTATTTAATGATAAAATCCACTCCTAGCCCATTTCAAACGCATAAACCATAATTTAAAGACAATTGAAACCCAAAAATGTTTAGCCATATTTTCCTAAAAATGTAAGGCTATAGACTATCTAAATTTGGATTTTTTTTATAGAAAAAAAATTTTTTTTAATGGTGTTCTGGCTCTCTAGGATCCTCTAGACTGCACTATTTAATGATAAAATCCACTCCTAGCCCATTTCAAACGCATAAACCATAATTTAAAGACAATTGAAACCCAAAAAATTTTAGCCATATTTTCCTAAAAATGTAAGGCTATAGACTATCTAAATTTGGATTTTTTTTATAGAAAATTTTTTTTTTTAATGGTGTTCTGGCTCTCTAGGATCCTCTAGACTTCACTATTTAATGATAAAATCCACTCCTAGCCCATTACAAACGCATAAACCATCATTTAAAGACAATTGAAACCCAAAAATTTTTAGCCATATTTTCCTAAAAATGTAAGGCTATAGACTATCTAAATTTGGATTTTTTTTATAGAAAAAAAATTTTTTTAATGGTGTTCTGGCTCTCTAGGATCCTCTAGACTGCACTATTTAATGATAAAATCCACTCCTAGCCCATTTCAAACGCATAAACCATAATTTAAAGACAATTGAAACCCAAAAATTTTTAGCCATATTTTCCTAAAAATGTAAGGCTATAGACTATCTAAATTTGGATTTTTTTATAGAAAAAAATTTTTTTTTAATGGTGTTCTGGCTCTCTAGGATCCTCTAGACTGCACTTTTTAATGATAAAATCCACTCCTAGCCCATTTCAAACGCATAAACCGTCATTTAAAGACAATTGAAACCCAAAAATTTTTAGCCATATTTTCCTAAAAATGTAAGGCTATAGACTATCTAAATTTGGATTTTTTTTATAGAAAAAAAATTTTTTTTAATGGTGTTCTGGCTCTCTAGGATCCTCTAGACTGCACTATTTAATGATAAAATCCACTCCTAGCCCATTTCAAACGCATAAACCATAATTTAAAGACAATTGAAACCCAAAAATGTTTAGCCATATTTTCCTAAAAATGTAAGGCTATAGACTATCTAAATTTGGATTTTTTTTATAGAAAAAAAAATTTTAAAATGGTGTTCTGGCTCTCTAGGATCCTCTAGACTTCACTATTTAATGATAAAATCCACTCCTAGCCCATTACAAACGCATAAACCATCATTTAAAGACAATTGAAACCCAAAAATTTTTAGCCATATTTTCCTAAAAATGTAAGGCTATAGACTATCTAAATTTGGATTTTTTTTATAGAAAAAAAATTTTTTTTAATGGTGTTCTGGCTCTCTAGGATCCTCTAGACTTCACTATTTAATGATAAAATCCACTCCTAGCCCATTACAAACGCATAAACCATCATTTAAAGACAATTGAAACCCAAAAATTTTTAGCCATATTTTCCTAAAAATGTAAGGCTATAGACTATCTAAATTTGGATTTTTTTTATAGAAAAAAAATTTTTTTTAATGGTGTTCTGGCTCTCTAGGATCCTCTAGACTTCACTATTTAATGATAAAATCCACTCCTAGCCCATTACAAACGCATAAACCATCATTTAAAGACAATTGAAACCCAAAAAATTTTTAGCCATATTTTCCTAAAAATGTAAGGCTATAGACTATCTAAATTTGGATTTTTTTTTAGAAAAAAAATTTTTTTTAATGGTGTTCTGGCTCTCTAGGATCCTCTAGACTGCACTATTTAATGATAAAATCCACTCCTAGCCCATTTCAAACGTATAAACCGTAATTTAAAGACAATTGAAACCCAAAAAATTTTTAGCCATATTTTCCTAAAAATGTAAGGCTATAGACTATCTAAATTTGGATGGTTTTTATAGAAAAAAAATTTAATGGTGTTCTGGCTCTCTGGGATCCTCTAGACTGCACTATTTAATGATAAAATCCAATCCTAGCCCATTTCAAACGCATAAACCATAATTTAAAGACAATTGAAACCCAAAAATTTTTAGCCATATTTTCCTAAAAATTTAAGGCTATAGACTATCTAAATTTGGATTTTTTTTATAGAAAAAAAATTTTTTTTAATGGTGTTCTGGCTCTCTAGGATCCTCTAGACTTCACTGTTGAATGATAAAATCCACTCCTAGCCCATTACAAACGCATAAACCATCATTTAAAGACAATTGAAACCCAAAAATTTTTAGCCAT
Organism: Tipula confusa; assembly: GCA_963556175.1. Taxonomy (NCBI): domain Eukaryota; kingdom Metazoa; phylum Arthropoda; class Insecta; order Diptera; family Tipulidae; genus Tipula; species Tipula confusa. The sequence continues at coordinate 83,160,002 of OY744476.1, read as the reverse complement.
ATTTTCCTAAAAATGTAAGGCTATAGACTATCTAAATTTGGATTTTTTTTATAGAAAAAAATTTTTTTTTAATGGTGTTCTGGCTCTCTAGGATCCTCTAGACTTCACTATTTAATGATAAAATCCACTCCTAGCCCATTACAAACGCATAAACCATAATTTAAAGACAAATGAAACCCAAAAATTTTTAGCCATATTTTCCTAAAAATGTAAGGCTATAGACTATCTAAATTTGGATTTTTTTATAGAAAAAAAAATTTTTTTAATGGTGTTCTGGCACTCTAGGATCCTCTAGACTTCACTATTTAATGATAAAATCCACTCCTAGCCCATTACAAACGCATAAACCATCATTTAAAGACAATTGAAACCCAAAAATTTTTAGCCATATTTTCCTAAAAATGTAAGGCTATAGACTATCTAAATTTGGATTTTTTTTATAGAAAATTTTTTTTTTTTAATGGTGTTCTGGCTCTCTAGGATCCTCTAGACTGCACTATTTAATGATAAAATCCACTCCTAGCCCATTTCAAATGCATAAACCATAATTTAAAGACAATTGAAACCCAAAAATTTTTAGCCATATTTTCCTAAAAATGTAAGGCTATAAACTATCTAAATTTGGATTTTTTTATAGAAAAAAAATTTTTTTTAATGGTGTTCTGGCTCTCTAGGATCCTCTAGACTTCACTATTTAATGATAAAATCCACTCCTAGCCCATTACAAACGCATAAACCATCATTTAAAGACAATTGAAACCCAAAAATTTTTAGCCATATTTTCCTAAAAATGTAAGGCTATAGACTATCTAAATTTGGATTTTTTTATAGAAAAAAAATTTTTTTTAATGGTGTTCTGGCACTCTAGGATCCTCTAGACTTCACTATTTAATGATAAAATCCACTCCTAGCCCATTACAAACGCATAAACCATCATTTAAAGACAATTGAAACCCAAAAATTTTTAGCCATATTTTCCTAAAAATGTAAGGCTATAGACTATCTAAATTTGGATTTTTTTTATAGAAAAAAATTTTTTTTTAATGGTGTTCTGGCTCTCTAGGATCCTCTAGACTGCACTATTTAATGATAAAATCCACTCCTAGCCCATTTCAAATGCATAAACCATAATTTAAAGACAATTGAAACCCAAAAATTTTTAGCCATATTTTCCTAAAAATGTAAGGCTATAGACTATCTAAATTTGGATTTTTTTTATAGAAAAAAAATTTTTTTTAATGGTGTTCTGGCTCTCTAGGATCCTCTAGACTTCACTATTTAATGATAAAATCCACTCCTAGCCCATTACAAACGCATAAACCATAATTTAAAGACAATTGAAACCCAAAAATTTTTAGCCATATTTTCCTAAAAATGTAAGGCTATAGACTATCTAAATTTGGATTTTTTTATAGAAAAAAAATTTTTTTTAATGGTGTTCTGGCACTCTAGGATCCTCTAGACTTCACTATTTAATGATAAAATCCACTCCTAGCCCATTACAAACGCATAAACCATCATTTAAAGACAATTGAAACCCAAAAATTTTTAGCCATATTTTCCTAAAAATGTAAGGCTATAGACTATCTAAATTTGGATTTTTTTTATAGAAAAAATTTTTTTTTTAATGGTGTTCTGGCTCTCTAGGATCCTCTAGACTGCACTATTTAATGATAAAATCCACTCCTAGCCCATTTCAAATGCATAAACCATAATTTAAAGACAATTGAAACCCAAAAATTTTTAGCCATATTTTCCTAAAAATGTAAGGCTATAGACTATCTAAATTTGGATTTTTTTTATAGAAAAAAAATTTTTTTTAATGGTGTTCTGGCTCTCTAGGATCCTCTAGACTTCACTATTTAATGATAAAATCCACTCCTAGCCCATTACAAACGCATAAACCATCATTTAAAGACAATTGAAACCCAAAAATTTTTAGCCATATTTTCCTAAAAATGTAAGGCTATAGACTATCTAAATTTGGATTTTTTTATAGAAAAAAAATTTTTTTTTAATGGTGTTCTGGCTCTCTAGGATCCTCTAGACTTCACTATTTAATGATAAAATCCACTCCTAGCCCATTTCAAACGCATAAACCATAATTTAAAGACAATTGAAACCCAAAAATTTTTAGCCATATTTTCCTAAAAATGTAAGGCTATAGACTATCTAAATTTGGATTTTTTTATAGAAAAAAAATTTTTTTTAATGGTGTTCTGGCTCTCTAGGATCCTCTAGACTTCACTATTTAATGATAAAATCCACTCCTAGCCCATTTCAAACGCATAAACCATAATTTAAAGACAAATGAAACCCAAAAATTTTTAGCCATATTTTCCTAAAAATGTAAGGCTATAGACTATCTAAATTTGGATTTTTTTATAGAAAAAAAATTTTTTTTAATGGTGTTCTGGCACTCTAGGATCCTCTAGACTTCACTATTTAATGATAAAATCCACTCCTAGCCCATTTCAAACGCATAAACCATAATTTAAAGACAAATGAAACCCAAAAATTTTTAGCCATATTTTCCTAAAAATGTAAGGCTATAGACTATCTAAATTTGGATTTTTTTATAGAAAAAAAATTTTTTTTAATGGTGTTCTGGCACTCTAGGATCCTCTAGACTTCACTATTTAATGATAAAATCCACTCCTAGCCCATTTCAAATGCATAAACCATCATTTAAAGACAATTGAAACCCAAAAATTTTTAGCCATATTTTCCTAAAAATGTAAGGCTATAGACTATCTAAATTTGGATTTTTTTATAGAAAAAAATTTTTTTTTAATGGTGTTCTGGCTCTCTAGGATCCTCTAGACTGCACTATTTAATGATAAAATCCACTCCTAGCCCATTTCAAATGCATAAACCATAATTTAAAGACAATTGAAACCCAAAAATTTTTAGCCATATTTTCCTAAAAATGTAAGGCTATAGACTATCTAAATTTGGATTTTTTTTATAGAAAAAAAATTTTTTTTAATGGTGTTCTGGCTCTCTAGGATCCTCTAGACTTCACTATTTAATGATAAAATCCACTCCTAGCCCATTACAAACGCATAAACCATCATTTAAAGACAATTGAAACCCAAAAATTTTTAGCCATATTTTCCTAAAAATGTAAGGCTATCTAGACTATCTAAATTTGGATTTTTTTATAGAAAAAAAAATTTTTTTTAATGGTGTTCTGGCTCTCTAGGATCCTCTAGACTTCACTATTTAATGATAAAATCCACTCCTAGCCCATTTCAAACGCATAAACCATAATTTAAAGACAATTGAAACCCAAAAATTTTTAGCCATATTTTCCTAAAAATGTAAGGCTATAGACTATCTAAATTTGGATTTTTTTTATAGAAAAAAAATTTTTTTTAATGGTGTTCTGGCTCTCTAGGATCCTCTAGACTTCACTATTTAATGATAAAATCCACTCCTAGCCCATTTCAAATGCATAAACCATAATTTAAAGACAATTGAAACCCAAAAATTTTTAGCCATATTTTCCTAAAAATGTAAGGCTATAGACTATCTAAATTTGGATTTTTTTTATAGAAAAAAAAATTTAATGGTGTTCTGGCTCTCTGGGATCCTCTAGACTGCACTATTTAATGATAAAATCCACTCCTAGCCCATTTCAAACGCATAAACCATAATTTAAAGACAATTGAAACCCAAAAATGTTTAGCCATATTTTCCTAAAAATGTAAGGCTATAGACTATCTAAATTTGGATTTTTTTATAGAAAAAAAATTTTTTTTAATGGTGTTCTGGCTCTCTAGGATCCTCTAGACTGCACTATTTAATGATAAAATCCACTCCTAGCCCATTTCAAACGCATAAACCATAATTTAAAGACAATTTAAACCCAAAAAATTGCCATATTTTCCTAAAAATGTAAGGCTATAGACTATCTAAATTTGGATTTTTTTTATAGAAAAAAATTTTTTTTAATGGTGTTCTGGCTCTCTAGGATCCTCTAGACTTCACTATTTAATGATAAAATCCACTCCTAGCCCATTACAAACGCATAAATCATCATTTAAAGACAATTGAAACCCAAAAATTTTTAGCCATATTTTCCTAAAAATGTAAGGCTATAGACTATCTAAATTTGGATTTTTTTTATAGAAAAAAAAATTTAATGGTGTTCTGGCTCTCTGGGATCCTCTAGACTGCACTATTTAATGATAAAATCCACTCCTAGCCCATTTCAAACGCATAAACCATAATTTAAAGACAATTGAAACCCAAAAATGTTTAGCCATATTTTCCTAAAAATGTAAGGCTATAGACTATCTAAATTTGGATTTTTTTATAGAAAAAAAATTTTTTTTAATGGTGTTCTGGCTCTCTAGGATCCTCTAGACTGCACTATTTAATGATAAAATCCACTCCTAGCCCATTACAAACGCATAAACCATCATTTAAAGACAATTGAAACCCAAAAATTTTTAGCCATATTTTCCTAAAAATGTAAGGCTATAGACTATCTAAATTTGGATTTTTTTTATAGAAAAAAAATTTTTTTAATGGTGTTCTGGCTCTCTAGGATCCTCTAGACTTCACTATTTAATGATAAAATCCACTCCTAGCCCATTTCAAACGCATAAACCATAATTTAAAGACAATTGAAACCCAAAAATTTTTAGCCATATTTTCCTAAAAATGTAAGGCTATAGACTATCTAAATTTGGATTTTTTTTATAGAAAAAAATTTTTTTTTAATGGTGTTCTGGCTCTCTAGGATCCTCTAGACTTCACTATTTAATGATAAAATCCACTCCTAGCCCATTACAAACGCATAAACCATAATTTAAAGACAATTGAAACCCAAAAATTTTTAGCCATATTTTCCTAAAAATGTAAGGCTATAGACTATCTAAATTTGGATTTTTTTATAGAAAAAAAATTTTTTTTAATGGTGTTCTGGCACTCTAGGATCCTCTAGACTTCACTATTTAATGATAAAATCCACTCCTAGCCCATTACAAACGCATAAACCATCATTTAAAGACAATTGAAACCCAAAAATTTTTAGCCATATTTTCCTAAAAATGTAAGGCTATAGACTATCTAAATTTGGATTTTTTTTATAGAAAAAATTTTTTTTTTAATGGTGTTCTGGCTCTCTAGGATCCTCTAGACTGCACTATTTAATGATAAAATCCACTCCTAGCCCATTTCAAATGCATAAACCATAATTTAAAGACAATTGAAACCCAAAAATTTTTAGCCATATTTTCCTAAAAATGTAAGGCTATAGACTATCTAAATTTGGATTTTTTTTATAGAAAAAAAATTTTTTTTAATGGTGTTCTGGCTCTCTAGGATCCTCTAGACTTCACTATTTAATGATAAAATCCACTCCTAGCCCATTACAAACGCATAAACCATCATTTAAAGACAATTGAAACCCAAAAATTTTTAGCCATATTTTCCTAAAAATGTAAGGCTATAGACTATCTAAATTTGGATTTTTTTATAGAAAAAAAATTTTTTTTTAATGGTGTTCTGGCTCTCTAGGATCCTCTAGACTTCACTATTTAATGATAAAATCCACTCCTAGCCCATTTCAAACGCATAAACCATAATTTAAAGACAATTGAAACCCAAAAATTTTTAGCCATATTTTCCTAAAAATGTAAGGCTATAGACTATCTAAATTTGGATTTTTTTATAGAAAAAAAATTTTTTTTAATGGTGTTCTGGCTCTCTAGGATCCTCTAGACTTCACTATTTAATGATAAAATCCACTCCTAGCCCATTTCAAACGCATAAACCATAATTTAAAGACAAATGAAACCCAAAAATTTTTAGCCATATTTTCCTAAAAATGTAAGGCTATAGACTATCTAAATTTGGATTTTTTTATAGAAAAAAAATTTTTTTTAATGGTGTTCTGGCACTCTAGGATCCTCTAGACTTCACTATTTAATGATAAAATCCACTCCTAGCCCATTTCAAACGCATAAACCATAATTTAAAGACAAATGAAACCCAAAAATTTTTAGCCATATTTTCCTAAAAATGTAAGGCTATAGACTATCTAAATTTGGATTTTTTTATAGAAAAAAAATTTTTTTTAATGGTGTTCTGGCACTCTAGGATCCTCTAGACTTCACTATTTAATGATAAAATCCACTCCTAGCCCATTTCAAATGCATAAACCATCATTTAAAGACAATTGAAACCCAAAAATTTTTAGCCATATTTTCCTAAAAATGTAAGGCTATAGACTATCTAAATTTGGATTTTTTTATAGAAAAAAATTTTTTTTTAATGGTGTTCTGGCTCTCTAGGATCCTCTAGACTGCACTATTTAATGATAAAATCCACTCCTAGCCCATTTCAAATGCATAAACCATAATTTAAAGACAATTGAAACCCAAAAATTTTTAGCCATATTTTCCTAAAAATGTAAGGCTATAGACTATCTAAATTTGGATTTTTTTTATAGAAAAAAAATTTTTTTTAATGGTGTTCTGGCTCTCTAGGATCCTCTAGACTTCACTATTTAATGATAAAATCCACTCCTAGCCCATTACAAACGCATAAACCATCATTTAAAGACAATTGAAACCCAAAAATTTTTAGCCATATTTTCCTAAAAATGTAAGGCTATCTAGACTATCTAAATTTGGATTTTTTTATAGAAAAAAAAATTTTTTTTAATGGTGTTCTGGCTCTCTAGGATCCTCTAGACTTCACTATTTAATGATAAAATCCACTCCTAGCCCATTTCAAACGCATAAACCATAATTTAAAGACAATTGAAACCCAAAAATTTTTAGCCATATTTTCCTAAAAATGTAAGGCTATAGACTATCTAAATTTGGATTTTTTTTATAGAAAAAAAATTTTTTTTAATGGTGTTCTGGCTCTCTAGGATCCTCTAGACTTCACTATTTAATGATAAAATCCACTCCTAGCCCATTTCAAATGCATAAACCATAATTTAAAGACAATTGAAACCCAAAAATTTTTAGCCATATTTTCCTAAAAATGTAAGGCTATAGACTATCTAAATTTGGATTTTTTTATAGAAAAAAAATTTTTTTTAATGGTGTTCTGGCTCTCTAGGATCCTCTAGACTGCACTATTTAATGATAAAATCCACTCCTAGCCCATTACAAACGCATAAACCATCATTTAAAGACAATTGAAACCCAAAAATTTTTAGCCATATTTTCCTAAAAATGTAAGGCTATAGACTATCTAAATTTGGATTTTTTTTATAGAAAAAAAATTTTTTTTAATGGTGTTCTGGCTCTCTAGGATCCTCTAGACTTCACTATTTAATGATAAAATCCACTCCTAGCCCATTTCAAACGCATAAACCATAATTTAAAGACAATTGAAACCCAAAAATTTTTAGCCATATTTTCCTAAAAATGTAAGGCTATAGACTATCTAAATTTGGATTTTTTTATAGAAAAAAAATTTTTTTAATGGTGTTCTGGCTCTCTAGGATCCTCTAGACTTCACTATTTAATGATAAAATCCACTCCTAGCCCATTACAAACGCATAAACCATCATTTAAAGACAATTGAAACCCAAAAATGTTTAGCCATATTTTCCTAAAAATGTAAGGCTATAGACTATCTAAATTTGGATTTTTTTTATAGAAAAAAAATTTTTTTAATGGTGTTCTGGCTCTCTAGGATCCTCTAGACTGCACTATTTAATGATAAAATCCACTCCTAGCCCATTTCAAACGCATAAACCATAATTTAAAGACAATTGAAACCCAAAAATTTTTAGCCATATTTTCCTAAAAATGTAAGGCTATAGACTATCTAAATTTGGATTTTTTTATAGAAAAAAATTTTTTTTTAATGGTGTTCTGGCTCTCTAGGATCCTCTAGACTTCACTATTTAATGATAAAATCCAATCCTAGCCCATTACAAACGCATAAACCATCATTTAAAGACAATTGAAACCCAAAAATTTTTAGCCATATTTTCCTAAAAATGTAAGGCTATAGACTATCTAAATTTGGATTTTTTTATAGAAAAAAAAATTTTTTTAATGGTGTTCTGGCTCTCTAGGATCCTCTAGACTTCACTATTTAATGATAAAATCCACTCCTAGCCCATTACAAACGCATAAACCATCATTTAAAGACAATTGAAACCCAAAAATTTTTAGCCATATTTTCCTAAAAATGTAAGGCTATAGACTATCTAAATTTGGATTTTTTTTATAGAAAAAAAAATTTAATGATGTTCTGGCTCTCTGGGATCCTCTAGACTGCACTATTTAATGATAAAATCCACTCCTAGCCCATTTCAAACGCATAAACCATAATTTAAAGACAATTGAAACCCAAAAATGTTTAGCCATATTTTCCTAAAAATGTAAGGCTATAGACTATCTAAATTTGGATTTTTTTTATAGAAAATTTTTTTTTTTAATGGTGTTCTGGCTCTCTAGGATCCTCTAGACTTCACTATTTAATGATAAAATCCACTCCTAGCCCATTACAAACGCATAAACCATCATTTAAAGACAATTGAAACCCAAAAATTTTTAGCCATATTTTCCTAAAAATGTAAGGCTATAGACTATCTAAATCTGGATTTTTTTTATAGAAAAAAAATTTTTTTTAATGGTGTTCTGGCTCTCTAGGATCCTCTAGACTGCACTATTTAATGATAAAATCCACTCCTAGCCCATTTCAAACGCATAAACCATAATTTAAAGACAATTGAAACCCAAAAATTTTTAGCCATATTTTCCTAAAAATGTAAGGCTATAGACTATCTAAATTTGGATTTTTTTATAGAAAAAAAATTTTTTTTAATGGTGTTCTGGCTCTCTAGGATCCTCTAGACTGCACTATTTAATGATAAAATCCACTCCTAGCCCATTTCAAACGCATAAACCGTCATTTAAAGACAATTGAAACTCAAAAATTTTTAGCCATATTTTCCTAAAAATGTAAGGCTATAGACTATCTAAATTTGGATTTTTTTTATAGAAAAAAAATTTTTTTTAATGGTGTTCTGGCTCTCTAGGATCCTCTAGACTGCACTATTTAATGATAAAATCCACTCCTAGCCCATTTCAAACGCATAAACCATAATTTAAAGACAATTGAAACCCAAAAATGTTTAGCCATATTTTCCTAAAAATGTAAGGCTATAGACTATCTAAATTTGGATTTTTTTTTAAAAAAATTTTTTTTTTAATGGTGTTCTGGCTCTCTAGGATCCTCTAGACTTCACTATTTAATGATAAAATCCACTCCCAGCCCATTTCAAATGAATAAACCATAATTTAAAGACAATTGAAACCCAAAAATTTTTAGCCATATTTTCCTAAAAATGTAAGGCTATAGACTATCTAAATTTGGATTTTTTTATAGAAAAAATTTTTTTTTTAATGGTGTTCTGGCTCTCTAGGATCCTCTAGACTGCACTATTTAATGATAAAATCCACTCCTAGCCCATTTCAAACGCATAAACCATCATTTAAAGACAATTGAAACCCAAAAATTTTTAGCCATATTTTCCTAAAAATGTAAGGCTATAGACTATCTAAATTTGGATTTTTTTATAGAAAAAATTTTTTTTTTAATGGTGTTCTGGCTCTCTAGGATCCTCTAGACTTCACTATTTAATGATAAAATCCACTCCTAGCCCATTTCAAACGCATAAACCATAATTTAAAGACAATTGAAACCCAAAAATTTTTAGCCATATTTTCCTAAAAATGTAAGGCTATAGACTATCTAAATTTGGATTTTTTTTATAGAAAAAATTTTTTTTTTAATGGTGTTCTGGCTCTCTAGGATCCTCTAGACTTCACTATTTAATGATAAAACCACTCCTAGCCCATTTCAAACGCATAAACCATAATTTAAAGACAATTGAAACCCAAAAATTTTTAAGGCTATAGACTATCTAAATTTGGATTTTTTTTATAGAAAAAAAATTTTTTTTAATGGTGTTCTGGCTCTCTAGGATCCTCTAGACTGCACTATTTAATGATAAAATCCACTCCTAGCCCATTACAAACGCATAAATTATCATTTAAAGACAATTGAAACCCAAAAATTTTTAGCCATATTTTCCTAAAAATGTAAGGCTATAGACTATCTAAATTTGGATTTTTTTTATAGAAAAAAATTTTTTTTTAATGGTGTTCTGCCTCTCTAGGATCCTCTAGACTGCACTATTTAATGATAAAATCCACTCCTAGCCCATTTCAAACGCATAAACCGTAATTTAAAGACAATTGAAACCCAAAAATTTTTAGCCATATTTTCCTAAAAATGTAAGGCTATAGACTATCTAAATTTGGATTTTTTTTATAGAAAAAAAATTTTTTTTAATGGTGTTCTGGCTCTCTAGGATCCTCTAGACTGCACTGTTTAATGATAAAATCCACTCCTAGCCCATTTCAAACGCATAAACCGTAATTTAAAGACAATTTAAACCCAAAAATTTTTAGCCATATTTTCCTAAAAATGTAAGGCTATAGACTATCTAAATTTGGATTTTTTTTATAGAAAAAAATTTTTTTTTAATGGTGTTCTGCCTCTCTAGGATCCTCTAGACTGCACTATTTAATGATAAAATCCACTCCTAGCCCATTTCAAACGCATAAACCGTAATTTAAAGACAATTGAAACCCAAAAATTTTTAGCCATATTTTCCTAAAAATGTAAGGCTATAGACTATCTAAATTTGGATTTTTTTTATAGAAAAAAAATTTTTTTTAATGGTGTTCTGGCTCTCTAGGATCCTCTAGACTTCACTATTTAATGATAAAATCCACTTCTAGCCCATTTCAAACGCATAAACCATAATTTAAAGACAATTGAGACCCAAAAATGTTTAGCCATATTTTCCTAAAAATGTAAGGCTATAGACTATCTAAATTTGGATTTTTTTTATAGAAAATTTTTTTTTTTTAATGGTGTTCTGGCTCTCTAGGATCCTCTAGACTTCGCTATTTAATGATAAAATCCACTCCTAGCCCATTTCAAACGCATAAACCATAATTTAAAGACAATTGAAACCCAAAAATTTTTAGCCATATTTTCCTAAAAATGTAAGGCTATAGACTATCTAAATTTGGTTTTTTTTTATAGAAAAAAAATTTTTTTTAATGGTGTTCTGGCTCTCTAGGATCCTCTAGACTTCACTATTTAATGATAAAAATGATAAAATCCACTCCTAGCCCATTTCAAACGCATAAACCGTAATTTAAAGACAATTGAAACCCAAAAAATTTTTAGCCATATTTTCCAAAAAGTGTAAGGCTATAGACTATCTAAATTTGGATTTTTTTTATAGAAAATGAAAATTTTAATGGTGTTCTGGCTCTCTAGGATCCTCTAGACTTCACTATTTAATGATAAAATCCACTCCTAGCCCATTACAAACGCATAAACCATCATTTAAAAACAATTGAAACCCAAAAATTTTTAGCCATATTTTCCTAAAAATGTAAGGCTATAGACTATCTAAATTTGGATTTTTTTTATAGAAAAAAAAATTTTTTTAATGGTGTTCTGGCTCTCTAGGATCCTCTAGACTTCACTATTTAATGATAAAATCCACTCCTAGCCCATTTCAAACGCATAAACCATAATTTAAAGACAATTGAAACCCAAAAATTTTTAGCCATATTTTCCTAAAAATGTAAGGCTATAGACTATCTAAATTTGGTTTTTTTTTATAGAAAAAAAATTTTTTTTAATGGTGTTCTGGCTCTCTAGGATCCTCTAGACTTCACTATTTAATGATAAAATCCACTCCTAGCCCATTACAAACGCATAAACCATCATTTAAAAACAATTGAAACCCAACAATTTTTAGCCATATTTTCCTAAAAATGTAAGGCTATAGACTATCTAAATTTGGATTTTTTTTATAGAAAAAAAAATTTTTTTAATGGTGTTCTGGCTCTCTAGGATCCTCTAGACTTCACTATTTAATGATAAAATCCACTCCTAGCCCATTTCAAACGCATAAACCATAATTTAAAGACAATTGAAACCCAAAAATGTTTAGCCATATTTTCCTAAAAATGTAAGGCTATAGACTATCTAAATTTGGATTTTTTTTATAGAATTTTTTTTTTTTTTAATGGTGTTCTGGCTCTCTAGGATCCTCTAGACTTCGCTATTTAATGATAAAATCCACTCCTAGCCCATTTCAAACGCATAAACCATAATTTAAAGACAATTGAAACCCAAAAATTTTTAGCCATATTTTCCTAAAAATGTAAGGCTATAGACTATCTAAATTTGGTTTTTTTTTATAGAAAAAAAATTTTTTTTAATGGTGTTCTGGCTCTCTAGGATCCTCTAGACTTCACTATTTAATGATAAAATCCACTCCTAGCCCATTTCAAACGCATAAACCGTAATTTAAAGACAATTGAAACCCAAAAATTTTTAGCCATATTTTCCAAAAAGTGTAAGGCTATAGACTATCTAAATTTGGATTTTTTTTATAGAAAATGAAAATTTTAATGGTGTTCTGGCTCTCTAGGATCCTCTAGACTTCACTATTTAATGATAAAATCCACTCCTAGCCCATTACAAACGCATAAACCATCATTTAAAGACAATTGAAACCCTAAAATTTTTAGCCATATTTTCCTAAAAATGTAAGGCTATAGACTATCTAAATTTGGATTTTTTTATAGAAAAAAAATTTTTTTTAATGGTGTTCTGGCTCTCTAGGATCCTCTAGACTTCACTATTTAATGATAAAATCCACTCCTAGCCCATTTCAAACGCATAAACCATAATTTAAAGACAATTGAAACCCAAAAATTTTTAGCCATATTTTCCTAAAAATGTAAGGCTATAGACTATCTAAATTTGGATTTTTTTTATAGAAATTTTTTTTTTTTTAATGGTGTTCTGGCTCTCTAGGATCCTCTAGACTTCGCTATTTAATGATAAAATCCACTCCTAGCCTATTTCAAACGCATAAACCATAATTTAAAGACAATTGAAACCCAAAAATTTTTAGCCATATTTTCCTAAAAATGTAAGGCTATAGACTATCTAAATTTGGTTTTTTTTATAGAAAAAAATTTTTTTTTAATGGTGTTCTGGCTCTCTAGGATCCTCTAGACTTCACTATTTAATGATAAAATCCACTCCTAGCCCATTTCAAACGCATAAACCGTAATTTAAAGACAATTGAAACCCAAAAATTTTTAGCCATATTTTCCTAAAAATGTAAGGCTATAGACTATCTAAATTTGGATTTTTTTTATAGAAAAAAATTTTTTTTAATGGTGTTCTGGCTCTCTAGGATCCTCTAGACTGCACTATTTAATGATAAAATCCACTCCTAGCCCATTACAAACGCATAAATTATCATTTAAAGACAATTGAAACCCAAAAATTTTTAGCCATATTTTCCTAAAAATGTAAGGCTATAGACTATCTAAATTTGGATTTTTTTTATAGAAGTGTTCTGGCTCTCTAGGATCCTCTAGACTTCACTATTTAATGATAAAATCCACTCCTAGCCCATTTCAAACGCATAAACCATAATTTAAAGACAATTGAAACCCAAAAATTTTTAGCCATATTTTCCTAAAAATGTAAGGCTATAGACTATCTAAATTTGGTTTTTTTTTATAGAAAAAAAATTTTTTTTAATGGTGTTCTGGCTCTCTAGGATCCTCTAGACTTCACTATTTAATGATAAAATCCTCTCCTAGCCCATTACAAACGCATAAACCATAATTTAAAGACAATTGAAACCCAAAAATGTTTAGCCATATTTTCCTAAAAATGTAAGGCTATAGACTATCTAAATTTGGATTTTTTTTATAGAAAAAAAATTTTTTTTAATGGTGTTCTGGCTCTCTAGGATCCTCTAGACTTCACTATTTAATGATAAAATCCACTCCTAGCCCATTTCAAACGCATAAACCGTAATTTAAAGACAATTGAAACCCTAAAATTTTTAGCCATATTTTCCTAAAAATGTAAGGCTATAGACTATCTAAATTTGGATTTTTTTATAGAAAAAAAATTTTTTTTAATGGTGTTCTGGCTCTCTAGGATCCTCTAGACTTCACTATTTAATGATAAAATCCACTCCTAGCCCATTTCAAACGCATAAACCGTAATTTAAAGACAATTGAAACCCTAAAATTTTTAGCCATATTTTCCTAAAAATGTAAGGCTATAGACTATCTAAATTTGGATTTTTTTATAGAAAAAAAATTTTTTTTAATGGTGTTCTGGCTCTCTAGGATCCTCTAGACTTCACTATTTAATGATAAAATCCACTCCTAGCCCATTTCAAACGCATAAACCATAATTTAAAGACAATTGAAACCCAAAAATTTTTAGCCATATTTTCCTAAAAATGTAAGGCTATAGACTATCTAAATTTGGTTTTTTTTTATAGAAAAAAAATTTTTTTTAATGGTGTTCTGGCTCTCTAGGATCCTCTAGACTTCACTATTTAATGATAAAATCCTCTCCTAGCCCATTACAAACGCATAAACCATAATTTAAAGACAATTGAAACCCAAAAATGTTTAGCCATATTTTCCTAAAAATGTAAGGCTATAGACTATCTAAATTTGGATTTTTTTTATAGAAAAAAAATTTTTTTTAATGGTGTTCTGGCTCTCTAGGATCCTCTAGACTTCACTATTTAATGATAAAATCCACTCCTAGCCCATTTCAAACGCATAAACCGTAATTTAAAGACAATTGAAACCCTAAAATTTTTAGCCATATTTTCCTAAAAATGTAAGGCTATAGACTATCTAAATTTGGATTTTTTTTATAGAAAAAAAATTTTTTTTAATGGTGTTCTGGCTCTCTAGGATCCTCTAGACTTCACTATTTAATGATAAAATCCACTCCTAGCCCATTTCAAACGCATAAACCGTAATTTAAAGACAATTGAAACCCTAAAATTTTTAGCCATATTTTCCTAAAAATGTAAGGCTATAGACTATCTAAATTTGGATTTTTTTATAGAAAAAAAATTTTTTTTAATGGTGTTCTGGCTCTCTAGGATCCTCTAGACTTCACTATTTAATGATAAAATCCACTCCTAGCCCATTTCAAACGCATAAACCGTAATTTAAAGACAATTGAAACCCAAAAATGTTTAGCCATATTTTCCTAAAAATGTAAGGCTATAGACTATCTAAATTTGGATTTTTTTTATAGAAAATTTTTTTTTTTTAATGGTGTTCTGGCTCTCTAGGATCCTCTAGACTTCGCTATTTAATGATAAAATCCACTCCTAGCCCATTTCAAACGCATAAACCATAATTTAAAGACAATTGAAACCCAAAAATTTTTAGCCATATTTTCCTAAAAATGTAAGGCTATAGACTATCTAAATTTGGTTTTTTTTTATAGAAAAAAAATTTTTTTTAATGGTGTTCTGGCTCTCTAGGATCCTCTAGACTTCACTATTTAATGATAAAATCCTCTCCTAGCCCATTACAAACGCATAAACCATAATTTAAAGACAATTGAAACCCAAAAATGTTTAGCCATATTTTCCTAAAAATGTAAGGCTATAGACTATCTAAATTTGGATTTTTTTTATAGAAAAAAAATTTTTTTTAATGGTGTTCTGGCTCTCTAGGATCCTCTAGACTTCACTATTTAATGATAAAATCCACTCCTAGCCCATTTCAAACGCATAAACCGTAATTTAAAGACAATTGAAACCCTAAAATTTTTAGCCATATTTTCCTAAAAATGTAAGGCTATAGACTATCTAAATTTGGATTTTTTTATAGAAAAAAATTTTTTTTTAATGGTGTTCTGGCTCTCTAGGATCCTCTAGACTTCACTATTTAATGATAAAATCCACTCCTAGCCCATTACAAACGCATAAACCATCATTTAAAAACAATTGAAACCCAAAAATTTTTAGCCATATTTTCCTAAAAATGTAAGGCTATAGACTATCTAAATTTGGATTTTTTTATAGAAAAAAATTTTTTTTTAATGGTGTTCTGGCTCTCTAGGATCCTCTAGACTTCACTATTTAATGATAAAATCCACTCCTAGCCCATTACAAACGCATAAACCATCATTTAAAAACAATTGAAACCCAAAAATTTTTAGCCATATTTTCCTAAAAATGTAAGGTTATAGACTATCTAAATTTGGATTTTTTTTATAGAAAAATTTTTTTTTTTTAATGGTGTTCTGGCTCTCTAGGATCCTCTAGACTGCACTATTTAATGATAAAATCCACTCCTAGCCCATTTCAAACGCATAAGCCGTAATTTAAAGACAATTGAAACCCAAAAATTTTTTTGCCATATTTCCTAAAAATGTAAGGCTATAGACTATCTAAATTTGGATTTTTTTTATAGAAAAAAAAATTTTTTTAATGGTGTTCTGGCTCTCTAGGTTCCTCTAGACTGCACTATTTAATGATAAAATCCACTCCTTGCCCAGTACAAACTGACTTTAAATGACTTTAATTTCGATTGACTTTAAATGGCGGTTTATGCGTTTGTTATGGATTAGTTTTTTGGCTTTCATTTAAATTATCATTGACCTGATTGTGGCAACAATCTGAAGTTATTTAATTTTTTTGCTGTATTTGATCGAAATAATGATTAAATTCAATAAGGAGTTCGATAAAATGTTACTTACTTTAGATTTTCTTTCGAGGACAGGACCATAAATCTTAAAGCTTTTTTAAAGTTCCAAAGGTTAATATCTCAAGCTTTCAACGTTTTTTTTATATAAAGACCATTAAAAAACGTAAAATGTTGTTGAAATTTGTAATGGATTTTCTTGATATTGGAGCCGATGCGATGCTTTTTTTATGTTTTTTGTCGATAATTTCCAAACTACTTACATACATATTTACCTTCATTACAGCTAACCTACAATTCAAAGCAATGAATTAAATTTAGAACAACATTTTTTTAATTTAATCAAATAATAATATATTTTTATTTTTATTTATTTAAATTTCCTTTAATTAATAAATTAAAATTTTTATTAATAAAGATAAAAAAAAAAAAATTGTATAAAAAGTAAAATAATAAAATAAAATAATGAAATAATCGTGTTACAACAATAAGTTCGGGGAGCACAATAAAATTATTTTAATTAATATTTATCTTTTCACCACTGGATTATTGCAATATAATTATTTTTTATTGTTGGATTTCTTTCATTTTTACTATATATATTTTTGTAAATATTTTTTTCTAATTTTTTCTTTTTTAAATTATTTTTATAATAAAAAATATGGTTCACTTAATACTCTATTAATATAATAGAAAAAAAATTAATTTGTAGTTTTTGTTTTTTTTTTCATTTTTTTCGAATATAATAATTAATTTTTTTGTTAGTAAAAAATATATAGATTTTCACAAACTTATATAAAATATTTAACTCTTTTTTGAAGATCTATTTAAAATAAACACTCGCCTAAACGTAGGTACAAAATTAGTTTTTAAAACAAAAATCTAAAAAGCTCAAGTAGATATAAAATATATTGGTAAAAAAAATAAAAAATAAAAATTAAAAATCTCGACTAGTTGCTAAATTAAATTAAGCTTACTTAAGTAAATAAATTATACAAAATGTTTTTCGATTTTGAAGAGGCACTTAAGTATTTTTTTTTTTATATTTAAAATCCCATAGGCGTTCATCATTTTGGCTCAAATTAAGTTTTTTTTTTTAATTTAAAATTATAATTGGTTCGGAATAAATTGACATATTCAGTTTTAAAGGTTTAAGTATAAATATAATTATCGGATTTTCTTATCAAAGTACTTAGTCCGCATTTAATTTTAATTTATCAAATATTTTATTAATTTAATTAATTGGTAACTCTATATATTATATATTATATTATAAATATACTCGGTAAAATAAAATTAGGCCCAGTTACTCGTCTAACGCGTATTTAAATATTATGATGATGAAAATTTTTCAATTAACTCAAATATTAATTGAATTTTCATTATATTTTCACGCGACATTTGAACGCAATTTTTTTATCGATTCACTGGCAACTTAAATAAAACGATCAATTGACAATCTATTCCAAAAAAAATGTATAATCATAATATTTTGAGCAAATTGTGCGCATTAGTTATGTAAATAATTTAGCCTACCCCCCAATATATTTTCTTTAAAAAAAATTTTTAACAATAATTTTTTTAACATTTTATTATTTCCTTAGGTGGCAAAATTAATTTAGTTTTATATACTCACTTAAAAATTATAAAATATAATCTACCTAATCTAAATTAAATCAATATATTAATTGTTGTATACTTACTTGTTCATTTTGATTAATAAAAAAAAAAACAAAAAAAATGTTAAAATAAATGAAGGTACAAGAGTAAAAAAAAAACCTTTGTTAAAAGATACAGCGGGACGTTAAAATATGTGGAAATAAAAAAAAATGAATGGAAGCAACACCACGGTCAATTCAATAAAAATTTGCCAGATCAGCATATTATATTGGTGGTGGACCACGAATATAACGAAGTTGTGGTGAAAAACTCATTGAAAAATTGTTAAGCGTGTCACAACAATTTGGTTCCATTAGGCATGCCGCACAAAATAGTGTAACAATTGCAAGTTGTACTGGAACCGCTAATCGTACGACACGTTTCATCCAATTATTTTTACCATTCGATTGCATATCCATGTCACTGTCACTTGGATCATCGTCCGGATCATCGGGATCACTACTATCGTTAACATATTTCATTTTACCTTGATTTAACGAGTTTGAATTGTGACGTCTTGTATCCACATTTTTATTTTTGTTCTTGGATCCATTGAATTGTGTATTTGAATCACTGTCGTTACTATTTCTTCGTTTACTAGAATTAAAAAAAAAATAGGTAAACAATTAATAACAGGTAATAGTAGTCGTATTTTTTAAAATTAAAAATAAAATAAAAAAATGGTGGGTGACGTTGCCATTAATGTAACTTGATGACATTACAACAACGCAAAAGATTTGCAGTTACACGCCGATTGTTCATCGCCGAGAAGAAATATTTGTCAAAATGTTGTAGCGGTTCAGTATACTATACTCAGCCGTACAAAAAGGCAAACGTATAATTTACTTAATTATATGTTTGCCGTAACACCGCGTACCAACAGGTGCGCTTATGGTACAACGATGGTTGCTGTGTTCACCACAGGATGGAGCGCAAGAAACACGAGATGAAAAACCAAAATACGTACACTCGTCCATTCCATGTTTATACGTCGATCGAGAGACATCTTGACCATCACCATCACCAACAACAACAATAATTAATTTATTTATTTAAATCAATTTACTGTAAGTAAATTTTACTATAAATAAGTTTAAATAGTGAGTTTTTATTCTTGGGAAGTTTTAATCGCTATATTCCTTGCCGGGAAGTTTAATTGCTGTATTTGGTGACCCCGACGTCCGTTTTTACGGTCAATTATTGTAAACCACGTGGTTTACATTAGCACGCAACGCGCAGCCTTCTCATTTGTCTCACAGAATTCTGGATTACTAATCTGGAATCCTGGTTCAAGACGATAGAGATATTATTCGACGCGAACAAAGTCACGAGCGACAAAGAAAAAGTCGCACAGGCGAACAGTTGTTTGTCGCCCCAACAAGCGGTGATGATCGACGACGTTCTTCAGGAACCTCCTGCAAACGATAGGTACAACTACCTAAAAACTGTCCTGATCGAGCGGACAACGCTCTCAGACAAGAAGAAGCTGGAAGCGCTGCTAGAGAAGACAGAGATGGGCGACCAACGTCTATCCGAAGTCTTCCGGCGAATTAACACACTGGCCACCGGCCGATTTAATGCGCCACTTATCACCCAGCTATGGATCAGGAAACTACCGGAATTTATTCAGATAGCACTGATTCTACAGCAAGATAAGGAAGCATCGCTTCCTTATCTTGCTGTAGAACACGAGGCTACACGAGGCAATGCCATCTGCACACGTGGTGTAGATTTCACTGGAAGGAGATGCAATTCTAAAAGACGCCAAGTCCGCCAGCAACCAGCTTGGTGTTATTTCCATACAAAATTCGGACACAAAGCCGAAAATTATATGCCATCGTGTGATTTCCCTAATCCACAGGTAAAAATAGCGAAACAACGTTTCCCTGATAAAAAGGTGATTTTGAGGAATAACAAATTCCACAAACTAGTAAATCTATCGGTTGGCGCGGCTGACCATAGACCGAATTACACTAGCGGCCTATTTATAAGGGACTATCAGAACAAACTCACGTTTCTGATAGACACTGGCGCTGACATAAGCGTCATTCCCTATACAACGTATATAAATCACAGAACTCAAGTCAATACTGATTTAGTTCTATCAGTCGCCAATGGTACCACCATCAATACCTACGGAAACAAATTGCTGCTAGTAGATATTGGTCTAAGACGAAACTTCCTGATCGAAAATGGGTAAGGCAAGCTATTAAAAAAGTTGCCTTCCTTAACAGCTCCACCGAATTTCAACGCGCCCGTTAAGCATAATGTAGTACACCACATAGTGACTACAGGACATTTACCGGTGTCCAGACCAAGAACAACGAAATTCCAACACATGATACAACTGGGAATATGTCCGCTATCGGCATCACCAATATCATGTCCACTTCACTTGGTCAAAAAGAAGAACCAAGACTAGAGACCATGTGGAGACTACCGCAGGTTAAACCTGCGGTAACGGTACCTGACCGTTACCCAATTTCCCACATCCAGAACTACTCCATGCACCAACAAGTTTGCAAGATATTCTCGAAGATCGACTTAGTCCGAGCTTATCATCTTATCTCTGTCCCACCTGAGGATATTCACAAGACGGCAATCACTACTACATTTGGGTTATTTGAGTTTACTCGAATGCCATTTGGACTATGCAATGCCGCACAATCGTTCCAACGGTTCATCAACGAAGGATAGCGGAAACTTTAGCCCCTATCCACACCCATTTGACAACTTTACTAAAGAAGCCCAAAACGCCGAAGAACTTTTTCTGGCTAGGCGAATGTCAACAGACATTCGACCAGCTAAAATCCACTTTAGCTCACATTGCGTTATTGGCACATCCATTACACGACGCTAAACTAAGTGTCACAACCGTCGACTCTAGCACTGCTGTAGGCGCCGTGTTGCAATAATGTAATAATGGGAATTGGAAGCTGCTTGGCTTCTTTTCGAAGAAACTTTCGAATGCAGAAAAAAAATATTCCGCATTCGATAGAGAGCTACTAGCTTTCTACCAAGCGATTAAACATTTTCGATACTATGTCGAAGGTCGAGATTTTACAGTCTACACCGACCACAAACCGCTCATTCGAGCGATTCAATCCAAGATTCCAATCCCTCTTAAAAAAACAACGTTCGACAATTAAAAGAAAGCTGACAAACATCGTAAAATACATCAACTCAGTGAAGCAAGAGAAAGACTCCGAGGAATTCATAACCCGTTTAGCTAGGGTGTACGCCCTATTCAAACGGAATTTACCATCATTGAAAGCAACATATTTGACAACAACCATGAAAAGGAAACAGATTTCGAACTCGAAGAAAAATATTATAAGGCAAAAACCAATCTGAATTCATTAATAAGACAACGGACAATGTTACCTGGACACGAGATTCAACGGGTTGATTCGCTTCTAAATACTTCACACAATGTTCAAGGTGAAGTGAAACTACCAAAAATCAGCATACCACATTTATCAGGCAAATATATCGAGTGGTAATCATGTTATGATTTATTTTCGACCACAATGCACGATTCAACCATATTAAGCCCTGTTCAAAAATGTCAGTACTTGAAAGGGTCTTTAAAGGATGAATCAGCTGCCCTACTTCGACACAATAGTGTCACCGAAGCCAATTATTTAGAGGCGTTGAACAAATTGAAAGAGAGATATGATCGCAAAAGATTTCAGTCAAGGGTCATAAAGCTACAAGTAAAGTACCATAACTATATTTGCAAGTGCATTCTGCAAAAACTAAAGTCATTCTTTGTTTAACTGCCTATAGATTTCAACAAGTTAAATGTTAAAAATGCTCGAAGATGTTACATTGCCTCAGCGGCAAACATTTAATTTTCAAATGTCTATCAAAACGTCGGTGTCAAATCTGTTTTAGGAAACATCACACTTTGTTACATGCAGAAACACCAGAAATTGAAACATCGACAAAGGAATATCCCTCTATTTCCAAGCAAGGTTCACAAACCACGTGCTTAAATCCTAATTTGATGATATCATGCAATGCAAAGGTTCCGAGATTACAATCAGTCTTACCATTGGATATTCTCTTCATATGAAGAGAATATCCGATGGAGATATTAGCAATGAGTATTACCTACCACACCACGGCGTACTGAAAAAGGGAAGCGTTACGACTAAATTAAGAGTAGTTTTTGACGGTTCTTCAAAAGAACCAAATTTCTTGGTCTCAGAAATGCTGCTCAAACGTTTCAGAGATTTATTAACAAAATTGTACGAAACTTAAATTTCGTATTCGTCTAACAGAGGAACAACACAAACTTCAATTGGAATAACTCTTCCAAAAATTTATTAGTTTGATATTAGCATTAAGAGTTCGAAATGTATTTTGAGTGTAAGAACTTTTGATTTTCTCAGCCACATTATAATTCTTAATGGTATTCTGCCTTCTCAGGGACGAATCAATGCCATTACGGAATTCTCCGCTCTAAACTCAAAAAAACACATTCAGCAAATAATCGAAATGATAAACTACTATCACTGATCTATACCAAAATTGCGGAAATGCCTGCCCCAATTAAATCACAATACGCTGTTCTACTCGAGATATCCAAGACCGCTAAGAATTTCTTTTGGCCTCAAGAATGCCAAAGTGCATTCACTAAATTAAAATCTAAATTGGTAGACGCATCGAACACTGCGATCGGGGCACTATTGCAACAGTATACTAACAATGTTTGGGAGCCATTGGGATTTTATTCCCAACTATTTTTGCAAAATACGAACACACAAAATCATCGCATGGACAATCCGATATTCCATACCAGGTCGATTCGAACATATTAATTTAAACAGCGTAGGACCACTTCCTCCGTCTAACGGATATATTTATCTTGTAAGTTGTGTCGATCGTTTTATCCGATGGCCCGAGGCTTACTATATTAAAGATATAACAGCAACATCTATTGCTACAACATTTGTAGAGTAATAACATATCTAGATTTGGAGTACCGGTAAATATCACGACCGATCATGGAAGCCAGTTCGAGTCCAAACTCTTTAAAGAGCTGACAAAGCCACTGGGCTACTGGGCTTAGAATTAGGAGATTAAAAAAAAACTAAGTTAGTGGTACATTAGTTAAAGCTAAGGTAGAGGAATATCCCAAGCTATTAAATGAGGTAACTTTCTTAAAGTGGCCCAGGTGAAAAGCACCAGTTCAGATTGCGTACGATTAGTTTGAAAATAAATTTCCAACACCACTAATCCAGAATTATAAATTATGCGATATTTTTAATTTTGAAACAGGATTATTTTCTTAGCTTAAGCCAAATATTTTTTTGGGCATTTAGAAAGGAGTTCTGGAGGAAAGCTTAGCAAAGAAAGAATTAGCTTGCTTGTTGGAGCCAATGCAGACGGTACTGAAAAACTGACACTCCTAAATAAAGAATAATAAAGAACGTAGATCAGTTCTCTTCCTTGCGGATAATTGTCCTTCCCAGTCAAACGTACCTAATTTGAAAACTATAAAATTAGTATTTTTACAAACAGTTTTGACTTTTAAAAGTTATTCGTAATTTAGAGAATTCGGTTCAATCCAGCAGTAACGAAGTAAAAATTTTAAATTGCCAAACCGTGGGAAAAATAAAACCGACAATTATAAGTAATTGCTTTAAAAAAAGCTGGAGTACATTAAAGGAATTGGATAATGCTGGCAACACTTCTAATGAGGAGATGAAGTATTTGTAGCCCGAAATTCGTAAGAATTGGTGTCAGAAGTGGGATTTTGTAAAAGTTTAAAATGCCTAATATCAACATGTATATATCTCAGCAGTTAAGAGATGAGTTGTTGCTGCAGGGTTTCAAGAA
Organism: Tipula confusa; assembly: GCA_963556175.1. Lineage (NCBI taxonomy): Eukaryota > Metazoa > Arthropoda > Insecta > Diptera > Tipulidae > Tipula > Tipula confusa. Next base: position 83,135,913 of record OY744476.1, on the reverse strand, counting down.
CGCAAGTAAGCGACAGAAAAATAAGGGGAAGAGACAAATCGAATAATTTCAGGGGCTGAAACGAAACTAGTTGTTTCCATCTATTTTTAATCATCTGAAGCCTCCATTTGACATAGAGGTTCTCTTAAAATCATTGTTAACGAAACAAAGCTCTCAATTAGGCATTCAGTTGGCTGAACAAGGTGCTAACTGAGCTAACCAAGGAACTAGATCACCAAGGCGCTAAATTAGACCAGCGTAAAGATGAGTTAGAAATTAAGATGCAAACAATCACGGCTTCTATAGAAGTAAAAATGCAAACATTGGAGAGCCTCCTTTGAGGGAGATGAAACTCAGTTTCGGACAGTCTCACACTCAAGAATTATGAAAAAATTAGCTGCATAATAGGAGACAACAGCGGGGAGAAAGCCAACCAACGCAAAAGAGAAATCCATGATAGTGTTGACAGCGGAATTGGAATAAGAAGTGGCCTGAGCAAGCTTATTTACCGACCCAATTAAATTAAGAATGCTAGACGCGGAAGACATCACCCAGATCGAGGCTCTCATAAAGAAAAGAATAACTTTGATCGAAGGTTTCAAAGTAATGGAAAATGTCGATCAAGTTTTCGCTCGCTATGCTTTAGATGCCAATAACCTAGAGATTAAGACAGCTAAGACAGGAGTAGGAACAAGACTATATTGCACCAATATTCAAATGGGTAGCTGAAGGTAGAATACCACAATGGTAAGACATTGCATCTGAAAGTGCAATAGTAAAAAGTTATTATAGGTGCAATGGCAGTCCTTAAGCCTAAACGAAGAGTTGCTTATAAGATCTTGGAAAACGGCTGACGGAAATAGTAATAGGCATCAAATTGTAGTCCCAATGAACTGAAAACCAGAAGTTCGGCACGAAATTCACAACGAAAAATGCAGGGAACACTTCGGAACCACTCCGGTTTAATTGGGTTAACTATCTGATTGGTGTAAAGCGTGTAACACATGTTTGGCTAGCAAATGACCATAGACGAGAACAAGAGGCTTAATGCAGCAAAACAACCGTCTGAGCACCGTTTGAGTGAATAGCCAAGGATATTGCGGGCTCATTTCCAGTAATAAAAGATTAAAATCGGTACATACTGGTATGCATCGACTACTTCAGTACATAGGTAGAAGCGTATCTAATTATAGGGTGCTGTGGTAGTGACACAATAGGGTAGGCAATGGCTTATGGTAGCAACTAGTTGTGACTCATTTTTCATTGTTGCAAGTATGTAAAGTCGGGCAATTACATTTAATATACCTCCAAGTAGTACCACCCGGGCAACGACTAAGGTTAATGACCAAGTTCGGCTAAATATTAGATGCGAGTGTAAGCATTATAAATTAGGCTTGGATTAAGGTGTCATGGGAGCCTCTGGCTGGGAGGACCTCCAGATGTATTCAGGCTTATCCTTGTATTGTGGATCTCTGCAAGGATGGATGTTCTTTTCTTCGCTACTCGTGAGGCATAAATGGATCCAAAAAATAATAATGAAGCGTCCGGCTCTCTTAAAAATCCGGTAATTCCAAAAATCAGGTCTGAAGGCCTACTCTCACCATGGTTAGGAAAAAGGACATTTGCTCAATAATGCAAGTCCCTGCAAACCAACCTATGAGGAAAGCATAGGAAAAAAGCATGGAAAGTCCTAAGCAGGCTAGAAACGATTCCGTTGCCGACCAACAACTGAAAAATAGCCAGGGTGGAGGAGGCTAAAAATGATTATAGGTCAGCTATAACAGCATAAATATAGGATCATGGGCAGTACTGGCTAAGACAGGTGGCTTAATTAGCTATGGTTTTGGCGCAGTCACGCTAGAAGTATAAAATAACAATTGGGCTGCTAAGTCAAGAGTTGGGGGCACACTAGCTTTGCACGGATCTTCGTCTGGGGATGTGTGTCCTGTAGACAAGCAGCCTCAAACTGCAGTTACAAATGATTTAAATCTTATAAGCGAATTATCTGGATCAATGGATGAACTCTGTAATCTTTGTACGGCTTCGGATTCAGAAAGATCAGATATCATCGTTGTGGAGGTTGATATTTAAGCAGCAAGATGCTTAAACTATTGCAAATCAATCTACACGACTGTAAAGCAGCGTCAGCTGCTCTTATGTGCAAAGTAATAAAAGATGACATTGATTTTGTCTTGGTTCAAGAACCATGGATCAATGAGGATCAGGTTCTTGGACTCAGGGCTGTAAACTATAAATTACTGGTTGTATAGGTTAAAGGTAGGATTCGATCGTGCATTCTTGCAAAGAACAAACTAAAGATTTTCCTGCTTGCCAATTATAGCGATGCAGATGTGGTAGTAGCTAGCATTGAAGTCAGCAATCAGAACCTCTGGCTCGTCTCAGCGTACTTACCCCACGATAAAGAAATTCTTCCTCCAGCTAATGTGCACAGCTTAATAACAGATGCTCAGTTGCGTAAAGTCAGAATCGTCGTTGGTTGCGATGCAAATTCGGACCACACGATCTGGGGAAGCACCAGTACGAATGAGAGTTCGTATCTCTAATTTCTATCTGTAACATAGGGGCTGTAAGTCTATTTTTATAAATACTAATAGCCAGGAAGTTTTAGACATTACCGATGTTTCAAACGTTATGTCAAATAAACTAGTAAATTGGAAAGTGTTCGAAGAACACTCCTTTCCTGCTTATTGCTATATCTACAATTTGGATTGGATTTAAAATACTCTAAAACTTCAATCTTTAGAAACAGAAGGAGGACCAAATAAGGTACTTTCAAAACAATTCTAGGTAACTCATTACTAGAGTTGGTACCTAAATATCTTAAATCAACACAGGAATTGGATACCTTGGTCCACTTCTATAAGGAAGTCCTTAAATCCTATAAATTCGACTTAAGAAGTACCAAAAGCAAAGCTTGGATACTATTCTGTGACAACAGACAGGAGTCCTCTGAAGCAGCTAGGCTACGTAAGATTATCTACCTGCTCTGCTATTCCAAGTTATTCCCAATGACCGGATGGTATCTGAACCACAACGAGGTTCAAATCTCTGGAGCTCCTATTGGAAACTCACTTCCCGGGATGTTCCGAATCTCTGACTGCCTAAAACCAATAGGGCTACTGGTCTCGCTGGAAAAATTGTCAGCAGGAGGAATATCTTGTTGTTAGTAAACAGTTTTAAGCCTTTTAAGTTAGCAGGTCCAGATGGTATTATTCCTGCCGGCATCCTACATACCAGTGACTTATTGATTCCCTGGCTTGTGGTGATTTTTAAAAGTAGCCTGGAACTATATCATATTCTAAACAAATGGACTCAAGTAAAGGTTGTTTTTATACCTTAGGTATAAAAAGGAAGGCGGGAAAACGTTCTACTTGCGACCCAAAAGACCTTAGGCTGAAAAGCTTATCCTCGTACTTCTTGGAAACTCTAGAAAGACAGCTTATATTAGAGCAGCTTATATTAGAGGCTTAATCAGGCCGGTAAACTTAGCAGCATCTCAGCATGCTTCCCACAAGGAAAATCAGTGGAAACTGAACTACATTCCCTCTTAGGCCCTATTGAAAAATCAACAATGTTCAACTAGAGGCGATCACGCAGGCACTTTCAGATTTGGGGCAGGATGTGTCACTCGGCAGGGCCATTTTGTTTAATCTTGATGAGGCATCCGTCCAGAGTTGTAAGTAAAGGCACACCGCAAGGTGGTGTTTTATCCCCTCTTCTTTGGAACTTGGTCATAAATAATCTGTTATTAAACCTAGAGGGGTGAGTCTTAGGATGGTCGCTTATGTAAATGATGTTGCATCGGCTCCAGCAGCAAATATCCTAGCACTTTTAGAGATCTTATGCAAAATGCTATTGGTATCCTTACCAAATGGACCACTAAGTGCGATGTAAGTGTTAATTCTTCTTAAAACTGAATTCGTTCTTTTTTCTAGGAAGTATAAATTTACATTTTTCAACCCACCCACTTTTAAAGGAGTTGATTTGAATATCACAGATAAAGTGGAATTCTTGGTTCTTATTGTGGACAGCAAACTAAGCTGGAAACCTAATATTTTGGATAGGGTGAAAAAAGCTACGATAGCGCTATATTCTTGTAAAAATGCCATTGGGAAAGGATGGGGGCTAAACCTCGCATCGTACATTGGCTGTACCAATGAACTGCCAAACCAAAAGCCGTTGATGAAGGTTTAAGGAACTGCCTGCCTGTATATTAGTGGTGCATTCAGGACCACTTCAATTCAGGCACTAGAGATTCAACTTCATCTAATCCCTCATGATAGCTTATCTAAATAAATGGCTGCGTGTACAGCTATTAGGCTTAAATCAATTTCTCTGTGGTTCTATAGTATGAAGAGACTTTCATTTATTCTTATGAATAAGGAAATCCCCAAAGGTATTGACCATGCCATTTCGACATCATACCTTGACGTTAAATTTCTGTCTGTTATTCCTTCTAGAGTAGACTGGGCGAGTGATGCCTGGTACAATTAACTTTTTTACGGATGGATCGTTAATTGATGGCACCGGCGGTTGTGGAGTGTTTCGACTCTGTGATCACTGTAGTGTCTTTCAGGCGGAGCTCATCGCAATCAAAGAAGTCATAGACTAGATAAAGTGTAGTGTTGTATCTGTAAGTGATATAGGCATTTTTACGGACAGTCAAGCTGCCATTAAAGTTTTGCAATCAGGCTTTGTCATGTAGATAGAAAGTAGCCCAGTACTGGCTCTTATCTCTTAACGAGATTGCAGAACTGTTTAACAGTCAGCTTACATGGGTGACACGGCATTCCAATATAACGGAGAATATTCTAAAGCCATTGTATTCATCTTTGGGGTTGTACCAAGAATATAAATCTAGGTTAGGTTAGGTTAGGTTAGAGTAGCGGCTAACGTACACTTAGAGCGGTGACAGTCCATTGTGATACCAAAGGCGTCGATACAATACTTGCCCAGATGTTTGTACCTTCTGTAAGCTAGCGCCGGGCATGAGCACAAGAAGTGGCTCACAGTCTTTTCCTCCTCTTCATCCATACAGCTACTACAGAAGTCATTTGCCATTGACACAAGCTTCCTCGCATGCTCCCCAATGAGACAGTGTGCCGTGAGCACCCCCACGACTATACTTAAGTCAGGTTTACGTAGGAATAGTAGTGTTTTGGAGCGCTTCAAGTCCAGTTTCGGCCAGACTTGCGCGCTACATTGCATGTTATGGTGTTATTCCACCTCTTCTGTGCCGAGCCTATCGCCTCTTTTTTAAGCGCCATAAAAAGCGCTGCTATAAGCCTCCCCAGATTTGTCCTTTTCTGTTTCAGTTGGAATGTTGTACCTTTCCTTGCCAGTTCGTCAGCCCTGCAGTTCCCCAGAACGTCCGAGTGACCGGGGACCCAGACTATCTGGATATTGAGATGCTCACTCATATCGTTAAGAGATGAGTGGTATTTCAATGCCACCACGGACGTCAGAGAAACTGATTCCAGTGACTTGATTGCCGCCTGACTGTTCACATATATTGTTATATCCCTTGTGGATATTGCTATAATGCTTCCTCAATCGCTACCATCTCTGCCTGGCACACACTGCAGTGATCAGGAAGACGAACGGATATATTCACATTTAAATTGTCACAATAGACTCCAGCTCCGACTTTGCCGTCTAGTTTGGAGCCGTCAGTGTAGAATTATATACTTCTAGTTTCTGTTGTTGACCTGTTCTTCCAGGATTCCCTTGAGCGGATAAGGGTTCGGAAGGCGGATATAAATCTATAAATGATACGATTTTCAAAGTTAAGTGCTGCGAGGCATTACCAACGCGGCATTATATGCTAAACAAAAATTCGGTGCCGTGCCAGATTTTCGCATTATTATAGAACTAGAAAAAGCCAAATCACGCTATACTCCGAGGAGCTACCGATAGCGATTTCGCCACCAACCAGTGGCTCATATAGCTTCGCCTTATATACATAAAAAATAGGATCGAAAAGACACTTCCATAAATCATGTCTCAGTATAGATAATACATAAAGTTCTCTAAATCTTTAAACTACATAACCTTTACATTATCTACTTTACAAACAAAGTAAATTATAAATAAAATGATTAAATAAAAATTTAAATAAATTTAATTTTATCATTAAATAAAAAAAAAACTTTTTTTTATTTGTATCCAAATTAATTTCGAAAATATATTTTTTTTTTGCTTTTCTTTTTAAATTCATCTTGAACGAACGAAACCAACAACATTACGATGGGAATTAGAATATTTTATTTATCTACTTCGTGTACAAGACGATAACTTTGAACAAGGTAACATATCTAAGAAAACCTAATTAGTTCTTGAATATTTTTATTACGTACAGTAATCATCGGAAATTATACCATGAACCTAGTAATATACTATTAACGTACATACGGTTGTTAATTATTTTACGACGACTGTATAAAATTCGGTAGAAATTTATCTATACCCATGAGACGTATTTCTTAGATTTTCTACTTGGTATATCTAAAACTCATTACAATGCAAATTTATCATATATACAAAAAAACGAAAATCTAATTTAAATTCATTAAAATTGTAATAAAAATAAAACGTAAATTTGACTAACCTTTTTGGTGATCTTTTATTTTTCCCTTTACCACTGCTATTGGCGATGGGCGACAAAGGTGGTACGGCCGCTATCAATTTAATATTTTTGCCAATCCGTTTATTATCGTCACCAATATTATTATGTTGGCCATTCGGTGTCTGAGGTTTTGTTGTTGAACGTACAATTAATTCGCGACATGTATTTTGTAGATCACGTAATTCTGATTCGGCCGCTTCCATACGTTGAGCAATCGATTTAAGCGCTTCGCTGCCCGGTGCCAATGCATTTTCTAGCTGTCGTGCCAATCGTCGTAATGCACCCAATCGCCTTTCACGCTCCGATAATCCACCATCGGATACACAACCACCATCCGAAATACCACTATCGGACAATGAACCATTCGACGATGATTTTATATTGAATGGTAATAAATTATTTGGATGTAAATGTTGGCTATCATTTGTGAGCTGGGTCTATAGAACGAAAAAAAGAAAATTGCAATAATTTTTAATATTTAATAATATGGTTTAGAGATTTTTATGATCTTATAATTTATAAATTATTTATCGAAAACAATCACATACAATTTATTGTTTTTTTATATGTGTGCGCACACCTAAACTGGATGAACGTACTGGATGGTAGTATGAAGGAAACGATAAAATGTACGTAAATCTCAATTTAAAACCAACAAAAATAAATAAATAAATAAGAACCAAAATAAGAAATATCGTTTTTTGTGCTTATAATCTTAAGGGTTGGTGTTGTAACTTTCGTTCTCTCTATATCACTCTGTTGTTCAAACAATAAAAAATAAATGCAATATTTTACACAATCATCCGGAACATTAATGTGCGTATGTATACGTTTTTTGGGGACCACCCTATCAATTTAAGTTAACATATAAACATTTGACATACATACATACTCGCGTATTCTGTTTCGTCTTATTTTAATTTATTATTTGTCTCAGCTTGGCAGTTGTCCCTTGAGAAACATTCATCTCTATACCACTTTTGATATATAAGCAAAATGTAAAGGAAAAATCCAGAAAGTGGAAATAATACACGACAATGTATACAAGTTGATTTTTACAGTATTCAAATTAAAACTGAAGATATAATTTTGTAAAGTCACTACTTGTCCTTTTAATCACCGGCATTTACACTACACGTAAAAGTATACTGAGCAAATAAGCTATACTTGGAACACGTGGAAGATGTGAGGCTAATTCTGAATTTAAACTTTTATGGATTTTCTAACCGCATAAATTAAAGAATCTTCTTATTCAGTAGAGAAAGAAAAGTCAACAATATGAAGTCAAAGGCATTTGTTTAAAAAAATTACTGGTAAGTCCCATCAGGGAGTTCTTCCAGGTGGAAATACATTAACACTAACTATTTTAACAAGTGACATTAGCAGTTATATTCGTCCTGTCCGTGATAGGCATATATTTATTTATACTTTTGAATCTATCTCCAACATTTACATTCTTGTGGGATTGATAACACATTAGGAATTCTCCAGTTAAGAAGATTTTTTCATCCATAGCTTTTATTATATGTGGGCTTTAATATCTGCGTGCAATATAGGGATTTTTTTGATGGTTTGAAAGCAGAGCTTTTAACAATTTGTCAACACATTAACACTTTATACTGTGGTGAAAATAAAGGGAACAACTTCCCTAAGAGCACGTTAATGTTGAGATCACCAACTCTTAAGGTTCCAAATGTAAGTAGTTGTACACTACAATTAAAGACGGCGGCGGCAGTGGCAACTGCGCTCTATGTAACTATTACTAATCCTCAATCTGAGGAAGTAATCAAAGCTCTAGCCAAGTCTAGCCAAGAAAATAAAAAATTAAATTCAGCAATTCAATGGATGCAGCAACATATTCAACTTCTTGAAGAAGAAGTTAAAACTCTTAAAAATAACCGAAAGATGGACTATCAAATTGGGCTGAAGTTCCGTGCTTCTTTTTTGGATAAAAAAGAAAATCAAAAAGGGCTTTAAAAAAGCAAGAAACACAAGAAATAAATTCTTCCAGTAAAAGGAAAACTGAGTCGTCTCCAGAAATGAGCACCAGTGCATCGAGAGCAAAGGTAAACCAATTACCAACTATAAGCAAGACTAAGAAAGAAAAACCACCACATGGTCAATAACACACATGTCGATAAATTTAGCGTTATCCAAGAGTTAATGAAAGAAGTGACAGAAAAAGAGCATAAGCTTGTATCGCTAATCAACAACGTCTGGAGGGTAAATATGCCTGATCCAGACTGTTATAGAACACTTTTAACTGCATTGAATGATAAAGGTCTCCGATTGTATACATATGAAAAATTACAAACCCACAGGAACATACAGGATTAAAGGAACATCTTGGGAATGGTTGTCCGAATGAAGCCATTGAAAAAAACGACAGAAATTATACCACAATGAGTGTCAGTGTTTTTGCGTGTGGTTATATGCCAACCACACGCAAAAATACTGCAATCGTGAAACCAGATGTGTAAAATGTGCGGGAGAGCATGATACAAAAAACTGCGTAATAGATAGAAATACTCCGGCAAAATGTGCTAACAGCCAGGGAACCCACCCTGCTAGCTATAGAGGATGTGAAGTAGCCAAAATAATGCAAAACATGTGAAATAGGGCAAACAAAAACCAGCCAATGAGAGCAACTAAAGAAAAAGAAATCCCGGCAGAAACTGTCACTACGTTCCATAGTGCGAACGTGACAGAGGGATTCTCATAACAACACAAAATGAACAAAACACTAAGAATATTAACCTGGAATGCTAATGGACTTCTACAGCATCTTCTAGAGCTAGAAATTTTTTTGAATACAGAAAAACTTGATATATGCTTAATAGCAGAGAGATATTTCGCTAGAATATTTTCGCTAAATTAAAAGGTTATTCTGGTTACCATTCTCTACATCCAGCAGAAAAAGCATCAGAAAAAACATCAAACATTTCGAAGATGTCAAACTCGAAATAGAGACAATGCAAATTGTATCACTTAGCATGCAATTAAATAATTACAAGAAGCTGCTGGTTGCTGCGAGATATTATCCACGAAGGCATCAACTTAAAAAGGATGATTACCTCTTAATGTTCAAAATGATGGGCTCAAATTTCATCATAAGAGGAGACTTTAATGCCAAACATATGCATTGGGGTTGATCACTAATATCACCTAAAGGTAGAGAACTTTTGGAAGCTGGATATCAAATAAACTGCGGGTTTCATTCAAGTAGTATTCCTACTTATTGGCCAACGGACACAAATTTCACCAATTTGGTTTCAGAGAGAAACACTCTACCATAGAGCAGGTACACAGAGTCACTAACGTGATTGAGAAGATGCTTGAAAACAAAAAGGTAGGTTTGTTGTTGCCCAGGCCTTTGATTGAGTCTGGCATCGAGGACTGGAATATAAATTACATCGCGACGTCCCTAAGTAGTTCTATGAGATATTAACATCATACAATGAAGGGACTTATTTCAGAGTGAAATATGAAGGAGAGTTCTCATCACTCGAGAGAATTGAAGCAGGAGTACCATAAGGGAGCGTACTGGGACCATTATTGTATTTGCTGTATACGAGTGACACATCTTTTACTGGAGAAACATATATTGCAACCTTTGCGGATGATACAGTAATTTAGTCAGTTGGAATAACAATCGAAGAGACAACCAGCAAATTACAGCACACTGTAAATGAGATTGTCCACTGGACAAAAAAATGGAGAATAAAATTGAATGAGCTAAAATCAGTTCACACAACCTTCACCTACCTAAAAGTAGATCACCTACCTATTAACACAAATAGGCAGGAAATACCACATGCAAACACGGGAAAATACCTGGATATGACACTCGACGCCAAGATAAAATGGAAAGAACATGTCAAGAAAAAATTTTGAGTGTTTTTTTTATTTCTAAATATTCTGGACGATCTGAAACTGACATAAAACCTTTTTTTAATTCATTCCTTCCCTTCTTTTCCTTTCACTTGTTCCTTTCACCAAAAAACAGGGGTCACAGCTGTTTGCAATATGTGTAAAAAATCCTTATCATTCAAAGCATTGCAAACAATGAACTTTATAGACTTTAACTGGTCATCACAATATGAAAAGGATTGTTAAAGATGATTCTGCAACTGCAAACAGTCAAAAGTCATACTCGACGCTCGACAAATTTGTGACTATCGCGAATGAAAATAATTATTTTCAAACATTGGAAGAAATTGTAGCTTAATTTGCACCCAAAGATGGTTGCAGTATTTTGGGGATAAAAGCAAGTTAAAAAATAGGGATTTTCTTTACCACAGCAGCCGTCAGATGTCATGAACTTGATGTCCATAATGAAATAAAGTTTGTCCATTGATGAATAGACCAGCTTTAAAAACCGACGATACATGAACGTCTACCTATATACTTCGGAGCTTTTGATTCAGTTAATTGAGGTTTAATCCCAATAACAGGAAGCTACCCTGCTGAGAAAATTATGGAAATAGTGAATTTAAAAAAAACGCAGAGCGTATTCCTTTCTGGAATATGTGGCTAATGAGTTTTTCAGCATGACCTTTAAAATAAAATTACCAAATCAGCTAAATATTTTATGATTTTTTTCTACGCCACGTAGTGTGAATCACGTGGTAATGAAAATTTTGTTAATGTGGTACGAGCATAGAATGCAGAAATAATGGAAATAATGATTCAGAATTCGAACCGAATGATATGAACCAGGATACGCACATTACAAATGAAGAAATTCAGAAAAAGTGCAGCTGGAAAATTTCATTTTAGGATGGCCTTCAACAATTTCATTGATGCCTTAGTAATGTCAAAAATTACAAGCCAGCTCCCTCCTCAAATCATAGATATCGATTTAAAGTCGTATGACGGAATCAAATTAGCCGATTCAAAATTTTTCCAACCAGGAGAAATTGATATTCTCATTGGAGCCGAGCAATTGTTCTAAGTCCTTCAAAGGAGATATATTAGAACAGGTTGCACTAAACTAATGCTACAAAATACCCTGTTTGGGTGGATCGTTTCCGGACAAGACAATAGTATAAAGCCACCCGAATCAATATCAATGTCCTAAGTTCACGAGTTAAAAATGCAATGGGAAGCATTGACAGAAGTTTAAAGAAGTTTTGGAAAATAGTCCATAGTCTAGTTTCGGGAAATTCTCTCACTTGAAGAAATAATTTATGATTTCCATTTCATAAAAAATCTTGAACGAAACAAAGAAGGACGATTCATAGTTAAACTTCCTGACCACCAGAACGATTAAACAAGTAGCTCAAGAAAACCTAGAATCGTATTCTAACACTTCAAACATCATCCGGAAAGATATTTATGTTGATGAATTGATGTTCGGTGCTGATTAGGAAGCCGAAGCAATACACCTAAAAAGATACTATCACCACAATTTTCTATACAGTTACGGCTTTAATATGAGTAAATGGAAATCCAACAATAGTAGAATACTATACATTGCATTCCTTCCGAAGACTCAGAACTCAACTGTAAAGAAATCCTAGAATATACTCAACAAGAAGCAGACAACGGTTCGACGATCGACTTACACAGCTTCTGCGATGCAAGCTAATCGGCTTATGCATCTGTTGTATTCTTTCGAATCACAAATCTTGATGGCAAAGTACTAACACAATTGATCTTATCGAAAACGAAGGTAGTACCTATTAAGCAACAGACGCTTCCTCGTCTTGAGTTATATGCCACTTCTGACGAATCTCATGCCACTCATCAAATTAGAGTCACGATTTGCTATCAACCAAACTAACGCCTGAACCCATTCCCAGATTGTACTCGATTGGCTAGCAAATCACACAAGACAATGGATTACGTTCGTGGGTAATAGAAATGCAGACATTTTATTAACATCTCGTGGAAACTTTAGACACGTTTACTCGGCATATAACCCAGTGGATTGCGCCGTTCGTGATTTATCTCCCAAACGACTTAAATTGCATTCTCTTTGGTGGCATGCTTCTAGTTGGTTGCTGCAACCCATCAAGACATGACCACGTCAACAACTAAATTAAGAGCATGTAGAAGAAGCAACAAATAATTTATTTACTTTCTTTTCGATCTGCTCACATTCTAATAAGTGATGGTTCAAGCCTAGACAAATATTAATCATTTTGGAAGCTCCATAGAGTACTGAGTTATATATTGCGATTTGCCATCAATAGTGCTGCACATATCGAGTTTAATTCCTCCCATTATAACTAGCACATCAGAATTATGGCAACTTAATAGTTTATATTTAACTACTCCTAGATAATATTAGACAAAAAAGCATGTGAGAGAAAACGCTCAGTATTTAAAAAAAAAATATGAGTATAACTTGTCGATTTTTAACTGCTTTCAAATACGTTAATGATCGGTTAAGGATGGATTTTATTGTTTAATAGTGTTACCTTTGATAACCGAAAATACTTGTAAGCATTTTTTTTTTTAATTTAGACAGTTTATGCCCTTGTATAATTACTTGGGAAAATACATATAAGTAAACAGGATAAAATTTGGTTTTTGCAGCTCAGAAATAATTGATCGATTTTAATGAAACTTAAGTCGATTTCGATTCGACATAAAAAACCACTCTTTTTTCAAAAAGATTGCTTTTTCTGTTGTCAAATTGTTCGATTAATAAAAAAAAAATCAATCTGTCGAGCAAATTTTTTACTCGACAACCACTTTTTTTTTAGCAATTAGTTTTTTTTAAAAGATTTACCCCTCTTTTACTAACACGCAAAAATCGTTCATTTTGCAGGAGTGTGTTCCTAAACTCTACATTGTAACAATATGGTTAACAATGACAGTTTTCACTCATTCTTAAACTCACATTGTTACAACAAACATGTGCGTTTCAAACCTCATTTTCAGCTCTACTCGATAATAGACGTGAAGCTGTCAAAATAGTTTTTTGTTTTTTAGTGGTATTCAAAATTAAAATGAAATAAATCATGGATAAAATAGCCGTATTATATTTGACTTATAATGGAATTAGAATTGGATTTGAAATTCAAATAAAATAGGTTTTGATTTGTTTTATATTCGCAGTAAAAAATACCAAACACATGGGAAGTAGCGCACATGTTATTTGACACTCTAACTAAAAAGTAGTATTAGAATACACAAACCCCATATAATAAAAATTTTAGAAAATTATAATTATATAAAACGATAGCTGTGTTTCTTTGGTAAAGCTAAGCGAGTTTTACTTCAACATCTCAAAGCAACAGCTTTTGGCTTTATGCACATTTAAATTTTTCTGTGTGTGTTATTTATGTCAGACTTGTACATTTATGTCAAACTTTTTTATATACATTTATGTAAAAAAAAAAAGTATATACAAGAATCGTGTGATGTGATGATAGTTTCTGTGATTTTAAATAACAAATTTGAAAAAAGTAACGCCTTGTGGTGAACACCATAACCATAAAATGGTTTTATTTCCCCTAAATCTAAAAATTGTTTGGCTTATAATAAAGTCGATTCGGCTTTATACAATGCAATTGTTGTTGTAATCTTTTTCGGATTTGTGAAAGCAACACAGCTATTATTACATTCACACAATGACAGTTGTTACAATGTAGAGTTTAGAAACGCACTCCTGCCAATTTTAAATGACATTAATGATATGTTTATTTTTTTATATGTAAAAAATTATACGCACACATATTTAAAATTGGGGAAATACTTTTACTTTTTCAAATAGGGGAAAAAACGAATTAAAATCAACATTAGTAGGCAGTTCAATCTAGTGTTCTTAACGATTAAGCCGCTTTCATAGAAAAATTCTGCAGAATTTGTCAGTAATATTTCTTCGGCAAAACATGACAGAATTAAATATTGTTTATCTTTTTAAACGAACGTGAGCGATAATAAAGGTCACTATAATGCGATCCTTAAAAGTGTTATCTTTTAAAAATTCAAATCCAAATTATAAATAAGAGTAAAGCATTAGATGCTTATTTGAAATGCTGTTTATGTCAAGGAAATCATATGGCCAAATCATTGGGCATCTGGTTTGATGCAAAACTTTTATTGTTACAATTGTTACAAACATATTGTTACAACTATTGACTACTACAACTAAAACTATTTGAAAATAATAAACTATTAATATACAAAATGATAATTTGAGTAACAATCACATTTGGTATAGATTAAAACCGACTTCAGATCATTCAGAACCGATGTGTAAAGCTTATAAGAAATCTATCGTATATAGATGCCCGACAAATCTTTTACATGCTTAGAGTAATGTTGAGATTATATTAACATTTATAACGAATTTGAATCAAAAAATTTCCAATTTGGTCTAAATATTTGGTCTAACTCTTAATATTTTGGAAATTTTCAGTTTCTGGCATACTTTTTTCTGTTTACATTTGGCAATAACTTCAGGCATACATTTGGCAATTTAAATTGGTAAATTATACTATCATGTATTTTCTGGACTACGGATATTTTTAATTTATGGTACACATTTCACAGTTTTATTGGCCTATACACATTGTGAATTGTATCGATGTTAAAAACTGTCTCCTTATGACATACATTTCACCTAGTAAAATAGTGTGGGTTCATCTCATGATTTTTCGGAGTTTTGGAAATTTTTGATTTGTAGCTGAAATTCCACAGTTTTCATGGACGTATTAGGATTTTAGAATTTTTCGATTTCTGCCATACATTTAACAGTGTTAATGAATTAACCATCATAATTTTCTTAGATTTTAGGAATTTTTGATTCGTGGCATATGTCACAGTTTTAAGAGGCTAACCTCCAAGTTTTTTCTGACCATCTTGTATTTTCAAAACCATCTTGTATTTTCTTTATCTTGTAGATTTTTCTTCGAATTATTATAAGTTCAAGAATATTCTAATTTTAACAGTCTATAGCATTTCAAAAAGTTTAAGTAAAAATTCTTGAGTTTTAAGTGAGTGGAACATTGATGCAAATGAAGTAGCATTTTTTAAATATTTATAGTGATATTTTAAACCCGCTAGTAAATCCTGTAGTAGTACCATTAGAATTTGTTAATGGTGTTCGTATGGATTGGTTTGAATTATTTGAAAAATTGATAATACTAGATGTTAATACAAGTGTTAGATCACAAATGGTCGGCCTTAGTTACATGTGAGCTTCTAGTCCAAATAAATTTCACTACAAAATACATATTTAGTAAATGACGCTCTTTGAATAAAACTTCCAAAGGACAAATTCCATTTAATTATGGCCCCTTACAACAGCATAAAAAATTTAATAAGTTCATTTATATTTAAAAAAATTTATTTTTAATAAAGCAATAAATCAAATTTTTTATCTCCAAATTAGAAATGTTATTCACCATTTATATTGAAAAATCTCCATCCCTTCATAGATATATTAACGTATAGTCGGTGGTACATTATATACCCTTAATAATATAAATTGACTCTTCTTGAGGAATTTTTCATTAGTTTTTCATTTTCACTTTATCATTTGTCCTATAATACAAGACATACATATATACGTATACATGTATATAAATTTGATATACGTATACAGTAAAAGTCGATTGAATGACTAGTGTGTATGGTTAAATCTTATCTTGAGATTTAATTTATATGCTAGCCATTTTTCGTGAACAGCAACAAACCTCTTTCATCTCTCAAGAATCATTTCGGTCGTATACATATGCGATGATCAAAAAAGATTATATTCAAAGTGGTTATATGCAAATCAGCTAAATAAATAATACAAAAATATATTATCCTTATTTTTCATGTTTAAAAGAGAATAATAATAATCGTAATGTGCGCGAGTGGTATTTCTTCTTATTTTTTTTTTTATAAGATATTCATCTTTGGTGGTTTAGGAAAATTTTTCATTTTCACCCTCACATCTTTTAAATCAGCGTGTGTTCATACATATGTACAAGTGCGAGAAAGGATATGCGTCAATTGGGAGGATTAAATAAATTTAAAGATCATATGCTTCGTTTTAATCATTTTAATGTCCATCTTTGCTTGAATTACACAAGCAATAAACATTAAAATTGTAATACTATTATTTATATATGTATGGTATAGTTCGCCAAAAAATTAAAATTATTGCTAGCTTAACTATATAGTTGTAAGTGTATAACCATTTAAAGCTGGAAAAATTTAAATTTCCCATTTTTCGAATATCTTTTTTTTTTTTGTCTCGCATCCACATAATAATATATAAGACTAAATTCTTTTAGGTCGTAAATTTGGATTATAATTTTAATGAAGTCATAATAAAATATTAGAAATGTGAAATTTCATTCTATACATTTCACATTTTGACTATACTTGATATCGCTTCGGTTTATTAAAATCGAGGCGAAAGTACATAGTTTGAATAATATTTGATTTAATTAAAATTCCAATGTGGTATAATCTCGGTGGTGTAAGAAGCGTTAAGAAAGATTTTTTTTTTTTTAAGATTATTAAAAACCAGTTTATAGATTCTTAAAATTCATTACATGTTCACAAAACTATGCGAATTCTAAATGAATTAACTGTTGATCGAAATGACATTGATTACTTGCTAATCGTTATATAATTTCGTAAATCTATATATTAATAGGCAAAGCCGAAAATTGTGATCCCTTTTTAACCTATTTCCCGTGCATGTATCTTAATGAAAGATATATTAAGCGAAAGATATTTTTTCATAGATGTGCAGAATGTAAGTTTTATTAAGACACGTGCACCGGAAACAGGTGTAAAAAGCAGGTAAAGTTTTACCAATACAGAAAAGGATTTATATTCATATACGCACTAATACACTGTACACGCGCAATACATTTTGTTTCGTATCATATTCTCTTTGCAATCACTGTTCAATTAACAGTTATTAGTATGTTTGCATTGAAGGAAGCAGATTACATTTGCCGTTTTAGTATAGAGTTGACTTTATAATTGCCCAACGCTGTGTGCTTTCCAATTTTTATTTTTGTGTTTTTGGTTTGATGCTTATTATATCTGCGGTAAATAGTTCCCTTTTGAATTATTCTTATATAAGCCGGTCATGTTTTCCATTTGACGCAAGAATTTTGTTATTTTAGTGTGTTCCATTATGCCCCGACGGGCTACATTAACTGGTCGAATAGAACGACAAAGTCATAGAAACGGAGTTAAATCAAATAGAAATAGAACCGAGAAAATTAATTTTAACCCATCCATTGAAAATCATTTATTAGATGATTCTTTTAAGTGTGCATTAAAATTAGTGCCTCGAAATTTTAATTCAATTTTTGGCGGCCAAAAATACATTTTTTTAGTTACAGTTTTGGTCGCAAAATGCGACACCGTGAGTGATAAATATTGAAATGTCATATTTTTATAAGGGAAAACATGTTTACCCTAACGTGGAAAACATAAAAATTATAAATGGATTTGAGAAAATTAAACAAATCAGATAAGTTTTTTTCATTAAAATAGTTTTAATTAAAATATTTAAATAAAAATATGTGCAATTTAGTTTGTTTTAAGGCCGCAATTCAACAGTAAAGTTAATCATTTTTAAGAATAAAGCATATCATTCATGTAAACAAAACATTTGTGGGAGTGATTTCAAAATGCCTTTTTATTAAAAATAAAAATATTTTAAATTCAAAAATGTTCAAGCGTTTCTTCTGTCGATCATTTAATCGAGTCAAAAAGGAAATGAGAATTAAAAATGTAAATTTTAGATAACATTTTGTTGTTGTTTACCATCAGATTATTACTTACAAGTGTAAACTAATTATGTAGACTTACAATTTATCCAGTTATAGTGTTGAAAGTTTTAATACAGAATTTTGAATTATTATACAAATAGTTCTGTTCTGAAGAAAATAAAACGTGCGTTTCATATTAAATGTTCTGTTTGTTTATTTCGAAATAGTATTAAATGCATATTTAATTTTCTTCAGAACAGAACTACTTGTATAAAAACTCGAAATTCTTTATTAAAACATTAAAACTTTAATTATGTAATGTTATATTAGTTTTACGCTATAACTAGATAAATTGCATATCTAATTAGTACTCATTTGCAAATAAAAAGATGACAAGAAAACAAGAGAATGTAATCTAAAATTTATTTCGTAAATTTCCCATACGAATATCACATTTCTCGTATTGTTTATCCCCAACATACAACTGGTGTTCATCGGTAGAACTAATTGAAAAATTGCCCTATAGAAATGAATTCTCATTATGTTGTCATAAGGGCAAAGTGCATGTATCACCTTATACGCAAAACGATTTTTTTAAAAATCTTTATGCATGATAGTCTTAAATCAAATGATGCTGCAGTTAAAAGTAAATCGAAACATTATTTTAATTCTATTCGATCATATAACTCTTCTTTTCCAATGATTAGTAGTGAGGTAAAGATTGAAACTGAAGCATTGAAAGGTATGTTCCATTTGAAAGGTAAGTTCCATCAATTGAATCGTTGTAATCTATTTGTTCAATCTTTTCAAACTATGTCCGAATACTGTTATAGTAATGAAGGTATTACAAGAGATGTATGCATGTTAATTGGAGCAAATAAGAATGTTGATATTCGACGTTACAATGATGCGATTGCTACTGATATAGCAGTCAATGGTGAACTACCCTTTGAACGTAACATGATTTGCTTTTCGAGACTGAATAATACAGTTCGGAATGTGTCTGTATTGGATTCATCTTTAGATCCGTCGGCTTATGCTCTTCTATTTCCAAATGGCGATTTTGGGTGGCACGTAAATATGGTTCATAACAGATTTACAATTTCAAATTCAAATATGGCAAAAAACAAAATAACTATGTTATGCATCTTATAGACTTGGAATTCGCGACGATTTTAGTATTTTACATCATGCACAAAAGTTAGTTTTGCAATGGATTGTTGATAGTTATGTTCGCATTGAAGGAAGCAGATTACATTTTATTCGTAATAATCAAACAAATCTTCGAGCTGAAGTCTATAATAATTTTACAATTTTTTGAATTTACATCCAAATGGTGGTGATAATATTAATGCCGTGGGGCGAAGAGTTTTACCATCATCATTTATTGGTGCACCGAGAAATATATATCAGAACTATTTAGACGCTATGTTAATTGTTCAAAATTTCCGCAAACCTTCATTATTCATAACTATGACTTGCAATCCACGTTGGCCGGAGATTATTGAGTCCATTGATAATGTGTGAAAGTTATAATTTTCGTCCAGACATTGTTGTTAAAGTTTTTAAGTTCAAATTAAAAGAATTAATTAATTGCGTTATAAATAAGCATATATTTGGGAAAGTTGAAGCTTTGATTCAAACCTTTGAATTTCCAAATTCATCGAAGTCAGAAGGAATTCAGTTGATATTCCAAAATTTAGGCCAAATTTGTCATATGTCCAAATTTAGGCCAAATTGTCATATTAACGTAGATATGTACAAGGGATATGATTGTGCTATTTTAGAGGTTGAGGTTATTAATAATGAAATTAATGGAGACTTGGAAATAGATGAAATTCAGAATTTTTTGAGTGGACGTTTTGTTGGTTCTACAGAAGCATGTTGATGAATATTTGTATTTTCAATG
Organism: Tipula confusa; assembly: GCA_963556175.1. Classification (NCBI taxonomy): domain Eukaryota; kingdom Metazoa; phylum Arthropoda; class Insecta; order Diptera; family Tipulidae; genus Tipula; species Tipula confusa. The sequence continues at coordinate 83,115,695 of OY744476.1, read as the reverse complement.
CATTATTAAACACATTCAATTATTAGACTTGATTGCCATTTACCTAAAAGGCAGAAACCAAAGAGAAACCAAATTATTAGCTTTTTTCTATTTGAATTCAGTTGAACATCGTGCCAATCATTTATTGTACAGTGAAGTACCATTACATTAGGTATGGAAAAAGTAATTTCACGATTGTATTTTGTTTCGCCGAAAAATGTGGAACTATTTCATTTGCCCGTATTATTACTTCATGTGCGTGGCTCTAAAAATTTTGATGATTTGAGGACTTATGAAGGGATTTTATATCCGACATTTACTGCTGCATGTCATGCGCGTGGGATTGCTTTAAATGATGATGAGTGGCGTCATTGTTTACTAGAAGCAGTTCAATTCAAAACACCGAAGCAGCTAGGAGAATTGTTTGCGGATTCATTTGTGCATTGAATTTTCCTGGGAATGAATGCATTAGCATTATGGGAAGAATTCAAAAATGATTTGAGTAGAAGAAACATTTATGTCTCATAATACATCATGTCAACAAGTTGATTTTCCAACCCAACTTCGTGTGCAAGATTTTAGAACAATGAATGAATTGGATACAGATGAAGCTGCTTTTCTTTTTACTGAGTTTTACGATGTTGCAAATAATGAACAACGTAATGTTATAGACGCAGTTTTGCGTGAAGTGATGCACCATGATACCGGTATGAGTGTATTTGTTTTAACATCTCATGCAGGCTGTGGAAAAACTTTTGTTCAAACAGCGCTTATAAACAAATTACATTCTCTAAATTTGGTTTGGATTCCTATTGCATTTAGTGGAATTGCTTCAATTTTACTTATTAATGGCAGAACATTACATAAAATATTTAAATCACCAATTCCAATTTTAGAGAATTCGGTTTCGAGTATATCACTTGATAGTAATCAAGCAAATTTCATAAAATCCGCTTCATTAATTATTATTGATGAAACATCTATGTGTCCACTTAGAAGGTCATTGATCGATTATTAAATGATCTAAGCGATGTTCAAAATAGAAACCAATCCTTTGGTGGTAAAACTTTTTTATTGTGCGGAGATTCACGTAGTGAACCGAGGAACATTATTCGAGATGCTTTTGGTGATATTTCATCAAATATTTCATCAAATATTAAAAATAATAATATTTTTAATTCCGTCATATTAGCTCCGAGAAATGAAGATTAATTCGGATATTTTGAATCAAATACCAGGTTAAGCTAAAGCCTATTATAGCTATGATAGAGTTTTTTGTGATGATATTAGTCGGGTCAATGATTTCGCCGTTGAATTTTAAATTCATTAAATGTGAGTGGTTTGCCACCTCACAAATTGGAATTAAAAATCAATTGTATAGTAATACTAATACGAAATTTGAATACAATAAAAGGATTGTTAAATGGCACAAGAATGAGAATCAAACAAATGAATAGAAATTCATTAGACTGTCAGATTTTGAATGGAGTTACACGTGGAAAGTGAATTTGAATTCCTCGCATTCGTTTGACGTACTCCGGTAAACTTTTGCCATTTGATATTGAAACCACTCAATTTCCGGTCATTCCTGCCTTTGCTATGACCGTTAACAAATCGCGGGGGCAAACATTTCAAAAGGTCGGAATTTTATTACGACAACTAGTATTTACACATGGTCAGTTGTATGTAGCAGCCAGTCGAGTTCGATCATTTGAAGGATTAACATTTTATATTTCAAATTCTTCTGAACAGGATCATTTGTATAATAATGAAAGAGGATTTACTAAAAATATTGTTTTTAATGAAATCGTTGGCCAATAACATTTCAAATGAAACATAAAATATAGTAAAATTTCATTGCATGAGAGGATTTTCAAAATGGTTCACAATAGAGTGGTGAGACGGAATAAATGTTTTTACTTTAGGTGTACTAACTTCAAAAAATCGATAGATCACATTTCAGTTTATGTAATTAATATAATGATGTAATGTATACACAATAAATTTTGTATGTGCTTTACCTTATGACTCAAATATTAAGGCATTGAAATATCTATCCGATAAAGATTAAGATTGGTGCAAAAATTGATACAGTACATTGCGATGTTTTTTAACAGTTGAGTTGCTTGGTCTGAGCTAGTGCTCTAACAGTCTTGATTTACTGTAGGAGTAATCAGTTTATATTTTTTCAAAAATTAATCTACAAACTATCCTCGGTAAATCAGACCATATTAAAAATTTTGTAAACCCTGCAGTTCTGAATAACACTGATATGTGGTTTATACAGCAAGTGTGGCAATGCTAATTTTTCGAAAACTTTTCAAGGATTGAAAAATAAAACCCAATCAGATTGTTTAGCACGATGACTTTGGTGATAAAAGTAAAGTATCTTCGTCTGTAGATTTATATCGCAGACCGTTTAATTTTGTTGCAGCATTAAAGCTTAATATCACATCAAAAACGTATCGATCCTTTAAATATGAGACTATACCAATACTGTAATTTAATGACAACGATGCTATACTCATTACTCGATCGTTATTTCCGATTTAATGCGATCGCATCTGACACTGATTTCTCAAATGTCCAACTCAATCAGTAGATTTAAGCCGTGAATAAATTCTGCTTATTGTTTGGAGTTACCCCTAGAATACACTCTGAGCGTCTAAATTTGCTGTCATATCTACACTTTTTATAGTTAAGCGGTTACTAACAACAACATTAGTGAGTACACCAAAGGCCCGATTTACGTCTATTCGGCTTGCGTTTTTTCGCAGTTGCGTCGTTTGTTTTATCTTACCAAGAAATTTTAATTTGCGTTTTTTACGTCATTTTTTAATTTTTTGAGAATTTCTTTTTTTTTGTTTACTTTTTTGCACCAATAAATTTGTTTTAATTTATATTTATTGCATTTTGGTGTTATTCCTTATCTCAGTTCACTTTCTCAGTATAGTGTAAACTTTGTCCAATTGCACATTTGTGCAAACATATGAGCCGATTAAAAGCAAACCGGTGTGTATTCCTTTTAAAAGTTATTGAGATAGTGGTTGGTTTTGTTCAACGGCCATGGTTGGTTAGATCAATTTAGAGTTTGTGCTAATCTCTATAATATTGCTGTGAAATGAGAAATTGCTAGTGCTGGTATAGTTGCTGCCAGTCAATTTTCTTATGAAAATGGTTGAATCGGGTGGATACGGCTAAACAGGTATGTGAATGAAACCAGATTATATATTGGAAACTCATACTATCAACAGAAAAACAGAAAAAGCTGCTCCAGGATATAAAGTAAACAAGGAGCGTTTAACGCTTCTACTTGGAAGAAAGGCTAACTGTGATTACAAATTTAAAGCCATATTTGATCTATCACTCCGAGAACTCTAGTTCAATGAAAGACATTAATAAATCTGAGCTACCTGTAAACTGGAGATCTAATAAGAAAGGATGGATGACTTCGGTTTTATTTAAAGAGTGAGTGCTTCACTGTGCAATTTTTTATCGTCTTTATTTGGATGATATTTGAGAAGATATTAAATTTTTACTTTTACTAACGAACACAACATCCTCGATTCAGCTCCATGGATCAAGGAGTTTAATTAATTAACGCAACGGATAGCAACAACAAAATTTCAATGAAAGGATTTTGGAAAAATTACAGCATTACCAAAGCTGTAAATATTGCTGAATCGTGGCTAGAAATTAAGCCTTCGAGTATAAATGGCATGTAGCCTGCAATTTGGTCTGATTGTGTTCGTATTCCTTTACAGTTGGATGAAGCTATTCGGAGAAATATCACTAACAATGCTTACAATGTGAAGAAGATTTGGTGGAAATGTTGGAGTACGAGGACGATGGCAGCTTTACCAATCAAGATTTGGTTGCAATGAGAGCAGATATGGATTGGGAAATTGAAAATGTTGAGGAATTAGTATAAGAATCGAAACTAACGATAGCTAGATTATATTTAGCATTATGGAGGCATTAGAAAAGTGATGACCCTGATTCTGAAAAAGTTCCAATCAAGTCCTTTTACATTAAAAATAAAAAAATTATGGTATTTTACTCAACTTTTGGAACCTAAGATTTTCGCCTTTTTTCGTTTTTCGTACAATTTTTTAGAAACCAAACTACGACGCAAATCGGGGCTTTGGTGTATAACATTTATAGAAAAAATATCACAGAATAAATCAAACAACAATCAGAAAAACCGAGCAATTGGCGCAGTGGTTAAAGCTGTGGTGTTTGGGACAGGAGGTATCGAGTTCGAATCCCAACGGGGGAGGGTTGCAAAAGGGATTTTTCATCACCTGATTACGATCGGTGATGACGAAGAACACAACTATGACCTCCTGTTTGAGTGCAGAATCCATGGGCCGAACCATCGTCCATTAAAATCGAACCTGTATTCGTACGTCCTCGATTTGGCTGGTGACGGCGTAAGGTAGGACGTTAAAAATTAACCGCAAAAGAGTTGGGAGAGCTTCGGCCCCAGAAAAGATGGCAGCGTTCAAAAAACAAAAAACAAAAAAAAATCAGATAAAACCACGAAAAACAAAGCCAACATAAACAAATTTTAAGCGCAAATGGGTGGCAATAGATGCCTTAGGTGCTCTGATAGCTTTTTATTCGTACTTTAAAAATTTAAATCTAAATTTTAACATTAAAATGTGATATGTTGGTAAGATCAGTAGGGTATGCAAAATGTCCATCCGTTAAATAAATTTGAAATTACCACAAAATTTGATTAAGAACACCAACAGATTTTATTCCGAGCTCATACTCGAGTTTTATCGCTGTGATCCTTTTGTGTAACACTTAAGGCGGCTGCACGTATGCGTCTCAAGCGCGGCGTATGTCAACCGCATACCAACCAACCGAATCAACACATCTAAACCATGTGACAAGATTTACCAATCAAACCACTCGTTTGCAGAACAAAAAAATTATATAGAATAAAAACAAAGTAGAACCGAATAAAAACTCGATTTTACTTTGTTTTTATTCTTTATAATTTTTTTGTTTTTATTTTATTTATTTTTTGTTCCTTTACATATCAAATCAGTCACTAAATACTCAGTATTTAGTGACTGATTTGATATGTAAAAGACAAATTGATATTTTTTGGCGAATCGAACAACTTGACAGCTGAAATGTCAAGTTATGCGAATCGCAAAAAAAAATCAATCTGTCAAGCAAATTTTTGCTCGAAAAGCTCTTTTTACAGATCTGGGTTTTTTAAAGATTTATCCCACTTTTACTAACACGAACAAACATTGCTGTCATTTTGCTGCCAATTTTAAATGACATTAGCCATTAATTGTGGCTTGATGGAAAAAATGAGGGTACTCGGCCAGAGCAGGGTAACAAATCAAACGAAATCGACATTAATATGCCCATAGTATAGTTTTGTTTCCATGATCATAAGAGTTATGATCACATAACATGATAATACATTTGAAGCCAACTTTTTCGTCTACCAATAAAACCGAGCTACATCCTAAGTCAGTATCAAATAGACGTATTTATCGAAGCTTTTGTGTTTCAGTGAATGCTGTCACACTGACACATATTCCTGTCGTTATTTGTTTTAAAGATCTATTTGATGGAAATGCCACGGAGTTTTCATGTGGGTCATATTCCAAAAGTATTTCATAATAGTAGACCAATTAAACCATCAGGAAATAAGCCAATGAACTTTACATCAGAAAGGTGATATCAGCGGTTCCTAACTCAGTCTGGAAGCCTTCAAAACTTATCGAAATAAGTGGAAGATAGAAACTGAACCTATGAAATGTTAAATATGAAAAATGCGGCATTGACGGAAACTCTATACAGAAATCATCGAAAGCGGAGGAGTAACTTTTACAGCTAGTATATCCGATTTGCCGTCCCACTTATAGAGTTTTAAAGAAAATTAGAAAATGGTTAAATCTTGTTTGTACTTTACACAAGAAAGACGACCGAGCTTATGCTAATATGTAATATTAAACATACCTTATACTCATCCATAGCGCCGAGGTAATTAGCAATGTCTCACTGTAAGTGTCTAGAAACTGTAGATCATGCTCATATATCCCGATATTCCACAGAAAATATTTCCCTCTTCAAAATGATAACATCTAGCTTTCTAAGCAGGATTGTGTTCATTGAATCTTCGAGCGCGTGACAACATGGTGTGTTATTAAAATGCCGAATTGCAAAACGGATAAGCAGATTTTATCACCCATATAATGTAGATCAATACTTTAATCGTCTTGGTTCTACCGTGTGAAATGCTTTTAGTATCCTGTCAGTTTATTAGGGCACTGATAGCTATACTAACGATCCAAAGATCGTTCAAAATTGTTAAAACATACAATTTACACAGTGGTAATCAGCCAATGTTAAATTTAGTCTGCAAAATATGGACATTCACTAGCTGAGGTTAGATTTCAGACGTATGTCAATTTTTTGTTTATTTTTTCATTTAATGTTGCAGGGAACCAGTTTCCGAATAAACCAAAAAAGTAAATCTGGGCTACATCAGAAGTTCCTAAAGACAAAATGATATGTATGTCATATAGCGGAAGACCAAATCTTTCTTTGCAATCGCAAAGAAAGTTAAAAATGAAGAAGATTACTCATACTCTCGATTCATTATTACACCTTCCGAATAGTTTAGTATAAATCACCGATACGTAACATATGAAGCTCACCCCTCGTCTTAATCGTCGCATTAAATTAATTTGTAGCCCAAATATATGTTGTCATTCATCATCCAAACAAGAACTAAACATGATGACTTTAAATTAGCACAATCATTTCAAGTAAATATCAATTTTTTTTATGCGTAAAATATTTTAAATACTTATGATATCACGGAGAGGAGAACAAACACATAATATGATAGACTACTGACAACACAACACCAACAACGACAACCAACAAATAAAAAAAAGTGATAAATTAGAATCCAGGAAACGAATACAGGGAACATACAAAAAAAAGTGATGCTTAGGGTGAAAAACATTATAAATGATAAGTTTAGAAATATTTAAAGCTAATAATAAATTGATATATGGGGTGTGACAAGGCAACAAAAATATGAATAATAGTTCACATATAATCATACATATATGTATATAGTCACTAATAAGTATGATTGACAGCAATAAAATAACTATGCATGTTAAGTTTTATACAACCAGACCCAACCAAAATAATATATGTAATTCACTTGAGATTAAAATAAATAAATCTAAATATGTGTCTCGATCTATGGGAATACCGAAAGGGTTAATGAAATTAAAAGACAATATTTTGATTGATTGAATTAAATTAATTATAGGATGAGACATTTATTAAGTTGATGAATTGGTGACGAAACGACTAAAAAATACATTTGGGAATTACACAATTTGTAGAATGTTTAATACATATTTCTCTGTTAATGAGCTGGTTGTTTTAAATAAAAAGGCCCTAATTGGTTAAAACTAAAATATAATTCTCCTGAGTGTGTCTGTTAAATATGAGTAGTCTTTGGAAATAGCGTAATTCTACCCGTAAAAAGGTCAACAAATATTTTAAAATATTGATTTTTATTTAATTTGACACCAATTCTATATTAAAGAAAACCTCTGACATTTTTTAAAATTCTTTAGTAAATTAATTAATTATGTAACAATCGGGCCATTTGATAAATTAATAACGCATCATTAAATATCCAGTCCACACTGCGATCATCGTAAAAGCAGATCAAATTTATTGTGGTGGCAAATTTAATTGCAATAATTTAAATTTTTTGCTGAAGTTGATTGAATTCAATAAAGTATGGCATGAAGACCTTACATACAAAATTAAAACACAGTACCGGTAAGGTTTTATAAAATCGTTAAAACTTATTTGCTCAATCCGCCAATTTATACGAAATTCATGCAGGTGTTCTACACGCCTAATGTAATATTTGATCTATACTACAGACCTACCAACATAAAATTACGTAAAAGTTTAAACATTTGCGGATGATACAGCAAAATGAAGAAATCTGCAGGAACACTTAGATGAAACAGAAAAATGGCTACCTAAATGGAGAATTAAAGCCAACGAATGTAAATCGGCGCACATTACGTTCACACTCCGCAAACTTACCTATCCACCTGTGAGATTAAATAATAACGTGCTACCACAAAATCAAAACGTTAAACATTACGGCCTACATTTAGATAGAAGGCAAATCAAGTTAAGGTATATCCAAATGAACTCGAAAACATTCAATTTAAGCCTGGATTGTAAGGTTTGGCTTTATAAAATAGTACTTAAACCTATTAGGACATATGGCATTCAATTATAGGGATCCGCTTATGCTTCTAATGCACACTAGTACAATCCAGCAGTACAGCGAAAAGTATCGGTTAAAATTAAAATAACTTTTCAACTCTTTAACCAGCGAAATACTAAAAAGACCCACATATCGGCGACTTACAAAAAATATTATTTGGACCTAGCTAGGTAATTTAGAGTAAACTACTGAGTAATATTAGGATCTAACCTAGATTAAGTCTTAATCATTTGATTACATCTTGTGAGTTTCATAGACAGAAAAGATTCAAGAATAAAGCCAAAGGCAGTTTAAAAAAATTAGTTAGGCATTTTAGCGTTTCTGTTAGACTCATGCTAAGTGATGAATAATGGTTAATATAATCAAATCAAATAATGATAAAAATTTAAGTAAATCGATTTTTTAACACAAGAACGTATAAAATATTTAACCCTAACTCCAATACACGTCTACAGGTCTGAACACTCCCACAACTAAGAAAAGAATTAAAACACACAGAACATTCCGCGCACCCTGGCACCATTATTTTTGATTAATTTTTATTTCTTTCGAAATTAAAAATAAAAAAAGTGTTAATGCGAATAAATTAAAAATACAAAAAAAAATTACAAACGTAATTTTTATATTTCACAAATGGACCAGACATAATTTTTTTTTTTATATACAACACAACGTCTTAGAGGGTAACTTTAATTTTAAGTCAACAACGAAAATTCCAAGGCAAATATATAATAAAAAAAAAAAAATGTGTAAGGAAATTGCTACCCCATTCAGGTTTTCCATTTTTTTTTAATTTGTAAACATAAATTATCAAATTTATCCTTAAACGCGAACAAGGAAAAGGGTTAATTTTTTTTATAATCTTAAAAAAAAAAATCGAATAATTATTTAATGATAGATTTCAACTTTAACCATATGACAAAAAAAAAGTGTATCAAAAATATTTTTTTTTTACGGAATTCTCCTTCGTCAACTTATTCATTACTTCAATTGTGTGTACGTAAATATATTTTAAGGAACAACATCAACAAAATTATATTATTTATTTATTTATTTTTTTGTTATATTAAAATCTAAAAAGGAACACCGTAAAAATATACGAAATAGATGTAAATGTAAATAAGACAAGGATTGGGAGTGAAGAAACTGAAAATGGGAAAATTTAGTGTTCAAGTCACGTGCGATGGACCTCTCGAAAGCACCGTAAAAAAATATAAATACGAAGTATATACGACTATATAAAAGACACACAGGGATATATATATATATATATATATATATATATATATATATATATATATATATATATATATATATATATATATATATATATATATATATATATATATATATATATATATATAATTTAATAATCCTTGGTTGAATCTAACGAAAATTTCCATCAAAATAAAGGTCACCATTATATCGAAATGTATTGAATCTTTGTATATAATATATTGATAATACTACTAACCTGGATATTTGTTTCAATTGTCTTTTCCGATAATAGTTTAACAACTTCTTTTACATCATTCGCAAATACTTTTGATAAACGTTTACCACGATCCAATTCACATTTAAGTTCGGATAATGCACCTTTATCTTTATCGAGTGTTTCTTGGAAATCACTTAATCCACTCTCAAATTGTTTCCATGCTAGATGTGATGTTGTTAAATTTTCTAGGCGATTTGATATTCTAAAATATAAAATGAAAAAATTTTTTAGATTAGATTTATGTTCAATATATAGTGACGTAAAAGCATAGCTGTCATGCTATAATTCTAAAGAAAAAAATCGGAATTTTTTATGCTACTAAGTTTTAAGACTTATGTTTAAAATTAAATAACAAGACTTTCAACTTGCCCAGTAATCAAAGTGAAATGTGACGTCACTATGACTGTCATTATCTATTTTTTATCTATATCTATTAAGCATAGATGTTAAGCGTTAAGATAGTTTTCAGCAGATCTAATAAACACTGTGTATATTTCTAATGGATGAAAGCTAAAGAATTACGTCGACATCTCTAATTTGATCGATCCTGCTGTGACTCCCTCCGTAAGAGTGAACAATCAATTATTCCGAATGACTGTAATATCCTAGATTTTATCTGGAATGATGTTTGCACATTCTTTACAGCAAACAACTAATATTGAGTGTAGAGTCAATCTAATAATTTAGCAGTATATCTTCGGCGCTACTTCTAACGATAGAATGCATCTTATTTGTGATATAGGTATCATTTTCACTTAGATCTAAGTTTTAGGGCCTTCCACCATGCTTGGATTTACTCAATGAAACTGAAAAGATTTTTGCGATTTATTTACTCTAACATCTTTGTAATCGAAACAACGTATTTTTACATTAGAAATTGCCTCATTTGTTGGACTAACAACGTGTTATACATACAAATGAATCTCAGATTTGGTCTCCGTTCTATTCTGACCTCTGAATCGAGTGTTTAAAAGTAATTTTTTCTATAATTTACGTTTGTTGAGAAGGTGGTCCCAAAAGTACCTGATTTTTAGTTTAATACACTTTTTCCAGCAATGTTCAATAGCTTCAATACCCTGTTTATAGTGAAAATTGTCATGCTTCGCAAAATAGACATTAACCGCAAAATAGCCATTAACCTCCACCACCTCTTTTACCACCTAGCCATTTTCACAAGTTTGGAAACAGAAAATAATCCGACCGGCTAAACCTAGCGAATACGGTGCATGAGGAAGCAGTTCGTACATTAACTTATTAATTTTGGTCATTAAATACCATTTTTTGGATTTTCTTCACCATTTCTGGCATGGTCTCGTACAGTCCCCCAGAGTAGAATTCAGCTTCAATGAGATAGTAATTGGACTAAGGCTTTTTCAGTGAAAAGAGCTTTTCTAATGTCTCCACTGAGAGCGTTCACTATTGATGGCTTCCAAACAAATACGTATACTAAAACACGTCAAACTTAAGCTTTATAAGGTTGGTGCTTTCTACCATAGTCATTATTTCCAAACATCAACAACCGCCATCAATACGTCGAGACGGATACCTATGAAACCGCCCTCGTACCTTCTGAGTGAAGTTTAGATTTCGTTCTATTTTTTGACTTACTTTACCAGTTTAAGTTTTAAGCTCTTCAACGTTGATTACGCTACTGTGATTACTCTTACATATCTATCCTGTTTCTACTAATCATAAACTTATTAAAGCGGGTTTGATAACCTCCCTTTAGCCCATCCAGCAAGCTTTCAATGTAAAGTAATAACAAATTATAGGGTGTTTATTGTATTAACACCCTATAATAGGAAATGAACTGGCTGATAGAATTAACCCTTTCACTGCGTACTAATTGATCATATGAATCTTGCCTTTTTTAATAATTTTTATGAGTCACATACATTCGAATCGAACCTATTTCTGCTTTGACAAGTGGCATATAATCCAGTTATCAACTCTTCGTACAGGAAAAAGGCATAAAGGTGACCGGATTTTCAGCACGTACATTCAGTTTTATCCTCTATGAATTTGGATTGTCTTTCAATTGAGTGCAATTTGGTCGTCTAACTAAACTTATTCTATTACAGGTAGCTTCAAGCGTATGTTTTGAACTGCATCGATCAATTAACGAACTCTATCAAATTGATCTTTATTATTTTAGGGATATTAAGGTTATTTATAAAATGTAAGTGATTGGCTAAATTTATCTATGATCATGATAGATTCGAACGTCTCATTTTCCAAAAGTGAGTCCTAATCTAATGCAATTTTAAGTGAGCGAATTTCATATCTACAATTAAAATGTGTATCTTGTTTTTATCTGTGGGTTTAAAATTGGCTAAGCTTTATGCCTTGTAATTATCTTGTTGGAAGTAAACAGTTTCAAGCCTTTCAAGTCTGCAGGCCTGGATGGCATTATTTCTGCCGATATTCAGAAAACCACTGACTTAACTATTCCCTGGCTTGTGGTAATTTTCAAAAGTAGCCTCGAACTATGTAACTTTCCAAAGAAATGGATTGAGGTAAATGTAATTTTTAAACCAAAGCCGGGAAAACGCTCTCATTGCAATCCCAAAGACCTTAGGCCTATTAGCTTATCTTCTTATTTCTTGAAAATTCTAGAAAGACAGCTAGAGGCTTACCACAAAGGCTCAATTGAGACTGCAAAGCTGTCATCAACGTCTCAGCATGCATATAGTAAGAGAAAATCGGTGGAAACTGCTCTCCATTCCCTCTTATATCCTATAGAGAGGTCCCTCGAATATAAGGAATTCTCTATGGTTACTCTTTGTGATATTGAGGGTGCCTTTAATAATGTCAAACCAGAGGCTATCACGCAAGCACTTTCCAATTTGGGGATGGATGTGACACTTAGAAGCTAGATTGATCAAATGCTCAAATGCAGGGCCAATCTATAGGCCAATCTATAGGTGTATCATCCATCCGTAGATATGTAAGTAGTGGTACACCGCAAGGTGCTGTATTATTCCCTCCTTCTTTGGAATTTAGTCATAAATGACCTATTACTTACCTGGAAGGGACTGGTTTTAAAATGGTGGCTTATGCAGATGATGTTGCTATTAGCGCTTTCGGTAAATATCCTTGTATCCTCAGAGATGTTATGCAGAATGTTCTTGGCATTCTAGCTCAATGGACCAATAGTCGCCTTAAATACAGTGGCGAACCAAAAGTTGCTAATGACAGTGCAAAAAACTGCTAACTTGTGTATTAGTGGTGCATTTAGAAGCACTCAAGTACTGGAGATTATATTTCATCTCATCCCTCTGGATATCCTGGCTAAACAAGTGGCTGCTAATACAGCCATAAGGCTTAAATCAATTTCTCTGTGGTCCTGTAACATTATGGGACACACATCTATTCTAACGAACAAAGAAATCCCCAAATCTATTGAGTACACCATCTCGACATCATACCTCGAAGTAAAATTTATAACTGATGTTCCTTCCAGAGAGAACTGGGTGAACGGAACACTTTTAAAGTCAGGCTTTATTAACTTTTTTACAGATGGCTCGAAAATTGATGGAAAGGTCGGCGGAGGGGTTTTCTGCGAAGAACTAAATGTAAATCTCTCTTTCCGCCTCCCTGATCATTGCAGTATTTTTCAGGCAGAGCTTAGAGCAAAAAAGGAATCTATAGACTGGATAAAGTATCATGCAATATCTGTAAGAGACAGGCATTTTTACGGACATTCAGGCTACTATTAAAGTTTTACAATCAGGCTTCATCACGTCGAAAATAGCCCGGAGTTCTCTTTTATCTCTTAACGAGATGGCTGAACAGTTCAATATCCATCTTATATGGGTGTCAGGAAATTTCAATATTACGGGGAATAAGAAAGCGGATGAACCACTTGCTACATGCAAATTGCTCTTTCGAGAAGAAGCCCGTAAAATTACAAACAATAGATGGGCAAATTGCACCTCATGTGTAATTACTAGACAGATTCGGCCTAATCTGAACTTAAAAAGGTCTAATCACCTAATATCTATCGACGGCATAATATTAGCACAGTTGTGGGTGTCATTACTGAACACTGTCTTATTGGGAGGCATGCCAGCAGACTTGGTGTTTTCTTTAATGATTACTGTCGAAGCTGTAACGACGAAGAAGAGGAGGAAACAATACTTCATTTGTTATGCACCTGCCCTAGTCTGCCTCAAAACAAACTCAAGTTTTTGGTGCGATCTAACAGATCTCAGTAAATTGAGCGTTCGAGATATCTACTGCTTGAGAAGCTCAAATTGGTTACATTATGGTAGTGCAAAGAAGCAATTTCTGTGGTAAGGTTCCAGACCATATGTATATATGCCTCGTCCTTTTGTTTGGCGGCCACCTAAAACATGTTTTGTGATTTTTTATGACACGGAAACATTAATAAAATTCCCAGAATAATTATTATTCCCATTTGCTGACACACCTCCAACAGCACCTATACCTTGTCAAACAAATATTTTTCTATGACAATGGTTACCTCTTACCCCTCGGTTTTATTTGTGAATAATATAACACCAAAGCACCTTCCTTGTAAAAGATAAGCCGACAACAATATAATCACTAACGTCAAGTAACTATTGCTTGGGTTAGTACGAATTTATGTGACCACTTGGGTATGGTAGAAGAAAGTGCAAAAATGGAATGTAACGAACCCTCCCCGTGGCATGCCAGTTATGTCTTACTCATCAGCCCTGGGAGCTGGCTAGGATTTAGTCAAAGCTAGCACAATTAGCAAAATAAATTAATCGTAGAGGCAACTTACAAGCCATTTTTCTATAACTAAGTACTGCGTGGGGCGAGTGGCAGTGATAGATAAGACGACAAGAACTTCATCAACAACGCCAGCAACCATTGCTTGGGTTAGTACAAATTTGGGCGATAGCTGTGAGCTGGCTAGGATTCACTGGGTCAATCATTCGCTAATTTGAATTTACAAATTGGTAACAGAAACGAAAACTAGAAGCAATAACTCACCGGCAAATACAAATATCGACCCTCGGTTATCGAACACGGACACGAATCGGAAACTGGAACGTCAAAACCCTAACAGAAGCATCAAGACAAGCACAATTAGAAAAAAAATTAAACGTTACAAAATAGAAATTCTCGGAATCCAGTGGAATCAAGTGAGATGGAAGAACAGTGGTGAAGTAAACACAAGTGAAGGAAATTACCTAGCAACACAGATTTACACACAAAAATATACACAAAACCACTTGGACAATTCCTGATGGTAGAACAAGGAACCAAATAGATCAGGAATTGATCTACAAGAAGTTTCTCACGTCATTACAAGATGTCAAGTCCATGAGAGGTGCAGACATCTACAGTGACCAACAACAGGTATAATATCACAGTTCTAAATAAAGCCTGTGGATGAAAGCGCACCAAGTCAAATCGTAAGAAATCTAATACCGACTGATTAAAAGATGTCGATACAAGATGCACATTCTTACAAAGTACTCCAAACCAATGAAGCAGCCATCAGTGTAGAACAACAGTGGAAACGAGTCGATGAAGCTTATATATCGATACAGCTCCTATAACCCACCCGGGAACCAAGAATACAGACGCAAACCCTGGATCAGTGTGAAGAACGCCGACAACTAAGGGTAAAAATGTGCCAACAAAACACGATAGAACCGAAACGTCAATACGAGGATACGTCACGTGAAATCAAGAAAATGGCAAGGGATGATGGATACACTGGAAATATTCTATAGGCAACACAAGGGGCTGCAGCAACCCGGAACATGCGCGCGCTATATCAAGCCTCTGGAACGTACAACATACCAGCTGAAATATCCAAAGGGGTCATATCCACAACTGCAAGTGCTATAGCACGAACAATAACAGAAGTATGGAATTCCGGTAAAATATCGCGAAAAGGGAAAGAAGGCTTGGCTATAACGAGAAAAGTCCCCAAGAAAAGTGACCTGAGTGAATGCAAAAATTGGCGGGGTATATCCCTCCTCAACACAAGTATAAAGATATTGGCAATGATCATTTTGGACAGAATTTCACCGACAAGTAACTCGAAACTTCAGAACGAGGAGGCTGGTTTTAGCCTGGGACGAAGATTCACTGATCATATCAATATAACAAGCATCATCATAGAGCAATCTAATGAATGTATTTCGGGGACTTCGAGCGTGCATTTTACACCATACACAGGAACGTAATATGGAAGGATCTTTGTGAAATTGGCTTCCCAAAGAAATAAATCGAACTCATACGAGATATGTACAGGGATGCAGATAATCAAGTTCAATACAAAGGCAAAGAAAGTGCAACGATAATTGCAACAACAATCAAGGAGTAAGACAAGGATGCGTACTATCGTCACCTCTGTTCCTAGTAGTATTAGATACCTGCAATATAAAATTAGACAGCTCATATCCAACGGGATCTAATGGGGATTAACGTAGAAACTCAATGATCTGGATTACGCATATAACATATGCCACGCTCACATGCAACAAAAGATGCAGAAGCTAGCAGATCTAGCGAAAGTGGTTGGCCTCAAAATAAATGTGTGGAACAGATGAAGACATGAAATTGATGTTCTTCTATGGCTGTGAAACCTGGAAGCATACGTAAAAGATCAATAACAAGCTACAGGTGTTTGTAAACAAATGTCTTAGGAGAATACTGAGATGGATTGGCCACATACTAGGGAAGTCACCGAATGGTGCCACAAGAAGAGCTATGGAGTGGAATCCGTAAGGAAAGAAGAAAGTTGAACGACGACCTGTATAACATGGAAAAGAACGATGTTAGCAGAAGTGAAAAACATGGGAAATCATGGACGAAAATTAAACTAATGGCGCCCAACAGGATTAGATGGTACAGTCTAGTAGACGCCGTATGCTGCTAAATTAAAGATAAAGAGGAAAAAGAAGCTTCGTGTGTTGTGGCTAACACTACTTGCTCTGATGATTTGTCTTCGCATTAATTTAATTATTTTGGTCGGATGTCTTTGTTGTACTGATTATTAGCATATCTTCCGATAGTACAGAAATTAAATCGAAATCTCAAAACTGCTAGATAGTTAAATTTTATCATTAGAAGTGCTTATCTTCTCGAACTTATCTGCCCAATTCATGATTTATTTCCCACTACCTGGATTTACTACTTGTTGAGATCGATATATTTAGATACTGGAATGTAAAGCAGTCAGCCAAAGATTTTGATTAAATTTTTTTAATCATAACTCGTCATCAAAACTGTTAAGGTTTTAAGACTGAACAAACTCCGCCTGTTTTGAAAGAATTGATTAAACTGAATAATTTTTGATTATCTGTTCGAAAGACCTGTTTTCCAAAACATAGCCACCAGTAGCTAACCAGAGTGTAAAATAAATAAACTAGACTTCCTTTTGTTCAGTTTGCATATAAATACAATTTATGCTAGGTAATAAATTTGAATATCTCTATTACAAATATGTATATGGTTTATTCAATTATCCGTAAAATAATCTTTACATAATACATTGTGTGTGTGTGAGAATCTTTTTATTATTCACAATTTCCTTATCATTACAATTAATCATGAAAAGGCAAACACAATAACATTTTCCTGCCTATATATATATATATAGTAGCAAAAGGCCCAACAAACAAACAAACCTAATAAATTCGAAAACAAATCATTTTTGTTACTCGATTTAATATAATTCTATCAAACGATCATTAATTTCCCAAATTTGGGGACTTTGGACATATTTAAATCACAATGAAAGATGATAGTATAAGAAAAATATTGTCCTTGTGTCGTTTTTTATGTTTTTATTTAACCATACGTCATATTAAAATAAAATTTCCTTTTCGTATTTCACCCGAAATAAATAAAAATACAAATTTTAACATAAAAAAACAATCAAGCTTCTTGATTCGACCAAGGGTCAGAAGAAAATAAAAGAAAATTTATTTTTGCGGTCAGTCGATGGTGGGTTGCTATATAAAATATTAAAACTATATATATATAATATCATCAATCTAAAGCAAAAATATATATATTTTTTATATTATTATTAGTTTTGCCATCATAATCTTAGAATAACCATTTATTTTTGTGTATCCCCTGTGCCATTTGAATTGAATTAGAGATATACGAAATTTAGATCGTTCTTGACATATTGAAAAAAAAAATAACATATGTCTCAAGAAAATATAGATGTGTGCTATTTTGAAGACGACCTCTAGACATCACGCTGAGTTAATCTGTTGTTTCGCTTCCCCCTGTCCTTATTAGATTGAATTTATTTTTATTTTTTTCATATCCTTTTCATAATATTTTCTATTCTTACTGTCGGCACACAAAATTAAGTGTATAAATTATTTCTTACATTTCCTTCTTACTAAACACACACACATGTATATACACATAAGAAGTAAAACCTAATATATTAGGTATTTTTTTATTTTATTTGACAGATAGATAAATAAATAGAATAATATTAATGTTATTTATTTTGGTCGAAAATGAAATCAAAATTAACCAAATGATCAACAAATTCACTGACAGCCTGTCAAATGAAATTTTCCATTTAAATGTTAAAATTCAATTCACACAATCTTTACATACACTTCGGATATATTCCCATTGGCTAAACCAAATATTTATATTGGCGAAATTGCATCCCTAATTTTTTTATTTTATATTATATATATCTTACCTTGCATCAGCCTCATCCCATGCACTGTACATGTCACCAACTTCATTTTTCAAATATTTATGGAGTTCAATATCGATGAAATTTTTCTCAAATTGTTCTCCTTTATCGTTACAGCTCGTGTCCGGTTGTTCATTATTAACTGTCGAGGCATATATTGAATTACTTTTATTGTCCGGCATTTTACAATCTTCCATAATTTTATTGATTTTCATTTCTTGACGCATTAACCAACTGTGAACGGCCGCATTCAAACGTAACATAGTGGAACGATGAGTTTGGAGGCTTAATTTATCATTCTGAAATTGGAAAAATGGAAATATTTTTATTAGATGATTTAGTAATAAGTTATTTAAATCTACAATCACACAGTCATTATACATAATTAATTTTAACTTTAGATTCTAAATAAAATTCTAAAATGTACAACTTAATAGGCGAAAGATTAAAGGGGTATTTGCTATTTTAAATACCAGAATTTAAAATTTAACATTAGTAAATGTAACTAAAATGGAATACATTGACTGATGTTCAGTAGACATCCTAAGTAGTCTAAGGCCTTATATTTTTCAAAAAATATGGCTAAAAAATGTTCGACTTTCAATTTTGTTTAAATGACGGTTTATGCGTTTGTAATGTGCTAGGAGTAGATTTTATCATTAAATAGCGAAGTCTAGAGAATCCTAGAGAGCCAGAACACCATTAAAAAAAACTTTTTTTCCATCATTAAGACGTACGGAGGAGAAATCTAGTGGTTGTCAAACGTCAAAAACAAACAGCAAACCACAGCCTCAAGTGCAGAATCCGAGGTATCAACCATGATAGCGAGTCATGCGGATAAAGATGAGCGTATAAGCAATGTAGAGTCTCTTTACATGTTTCAAAAGCTAATATGGATTTTCCTGATCATTGAATTTTCGTCTTACAGTTTTCTTTGTAGCCTTTAAGAAAGTCGTTGTGGACCATCTGATCAGCTGCCACGTAAAAAAGAAATCGCCTGTAAAAATTAATAATGCCGAGATATCTTAAATACTATCAACCATCTCTGGACGTTTCAAATTTTTAATAATTTATGTGCGGTCTTGATTTAGAAGAATACCTTATCCAGTGACCATGCGTCCAAAAAACCCAAGTTAATAATAAGTCCTTGCTCTAAAAATGTTTGAAAAATAATTTTGAGGTGTTCTAAATGTCTGTCCATTGATTTCGAAGCAACCCAAACGTCTGTCAAATAAACAAAGACGAATTTTAATCTCAAAAGTACTGAATGCATTAGACGTTGGAAGGTCTATGCTGCATTCCGTAGTCCAAACGTCAATTTTGTAAATTCAAAAAGGCCGAAAAAAGCAGTAATTGCTATCTAAGGTATGTCCATCCATTCAATGGAAATTTGATGGTACGCCTGGATAAAGTTTAAGGTCGAAAAAATGTTACAACCTTCGATTTGGAATGAGAAAATCGTAGGTGAGGAATTGGATACAAGCGATAATCATCACAAGGTCTCCAAATGCAGTGGACTGGACGAGGCGCTATTACTGCATCGACATATGCCTTGTGCCATCCAACTCGTTCAAACTCTTATTTAGCTAAACGTAATTTATCTGGAGCTAAAGAATGTAGTGACGATTTGTCTATAAATGATAATTCAGGATTTACTTCGCTCGAAATCGTACCCTTGACATTTAAGGAAGTTAATGGATCTAAAACTCTCTGTCTTTGAATGTCAACTAGCAGACTTGCATATTTTAGAAAACCCGCACACTATCATTAGTATGGATACGTCTGCACATCACAAATTCCTACCTAAATTCACGTCAAAGTCCAAAGTCTAACGTTAAAATTTTAATGCCAAAATTTTGCACGGAAGATCCATTCGCTGCAAACAATTTGCAGGTCACTGCTGATGGTAAACCTTGCAATAATTTTAGCGGAATGACCGACTCTTTTGATGATATTTTTGATGATCTTGATTCACGTCGCGAACATGAAACGTTTAATTTAAATCTCGGTTTTACTAAAGTGGGTTCTTGCACTTTGTGAATATTGCTGGGTGTTGACGTTGAACTACAGTATTCTTTTTTTTTTGCCTTCGATCTTAGTTCTCAGCATCATTCAACAATGTCTGATCTCTTAAGGGATTCTGCTTGTATTCCTAATTATTTGACTATTAGACTATTATAGTATGGTAGATGGCGCTGTAATAGACGATATTATATTTTTTTCGATTTCTCCTACTGAGAGCATATGCTTACGATACTGCAATATGTCTGCATTAAAATTAATACGTTTTCAACGTAAATATTCGAAATTAGTTAGTTCTAAAATTTTTAATTACTAAAAAATTACTTGTCAAGAAACTACTATTATCGTAACCCAGGAACACGCGACTATTTTGTTTTAAAAATATCGATTTAGTTCGAAGGTTTTTTCGAAAACAAAAAATTGCTATCACAATACAAAATGGAGTATTGAACTGTACAAAAAAAATTTGAAATGATCCTGGTTTGTGGAGACGCTGCCCGTAGCCTTGATAATGCAGTCAATCTCTACGCGTTTTCCAGATAGGATTCGGTAACGTGCTTCATTTTACCGGACTATCAAACAATTTAGTTCTGACGGAAGTGTTCGAAAAGGACTCATCGAGCAATAGTCACTGAGGAAAATAATGAAACTGTTGTATTGACTGCAGTAGCTCATAATCCTTTTATTAGTACACGGGAAATATCTAGCGAATCCAAATTATTCCATACCAGTGTTTGGAAAATTTTAAACTTTTTGCCATTGGTAAAGTGAACAAATACAGCAAAATCCCAATTTTCTTCGATGAGTCGTCTTTTACAAACCATGGAACAGTTAATTGACACAACATGCATTACTGGAGTGTTGGAAATCTACACTGGCTTCGCCAAGTTGAAAATCAGCGCCTTTGTACTGTCAACGTATGGTGTGGAATAATTGGCAACCAACTCATCGGCCCTTATATTAATGAAGGCAACTTGAATGGTCAAATTTACCGAGACATTTTGGAAAATAATCTGCCAACATTATTTGAAGAATTGAGCTTAGAATTCGTCGGTAGCACGTGATGTACTCGATCGTAATTTCAATGGTCGGTGGATCGGTAGAGCTGGTCCGGTAAATTGGCCTGCCAGATCATCAGATCTTACTTCGCAAGTATTCTTTATCTGGGGCTATATCAAAGACAAAGTTTACCAACAAATACCAACAACACGTGAGAATATGATTGAGCGAATAAGAAATGCTTGTGCCGAAATACCAGCAGACACGCTTCTCAGTTGTGTACATTTATTTGAAATGCGGATTAATAAGTGCCTTAAAGCCGAAGGCTATTATTCTGAGAACTTAATTAATTTAAATAAAAGATGATGAGGCGAGGGGACCATGGTACGAGAAATCGAAAAAAATGTAATATCTATTACAGCGCCATCTATCATGAATCGAAAAAATGTTTCAAGCAAATCTTTTAAGCATATAATCCGAATCTGCAATAAAAAATAGAGGTTCCTATTTTAATTTTAAAGTTATCGCTGCCCCACCTACAAAAAGGGGAAGAGGGTTACTAATTTAAGCTCTAATGTATGTCCCCCTCGGAATGATTAAATTTTGATCTTGTAAATGTTTTTCGTAGAGTGTTTATTTTCCGAGATATTTGAAAGTTTTAGCTTAATAAAATATCCGGTATTTTTACCAATGGTTAATGACAAATCAAATCCCAACGATTAAATATTCCCACGAAATTTCGCAGTTGGATTTCGTTTTGGTTGGTAAAACATTTAGTTAAACGTGGTATCCATCGATGGCACCTACTGCTCTTTTCTTTAGTGCTCTGACTAAAACAATTGGAACTACAGCCCAACCAAAATAAGAACACTATTATTACAAACTTTAAAGCTTTAGCTGATAGTTGGAGAAATTTATCCGGGAATACTTTATATAATTTTCAGAAAGATCCTGGAAATTTAAGATTATTTTCTTAAAGAACCAAACCTCAGTGATTAAAGCAACTATGTTAAAAATGTCAAATACCACCATAGCTCAAGGCATTTTAACTTACTTCAAAAAAAAAAATTCAAAAACTCATTCCGTACAAGTGACCTGCCGGTTAAACAGAAACAACATTAACAGCTATTTTACGCATCCTAAATAATGCTATAATCATGAAAGACTTGTAGAGTATTTAGAGCTCTAACTCAAAGCGCTTGTAGAGGTTTTAAATTTTCAACCAACTGTCGGTTACATTTAATAAAAATATATAGCAGTACATCAGACCATCAACACTATATCTGCGGAATTGTTTCTTAGCGAGTTAATATTTCTGCAGCACAATATACATTGATTCTAGCTGCAAAATAGAAACATTTGATGCACAAAATATTTGGGTTAAAATTTGGGAATTTAATCACTGGATATTTTGCTTGCCGGGAGAAACAAATTTCGACCTAATATGAGATAAAATTGGTAAATACTCATATATGCTCATAATACTGAGGATACCTGTTGCTTTTTATATTGCAGATCTATTTTGTTTGGCCCCCATTTTGTTATGGTCAGTTCCTATTTTGAGAAATAATAGTTAAATTGTGAATAAGCGGAGAAAATTACGAGACCTAAATTATGATACCTCTCATCAAAGCCGTACATACGAATTAGGGACTATTCTAACATGTTTGTTAAATATTTTCAAAAAAAGATTTGTATTTTTATCCATATAACATTCAACAGGTATAGACGACCACCATTTTAGGAAAAACATCATTATGAGCGACGAAGCAAATTTCAACTTGGTGGGCTTTGTTAATAATATAAATAGAACTATTATTTTTAATAAACTAACCACTTTTGGGGCACTGAAAATCCTTAATTGATATACTTAAGACTACTAGGATCTACATTATGATTCACCATTAAAAACGAAATTCCTAAAATAGCACCACAAGTCTCCGAAAATATTATAAAAAGTGCTCGCCTTTGCGGCACGCCAGAGATGGCCACTTGATTGATATTATATATCATACATAATGTTAAAACCCATAATAATTAATCAATAAAATATAAATTATAAAATTGTATTTCATTTACAAGTTATTCAAAAAAATCGGCCTGGAGCATAAAACGCACCCTGTATATTGTATACCTGACAAAAAATTAGGAACCTTGAAATGTAAATTTTGGCTGCTAAAAAACTAAATTGAAATTCTAAATCAAGTAGTTGAATTCAATAACTGTAGCAACAATATATGAGCAACACAAGACCACTAATTCACCAAAACACGTGACAAGTCGAAATCAGTTAAGCACTACACTATGTCCAGATTTAAACCAATGGTCAATCGCAAATAAAACCCCGATATATATACGTCTAAATATTCCCACGAGATTAAAAACCCTAAATTTTTGTCCTAAATTCTAACACAACTAAAAGTTTTTAAAACTATTTTCAATTTCACTTTTATTTTCCTCCCCCCTTTTTCCTAATTTTATTTATTTTTTTTATTATTTTAATTTCGAAATATTTTCAAAATAATCGTGAGGTTAACAAAATTTTTTTTTTTAGCATGAGTTGAATCACACGTGATTAGAATTAGATTTTAATTTAATTTTTAATAAAAAAAAATATTATAAAAATTAAATAAAAATAAAAATTATTTTACAATTAAAAATGATAAGGGATGAATGGTCGATGCGAAAAATGGTTTTTGAATTTGGAAATGAAATTCAAATTTTTATTTTTTTTTTTTAATATTCCAACAACACATTACACTATAATATTTATATATGCGGAAAAACTTTAAACATATATGAGTATTTGTATAATGGCAAACCCTATATACATACCGTAGTCTAAAACACCTTCTAAATTTCCCATTTTTCTCGAAAAAATAAAAAATAATAATTTTACCAATTGTTTGAATAAAACGGAATATTTAAATCTTTATGTTATTATTTTACTATCAAGAACAATAAATGGCACCCGGTTGCCAATGCAGCATATGTGTTTTATATGAGAATTGAATTTTATATAAACGAAAAAAAAAAGTATTATTATTACTATCATTATTATTATTACAACGATTATTATTATTACTATTGTTTTACAAACAAAAATCTATTACCTTTGCTGTATCATCATAATAAACACACACCAATTTTTATAATAATGTTGTAGCGGCAAGAAGTCACACAAGTCAACTGAATGACTTACAAAACAAAAAATGTACACAACTGCGAAATGATCGCATAAAAAAAATCGATTTGATATTGATTTTGTGCAGATTGAAATTAAATTAAAATCAAATTACGTAAATGTTTTTTTTTTTACTTGTTTAGCATATGTGCTATATTTATTTACGAGTATGTCATTGTTTATCAGATTTTTATTTAGTATTTTACAAAATAAATATTACAAAACGCAGATTGATTTGAAATATGGTTTTATTTCGAGCAGACATTAAGTAAAGTTTCGTTTTGTGTATGTTTAGATTTCGAATCGGAAATCGAATTAAAATTACGTATATCGATGGCCGCACGATATCGATGTCTTCTTGATTGCATAATTAACGCATTCTTTGTAACTAATATAAACATGGAGTGTAATTTACTGTTAATCTAAGATTACAAACAATTCGAATATCATGTTCAGTCATGATTCAGTAAACAAATTGATTTCGTATACAATATAATATTATATACAGGCAGCCCTTGTATAACACGGTATGAGGAAAATTTTATGTAGATTGTAAGTTTAGTGTGCTCTAAATTCTGACGTCATGCGTATTTTATATCTAAAGCTTTGTTTAAACTATATTCTATGGGACCAGCCACCGCTATCTTATTTCTAACTAAATTACAGCCATTTGAAATATGACAAAAATCAAAAATAACAACTTTTTTTTATAAATATGCAAATGAAAGATGCTGATTTGAAATTATCTGATTTGACAAGGAATTGGACGTATCGGAAACTTCTTTAAATGTGGGGTCGTGGGAATCCCACATTTGAAGAAGTAATGCGTTTCTGATACCACTACTAAAATCCATTGTGTTTTGGTATCTTAAACTAGTGATTATATATATTGTTTTAGGCTTATTAATTTTGATCAAAGGATGCCAAAAATCGTACAAATGGATCCAGTGGTTCTTTAACACCGTTGCCATTCAGTCCAGTACCTGGTTGAACTGACGGTACAATATGTTATTCTAAGCTGTTTTACTTTAACGAAAGCAAAATGCACGATCAAGCAAAATGCTTGATCTCAACCTTTGACACGGCATTATGATTGCAGTACTGTCAATTGTATAGTAAATTTCTGATTATTGACATAAAAGTCTGTTTGTCTGTTGTCTTTAATCTTCTGCTAGCTGATGTAAAGTTTGTACTGTAAGGTAAATGGCAGCAGCCACTAGTAGTAAGTTGCATTTGTAGTTGAAGACATCATGCTACTGCCATTTTCTGGAATCTCCTAGGTTTGATTGCAGTTGAAATTGAATTTTAAGGTTGTATTTACCGTCTGATTCTGTTTTGTGGGAGCTCTGAAAATGTTGTTCACGCTCAGCGGTGTATTTTCTTTGTGGATGTAGTTTCTCAATTTCCCAGAATATTTTTTAGTTTTTTAAAGATATTCTGTAGTGTTTACCTTGGTTGTTATTCGAACTATTTTTGTCAACTGGCTATTTCCTAGAGTTCAATGAATATCCTATTTCAAGGAATAAATTTTCTAAAAAATAACCATGCGCTAGCTGAATGTAGGGCTAATTCATCATGTCAACAATGCCGAGGATGGCATTACCGTCTTTTACACAATAGAAACATGGAAGAAACTTAAAAAATAACAACCAAATTCGGTTCTGCAAACAACATTAGTTCTTTATTAGAAATTAGAGCAAATGATAAGTATGTGCTCTTACCATCCGCACTGACATACATAGCGACGTATGTCATTATGCACTGACATACATAGCGACAATGGCACGAATTTTGTTGAAGCCAATAATCAGTTGAAAAAGTTACAAAAAGGTCAAACTTCAGTGATTTTGTATAGCCCAACAGTTATCAGCAGAGGGAATATCGTGGTATTTCCAACACTTATCTACGAGGAATAACAACACTGATAGATCAGATAGAACCCATTTTAGATTAAAGGCCACTATGTCCAATCTTCAATAAAGTAGATGATTTTGAACTTCTAACAGCTAGACATATTTTAATTGGTTCAGCCTCTAACTGCGATACCAGAAGACAATTTAGCAAGATGGCAAATGCTATAAAACATTTAACAGGACTTTGGAATAAATGGAGTAATGAATATCTGCAAAAGTTACAACAACGGCCACAACATAAAAACGGAAATCTTGTGCTTTTAATTGAAAATAATCTACCTTCCACAAAATGTATAAGAAGTAGGATTATTGAAACCCACCCGGAAGCAGACGATTTAGTGTGTGTAGTCTCAATACGCAGCCTGGTATGCTCTCCATAAAAGAGCAATTATAAAAATATCCGTTTTACCAGTAGAGGAGCCACAAGAGACTGATCAGTTTGATATGGTCACAGACGATTTTAATCAGAAAGAAATGCATCAGCAAACAGAAACTATATAATGAGAATGGTGTCATCGGAAACAACAGCGAAGTTCAACAAGTCATAGCTTCACATCCCGTTCAGATATATCTCCTTCGATAAAATTAGCCAAAGCACCTTATAAAATGGCAAATGGAAACTAAGAAAATACTTCAACCGATATCATAACAGAAATTCAATAAAATTTGCCCTCATTACATGAATGAATTTAATAGATGCGATCAATACTAACGAAAAGGAATGGTAAGCCCATCTTACCATCAATTAATTCATCCCAATTGAACCATCAGTTCAATTCAGAATTCTGAATCTCTGATTGGTTTAAAGTCAATATCCAAAATTAATTAATTTATCGGAGCTGATAAATTTGTCGATCTACTTAAACCCGAACAGATAAATAAACTCTATTTACTCTAATATCAACTTATTTAATAAGTTTTTTATTTATTCTTCTGGAACAAGAAGAACCAGAATCACAGCCAGAATCTTTTAAAAAAAGATGCATTTTGCCATAGCTTCAATGTAGTTTGGTTTCATTTTCGACCTAATCTGAGAAACCAAGAATTTAAATTAGAATTCTAAATTTAAAAAATGCAGTTGTCTCATCAGGCTGCAGCGACCAAACTACTAAATTTCTTAGCTTTTTCGCGATAAAAATACTTAATTTGTTAATATTTACATAAATTTTTTTAGGTATCCCTAATTTTTTAATTAATCTAAGCGAAGTACATATTATACTTCGTAAAGACATATTGGTTTAGCGAATTTTAAATAAAAATGAATTAATGCAAAAATGTTGAAATTTGCCTATCTTATATAATTCGCTAAAACAATTTGTTTTTACGAAGTATAATGTTTACTTCGTTTATACCAATAAATAATAATAGATGATAAAGTTAAGGCTAATAATCTTTAAGAAAATTTATGTAAATATTAACCAAATAAATATTATTATGTATAAAAAAAAACAATAAATGTTAAGCATTAACCAGCGAGTCTGTAGGAAATTTCCGTAAGAATGCGACAATAGGAAAATTTATGGTAATGACCAGCGGCACTTTAAGAAAGTTTCATTCAGTTTCGTTAAATTTGAACTGTCACTTAAAGGCTAACCAGCGAGTCTTTAACACGTGTCAAAACCTTACGGAAATGAACGAAAACAAATTTCTACGGAAAATTTAAGATTCGGCTACTCAAACCGTAACACAACTTGTCAATTATTCTAACTTTATAATGCAGTTATTGATTGATATAATTAGTTTATAAAATTCAATTAAATTAAAACTAAACTAATACATTTTATACAATTAATACTTTAATTTCCACCACGCTAACAAGGACCAAATAGTCAATTTTTATGTAAATACATATAAACAATATATCCATTAGCAACAATTTTTTTTTTGTGGTTGTAATTTATACGTGCTTAATATTTATTAATTAAAATTATGTGTATATTTTAAAATTAATATATTTTATATATAAATCAAATTTAAATAAAACTTAAATTAGAACCACAAAAAAAAAAAAAATTACATTATTGGTTTTGACGTTTCTACAAGTTGGCACGAAAAATTTCGCTCTGTTAAGTTGATGTTACATTTTGACGAAAGTTTCGTTTAGTTCTTAAAGACTCGCTGGTCAGTAACATGAAAAGTCTATACATCGCACTATTACGTTAAGTTGTTAAAGACTCGCTGGTTGTGCCTTTAACAATTCTGTAACGAGCGAAAATTACCGCACAAACTGAAAGAAATGTCAAACAGTTGCGTGTAGTTAATAGTTTTAGATTGTTTATTGGTATGTAAATATTTAATAATTTAAATTTTAATATTGTATCTATTATTATATTTACTGTTTAAAAACATAATATAATATATTATTAGTTGGTGTAATGTGTAATATTAGTTGTGTAATATGATAAAATATTATATTGCCGGAAAATAATAAAATTTATTTTCGCTTTGTACACACACTTCACAAATAATTTTGAACTTTTGTAGGTTGAAGTTTATTGTAATTCTCGTATTGCGTTACAGATCGGTGGTCGCACTGTCAAATTTTCTGTAAAAAAATCTCTTCGTTCAATTCCGTAAGGTTTCGTTACAGATTCTTACAGACTCGCTGGTTAATGCTTTAGTAGCCTGATAGGACTATCAGAGTACTAACATTTATTGGAATTCAAATTTTAATTAATGGTTTCTCAGATTAGGTCGAAACCAAGCTTCATTTAAGCTATGGCAAAATTCATCTTTACATAAAAGGGATGAGTATTAAATGGTTACAGAGATCACTCACTGTAATACCACATTAATTGACAACAACCGCAGTCTAGATAAATGACTGAAGGGATTTTTGGAATCTGAGAAAATGTTAACCATTATTGTTACTGAAGCCGAATAACACCATTGTTACCTGACAACCGAACTTCTTGAAAATCATGATACAAGTTACCTTTAATAATTTGTATTTACCGCATCATTAATTTGAAAAGAAACATCCACGAGTCACGATCACAAAAACTACGTGTGACATTTGTCGTGTCCGTTAAAACAAGTTTTAGGGATCTAAACGATAACTTGTTGACATTATCAACCCTGCAGAACCTATATTGAGTGATATTTAAGTAATTTTTTTTGATCTAGAAAATTGTGTTTGTAGTGGCAACCGACTGCGGACAAATTTACCTATCATGCAAGCAATACCAATAACAAAAGGGGACAGTATTATCAGAAGCAAAACCTAACTTTTAGTAATCAAGCTTCCAAGCTTTATGGTTATTAGATTTGGGTTAGGATGACAATTTACAAATTAAAATTTCAGGAGCAATGGCTAAACATTAGAGATAAAATGAAAAATATATCAACTATTTCGATACCAAGATGGTTGGAATAGGCACAAAAGACTCTGCATGGATTTTATGATTCCAGTGAGATTACAGGCAGATGCGATTGTAATTTGATATCTATAAAACAAAGGTTGCACCCATTCAAAGTATTTTATTGCCTTAATTGGAACGAAGTGGAGCATTGATGAAAAAAAGTTGTCGAAAAGTGCAGCTAGCGAGGTATAATGATCCTAAATGGATGACCAACGAGATTTTAATATTTATGACAATGTGACAAATTCTTTAAACTGAAACGGTTATATTCTACTGAAACCTACGTTATTAACACAATTTGTTCTTTGGTAGTTACCAAAAAAAAACACAAAATTATGATTTTGTTGACAAAAAAGGTACAGCCGATCAACAAATTGTGAATATTACAAGTAACGAAGTAAGAATCAACGAACGAATCGACCTTAAAATCGACCTTAAAATTGATCCGATATGAATTATCACAATAAAATAAATTTTAAGTGTATGGACCAGCACATCTATGCTATAATGCAATTTTGCAAAATCTAAATCTGTTACTAATAACTCAATTTCTTGCTGCACATATAATTGATTTATATTCAAAACTAATTATAAGATCTTACATTATACGCCTTCACAAATTAAATTTTAAAGAACGCAGAATGATTAGTAATACAAATAATATAGCTGTAGGCCGACAAGAAATCGATGATGATTCACACACAAATTTTTCAACGGAAATCATTTAAGTTAAAACCAGAATTACCATATTTTTTTCACATGCTGTATTTATAAACAAAAATCAATGTGACCTTTTGATAATCAAAAAAATTTCTTTTATACACCACAATTTTCATTTTTCGCACAAACTAAAAATTAAATTCACCACCAAAAAAATATTCACTAAAATTTTCACACTGACATCTAGATAATATTTTCACAACCAAAAAAAAAAAAAAAAATTAAAATTTTCTCGTACCTTTAATTCTTCAACGGCAAACACTATACTTTCTTCGGTATCAAACGGATTTAATTCGTTTGTACCCAAACGGAGTAGTAAACTTTTAAGTGTGGTCATCTCTTCTTGAAGCTGACGTGCAACTGATGCATTTTCACTCCAATTCAATAAACTTTCCCACGAAGAAAGTAATTCTGCAAATAAAAATGAAAACAAAAAGCCATTAAGTATGCAATTTTTTTACTATTAATAATTAATTTAATTATAATGTAATGTACATAAATTACGTATCTAAAAGAAGAAATGCAAAAATATTATTTAAAAATAGAAAGTGTGTACATAATTAGTAGTATCGCATGCAAATCTACGTTATCATTTCAAATGACAAAATGAAATGTGCTCCATATAAAAAAAATTTACCATCATCTTCAAGTTCATCGGTTTGTACGGCAACACTAATTTTTATTATTGACATATTTATTTTACGTGATACTTCACAATAATTTTATTCTTAATTTTATTTAGTTGCTTCGTTAAAACGGCAAAAATATTAAATTAGTTTTTATTATCACCTTGTTATAGTTACGCTTATTATCATTTTTAATTTTAATTTAATATTTTTTGCTAATTACACATTTTATTATTAGCGTTTTTATTTCGAATAAAAATTAATGAGTTTTCATTATAACAAAAGAATACAATTTTCTTTTTTCCTTTTCCCTTTTAAATCAATACTTTCAATGCTACACTGTTAAATAAAAAATTCTTGTTATTTAAATGGATTCGTTACGCTATTCGATTATAGGTGGCATAGTATGTCACGGAGCAAACGAGATAGCGGCAGAAAAAATCGAAGTTACTCAATTTTTTATATGGTGTTTGGGAGATAGGTAACTATCACAACTAACACAGGCAGCTCTTTAAATTCTATCAAGTCGTCCTTCTTACCAAATGAAAGTTGTATTGACATCTTTAAGAGAAATACTTCTGACATTTTAGTAGAAAGAGGAGGCATTATTTTAGAAACTACATATATCACAAGTATGGAGACAATATGGAAATCAGTTTTTAGTTTTTTGAAATTACTACTAACATTTTAAAGATCGACGTTATTGGAAATTTCGGTCACCGAAAATGGTCACCATTAGTCTCCAAATCAGGTACTATTACCAAACAACAGATATATATATATATATATATATATATATATATATATATATATATATATATATATATATATATATATATGTATATATATATATATATATATATATATATATATATATATATATATATATATATATATATATATATATATATATATAACGATATTGTCAAACATAAAAACTGCTAGCTCAACATCTTGAAATGTGTGGACTCTTTAGTTGACTTTATCTGAATACCTATCCTTGGAATAGCGTAGATGATGAATTGGTATATAAATTCAGAGTTGTAGATAACATCTCTGAAGCGATATGACTATAGAATTTTTATGGTAATTTGAACCACTGGGCCAAACTCGATAATACATATCATGTTAGGGCAGTCATCTCAGGACAACATCTTAAACCGTTAGTTGGATAAAAGAATTACTCGATTTGCTTGTATTATTTTCGGCATCCACTGGTCTCAAAATCAATTTCCGATAATCGGAACCCCTATAACTGTGAGGGAGGGGATATAAAAGCGCGTATTGCCGCCCGCATTCGTGATTTGTATCGTTGATTACTAAATACCTTGCAAATATTGACAACCTCATCTTCTGAGTTAGAGTGTTGGGCCCTGACGAATGAGTATGAGAGATGACATTTAAGAGAAGAGTCATGAGCATGATATATGAGCCCAAACGAAACGTAGGTGGTACTTTCCGAGTCTCTTTAACCACGATTTATGAAGCAAAAGGGCAACGAATACCCTGGCTCAGTCAGGCGTAAAAGTTGCTGTCGCCGATGATGACTCCTCGGGAAAAAGGACGATCTTGCTGTTTCGGATTAATTTAAACATTGAAAAAAGAACTGAAAGTATCCACGTGGTATTGATGGGCATTGAAATGACAAG
This sequence comes from Tipula confusa, assembly GCA_963556175.1. Lineage (NCBI taxonomy): Eukaryota > Metazoa > Arthropoda > Insecta > Diptera > Tipulidae > Tipula > Tipula confusa. Next base: position 83,082,749 of record OY744476.1, on the reverse strand, counting down.
ATAAAACAAAATATGCAACCATTGAGTGATTTGGAAATATCACGCTAGGAATAAAATTAGTGGCCTTATTAAGTTACCTAAATAGGAATGGTATAATGCCTTAGAACTTTGCGAATTGTATTTATTCAGCAAAAGCTGCAGTGCAGATATATGCAGAAGGACTAATAAAATCCAAATGACCAGATATGTATTGCGCAAAAATTGTTACTGAAAATTTGAAGCATGTATTGGATTTATACAGCAAGAAGAATCGGGAACTTTACCTAAGGCAAAACAAAGACCAAAAAGTCTTATACACGATTTTAAAATATTGGAGGAAACGGGAAAAATGACTGATAATTTACAAAAGCTGTATGAAGCTTTAACGACAGTAAAACCAACTTTCACAGCAACAGAAAAAGTTTTCTCTGTTGCTGGAAAGATTGTCACTAAAATTAGAAGCCAGCTTAGCTTTGAAACATGCATTGGTATTTTTAAAACATTAAGACTTATTTATAAATTATTTTATTTTTTTATATACTATATTTATTTTGTTTATCTAAGACTGTGTCCGAAACCCATGATAAATATTTATGAATACAAATTTTTGACATTTGTTTGATAAAAACGAAGACACCCAAATTATCACGTCAATTGCTATTATAATTTTTGACAAAATAATACTTTCTGTAATAAAAGCCAAACTCATCGCGTAGCACACTCGGATACATACAATAAAACATATACAATTTTCTACATACTTGGTTTTATAATAGTACCATTCAAAATCCGCATATAAGAAAAAAATGAACTTTTTCGTTGCTATGACAATTTCAATAAACAATGCACACAATTCCATGTAAAACATATAAGGCGGGAAAATATTTCAATCAATTATTATACTTTTCGGACAGCGTAATAAAAAATTGGGAATGTAGGGGAATATTTTTCAAACAACTGACAAAAACTTGTATTCACAAATATTTATCATGGATTTCAGACACCATGGGTTCCTTTAGTCTAAACTAAAGGAATACGGGTACCCGGGTATTACTCTGTGGAACTATTCGAGAACCGGGTAATAAAAATTGTCGGGTATTTCCAAACCCTACCACGGCTTTTTTATCAAGACCAGTACCATCAAATTTGAATCACAAACTATTTTTTGATAATTATTTTAAAAGTTATGAAATTCGAATTTTCCTAGCAAACAATTAGTGGAAAAAGCAACAAAGAGGCTTTTCTGTCGAGATCGTGGTTAATATCAACAGCAATGATATCACAGCAGTTCAATGGAAGGATACAAAGCTAGTAATTTTTATTTCTGACTTTTTGGCTAAGGCTGCGAATAATTTTTATAAAAGCCTTAGGCGCCTGAAAAGGGAGCCTAAATTAAAGCGCAATCAGTTGGTGTTTGAAAATTACTTGGCTTCTGAAATACAGTAAAATTATACAAGCACCAAAATTATTGCCACGGCACAAAATCGCTCGCCTTAAAATGGTAAGGGCAAACATTAGTCACGATTGGCCAAAGAGATTTTATCATAACTAACCATTTTTCAATTATAGATGATTTTTCCGATAAAAAATATGTAAACTTGATGGGCCAGATCGCATTTAATACTAGATTGGTGAGATCTCATATAAGAACCAAGATACTTTTCTAAACCAAATTTTAGTGGTGGTAGTTTAATGGTATTTAATGGCGATTTATGTTCATCGGGAACCCATACCATATAGTGTTTCTATTCACTAAAATGTACATCAGGAAGAAAGACAGATTTTTATCATATATGAGCCGCGGAGTACAAAATCATGGTTTGCATGATACACATCAGTAATGATTGGCCCGGTTGTGTACCACACCTAACCCTAATCGAAAATCTTTGGATAGTAATAAATTAACTAAAATTAGCCATTTAACATCCCTGGTGAGATATTATTCGAAATTATAAATTTGTTGATTAGAAGTATGCCGAACAGGATTTTCTCTTTATTTTCTCTGTATATTCGCGCATTACAGTAACTGGTAGTGCTACTACGAGTACCCATATTTTATGTATACAACTTTTGCTCATCAAAACTATTTGTGTTAGCAATATACTTTATCTATGTTTGTTTTAATTGATAAACAGAATTAGTTACATTCTAAATCAACATACGCATCATGGATATGTTTAGTGTTTTAGAGTCTAGACCAATAAAGAAACAGTCGAAAGTCGGAATGAATAAAACACTTTAAAGAACAAGTTCACATAACTTGTAAAATAAATCCAATGAACAATTTTAATTTTATAAAAGAGTTTACATGTGAAGCATTAGCTAAAAGAAAATTCTAGATTATTTAACGTAAGCTTGGCTATCCAGTGTCAAATATCTCAGTGAAACATTTACTATCTAGACATTATGTCGAGAATCTTTCTTTTTCTAGCCTTCTAATCATTCTTGGCTGCATTTCAATAGTTTCTGAGCATTTGTGACGAAACATACAAGTTAGACTTTCTTTACAAATCTATAGAATATGCAACCGCGTGTTTTGCAAAAATTGAAAATGATAATAGTCGACTTCATTTGGGTTCATTCCATCTGATTTGCTGCTCAGTCAAACAAATTGGCGTTAGAGCATAGTTACTTGTAATCATCACGCATCGTTTTTCATATCTTAATATTACGTGTGGTGACCGTATGTCTCTAGCTGGAGTCGCTTTCTCGTATTTTCGAAAATTCTCATTTATGAAACGATTTGGTTCAAATTCACACCACACACTAGTAAAATAAAACAAAAGTTATAAAAAGTGGATACACGATTGCGCAATACAACCACTTGTGCATTAAAAAGTGATGCACACAGAATAGAACAACTTGCAGAAATGAGAATTACAGCTCAAATATTACGCAATCGTGTAACGGATTCTCGTATGTTTCAAACAGAACGCATGCAAGCAACAAGAGCAAAACACTGTCATCATTTAATCGCATCGCATTCGAATATGATCCAAACATCGAATATTGCGTACATTCAAAAATTTTAAATGTGAATTGGATAAAGAAACCACTCAATGCAACGCTCTGAAAGGGATATGTTGTTCGTCAGACAAAGTAGTTAATCTACATTGAACTCACCACCAGAACTACAGAAAACGCTAATGGGTGGTAACACCATTAGGCAACACTATATTTTTGCCGATTTACTGAAAATGATGGCCATTCCTTAGTAACAAACTCAAACAGTAACTGCGTGTATAGTTGCTCGTTATCAAATGGACAGTTTCATAATCATTAATGAGACGGGCTAGCGAATCCTATCCTTTCCTATTCACGAAACCAATCCAGCTGTCACTCATTTGGCCATCGACAGTTAATCGCGAGCAAAAGCACCACCAACAACAATTTTAACGGAATTTTTAAAATTATGGCTTTTCTAAAAAAAATTGTTGGACCCTCGTAAAAGAGGTAAACCTCTCACTAAATATCCAGGCATTTGTTTTACGAATACATTAGGCACCACACTGTACATTCAAGACAACGTTACTTACGATTGCTATTAATTAATGTTCGAGGACCAACATTATTTGAATATTTAAAAACAGTCAACGGTCAAATATATGCCACAAATCATGATGCATGTAACACATTACAATTATTCGGTTCTACTTTTCGTCAAATTCATGCATTATTCGCAATTAAAATGAGAGAGGATATTCTAAAAGCAAGAATAATTCATTTGGCAGAATAATTCAGTGCCAGTGGTGGACTGGCAAAACATTTTTGATCTCCCTCATCTTGGGTAAAAGACGTTCGTAAGGTGAGATTGCTTTGAACATCGCTTCATCAGGTATTGCTGCTACTTTATTAGATGGCGGAAAACTGCTCATTCTGCACTTAAACTGTAGTTAAAATATACAGACAAATAAAAATGCGGTATGCAATATTAAATCGCATTCAGATATGGCGAATGTGCTTTAAAGATGCCAAGTTATAATCTGGGATGAATGTACAATGACATATAAACATTCATTAGAAGCTTTAAATCGTACGTTGAACGATTTAAAAGACAGACATATTCTTTGGCGCTATACTCTCATTTTGTTATTAGAAGATTTTTGTTATCAGACCTACGCAAATAAAATAAATGCCGGTTTCAAGGATTCATATTTGTGGAGCAGTGTTCACAAATTAAAGTTAACAACAAATATGAGAAGGCAAAATTAATGTAAATCAAATGAGCCACCCAATCAAGTCACCAGATAATTTTTGGATCATTTTGCCATCTAGAGACGCATTAAATCTAAATATGTTTCCAAGCATTCGAGATAATATCATCATCGATGGCTGCGCGAAAGGGAAATTTTAGCAGCAAAAAATATTGATGTTGATACTTGAAATATATTCAAAACATGCTGGAAAATTCGTCGTTTTCATTCAATTCAAACTGCGGTAGAGGAACATGAAGGAGTGAATTTTTCAACTGAATTTTTACTGAATTCACTTGAATTGCCAGGTCTTCTATCACATAATTTAATTATAATAGTTCGATCCCCAATCATACTGCTGCGAAACCTAAATGCACCAAAATTATGTAACGACACGTGGTTGGTTGTCAAGAAAATATTGGATAACATTATTGAATCGACAATGACCAATGGCAAGTTTAAGGGAGAGCATGTTTTACTGTCAAGAATTGCGATGATTCCAACAGATTATCTAATTGCATTTAAATGCATCCAATTCCCAAATCGTCTGGCATATGCCGAGCATGTTTACCGAGTCAGCTAGTATTTTTATATTTTTCTGAAAGTTCTATATAGCCAAGATTTCTGCTTTCACATAAAAGGTGTCATTGTTTACACCGTCCAAACAAATCGACTTCGTTAGGAAACTTCGTCGACTATTATATTTTCTTACTTTGATTACATTAAATTAAGACTGTTAAATTTATAAATATTTTTATAAATTTAACAAATATTTGTAATAAGTTTTATTTATTCTTAAATTTGGTCGAACCAAAATTTAAGAATAAATAAAACATTGGCGCTGCTGAAACCTCTATACTATGGTAAATCCTGTATTTCCAAAATAAAGAATTTTTGTTGTATATGAATCGTCATGTTGCGATTAGATATTAAGCTCCAGTTAAAAATTAAATCTGATATCAGATATATAGGCTAGATTTATCATTTCACATGAACAATTCTATATCGGAACATATCACAAATTCCCTAAATATTTTAACGCGTCAAGCCGCTAAAAAACAGTCATCTGTTAATTTTTCATCAAACCAACCCACATCCAGTGGAAGTAATAGCTCGAACTTTAAAAATTCACCAATCAAAACTCAGCCTCTAAACGTACCTGTATAGAACCAACCAGCGAAGCCATGAATCAAAAAGAACTGCAACTAACCATAATAAGTTTTTATCAGAGTTCAGTGCTGGAGATACACCACAACGGCCAAATGAACTAACTAGGTTCATTGGCACCTCTGATAGTATTTATGATGGTTTGGCTAATGAGGCAGACAAGGCTTTGTTCTCAAAATTGATTAAGTTCAGACTAACAGGTGATGCTTACATCAGAATTAGTCATAGATTATGAGATATTAAAAAAGGTACTACAAAATATGTACATTAAAACCGAATCCCTGAGTCAACTCGAAGGGTGATTCACAAACACGACACAATCTTATGAGGATCAGTAAGAAATTTTGATACAGGCTAATAGAAGCAATAACACCTCACATAACACAGTTCCCAACTTTAAACAATCAAATCTAACAGAGAAATCCGGTTATAACATGCAATTACTGTCAACGACCAAATCATAGGTACAATATGTGTCGTACCAAAATGAATGATGAAAACCATAGACCAAATACCTATAGACAACCTAGACAAAATTTCCAACAGCCAACACAATTTAACCCACCAAACAAATTCCAAAACAACTACATGCCACAACGGTCAAATTTCCATAATAACAGACCCACACAACATTCACAAATAAACACATATCCTCATAATCAACAAACAAGTACACACATTCCACAAACCAGAGGATTTTAAGGTTCCCTAACAAGAGATTTGGAAGGCAGACTAAGTAGATAGCAAATCCACCACATGGAAACTCCAGAGGATCAAGGACGCATTAGGAGAGGAATCGATGTTACATATTCCAGAAGAGTCATCATCTACACAAAATGCTACATCAGCAGCATTCAATTCAACACATATACAAAATGAGGTATCAGCAACATTAAAACATGTTGATAGTCAATTTTAAGAAACAGATAGAAAATATGCAAAAACTGTTGATTTTGCATAAGTTGCATGCTTAATGGAAAAAACCCAAGGAAAGACGACACCTTTTATTATCTTTTAATTAAAACTATAAAGTAAAGTAAAAATTATAATAAGTTGGAATTGTTAGTTGAAAATCAGTGCTGTAAACATCAATTAATGTAAATTATATTTTCTTAAACTAAATAAATTTAAATATTAAATAAAAGACTCAACTTCCGAGTTGAGTCAATAAAAAATTAAATAAAAGTGTTAATAATATTATAACTTCGATGCCGGATCCGAATAACTCACAATATTATCACTTATTAAAAGAAAATCATACAAATGGACAAACTTTAGAAACACAAAACAATTATACTCTCCAAATGGGTGACATTCCAGAAATGCAACTACAAACACAAATTACCGCTGTATAACGTCCAGCTATATCAAAGGCAGAAGATATTGAAAAACAGCTGCCAGACCTCAATCTTAAACTTGATGAAGAACCTCTTCAGTTACTCACAGAAATTAATTTATTGACAGATTTTAAAATAAACAGAGACACGATCACACCAACAGTATGGTGATAACAAACCTGTACTACTCATAGACTCAGGTGCAGACGTATCATTGTTCAAAGTGAAAGATATTAACACTAATGACATAAACAAGGATGAAACTTCAGAACTAACAGGCATAGTAAACCACATTGTAAATAGAATTATTTTACCTCCTGGATGTGAAACTTTAGTGGCAATCCAAACTGCCACAAATGATCAATATATAAGTAATGCAGTAGAAATCATCCTTGGAGTACACACTCTACATACATAAATCCAACCTGTGAATTGTAAAGCTAAAATCCTAATAGCAAATACGCAAAACAATTACACAGAAATTGTAAACTTCAACCCAATCTTAGAAAAATTTAATTGTTCAGAACAGAACACAATCATCCATGCAAATAACCAAAATAGAATAGAACATGTCTGTAATTGAATTATGCATGCAGTACGACGTTATATTCTATCTCGGGGGAGATATGTTGACTAGTATCGAAGGCATACAGCACGATATCAATCTATATACAGATTCAAAGCATGTTCATGTTCAACGCTATAGACTTCCTCAAACACATAGAGATGAGATCAACAAGCAAGTGAAAGAAATGGTTGTTGAGAACCAAATAAAATCAAGTATTACCTCTTATAATACCAAAAAAGCCCGGAAAAGACGGAGTTCCAAAATGGAGAGTCGTAGTAGATTTCCGTAAATTGAATGAGATTACAATCGGTGACTCATTGCCTCTTCACAATATTAATGATATACTTGACCAACTCGGTCATGCACAATATTTCTCTACTCTAGACATGTCGAGTGGATACCATCAGGTTGAAATTAATCCAAAAGATTAAAAAACTCACAAGCTACATTTCAAAGAGCGATGAATCATATCTTTAGAGGTTTTCAAGGACTGCAAGGATTTATTTTATCTATGGTAATCGATGGTAAAAACTTATCTGACCATAACAATAAGTTAAAAGAAGTATTCAGTATCTGTCGACAAAATAATCTTAAACTTCAAGCTACTAAATGTCAATTTCTCAAACCAAACCCGACTACAGTACAGGCTGTAAAGAACTTTCCTCAACCCAGAAACGTAAGAGAATCCCAATCTGTTTTAGGTCTCGCAAATTACGTTTCATCCCCAGATTTTTTGAAATTACAGAACCGTTATCCAAACTAACTAGGAAAAAAGTTACTTTAGTTTTAACACAAGAATGCTAGCAAGCATTTGAAAACCTTAAACAATGGTTAGTAAAAACAACAATTTTAAAATACCCCGACTTAAACCGACTATCCTAACGACAGATGCACGCGATTACATTTTAGGTGCTGTCTTATTCCAAATACACCTTTAGGAGAGTTTCCGCACTAGTCGAGCACTAGATAAGTCTGAGCGAAAAAAATTCACTGTTGTTACGTATCATAAACCCCTAGCAGGCAATCTCACAAAAACTCCCAACAGAATACTAAAATGGCATCTAAAATTATCAGAATACAATTATGAGACACAACATAAAGCAGAAAAACTTAAGATAAACGCAGACGCACTTAGTAGAATTAAGTACGAACAAGTACTTGTTACAACAAGAGCACAAAACAAAGCCAAAAGTTCCCAAACACAAAATGTTACATCCCCTAGATCAAATTTACAAAGAAAGATGAACAATTCATCCAACAATCATACACAAACACAGAACATTATATCTCCTACTACTACACAAACCAATACTAAAACTCAAGGTAAATGTATAACGAATCCCATTAGGTACATGGCGCACCTATAAAAGAATTAAGATGTTTCATTGCAATAATTTATTTTAGACTGGCTCACTTTTACCAACAAATAAAAATTTTAAGACAGATGATGAGGTTTCGTTATCAGACATTATGATACTATGACGAACACATGACCTCAAACAAACCGAGTTCTTTCCAATCATAAGATCACTAATTAAGTGAACAATTTCTAGCATCGTTCAAAAAGTAAAAATACAAGAATATACTGAGTGGAGAGTTTTCTAGGCACAAAGATAGACGACGATGATATTTTCTGGTTGTCTAAGCTGGAGTGTAAAACCAGTTTATTATTTTTTTTATCGTTAAGAACAAGTAAGCTATTACCTATTCAACATGTTATTAAACACATGTGACATAACAAGCGATTAATCGCACTATACAACCACTTTGCATGTGTTTGGTAAAATCAAGTAAATAAAATCTAAATAGACGCAAGATAATTTATATTAATCTGCCAAACTCCAAAGTAGATTATATTTATATAAACTTGACTCCAAATCAAGGTCATATTCCCCGAAGTATTTTCTATATATCTACGTATCGCATCGATATCGTTATACTCACTTAATTAATTACAATATAAAAAAAAAAATTAATTTAGTATGCAAATCGGTATTTTTAGCGTTACGTGTTTCTCGTTTTGACTTTGCTACAAACTGAGTAACGACACAAAATGAAAACAATACACATATGGTTGATCTTGCCAAAAACAATAATGTTTATATGGTGTATGGTGCCAACAAAGTTTTGGTGCATCTAAATGTCAATTTTTTTTTTTTTTAAATTGTGTCACCCCGAGCACTGGGACAAATAATAATCGATTACATAAAAGATCATAACTATGTAGTTCTAATTAAACGATCAATTTTACAAAACATAGTCACACCACCTACAAAATGTTTGTCATTGCGATCGAATGTGTATAAGGAGAAGTTTGACTTTGATATCCATATAAGTATACCGTCTCTCGCTCATTTTTTTTTTTTATTTTATTATTTTGTTATTTATATGGAGATTATTATGCTAGCTTAAAATTAAGTGTATTTCATGACAAAATCCATTACACAACTTTAGTCTTATTAATTCGGTTTACAAGAATAGAAGTTTACATTTTAACTTTGAGCTGAATAAAACCATAATTTAGTGATTTAAATGTAAGTGGTATACTTGTACTACTTGTATGTGTGTGTGTGTGTTTCTGTGTTTTGTACGACTATAGGTCGTAAATAAATGTCTGTTTATAAAATAAGTATAAAATTATGGAATTAGCTCGCTATATGCAATCGTGATTTTATTATGAATGCATTCATTGTGTGACGTTACGATATACATAATATAATCATAGTTTTACGTCAAGGTTCGAATATACCAAGACCAATGTTTTTGTGGCGCTAATACGCCAACGTAAATTCGTTTAACAGATGTTGGGACCAAATTTAGATCGGATTTTAGCTATATAAACTAATTAACTATATACATCCAAATAAGGCAAAATATTTGCCAAATTTTTGATATAATACGGGACCGTAGAGTGATAATTAGATTTGTAATATTTTAAAGTGAAGTTTGGAACAACCTAAGTTAATTTCATATGCGATGTTAATGAAACAAATTGACGCCAAGTGATTGATTTGGGGACAAGTCGTGATGTTCATTTTTGATTTAGGATAGTTAAAATGTGTAAAAATTACTTTTAATTAGAGCTGACAAGTTTATTTCAGTCAAGATAAAAAATATTGATCAATCATAAATAGTAAGCATTTTTTATTAAGGTTCTACCTTTTAACATCTAATGACCTCAGTTAATCATCTCAGAATATGATATTATAAGCTATAAACTGAATATAAGCATAACCAAATAAGGCAAACTGCAATTCTACTTTTAATGCATTTATTTTAAAATTTTTTGTTAAATATTATTTGTGATCATTAAAATAAGGAAATGAAAAAGTGACAAAATTATGCTTACATTTGCCAATTATTCGAAATAAAACGGACATTTTAAAAATTGGCTACCTTACAAATAATTATGAATTTAGCTTTAATCTAACTAACCTATAATCTATTAAAAACCACTCAGTAGATTTCATATCGTCATAGAATGATAATTTTGATTTGTAATATTTTGAAGTGAATTAACAATGTATGGAACAAAAGAGCTGACAATTTTTTAACCGAATTGTTAAAATAACAAAATTTGATTCAACCTTAATTTAAGAGTGTACTGGCCGTATCAAAGTAAAACTTTGTCGGTGACCTATATAAAATTAAAAAGTTGTGTCTTTAAATAAAAGCATCAAGGTTGTGTAAATAAGTAACAATTCGTGCTTGCATGTCATACAATATTTTGTTTACACTATCTACACACACAGTGGAAGTTTTACTTTGTTTTAGTAACTATTTAACGACAAATCTATAAAATGTTAACTTTTGAAAAAGCCATTATATTATGACACCGCATTATCTCTATAAAAGTACATTTTGATTGTAGACAAATTGCTGATAATTTGAACACCAATTTGCACTATAATTTGGCTCGTAGCCATTTCTAAATGTAAACAAAAAACCAATTAAATTATTCATCCGAAATGAACATCATCCAAACTGTGAACTGTGTAAATCCCACTTAAAACCATTATCGATAGTAATATCATTAACGATTATCATGAAATTTGTTAATCATAATTTTACATAACCACTCAATCCATAAATAAAATCATAAACACAATACAATAAAAATCTAAATTAGGCTATTGATTAACCATAAATAGTTTTCCGCTTCTATAAACTATTCTCGTCTATTGACTTTAAAAAATATAGTAGAATATTTAAGGTTTGTCAAAGCATGACACCATATACACAATATACGTAAAGTCACTCCACTCACTATAACTTTACATTTTATTAATAATTTTATAACTTTATTAAAAAATAATTCTAGAAAAATATTTTCTACATCACTGATTTGAATACAAACTCATTAAAAAAAATAATAGCAACGATGTACACAAATAATTAAAGCAACGTTATGATTATCTTTGGAACTGGTTGACTGAATCAGTGTCAATTTGGCGAGAGCATAAACTTGTTTATTACAACAACGTAAAAATTTAATACTGATAATATAAAACAGAGAATTAATTAAATCTCAAATTTTGCATAGATTCACAAAAAACTATATATATATAACACAACATAATTCGCGGTTATTCATATTTCAACTAATGAATTTAAAAAAAATGTAAATAAAACTTTTAAACATCGGGTAAAAACTAAACTCTTCATAATATGTAATATTTAAAAAATACAACAAAAAAAAATTAAATTTGTTAGTACATTCATAGGTTTTATGAGTCGATATCATATAGTGAGGGAGAAAAAAATGTTAACAAAAATACTTGTACAAGGTAAACACAGATTGTGTATAACCAATGTCATTCTATGTGTTAGATAAATAGTTGTTCAATTAATCAACATTTTTGTTTTGTTTTATTTTCCCGCTAGATGTGAACAAACATCAAGATTAAGTGTGACGTAAGTGAATTGGTGATATAAATAACTGGGTGATTGTTAAAATTCTCGATTTCACTCAAATTAGTTAATGAGTGATAATTAAATGTGACTAGCAGTTTGGTCAGCCTAATTTTAATTACACCACATTTAAACGTACACTTAACCAATGTCAACTAGTTCATTATAGAACTTTAGGGACAGTTCATTATCAAGGTCAATCGAAGATGGCAGCATAATCAATTGCTTTTCACTGTGCCTAAATTACAAACTTAATTCTTAGAGTCAATATTTTTTGTCTAAACGGATGATTAGTTGATCTATTTGCTACTAGATTTTACTATTAAACCTATATTTTCTAGAAGTAGATTCTGAGCTCCTTCTTTGTGGAAATATTGACGATACTTGGATATATCAAAAATATTCCAGCAGACTAATATAAAAATACAAATAAAAGGAGCAACATTAATGATTATTTTGCTTGAAGAGGACTAAAACAGTTCTAGAACGCTGCTTTAACTTCCTGCATAATTGAGCTCGTTCCAAAAATTACTCCACTTTTCCAAATACACTTTTCAATATATGTATGGATAATTATGGAGAAGCTACAATTTTGAAAAGAATACATACTGGAATGGTTTTCAGTCTTGCTTTCCGTTGTTTCGAATGATTTATGCGAATAGGCTTAAGCATTTCGAACTCGAGCGGATTCCAGTCTTTTACTCATTTTTCATTTGTTTCTGACGCAAAGAAAATGCTTGATATATCTATTCTCATGGCTAAAAATTTTAAAATTTTAAATTATGTTCGAGTTATTATGAAAAACCCGAAAATTTAACGAACTTGTTTGGAAGGCACCCGATAGACATGACAGGCGTATTCAAACAAAATTTTATAATTCTGGTACTTTCTGTTTACGCGTGATTGAAGAACAGACAAAGATACATTCATTTTTATATATTTAGATAGACTCTATAAGAATTTGTATAATTCAGAGTCAAATGTCACTACAAAAATACGATCACTTAAAATGAAACAGACGTTGAGCATAAATAACAATCATGTTACTTAATAGCATAATTAATCATCAATTTAGATTAGTCGGTGATTTCGTCAAAATGTTGGTGTCTGGCTGTCGATTACGTTCTGAACACTTAAGTTACATCAAATTTTATTATAAAGTCTGCCAAATATCATTTTAGAAAACATAAGTATGACGTGACATGTAAAATCTCTTCGATAATCCGTTAAATGACTATCAGACTGGAAAGATACTCAATTTGAGGGTTTCTTCTTAATCCGAAGATGTGTACATTGTTCATGACGAGGACGCATATTTAGAGCACACAATAACAACCCAGGGAATACACACGGATAAGGAAAATATTTCAGCAGTACCGGACTGGCCAACACCAAAGAATCTACACGAATTAAGGAGTTTTATTAGACTTTGTATCTATGATCGGCGATTCGTGCTGGTATTTGCTGATATTACTAGGAGTTTGCAAAGAAATAAAGCCTCGTAACGGAGTGAATCGTAAGTAGAGTACGCAAATCTTATCACAGAAATTAATTTAATCATACATTTTACACGGTATGTTTTTGCACGATAAATTTTATTATTATTTATTTTCCTGCGTATAAAATGTCTCTTCTAATACATAATTAGGGAATTCACATTGTCCATGAATTATGTTTACATACTTAAGATGCCAAGGAAATTTAAGATCATTACCAGAACCGAAGGTATAGAGGCCTTAATATCATTAGGAAGAAGGTTTTTAGCATTTACGAGAAACTAAAACTATCCAGGTTATCTTAACTAAATCCGGAGAAGGAATATTTTTGTTCAATTTCCATAATAATCGGTCAGTGAATATACGACTGATTCAACTTTTAACGCCAAAGAAGCTAGCCTTTTTTTAAAAAAATTTCTATTAGTTCATCCTAATTTTAAGTCTAAAAGTGGCTGATGCAGTACACAAAATGATCACTTTAGCTCAAACCGTTAGCGGTGAGCAATTTTGCAGTTTTTCTATCGACGATAGAGAGATCACTTAATGATGATAGTTGGTATAAAAATTGCCAAATTTATTCTTAATTATCTCAAATTGGCAAAAATCTAAGATTCATTTCGAATGGATCGGATTTGGGTTGTTGAATACGTGTCACTACAAAAAACTTTATACTTAACTATCAAAAACGGTTTAGGTGTATAATGGACAGTAGCAATGACCCCCAGTTACAGTACTCGAATGCAACACATCATATTTTAATGTTTTATTTTACTTCCAGAATGATAGAATTCCAATGATACCAAAGAAGAAACCAAAGTTAAAAAATACGAAAAAAATTAAAAAGCAGCAATACACTAAAATTCATACTACAGTAACGCAATTTATACGATTACACAATAGAACTTTGCCTATACATACTTGAAATTCTATTGTACTTAGAATCACTTATAATTAAATTTAAATTTTATTTATTTAGTGTTTGACCTAGTTTTAGGTATTTTTCACTGTGAAATGTTGATTTTGTAACATAAACCTAAACAACCGAATTAACATGTTTATTATACTGATCGCTAGATCGCAGGGTTATTTTGTTAAAAGGTATTTGTCTTGACTAGAAATTTGTAACTTTGCTAAATTAACGCATACATAAATAAAATAAAAATAAATAAACCGAAACAGTTTCTACTACTAAATAATAGATGGTAGCACATAAAGGTAAGAAATATTACAATTATAAACATAATTTAATTAATATTGCAACAAAATTAACGGACATTTTTTTTTTTAAATCAACAGTTATTTTTATTTTTTATTTTATTTATATGCATTTTGACTTTTTTTATTTTTTATTTATATATATATAATTTTTTTAGAAAGCCAAGCGCCCCATTAATTTATTTCATATAATGATAGTCAAAGAAAGCCAGAAAATATTTTATGTTCATATATAAAGACAAAGTGCAACAAATAAAATAAAAAATAAAAAGCACAATTTATGCATGATATAAAAAAAAGCCAATTTTATTGATACAACATAATGTTAAATAAATTATATTACATAAAATATAAATTTAAAAAAAAACTTGCGCATTATAAAAGTAACGCAATCAATTTGAAATTTCTTAATTTAGTGTAACCTTTACCAAAGTACCCGATTAAATGATAAAATTGTTTAAGCATCGTTATAAAATATAAGTACAATCGTGTATTTGTCATAAAATTTGTGAAATCCATCAAAAAATCAAAAACACGCGCTATAAAACGTGTTATAGGCGCACAATGGCATTCCGTATGTACAATTATTATCTTACCTCGTGTCTCTTGACACCGTATTGGTCCAAGTACGGTACCCGGTGCTCCACGCAATACCGATTCAAGACATCGTACATTGTCACGACATGTTGCTATAATTTCCGCCTAGAAAATAAAATCAAAATAAATTAAATCGTAAAAATTAATTATTTTTTTTTTTGTTTATGTTTTAAAATAATTGATGATAAATTTTTGCCGGTAAGTAAGTAGTAAGTATTTTGAACTTTAATAATTCGATTGTTAAATTCCTCTATGTGATGATTGATATCGTCGGTAATCTTATCTTAAATTTAAATTTTTTTTGCCTTATCATAATTTATGAGTTAAATAAAAATTTTGGTTTTTAGACTAGACAAACAACACCCACCATTCATTAACAATACAACTAAAAACTAAATTAGTAAAATATATTAATAAATAAATAATAATACGTACATATTTTCTTAAATAATTTTCTTTTTAATATTTTTATTATTTATCGTTTGTTTTCTAAATTAATTTGATTTTTATTAATCACACTTCACAAACGAGCAAATCACGCAAAAAAAAACAAAAAAAAAATAAAATAAAATCAACAACAACTACAACAAAATAATAATAAAATGTAAATAAATAAAAGTCTTAATTATTTGTTTTTGTTTTTAAAAAAATGTTTTTTTTTTTTAATTAATATTTTTTATGTCTTTTCTATATATTATATTGTCTTTGATTAATATATTATTAATTAAAAACAAATAATAATAATAATAATAATAATAATTGCAAAAAAACAATAAAAAAGAAAATTATTTTTAAAACTTAAATAAATTTTATTTTTAATTTACAAATTTGTTAAACATTAATACAAAAACATTAATTTAGTAATACTTTAATTAAAAATTCATTTTGGCGTAAGTAATGTGGCACAAAAGCATGGATTTCGATCGATTCTTTAATTTTAATAGACTAACGTTACCGTTTTATCAACGTCAGTACGATAAAACAAAACGAGTCTAGTATCATAGTCTAATTATTTTAAAATCACACAAAAATAGAAAATAAAACCATGCCCATTTTACAAAATTACTTAAAAAAACAATTTCCCTCATTCATCAATGTTGTTAATCTCACTCTCATAAAAAAAACAAATTTAATCGCTATAAAAACACTCAAAGGCAAAAACCAAAAAAAAAAAAAAAAATTCATGCGTTAACAAAAATATAAAATTTATAAAATTCTGTAATTAAATTTTTTAATCAAAAATAACTAAGTACAAGATCTAACACGTAAAAAAAATTGTATATAATACTGGGAACCTCCCCACATTTGTAACCCTGAATATATTAGTAAACTATAATTATTGTGACTCAAAATTAAGACACTTAAATAAAAAAAAATCATTAATCTCACTGGAATGGTCTGTGTCTGTTTTACTATCACATTTCATTTCAAAATCTCAATTCAAAAATTCTCGTTCGTATCGAATTCGAGTCGCATATTTTTAACCATTTTATATAAAATAATAAAACCAACAAATAAAAATAAATAAAAACTATATCTAAAACTATCATCATTCATATCATCATCATCGTCTTCGATTTTATCAACAATCGATTCGATATTATCGCCACTTGCATCGACATTAAATAGTTCACGTCGAATTGGAATTTTACGTCGAGGCGATTTATTACGTTTATGACTACTCAAACTACTTACTAACGGTAAATTATTGTAAACACATTCAATATTATTTTTAATTCTTACATAATCTTCGGGTCTCAATAAGTGGCGACGAATCCGTAACGCGTCTGTATGCTCGAGACGTGATTTACTTTGTTGTAATAAATTTCGTACTTCAATATCATCTTCCGAATCGCTACTGCTCGACGATGAGTGTGAATTTTTTATTGCCAATTTATCAATCGATCGTATTGAACGACGACGTGCCGCATGATGTTCACTTTCCGATAATTTACGACGATTTTTAACAATTGTCGATGGTGTGCCATTCGGTTCGTAACGATTTGCATGATTTAAATAATCGGATGATCCGTTGCTACGTGAACTTGAATTTAATTTACTTCCATTCGGCGAATATCCTTTATTTGAGGTTGAAGATTCGCATGATCGTCGTCGTTCTAACGAAAAAAAAAAAATATTTAATAAATTAAATTTGTAAAAAATTTTTTTATCGATTTGGTGCTTACCATCAGATGATATTTTTTTCGAACTATTCGAATTTTTCCGCTTCTTTTCCGATTCATAGTCCAACATTCGTCGTCGCCGGAGTGAATTATCATGTGAACTACTACCACTCTTATGCGTTCCGGTCTCGCTGCCATTCACCATTAACAATCTTTTATGCTCATCGATTGATGCATGAACGAATTTACGATTTCTTGGCGGTGATAATGAATCCATATTATTTGCGGCCGATAACGACGAGGAACAGCAATCAGATTGTGAATCCAAAAAATTACGATAATCATCGCCAAATTCAAGTAGTCGTCGGGCAGCATCTGAATCAAAACCTTCTGAATATGGTTCCGATTGGTATTTCTCCTGATAATTGTCCCATGCCTGTTCCGAGAAGCTGCTATGATCTTCGGTTCCGGTTTGATTTTGTTCCGCCTCCAAAAGTTCTTTAAAATAAAAATAAAAAATAAAATTAATATTGCATGCAACATGTTGCACGCAGCATTATGCAACCACCAATAATGCTGCTATACCTTCGAAATGTAATTTCATTATAATTTTACGGAAACGTAATTAAGTCTGTGACAAGTGACTAGTAGGAGTGAATCAAAACGATGAACTAACTAATAAGCGCAACCAAAACATCACATACGCCTACACAATTACATAATTTTAATTTGAATTTAGAATTAAAAAAAATAAAAATAAATAAACTATTACTACATCATCAACATTGCAAAATGACATCATTTCTTTCATCGTTCATCATCATCATCATCATCATCATCACCGGTTAAAAAAATAAAATCGTGATAGTAAAAAATTATTACAAAAACATAAATTCTTACCTAATTTCTCATCGTGATTATAATTGGCTAATGCCGCTAATGATCCTAAATTAGAAACACCGCCCGGCACTAAAACATTGGTGTATGCACCGAGACAAAAATTCGGTTTCATTAATTTTTTATTGTCATCTTCACTATCGGTTGTCGTTATTTCTTTACCACCATCACTACCCCCCACCAACAATTTTGGTATGGCCAAATTCGATAGTGCATTTGTTAAATCGTTTGCAATAGTCGATTGACCCGAAAACGATTCGGATTTAGCAATTAATTTTGAATTTAACACTTTTGGTAAATCATGATGATGGGGTAATGTACCATCCGAGCCCGATTCACTTTGACGTATATTATTTGTACTTCGTTTACGTAATTTCGAGCGACGTTTTTTAAGAGATCCTTTACTATCGGAATTTTTTAGCGTAGCCGATTGTTTTGGGGTTATTGGTTTATTCGGTGGCGATAATGTATCGAGTGCTGATTCACTTATTGAAAAATTTGCAAGTCCTTGTGTTGTTACATTATCGTTGGACTTTGATACGTTTGTGTTTTGTGTTAATTGCGATAGGCATGAAACACTCCAAGGTCGTTCTGAATTTCGACGATTTGTACGCATTGATATTTTAACAACACCATTGATTGGGTGTCCACCATTAATTTCGGTATTACCGCCGGTTTCTAATAATGGTTCGGCTGATCCACCAATAACTTCACTCGATGTGGCTTGTGAATTCGATCCATTACCTTGGAGACATGTTGCAATCGAATCAGCAATACCTTCTGACGAATCTGAATCACGTGCAGCTGAATCTGATTCAGTTGTATATTCACCCGATGCGTCACAATCGGTTGTTGGAGCTGATGGAATAATTTCATTATCCAATGGTTGATGCTCCAACCATTCCTGTACTCGTTTAATTTTAGGATTTGACATTATTTTATCACATTGATTATTATTATTATTTATATTATTTTTATTATTAACACTAAAGCTATTACTATTGCTACTACTATTACTTGTTGACACAATAAATAGTTCCGAAAATTTTTTATTTAATTTTTTCGGTGATTTTGTTGACTTTAATTTCACTTCTTCCCGCACTAGAGTCTCGGCACCCAAAACTAATTGTTTGATAGACTCCTTTGAATATTGCTAACATAAAAATAAAAAAAGAATAAATTAAAATTTTGTCGTTATCACACACACACAATATGTTAGGTTTGATAATTACACACAATATGGTGGTTCTTTGTGTGTTTCGTTTCGTTTTTTTTTGTTTTGCGCGAGATAAGATAAAGTATTATCATAATGTAAATTGCAATGGATTTACAATTTTATATAACGTATGAACGTTAAAATTCAATACACGATAATATATAATATAATATATAGATTGTCCAATACTTACAGTTTGATATGATTTCGATGACGATGATGTCGTTGTATCCACCGCCATTTTAGTTTGCTTTTTAATTTTTTTGATCAACGTTTTATTCATAATGATATCATGTTGATTTGGTAAATCAATCGATTCAATAATTTTATCCTCAATAATTGTTATCGTTTTATCCTCCATCGCTAATTCATTATCGTTATTTTGATTAAAGAAATCAATTGATTTTGTTTTTAATTTAGCATCATTCGTATAAAACCATTCATCGTCGTCCGACGATTGATTTTCCGAAACAAGTAAACCACCTTCACTATCCTGTGATGATTTATAATTATTATTATCACCACTACTTTCAACACGTTCACCGTCTATCTCATCAATCTCTTCGTCTTCCTCGTCCTCGTCGTCGTCTTCGTCTTCACCCACCTCTAATTCTTCGTCCTCCTCGTCACCTTCCCGATTTTCTGAATCGGTATCTAAATGTTTAAAATAAAATATGGCACAATTTTTCGACTTTCGATTTGAACGATTAAACTTTGATATATCAATCGGTTTTGGACGCTTAACAACGGTATCGATAATTTTAGGACTAAAACCAAGCGACGATGTTGAACTCAACGTTATATTGTTTAACGATTCATTATTATTATTATCTTCGCCATTTAATTCTGTATAGCTTGTATCCATATTTTGATGGCATATAGTTGGTGAAATAGGTTTTAATGGGGGGCTTGTCGATAACAAACCAGGCCCATTTGTATTATGTATAATTGGTATAATTTCACAATCACTACCCTCTGAATCAGCATCAGAACCGTCTTGGTTCTGTGAATTTTGAATTATACGATGTTCACCTAAAAATTTTGGCGTCCAATCTTCATCACCTTCATGATTTTCGTTGAGTTCTGATTTTAAATCATCATCTGAATTATATTCTTCGCTACAATTCAATCGGCTTATACTACTACTGTAATCAACTTCTGAATCACTTAATTTGGCTTGTTTTGCTGCTGGTTCATCATCCGTATCGGTAGATAATAAGTCCGGGCTCTAAAATTAGAAAAAAATAAAAAATCATAAATTTTAATTATATAACTTTAGGTCGAACATAATTTTCCATCGATTTTCTACTTTTGAATATTAATAACAATAAATCAATAATGACGAAGAAGAAGCTTAATAATTATTGATTATTGTAAGATAAACATTATAGAAATCAAACAAAAGAAATAATAAAATCGTGATATAATAATTTAGAATTTAGTTTGTTGCTGTGTTATTATTACTATTATTATTATTGGTATGAATTGAACTTTCACCATCATTGTTGTGGGTTTAAGGTTTTTATAATTTGTTGTTGTTTTTTTTTTTTTTTAATACGATTCGACATAAGTTCACGTGAACATATATTATATTGACGTAAGGAATCCTTAATTCTAACACATAACCTTTAAGATCTAATTAGCTCACTGTTGCTAATCAAAATGTGCGCGAAGTGAATGCTAATAAAATTTTGTGAAATCAATGTCAAACAAATTGCGTTTCAATCATTGCGAATTGGTATAAGAAAAAAATTTAAAAAAAAATTTGTTGCGGTTTAATTCGACGAATAATTTGAGTGTTGAAAAATTGTAAACGAATAATATACAGAACCGACTCCAGGTATTCCGAAAATGAAATAAAATAATTTTCGAGTAGGATTAGATTGTCGTCAAGAAACCATTAAGAAAATTTAACGTTTTTTTTTTTTTTAATAAACATACACCATGAGTAATAGAATTAGAACAAATTAACGATAAGAAAGCATTAATTTAAGTAGCACATTAATCTCCTTAAAAAATATAAGTAAGTACTTTGTATATATATAAAATGTTTGTACTTAACAACAGATTTTAATTTTTATGACTAAATACCACACTCGAATAAAATCGTGTAAAAGGGGTTTTAGAGGTCATAAAATATTTTTTAAACTCGGTTAGGATATATAAACCAAATTATTTTTAATTATTATCACAAATGTTAAAAAGTTTAAGAACCACAGTATATCTTACTTTAATGATAAAACAAAAGACATAATATGTTTGCCGATATCGGCATTTCCATTGCATTTTCATTTCACTACACAAATTTATAAATTTACGGATTATCCATTTGTATTTATGTTAAATCGATAAAAGAAAATTAATGGAAATTATTTAGGTCACGAACGTTAAAAATTAGGAAAAATATTTCTAGTAACTGACACACAATTTTTAAATAATTTAATGTAAAAACACAAAACACAACATCACTAGGCACAACTTTAAGTTACAATGAATAATGTTGAAATGTGTCCGAGATCTGTGGAGTACCTGTAACCATTTTTTTTTTTAATTTTTATTTGCCACCCCTTTTTGTAGCATAAACCTTTCTGATTTAAATATTACCTAATAGGCGTCTTAAAAAAATAAAATACTCTAAATCCGTCGATAATAGTTCATAACTAGCATATGGTTTATTTAACGATAATTAAAATATAAAATATAAAAAAAAAATGCGCTAAGCTATCTAGTACCAATTTGGAATAAGAAACATGCAAATTATTATTTTACTACTCTAAATTATTCTGTTGATTGGGCATATATAATTTTAGAGAG
The DNA here is from genome assembly GCA_963556175.1 of Tipula confusa. Lineage (NCBI taxonomy): Eukaryota > Metazoa > Arthropoda > Insecta > Diptera > Tipulidae > Tipula > Tipula confusa. Next base: position 83,060,236 of record OY744476.1, on the reverse strand, counting down.
CTAGAGCCAACTTAACAGATAAACACAGTTTGAAGTCTTAAGGGATTAAAAGTTTATTATTTTATTGGAGAAAACTATATAAAACTATAGTAAACATGAAATAGTAGCCCCGGGGAACATAAAATTTACATTGCAATGTGTAAATAAAACAAATAGTTAAACAACAACTAAACATAATACACAAAGTAAACGATTACATCGAACATAATATTATGTAAGCTGCAGTGCTATAGAAATAATAGTGTTACGGTTATGTTTGGTCAAGTTTTTCCAAAAGTAAATTAAAAAAAAAAAACAATTTAATTGCCAGTATGAACAATATAAGAGAAGTGAACTATGAAACGATTTAAAGTTTTAAATTCTTTTTTATTTCTTAAAGCAATATTTTCAGTATGTGAACATCGATTAATTTTGCACTGTACTCTGTGCACTATACAATATGTTGGTCAGGTCGGCTTACTCCATAATAAAAAAATATGGACCGAATTTTAAAATTAGTTTTAAACTACGAGTTCTTTGTTTAAATACCTGAGAATTCCATTTAAAACACCATAAATACAATATTTTGTTACGTCTTACATTTCTGTTACATGCCAAGTAATTTTTCGATACACAAAATGCAGTAAATACAAAAAATACTAGCAAAAAAAATCTAGCCCAAGAACCCTTTGACGGCGACAGCGACTACTGTGTCTGTCAAATGGGGCGCTTTCCTCTCAAGCCAGCAAGATTGCTGCCCTTTAATTCGTCGTTTGGGACCATATATAATGCGTATGACTATTTCCTCGAATGTCATCAGAAATTTTTATAGCTCATTTGTCAGGTTTTATTTAACTCGCAACCATACAAAATTACTGGCCTGATTAAAACCTTGAAAAACTTTACTTTGTCGGCATTTGCAAGGTATTTAGACTTTAGTAGTGGATTTATGGCACACAAAGCAAGGTTGCAGCGGCAAGTAGCCATCGCTACTAAACTTTATTGTGTAAGGTTCTAAAACATGTGAACATAAATTTTGTTTTGGAGTTATTGATTTTGAAACCAAAGGAAAATGAGAATCGTATAACTGGATCCAGTAATTCTTTTACACTATTGACATTCAGTCCAATCACAAAGCTGTCATCTGCATATTCCAGAACCTGGTTGGACGGGTAGGGAGGTGTTTCACTTTTACAAAAAGTATAGGATAGGGTATAACGTGGCCGATTTCCATTCATCAGGTTTAACTTATCTTTGTCATACGGACAAAGGCTTTATCAGCCTAATAAAGTCGAAAAGATAGTGAATGCAATCAACCCCAGGGAAATGATTTCTTTTCAGTATCTGCATGGCCAGTGTAAATTCGTCATATGATGCTGACAGAGCCATAGCAAGGCAGGTCCGACCCTCATCCATCGACCATGATCGACACCACACATATTCCAAAATTAATTGCAATCAATATTCAAAATTTATTCAATTTACAGTAACACTAAGCAAGAACATAAAATGAAACTAAAAAAAAATCGGAGGTGCAAGATTTGAAGGAGAAAAATATGCATACTGAAATGGATTGTCAAATGTCGGATAGTCTTCAAAATATGCGGCTATATCTCAAAAAGTGCGGCTAATGAAGTACATGAACAGGTTGGGAATGGAAAACAGGTTCGAAAACGGTTGAAATCAACGGGAATCATCACCATCGGGGACTTATCAGCACAACGTTGCCGCCGATACAGAAATAGAAAATTTTCATTTTCAGGCTGATGCTGCCGAAACAAAAACTGCAGCCGATGAAATTCCATTGCAACTACGTTTACTAGATTCAGTTTCTCTAACAAATATTATAATCAAATAGCATGATCCCGCAGAATGGTCACCCAATAATGATAAATAGCGATGCCTAACTGGTAAAGCATGAACCAGAGCAAAGCCGGAATGAATCATACCCTATGTCGAACGATAGAAGACATTTTAAAGTGGACTGGTTTTACAAAATTTTAACGAATGAAAAGGTTGTTGCGATTGGAGACATTCATATCCCAGGATACCGGCCAACGAAAATAACCAACAACATAGAAAAGGATATATATTATGGAAAGATCTTGAACACATAGATTAGCCGCGATGTTCAAGTGCATATTTATCATTTAAATGGATTTGCCAAATTTGTTCCTTGTGCGGCGCACACCCCTGAAGTATCGACGATGATGATTCCTTTTTTCTGTGTAGTTGAAAGTATTTTAACTTATATTCTGAAACAACATCAAGATGGCAAATACTCACGTCGGTTGTAAATGTATCGTTGAAAGGTCATTGTTCAATTTTGTGGTCGTCAAAAAAGGAAGCCTTAACACCGCTCAGTCATCAAATAAAAGAAGTATTTCAAATCTTAATATAGATGTCTCACGATGCGAGCTTGAACTCTGAAATATCTGGGGCACAAAGCAATTGTTGTTTTCTAACTCCTGAAGATAATTTCAGAAGAGAATTCAACTGCGTTTTATACCGCATAACAATACAAGTTTAACGGCGATTTGAGTCTAGATGAATTATCTTCTAAATTTTAATTTTTTAACTGGCAACTTTTTTACAAATACATCTGTGGATCAACTAAAAAAAATGTGTAGTGGATCCATCCAATAAATATTTGGCTGATCTAAACTTAGTTGAATTAAGCTCGAAAATAGAAAGTTTTAAATACCAAAGTGCAGCATTGCTCTGATGGATGTACATCTCCGCAATCTATATTTGGCCATTTTCAAAAACAGCATTTCATATTTTTTTAACATTAAGTAAATCAAAGAAATGCTCTTTCAAAGTGTCGAGTATATCTAGATTCGCCTGGGCGGCACTGACAATCGATGTTTTCATTACCTCCCATAGAGCGTTGCTTAGTTATAGCTACAAAAATATTTTAACTGTGTACAATTATAAAATACAACGAATAACTCAAATGACATCAGAAACAAACTATAATTAGTTTAGAGGGCAGTATTAAAATGTTAATTTGAATTTTCACTCGAATGGTTAAAAATACTAATTAGAAGTCGAATATTTAAAAGTTAAATTTTGACTTAAATCATAATTTTATAGCTCAACACTTCTCGGTTTGGAGAAAATTTTTTTTTCGAATTTCGAAACTTATTAGTTCATTACTAAATTTAGAACTTTAATGGTAAATTTAGAGAATCGAAGAGATTAAAATTTTGTATATTAATATTTTGAACCCAACACTTTAAACTAGAAATATAATTTTGACAAGTTCGAAAAATTGTATTTAGGTTTTACCCGAAACCAGATTCAGGTAAGACTTTAACAATTTTAAATACACTAACATTATTCGTTGATCCAAAATTACATTAGGGTTGGTGATAGTTATAAAATAAAACTAAAAATTTTAACCATAAATTACAATTGTTTGCTTATAAACCATGATCACACATCAAAAATTTTCAACGTTCTATAGTTGGAGACACTTTATAATATTTGGGAAATATTTTAATTATTGGATATTAAATTTTTTAAAATTGCACTTGAATGGTAAAAATATAAATTTTAAATTGTTACTAAGTGTAAAATTTAAATAATTTTATAATCTACAGAAAACTTCGATTATTGGTCACTAATAAATTGCATTGCAAAACATATATAACATGATTACCTTCTACTCTACAGATAGGGCGTTTATCACTCAAATATCTTAGTTAAGTCAAACATGTTTAGTTTTAGATATATAAATTATGCTAAGGGTAATTGGTCATTTATAGTTAAATTACCTCAACTGTAAATTGTATAACTTATATGACATTATAAACTTAAGGAGAAGTACCTTATCTTAATCAGATTCAAAATTAGTTTTCTGGGATAAATCAAAAATTTATCCGTTAAAAAAAACGACAACACTGTTTTAATGATTTTATAAATTTTATGACAATGGGTTTTTCGCAAACAGACAAGTAATAAGAAGAAGTGGAATAGATTAAAAGTGCATAAATAAACCGTTACACTTTTTTTTCAAATTGAAGCCATGATACTACACCAAAACTGACAACCAAATAACCACCAAGTACATTTGTTCCTGTAGATATGTCATATTTTGACCAAATTGAGCTAGCCGATCCTTATTTTAATCAATTTGATGATATTGATATCTTTATTGGATCAGATCTTTCTTTTAACTGTTGGAGGACGGCAGGATATTGGGAGACCACACTCGACCTACCATGCAGAACACATCATTCGGTTGGATAATTGCTGGCAAAATGAGTAATAATAAAACCATTCATTCCTTTACAACTACCACCAGTACAGAAGAAGGAAATATGGACTAGTTGTTAAAAAGATTTTGGGACGTCGAAAAAGAGAAATTTTTGGAATCCTACTTTCAGAAGACAACGCAGCCAAGACAACTACCAGAAAATTACCTAACGACTGTCTGGCGGTAGAACCTATGCTTCAAACTAATTTATATAACATTTTATGTCATTTTATAAAGATTAAAGTGGTATTTACATCTGATAAAGAGGCTGAACGCACATCAAGAAAGACATTTATGCGGATGACCTCATGACAGGAGCAAACACAATTTGTGATGCAATAAAATTAAAAAGGGATATATTCGATAATTCAATTTAAATTCAAGAATCAACGGCGGTAAAAGTTCTAGGCCTTCATTGGAATTCAAAGGACAATTTTTTTCATTTTTGCGTGAATCTCCAGCATCAACCTATTTTGACCAAGAGGGGAATATTATTAGAAGCCAGTAAACTTTTCAATCCAATTGGATGGTTAGCACCTGTAACTATCACAACCAAAATATTCTTTAAAATTTGTGGGTTGAAAATTTAGATTGGCATGAAACCAAACCTCACTGAACATTGGCTGAAACTGCGAAACATCTTACCCACAAATAGAGGAAATAAAAATCCCCCGTCAAATAGAAACAAATAGTGACACCAAAATGGAACTATACATGGGTTCTCCGATGCCAGTAAAGAAGCGTATTCTGCTGCCGTGTATCCCAGCCCAAGCATAAAGCCTAAGACACGAATCAAATAATAGGTGAGCTGCTAGCAGCACGAGATGATCTAATACGATGCATTGCTTAAGGTGGGAGAAGATTATGCAGGCCACTTTTCAACTCATATAACAAAGAGAAGAGGGCAAAAGACATGCAAGAGCTACAATTGCCTATTTGTGGGTCTTAGCACTGTATATATTATATATATATATATATATATATATATATATATATATATATATATATATATATATATATATAAATAAATAAATAAATATATATATATATATATATATATATATATATATATATATATATATATATATATATATATATATATATATAATATTTTTGGAATTCAAAACTAAAGAAATAAATTGGAACTTCAATGGTAAATTTTCTAAATCTAGAAGGTATGAAATTTGCAGTTTGTAATTTATAAATTAAGAACATTAGGCCAATGACATTAAATGTTCAGATTAACACTTAAAACTAAAATTACAATTTTAACAAGATGGACAAATTCAATTGTATTTTATCCGAAACAAAATTTAGTTACAACCTTAACCATTTTTTAAAATGTGTACGCACGAACGTTACCCGATGACTCAAACATTAGGGTGATAGTTATAAAATAAAACTAAAAATGTTAACCATAAATTAAATTTTTGTTTTTGTCTTATAAACCATGATCTCGTCAAAAAATTCCATCGTTCTAGTTGGAGGCACTTTATAATAGTGTACACAAAAAAAAAATTTAAAACAATAAACAAATTAAAATAATGTATAATCACGTTAATTATGCTTTCTAAACCCAAAAAATCAGCACGCGTTTAATGCGTTACATATAAAATCGAGCATAATTAAAATCCCATAAAAATTTCACAATTTTTTTTTTTTTTGTACACAACTTTCAATCGAATTACATAATCAAAATCCCTATACAATAGAGATCTCGCGCTTATAAAATTATGGTGAACATAATTTACAACACAATGACAAATCAATATCTAAATCATAAGGTATGTTATATTAATCGATTAAACATATAAATCAATCATATAAATTTTGACAATAGTGTTGTATGGCTTTTCGAAATAGTTTTTGCTGTTTCTATCTATATAAAGAAAGAATAAAAATTATGTTCACATAAATACGAAAGATTCAATGGTCGAGATAAATTGCGCAAAATAGAATATGAAATTAGATTGATGTAACACGAATTAGAATACAGGGTGGTCAACTATATGGTTTCGTTACCAATAACTGCATCTTGATATGTTTCTATTGTTTTAATTTTATGTCATATACATTCTAGCAGTTAGAGCTATTTAGTTTATTTTGTCGTGGGAAAGTAACCTACAATTATATTCTTCTTTTGTGCAGCATTATTTGCAGTATATATGATTTTGTACACCAACAAACTAACCACCTACATTTTGTCGTTAAAACGATATCATCTTTATAACAAGAACACAATGGTAAATTTATTGCAATATGTTTTACATTCACGGTGACGAACCCTTTATTGCTCTGCACAGCACATAAATATATCAACGTTGTAGCAGATAATATAACATATGGTTCAAATTTATCTAAACATATATATATTTTTGTAAATTCAGAAGCATACTAAATTCTGGTTGATCGATAACAAATGTCGAGAAATATTTTAAAATCAGAAAGTATTAAATTTTTATTTTATTAAATCTTGATAGATCAGAAACATATATTTGACCTACAAATTGTGGGCAGCTCCCGTTTATGACTTTCTATAAAGACATCACTCTGCATTCAATCGAATAAAATACGTACAGATAGTTACATTCGTCATGTATCATGGAGTTGTTAAAATACCAACGAGTACAATTCCCAGCACCCCATGGTCAACGTATATAATACAGTTCTGCTGTGCTTTTCAACTATTTCACATTATTATTACTGTAGTAGATTTTATGCAGTAATTAAGAGTATTAACTATAAAGATAATAAACCCCAAAATATTTAACAAAACCAATTTTTCGTTATTCTCCTCTATCAATAATATTCGTTCCGCGCAAACTTTTTTCGTGCTGTTTTGTACAAATATTTTACATTACATACCACTAAGAGACAAAAAAAAATAAAAAATCTATTACCAAAACCAGTTTTAAACCAAAAGAGTTCAATGGTACAGCAAAAAAAAAAAAATCGTGAATTTTTTCGCGGAGCATTTAATTTTTGAAAACAAAATAACGCGCGTAAACACACGATAGACGACTAATTAATATTTATTTTGGTTTAAGAAGTTAAAAGATTTATTATTCTAGATAGAACTAAATCAAAATATCTCGCAGTATGATGCTGTACAGTTATATCATGAAATAGTGGAACTAATTATCACATTATATAGAAACCTATACAAAAGAACTATGTATATATATATATATATAATCATCTGGTGGTTACCACCTATAAGATGTGGGGCAAAGCATAAAACGTAACTAGAAAAATTTTCCCAAAATTTCCATAAATTGAACAATGACTAAGCACATTTTATTTTATTATGATTTCCGTAATATAACAAACTCAACACACAACACTAATTTATAAATAAACAAATTATCAATTTGTTGTGTGTAAGCAGGCAACAAGCTTGTTGATGAAAAACTATTTCTAATTACGGCCTCTCTTTTATGTATGACGCTATAAATATAAATTTATCTCTTAAATACAATCTATTAATAACATAAAATTAAAATTATATAATTAGTAGTTTTTAAACAACATAAAAACATAATTTTTCTTTTCGTCCATTGTTGTTGTTGTAAAACGACTTATATCAATCAAATACAAAATTATTTAACATCGAAACAAATTGGATTAATTTCTAACTACTACTATACACTAACTATGTATTGAGTGAACGTCTTATAAATATGTAGAAATGCCTTTCGTTTAAATTTATTTGGCTTTGTGTCAAAATTTGTATTTGAAATATAGAAATATATCGTATGCGAAAAATGCGTATAATTTTATATGGAAAATTGAAAATCTGGATTCATACAAAATATTTTTTAAATAGGAAATGATAAATTTAAATTTAAAAAATAAATCGATCAGTAAAATAAATTTAATTGGTTAAAATTATTTGGATCGCCAAAAAACCAGGAAATGATTGTTGTTGATTCATTAATTTATATTCGTATGAATATAGCGCAATAATATATTTGAGACTAATAGTTTCTATTCAAATTCTTGTGACCTTTAGAATAATAAATGAAAAAATTGCAAATTTAATATTTTTAAAAGTTTTTTGAACTCGAAATAAATTATTAAAATTTTTAATGAGTTTGAAAATACATAATTGTAAATGATTGAGAGACGAAGGAAGTTGGCGATTATAACCATATGCTACGATTGTATATTATTTATAATGTTTTACCGCACTTTACATGAAATTAAATATGTGTTTATAATAAATTTACACAGGCGCAGTATTGTATTTTAGTCGAGTGTGCTGATACCAGTACCGTACCAGCAATCGGAATCTATCTTATATGGCTAATACTGTGTGCCTAAACCCGATTTTTTCGACTAAATTACAGACTAAAATTTTCGACGATAGATTACGCTATTAACCACCAGTGTTTATCGAAAAGTCTCCTTACGAGGTTACTTTTTAATTTAGGTGTCATTATTACAAAAGAAACAACTTTTAAAAGTAGGAGTAGTGTGCCAATTTCTTTGCTTGAAATAAAATTACCGGAATTTCATAGGCAATATCTTGGGGTAGCTACTAAAATTTTAAATAAATTGTTAAATCCACCTATTTGATAAAAGGGAATTCGTTTTATTTTGTTCAAGGCCTTTTGTTTTCCGAAGCTATGTTATTACAAGTATGGTTGAATAACCGTTTTTGAATTATACGAAAATCAATCCGTAACTAAAATCTATTACTTAAAATCTATAACTCAAGAAAATATTGCAAAAGGAATTACAAACTTTTATAGATGTGTTTTGGAAACATGATATTTCAGACAATTTTTCGAATCAAAAAAGCCATAAGATCGGATCCCTACAATTAAAAAGGTAATTCACCGCTTACCAAACGTACTCGTATTTTAAAAGCTATGACTCCAGCTTCAAACAGTCAAAATTCGATGCATAAAATTAATTTATTCTATTGTCTCTAGTGCCATCTATTATGACTTAGCGTAATGTGCCATCGAAAAGTTTAGTCTGTGTGCCTTAATCGACTTTTCAAACTAAACTTTTCAAATTTTTCAAGTTTCCGCTATTGCCTCATAGGTGGTAGCTGAAAAGTACATTTTACAAAAAGTATAAAATAACTATAATACTTTTAAACTATAAATAGATTATTTGGGGTTTAGTTTAGTTTCAAGTTGCGACACAATTAGTGACTTCTGTGGTAGTTCCATCTATCTAGATATAGCATGAACTAACTCGTTATAGTTTAGTTTAGTCGATTAAGTTACACAGCATAAGTCGAAAAAATTGGATTTAGGCACACAGTATAAGTATTCATTTTCTACACAGAGTCGCCATTTAAGACCTATATCACACGTTTATTTTTTTTTTAAATGGCTATATTCTTTTTAATACATCGTCCGACACAATTTAGAGCTATTTGTCGGTTTGTCGAGTTTTTGGAATACTTATGCTGTGTGCCTCTTGCCAACAATTGTTAACTATTTATTCTATTTAACACCAGTTTTTTTTTCATTTAGCATACTCAAGAGGTTCTTTTTCGACGATGCGTCGAGAAGAAGGATCCAATGTAGTCAGTTTGGAAAATCGTAAGTCTGAACCTACCAGCGCAATCAGCAATTGCTGATGAATTAAATTACATATACACATACCTGAGAAATTTGACAATAAAAGTTTTCCAAGGAGTATCATCAAAAAATTTAAATGAGTCACAACCATTGGTAATTGGCAACTATACTCGACGTCAGAGAATGTGAAATCGATTAACCTTGGCTAGGTTGCATGCAAAGTAATTGCATAATGTGATACATGCTAATGTGATACAAATTCGGGAGATATATCAGGTCCACAAGTGCGAATGTAAGTGCGAATGTTGTTGTTAAACTTTGAGAATGTATTTAAATCACTGGTAACAGACCACCTAGAAAATTTAATGATTTGGATATCGAGTCCAGAAATGTTCCTCACCACTGTTGTTGTCAGTAAGAGTGAAAAATATTCAACTTTAATTATATTCTGTAAACCTAGCGATTTTATGTTAGTTCCTCTGGATGGCCAAAACAGAAATTAAAGGCCAAAAGGTGGCTATCTATAGGGTAATTTATTGAACAGACTCGGCAACAGTATTAAGGTGCTTGATATCTGCGTGTCTTGTTTAGCGGGTCATAAAAGGTTATTCGCTGTGGTTTGTAGAACCATTATATTCAAACAAGACGGAATCTTATATTCCATTTCGGAGAAGCAAATATATGTAAATTATTGATGTTAAAAATGAAATTTATGAACATTCGATGGCAATATAATCTACCAGATTGAGATTAAGAAAGAATCTTCATATAAAGTATAGCCTGTGAACGAGTAATTTAAGCGGAAACAACAAAATCGTTAAAACGAATACAAACATTTTACAAAAATTTGTTAAAAGTCTACATTTATTTTTAAACATAGTTGTTTTAAACACTTAGTGAACGACTGAAATGTCAAATATTTAGAAACAATAATATTTAGGCAGAGCTTGTATTAATAACCTAGTGCCATCTATGAACGACTAATATGAACTAATTTAGAAAATTTGGCGATTAAGACGAAATTGTTGGCATGAGGCACACGGCATAGAATACTTTATACACTCGATAAAACTTTTAGTCAGCAGTTCCTGTGTTTACTTTTTAGTGAATTAAAGCAACGTTTAGTAATATTTTAGCGGTATCCATTTAGCCCCTGAATTTTTTTGTATTCTTAACAGAATTATTTTGTACAGTATATTTTATAAATCTGTAGGCCTATAGATTATGTGTTTTGAAAGAGGCGCCACGATCAAAGTATGCAGTACCAATCATTGCCACAAGATGATGTTTGTTATTAACATCGTTTTTCATTAGCAAAAAAATCGATTTTTTCGATCTTATAGACTTGACATACATAAATCAATTTTGAGGTTTCATTGGCGGAAAAAATATTTTTTTTTTTATCTTTAAAATTAATTTTACGAAATGTAGACGCTCACGAAATTCACATAACGACAAAACAAAATCTATCTTTACTTCAAGATCTATTGGAGTGAAAAATCAGATTTCATTGCCAAAAACCAATGAAAAAGGACATTTGCGTATTTACATTTTTAACAAAATATTTAACTTTTTTTTTTTTAAATATTTTGTTTATCTTTTTGACATTTTAACAAACAACTAGCGGCATAATCAATTCACTGTAGTGCTTACGCGTAAAACATTCTAATTCTCATAAGATGGCAGCATTTTTTTTGTAGCATAATTTTGACATTCAAAAAAGAATTTTGTGTCAATTACGATTTTGTATTTTGTATATTCTTACCACTATTTTCATGTCAACGAAATGTCAAAAAAAAGAATATAATCCAATATTTTTGATTGCTATAAATAACATCGATTATTTTAAAATTGCGTTTCCCTTCATTGAAAGGAATTATTAGAATTTTAATTGGTGAAGATTAAACAGCTCCCTAATAAGATTTAAATCAACCTATAAAAGTTAAAACTATAATCTAGAGAATAACTGTTTTTAATAGTTTATCTCATACTAAAACTAATTTGTTTCGAACTGAAAATTGTGTGTAGATTATCGATAGTATATTAAGGGCATCATATTTAAGACTAGACGAGTTTTATATAGTTTCGTAAATCAACATAGAAAGATACAGATGATTTCTTGTTCCATGAACACACATCTTAATGTTACTCCTTTTTCACTGTTGGATTTATACCTGTTTGCATGCTAGACGATAAATGATTAATTACCTGATTAGTATGATTTCCTGTTATGACAGTATAATTTAAAAATTAAAGTTAAACTAAGGATGGAAATCATTCCAAAAAATTCTAACGAAAAATTCAAAAACTCACAACCAGCAGCACAAGCAATTTCCACGCAACGGTTGGAAACAATGGACAAATTATGTCCATTAAGTCAGGCCTTCTATAGAATATTAACATCGTATCTAATGGACAGATATTAATTATAAAACATCAGGATGTATACACAAATGTCCGTTCAATAAAATCTGGTATATTAATCTGGTATAAAAGCCAGATTGCTTGGCCCGATATTATATCTGCTATATATACCACGGCAATCAATTAACTGTGTGTGTGCCACGTTTGCACACGACACGGCAGTGTTTTCATTACACGAAGATCCTATCAAAGGACAAACATTTTGCAGAACAATATTAGCAGTATTCAAGTACGGATGAAAAATTGGATGCGAAGAGGGAGATGTCCACCACAAATGAATAACCAGAATATTCGACAAACATCACATTTCTTTTACATTTTTTTTTGAAATCCCCATTTCGCAAGTAAATAATCGTGGTTGGTCTATTTTTGACTAAACGATAAAATTATTTAAGAGCCATATTACATTATCATATGAAAATATAGTACAATAAGGGGTTTACTTAAAAATTACACTACCGAACTACAGATCACCTTATCTACATTTTTGTTTAAATTAAGTTATAGATGCAAATCGATCGATATGCTTTATAATCATTGTTATTTATAAAAAAATTAAAAATATAATCAGAAACTCTATAGTTGACCAAAGCATATTTAATTCTAACACAAAAAATAAGCTTGGCCTAATCTAGAATAACTTAACTAACGCATTTTAATCAAAAACACCCAATATAATTTGCAGATAAGGCGTATTTATTTCAAATGTATTATACAGTTTTTTTTTAATGGCCCTAGTTTAAAGTGCACTTAAGGCAAATTGTCTATTTTGTAAAACTGACTTAAGTGATATTTACTATTGGTGGATTTAAACAAAAATAACTTATCAACAGAAAAAAACCGTATCTAACTTTAGTAATATTTTATATTTTATAATAAATAATAATATTAACTAACCAACCATAAATGACTTATGTGTAGGTGAGATAAAAATGCTTCGCACCTAAGAACTAATTTTCAATTTATTTTGTAATATCATTGACTTAATGATAAATAAGTCATTATTGATTACTATTAAGCAATTATCCCTTGTGTTATTTTTAATGTTTTTTCGGCAAAATAGTTGTACTTATTATAATGGTTAATAATGGTTAATAGCAATTGTTTGCTTGATTTATTTTTTTAATGAATTTTATGCAAAACTAGTTGGTAAATTTAAACTTTACTGTCCTCAAAAGTCATTTTTTCCAGCAAAGGTATCTGTAGTACGGCAGTACATTTATATATAAAATCAAATCTTGCTGAAAATGCTAGTTCTCTCTTTTCTGTTTGATTTTGGCTTGTTAACGAACATTCGTGGTTGATTATTTTGATACTGTGGATAAAAGCCATTCTTCCAGTTTAGCTGCATATGTAAAATTTAGTAAAAAATGCTGCGAATATGATAAAACTGTGAGACGAATTGGGAAAGGTGGAGAATAAATAATTCGGCTTTAAAGATAATGGTGAAGTATTTTCTAATAAGAAACACCGTGGCTCTTGATCAAGTTTAAAAAGACAATTGCACTACTTTAAAACCTATATTAGAAATATTTTACTGTTTGTAAGTTTAAAACAAAACAATTTGTTTCGAACATGTTTTAAACAAAAATGTTTTAAACTTGCCAGCCCTGATATGAACAAAAAGAAAGCAATTGGGAATAAAACTGTCAAAAATGTATTAGCACATATGCAGAAAAGCTAGTTTATCTATTGAAAATAAATTACTGCATTATACAAATATATTAAAACTTAATTGGCCGTTTACAGCTATGGGGAATGGCCAGTATCTCAAATTTCGACTTTCTTTAACGGTTCCAGTCTAAACTTATAAGAATTATAGTAGATGCACCATGGTTCGTGTCAAACGATAAAATTCACAGAGAACTTCAGGTCCAAATAAACAAAAAGAAATTAGAAATTTCTGTACCAGATATCACTCATAAATGACAATTCATCAAACTGGTGAGCAAATTTCTCACTAAATAATGAGGGAAATAATATTGAATGGTATTCTCACGCAACAATATGTTCACGAGTGAATCAATCAAAATTGTATATGACTACTTGAACACCCTTTTGAAACGACAGAATAAAATTCTGTTGTATTTCTGTAAAACCTGCCGAAGGAAGAATTTGAATTTGCGGAAAAGAAAGTAGAGTCAAGGTTGAAGCAAAGGAGATTGAATGTAAAAAGCAAAATCAGAAACCTCCAGCTAAAACCAATTAAATCAAACACCACTGAGGTTCCTCTTATAAAACATAAGTTTCATAAGAGAACCATAAATCTAACAGAAATTGATTTTAATGCTAAAGAGATATGCTTACTTGATAAAGGATTAAAACATAATTTAACCCCTAAAAGTGACATACGGCAACAAAACAGATCTCTATTTAGTTTGGAAAGTTCGTTACAGTGCGCCGCGCTCAAAAAGGACGCTATTCTACAAGATAGTTTGAGATATCAAATTATGGATGGGATTAGTAAAACTGATGTGATGCACTGTAACCGTTCGAGCTCGGAGGTGAAGGTTACTTCCTGTCTGACAAAGAAGATTAAAGAACATGGGGCATCGTCACTAAGTCCGATAAAGGAAACGCGACGGTAATCATGGATGCAGAGTTATACAACAGCAAAGTGTTGGACTACATTAAAGATAATGATATAATTAGACTTAATTCTGACCCAACTGATAAATTTTGCAGTAGTATCAACAAATGCATAAATAAATGTACAGCTTTTCTTAGTAAACAAGAAATGAAGTACATGAAAATGATCAAACCGTCGGCGCCAAAAACAAAGGACTTCCTAAGGTTCATAAATCGGATATGCCTATTAGACCGGTGATGAACTTCACATCCGCTCCCACGTACAGGATAGCGAAATGCGTTAATCAGTATCTAATGAATAAAGTTAAACTGGAAAACAACGTTTCGTTGATGAACAACCTAAAACATGTAAATAGAATAGAATCAGTTAAAATTCCTCACGGTGCCAGACTGGCCTCTTTTGATATAACGAACATGTATAGTAACATTCCAATAAAAGAAACTATTGGAATCACTTACGACCTGCTCGTGAATCAGGGAGAAATGGAATGTGCAAAGGAAATTAGAAATCTCTTAAAGGTGATTACTAAACAGAATTACTTCGAACATCAAGACATGAACAGCAAGGAGGACTACCCATGGGAAGCCCTTTATCGGGAACTTTAGCCAATATTTTCTTAAACCACTTAGAGAATTCGAAAATATTGAGTGAGAGTATCCCTTATTGAGGAACTGTGTGGTATACTGGCATAGATATGTAGATGATGTACTTACACTGTTCAGAGGAACCAATCGGCAATTGAAACAATTTCACGACTATCTTAACAATATACATAACAACATCAAGTTTAGTTTGGAAACTGAAGAAAACAAGTGTATTAATTTCCTGGATCTAACGATTCGGAATGAAAATTATGAACACAAGTTTAAAATCTTTAGAAAACTAACACAAACGGACCACACAATCCATAACGACTCACATTATCCACAACAACATAAGATTGAGGCATACCTGCACATAATCAACAGACTGAATACGATACCAATGAACCAAGAAGACTACACAGAGGAACTAAATACTATTAAACAGATCGCTAGGGGCAACGGGTTTCAACCGGCAAGGATAGACCTATTGAACAGAAAACATAATAACAAGAAACTTAACGAACAGTATACTTCCCTGATAGCCAAAGATGACAAAGACAACAAATACGTTACATTTGACTACGACAGAAATACGGGAGTTTATAGACTATCATGTGACGACTGTGATGGGTTCTATATAGGCCAAACCGGTAAATCTTTCGCAGCTCGGTTTAATCAACATGTGAAAGAAATCGGCAAACCCAAAATAGACTTAAACTACGCACAATACATGACTGACAATAACCACAAATACACAGGCATTAACGAAAATCGCAAGTGTTGCATAAATGTAAAAAAGGTAGCATGATGAAAACACTGGAAGATTACGAAATTTACAAAAACAGACATAACAAGGACATAATTAACATTCAGGTACAGACTAAAATCAACCACCTGTTTAAAAAAATAATGGAAAATGAAAACAGCACAAGGGGGCGGAGCCAAAATCTTACCTGAAAAAGGTATATAAGAACATGGGTAAGGTAAATTCGGGTTCAAAGTAGTACAGGCTGATGAAGAGGATAGTAATTCTCGAAATTAATCCCGTTAAAATAAAAAGAATAATTTATATTATAAATTTTTTAGAAAATTTTTTTCTTTTTAGAAAGAATTTGGATAGAAAACTAATATAAAAATTTGTTATTATCACATTAAAGAAAGTTTTACTTCTTTGCTGTAAATAATTTTTATTATTTATATATAAAACTAGAAGTATCGAATTCTTTGTTTTTATTAAAACAAGGTTTCCTTATTTCGTTTTATTAAAATTAAAAAAAGAATAATTTATATTGTGATAAAAGTATACAAATACAGTGACAGAATGGACGCAACAATATGTCTTAAGCAGGTAGATTGTAAAATAAAGGAAAACAAAAAAAAACTGCACGTTTGGAACCTGAATTACGCGAGCATAAAGGTATAAACAGAACCAGAGCGTCAACGATGAGCGTCAACGAATAAATATATATTTCGCCAGCGACATCGTTGTAGTAAACATAACGAACAAAAGCGTCAGCGTATCGCGACATAAAAATAACAATGAAAATTTCAAAAACATGGCTGTTTAGTACCCATTTTATTAAAAAGCCAACTCAAAACAATAAAAAAACAGTTGGCAACATTGTTTCGCTGGCGATATAATTAGAAATAGACTCTAAATTTATTTCAACGAAAAAATCGTCGTCGCTACCGTCGATGTTTCTGTTAGCATACTATGCATTTAGTGTATTTTAATTTGACAGGCGTCGACGCTCGTCGTTGTCGCTCTGGTTCTGTTTATAGCATAAGAGTACCATAGCTTTTAACATATTTTATAAGATGACGTACTTCAAATTTTGTAACTCGAAATAAGTCAAAACTTCCAACAAGAATGGCAAGAATCCAAACCCATCTTAGAATCGTGCCGCAGTGTTAGTTTTTCAAATTTAGAACATTTTTAACCAGTAGTATACGACAAAGCCGGCCGCAGTATACAATTCAACCCTATTTTGATTTCTCTTGCTGGAAATGGCATTTCAAAATGGTTTTCGTAATGACTTACTAAATTTACTCATAATTGTATAACCACTTTTATGGCATATTAAACTTTGATTGTAGTAGAAATTTAGTAATTCTCTGGCTTTTCAGTCTTTTCCCACTTGTTTGACATCTGCTTCTATGCATTTAAATTCGTTACATACTTTTATTACTTTTAAAGGTTCACATGCCGTTTGTGCAAAATAAATTGAGCAACTGAAATAACTAAAGAGGATTCTTATCTGAAGTGAAGAGTATCAGTAGCTCAATTAATCCTAATAGTAACTCAATTGACTGATGTGATTTGTTTTTTGGTTAATTGTCATTTCGGTGTTGTAAAATTCGCAATTTACCAACAAATAAACAAAAATCTAGGCTGTGTCTTGATTTATGATAATTTAAAACCAGTCCATTGATTACATATATAAATGTTAAGACCTACAAGTTAATTAAACCACAGCTAATTTCACTTTACATTTAAAAATTTCGTAATCACATTTCATTATATTCAACATTAATTTATTGCTTTAAAAAGTTTTAAATGCAGGACTTTGACCTACGAATTTTTTTTATACACTATGTCTTTGATTGCAAAATAGCGTGCTTTTCGTCAACCACAGTATGTTAGTGACCTTAGTTTGACATAAAACAATGTTTTACAAAGTCTAAATTTGTAGCTCAAACTAAAAAAAATAAGATAGATTATTTCTAATTTAGATATATCTTGTTCTCATACAAATTTAGGGTCAAATCAACTTGCATAATATTTAAGATTAACATTTTATTTTATTTTTATAACAAACAACTACCATTAATAATTTTTATCTTTAAACAAACATTAAAAAAAACATATCATGCGCCTAACCTAAGCATATTCAACATTTAACAGCAATCAAAATTTATCAATATTTTGATGGGAAATAAATGTGAAAAGTTCAGGAACTCTTCACGATCCTTCGCTTTGTATATTCACGATACGTAATAATATTCAATTTTTTTTTAATCTGTGTGTCTATAAGCTAATACTTCGTTCACCATTTATATTAATCATACAATCCAATTACATAATTTTATTTTATTTTATTTTTCATAAATCATATCGAAATCTATGTCATCGGATGTAATGATGGTGTAATCTAAGATTTTTAATTTTTTTTTTTTATATTATTTTATTTCATTGTATGTCTTTATGGAATCAATTTTCGAATATAGCTGATAGATAGATAGATAAATACACTCTATTCAAGAGAGTTTCACTCGATTCGAAACATTTTTAAACGCCTTTTTCATCATTTACACAATAGATTTCTATCGAATGAAACATTTTCTTAATAATTTATATTCGATTTAGATTTTTTTTTTTTTGTTATTATTTTATTTAATAGTGTGGATAAATAAAATAATAGTTTATAATCGTTTTTTTTTTTTTGTATAATTTCAATTCTCTAATCTGTCATAGAATTGTATTTCTCATAAATTCTAACACGTTTCTAATAAATTAAAATTGTATAAAGAAACATAAAATTTATATTGCTACAAACTAATCTTAGAAATATATCAGACGGTATATTAGTTAGATTTTTTTTTTATGTATGTACATATATGTTTCCGTGTTGGGGAAAAAGTGTTTTTCTTAATGTGTGAATTTAATGAAATTATGTTGTCACCCATGTTATCGACAAAATATGTATATATGCTGTATTTTTATAAATGTGAAGAAATTAATAATAGTCTAACTATATATGACTACTTATGGAATGCTAAAAATAAACATTTTCTTTTTCAAAATAAATTATGTTTACTAAAACACTGACGTCATAAACAGAATGCATCTGCTGGAAATTTAAATGCATTTCTTTAAGACAAAACATCGACAAAACAATTTTTTTTATAGCACATCATGTGGTTTTATTTCGGATAAAGTTTTCAAACATATAGTCTCAGCATCATAGTTGGTGGGATAATTTTTTATGTGTAGTAGTTTTATTAGTATTCTGTTAATTTTTCCCCTGTATCTGCTTGTATGTAAGAATACTATAAAATTAAAATTATATTATTCTAAATTGTAAAATATTAGTAAGAAAATTAATTTTGGTACAGTACAATATAGCAAATGTTAACAATTACTTTGTAATTCAAAAATCTACTTAAAAACATTTTCTTTGTTCAAACCAAAGATTTTTGTTGGTTTCTGTTCAAATTATATAAATAACAAGCAATTTAAAAAAAAATGTTGCGAGTGATATTTAATTATATTTTCAAGGAAACGACAAAAAAAATGATTTAAAACAAAAAAAAAAATTTGTTATTATTCTTAAGATATTGATCTTAAATTTGTTTGGATTACTATACTAAACTGTATCTAACTATATGGTGTGGTGTGAACCATTGCGTTACTTATTTTGATTTTATTTCAAAGTTAGACATGAGGCTATAAATTTAGTTACAGGCACAGCATTGATTTTGTGTTAATTAAATTTCTATTAATCAAATTGAATATAAAATAAAATTTCATTGTTATAAAAAGCTTAGCATAGAAACAAATGTTGGTCAATCATGGGACCTGGATTTACAATGATAATTTATAAAAGTCAGGAATTTTTTTTTTTATTTTTTGTGATAAATAAAATAGAAGGGAGTGTTTGAAATTATCAATTTGTTTTATCCATCAGTTAATGGAAATTTTAGGAAAATTGTTTTATATTTCGTTGAAGTTGATAAAGTTATTTTTATACGATTTTTTATTGATATTGATATTTAATGGTTCAGGATGTAAAATCTAATTTTAAACGAGTTGTTTGGGTTTTTAAAGAGTATTTTGGTCGATCTACAAGTACTAAACTAGTTTATTGATCACAAATTTTATTTTACAATTTTAACGAACATTTCTAAAATATTCTTTAACTTAGAAATTCAAATATCAAGCTAAATCGAGAATATACAGGATAGTTTTCAAGACTATAAGAATTAAAATGTGTTTAAACCAAACCAAATTAATAACAACTGGTAAACAAACGGATGATCTTTACGGTCAGAAATTATAATATTTTTATAATATCATTTATATACAATAGGTATAATACAGGGCACAGAACACTAAGCAAGATTTAAGCAATTCAAAATTATGTTTCGGCAAATATAGTAGTTTAAATACGAAACCACGGTGCCAAAGAAGAAAACTGCTGAACATACTTCCTTTTTTTAACAGCGTCTCCTTAATTGTATCATTGAGCTTATGCATCAGTTCTTTGGTTGATTGCCTTTCTCGGAACCCAATCTGATATGCTGGTATAAGCTTTCTGCGCTCTATAATTAGCTTTTGGGTTATTTTTAGTAAACAAATTGGATTATACGATATTTATCAACTATTTTTGCCTTTTAGGTCTTATCAAACCTTTGGTGGCCTCGCACCGGGACTAGTCCGAGTTTGGTTTATTTGTCAGGTTACTAAGAAAGCTAGGAACTGTCTCATTTTGATTCTCCTTTATTAGATATAGTGTATCCTTTATTTGTAATAATCCTTGCTGAATAGGAGTACTTTCTCTAGTCGCTTTTTACATAGTTTCAATGAGGCTTTCCAGCTCTTCTTCTTCCATGTAAGCATTCGATATTTTCACCTGTAGATTAGCGCTTTATTCGACTAAATGTCGAAAATATTGCCAGTTTGTTTTGTTATTGTTAGTCTTAGAGGGCTTATTTGTCTTATTACCGTACCACTTATTGTCATTACAACTGATAATAGCCCTTTTTTATTTTCGACTGTTTAATAATTTTATTTGGGTCCATAGGCCAGTAGGCTGGATTTCTACTGGAGTGAAACTTGCATTTTAATGTTTTGCTAGCTCTCTTCCTTTAAGGAGTAGTTCTATTTGAATAAACTAACTACCAAGTGATTATAGAAATTTAATGTAGCCCTTTTTTTGGGTTATATCTGAGTGGATGGTGATTTCTGATATAATAAAGATCTTGCTATTTTTAGTTTCAATATAGGAACGGAAGCTACTTGTATAGTTTCCCTTCTCTATTTTTTAATTCTTAATGATGTTTAATACGATCTTTAATAAAGATTACTGTTCCGCCTCTATTGCTACGTATTGACTACGAGGTCCTAGTAAAGTGACTTTCTAAAATTATGCATACATCAATATTTTTGAGATTAAAAATTCTTCTAATTTTAAAATGCGTCGCGAAAAATAAGTTTAATGTAGTATATGTTTGACAGGCACTGAAAGCTCTGTATTTTTACAAACAATTGTCATTTGCAACAAAAAACGGCCAGAAAGATATCATCGATACAGAAGTGTTTTTAGAAGAAAGATATGGTAGTAATGAGAACATTGAAAGTTACATTGGTGACATTACACTTAAAGGATGTAACACTTTTTAAATATCATTGGACATGCGAAAGCTTTTCACCTATCCAATGAGGGCCACGAGTGATAAAAATTGTCTATATAATGTGACATCTTTAAAGAAATATTTGATGATGTTTAAATTGAAAGATTTTATTAAAGAAGGCCAGAGCGACCAGGGAAACTAAAGGAATTTTAAGATACCATAAAAAGATTGGAGGATGATTAAATAACTGAAAATAGTTTTTCAGATGGCAAAAGTGAAAAGATGGTAAACGGCCAGTACATTCTGCATTTCGAAAGAAGTTGAAAGTTGTACCATCGCCTATGTGTATTTACACCCGGTACCTCTTAGAATATCTGCGCAAAATGGTAGGCCAATCATTAATTTAAATATGGCAACCAATTAAATTTAAAACTAGGCCAATGTTTCCAAACAAACCAGGTTATATTTTATACCATCTATAGTTTATACTATCATTCACCTTTGATGTAAAATCTTCAATACATATTTTGATCGAATAAAACTTTAACGACGCGAAGTAATTAAATGAATTAACATGGCAGCCGTTATTTGGTAGGTAAGTACTCGTAATATTTCCGTTTTTATTGCAATTTCATCACTTGATAATTATTAAAAGGTAAAATAAATTTTACTGAACGGATTTCAAAAATTTGAAATCTATGAATTAAAACAAAATATTTTTAAAATTGCACGATTAATTGACAAAAATTTATCAATACTATACAAAATTGCTAATTTTTTTAAACGGAGGAAATGACTTAACTTAAGGGTGCTACAAATTTAAATAGCTACTAATTCAAATGTTAAAAAATAAACGTTGAATTCTCTGCATTCTAAAATGTTAAATTTTGACGCTGTCAAATAGTTAAAATTATACACAAAAATTATGAAATTCTAATAGGGCTAGCCCAAGCAGGTTAAATATCCCTGTCACTGTATTTTAAAATCAGTTTTTTTCGATTCCGAGAAGATAACAGGAATAAGGAATTTTTGCAACACTCTGAATTCCTAAAGTTTTGCATAGAGATGTTACAACAGCAACAAATCTCGTATTAAATTCTCTATAGTTAATTAAAACGAAAGACCATTAAAGCCTGAATTGTTAGTTGCGCTATTTTAAACCAGAGGATAACATGATAGCGAATTTTTTCAATATTTGACGTTTAATACAAATACGAACATAATCGATCAAATAATATTAGTACACGTATATGTATAGTGAAAACAAAAAAAAATGGTCATCTTCGTTTTGAGTTCGATTTTTAAAATATTTGGAAGGCCCCAATGTTACAAATTTGTGTATGTTTACCTAATATCAAAAATGTCTTTATATCATGTTTTCCTAAAGAGGCAGAACGATTAAAGTATTTTAATTTTTGACTATTTCCACTAGTTGTCACTACCTTAGCAAAAATATAACTTATTATAAAATATAACTTATTAATAATATTCCTAAAAGATGGCAGTAATAAACAATAATAAACTGCGGAGGTTTTATTTAATGTTGTTTAGAAATTTTTAAATATTTTACTTTATTTGCTCTATTATTTTGTTGTTAGTTACGAAAAACCATTTTTTAACTACTAAGAAATAATTTAATAGTAAATAGCGTAAGTAGTTTGATTTTATGGAGTAAATATTACTATTTGTGTGTTTTTTTTTGAAACAATGGAAATAAATTATTAAATTCTTTTTTTGAGTGGCATAATTTAGAATCGGAGAATTTTCCTTAAAAGCAATAGATGGCACTATTATGTAAAGAAGATATTTTGACAGTGCGACATGATCTAAAGCCCTTTCGAGTTCAGAAAAATAATAAATTTGACATTAAGAAAAATTCAATTCACACAAATGTGTAGGTACAAATTTATAATAAAAAATTACGTTTTTGTTTAAATTTTAATGTTTAATTTTTTACTAAAATTCAACCTACACGATTGTGTTCTGGATTGAATGGCGCTCATGTTTCTTTATTGAAAATTTTAATACAGACCAGATCACACATTACGATTCACACATATAGATTGCGACCAGCCATGGCATTGCAACTTATCAGGACTATTCTTAAAGTTTCATTTTTGGACAGATATTTATACCACAGGCACTGTTTGAACTTTTTTAAATGTGATAGTGCCACAAGTAAATATTGATTTAAATATTACGTTTGTACTATTGATAATATAAAAATTATTTATTTTTTTTTGTTTTTAAACCCTGCAATCTTTTTTGGGGCCCAACTCTTTCGCGGTTAATTTTTAACGTCCTAACTTATGCCATCACCAGCCAAATTAGGAAAGTTCGAATACAGATTTGATTTTAAATCCATCTGCACTTGCATTGCTTCAGTCAGCCTTTACTGACATGGACGATGGTTCGGCCCATGGATTCTGCACTCCAAAAGGGGGTCATAGTTGTGTTCTTCGTCATCACCGATCGCTAGGTGATGAAAAATTCCTTTTGCAACCCTCCCCCGTTGAGATTCGAACCCGGTATCTCCCGTCCCAAACACCGCAGCTTTAACCACTGCGCCAATTGGTCGGTAAAAATTATTTATTTTAAGGATTATTATGGCAAATTGTTTAAAAAACATTAAATTTAAAACTGACAAGCACATAACGAGGGGCAGGAATCAAGAATGTATGTTTAATAATTTTTAAATAGAGACATGCACAGTTACCAAAATCTCTGGGATTTAGCCAATCACAACTGTGAATCGTTGGAACAAAGTAGCGAAGTCTTATCAGTCCGTTAGCTGGCCGAATATGATATCTCAATATAATTGAATAATTCAAGGGGTTGACCTCGTTGATCAAAAGTTAGAGTAATATCGTTCCTAGATCATAACAAAAAAATTGGCAACTCAAAGATATTAACTGTTTAATAGATTCAGCCGTTGCAAATATGTAGATGGAGTACCGAAAAGATCGTTTAGCTTACAACGTACTATAAATGCGCAGTAGTGGGGAAGGCGAGAGGGATCATCTTGGATTTGTTCTACTTTGCCATTTAAATCGGTCTCTTAATTATATTAATAAATTGTTACTAATAAATTGCTTGGGCTAAGTGCAAATCACACAATTGTGTGGGATGCATTTTCCATACTTAAAATCATTATTTATCTGAAAATAATTAATGATATTTAAAATTTCATCAAAATAAGTTAACATTTAATTTCCCTGAACTTTCCGATGTCTTAAAATGGTGCCTACACGATTGTGCTACTTAACTATAATTAAGGTGAATTTTTTGGAGAAAAAAATTATAGTAGTAAGCACAAATGTGTAGATTAAACTTGTATTCAAACATAAATCAACTGTTAACTTTTGTTTTGTCGTAATCGTATTTTACCTACACAATTGTTTAGTAAGGACTTAAAAGAGATAACAAACCGCATACTTTAGAAATTTTACATATAAAAATGACACAAGCAAAACAAAAATTTAATCTATGTATTTAGTATTGCAGGACGTAGTTTAGCTAGTAAATTTGGTGTTTCTCGTATTAGATATAGGTGCTTCTTCTTAAAGTCTATAAATTTATCACTACGTTTTTATCTATAAATGAAAGTAAAATTTTAATATTTCATAAAATATTATAATAGTTTTCTCGATTTTTAACAAAATAGATTTAAAATAAAACGGCGGAAAATTTTGTAGAACTTGAATATTTGAACGAATTATGAACCAACTAATGATGTTACCACATCAAATTTTGAAATAAAAAATAAAATAAAGATTTGGATATGATCCTAAAAAAATACAAGGCTGTAAACGTCAGTCAAAACTGCAATAATATCTAGCAAACAATAGCTATAATCTATCGTCGTTCATAGAATCGACGAAAACAAATCTCAGTATTAAATGGGTGACCCTCAGTTTATTTATTTATCGTTATTCATAGAATCGTGACTAAGAACATAGATTTTCGGTAATAGTAAATTACCCAAACGTCATAACTGATATATTCCCTATAACGAAATGCAATGAAATGAGATGAAATTATATGTTTTTGATTCAATTCCATAGTACCAAATAATTCGTCTAAATAATTAGAGGACGAAAATAATTTAAAAAGAAATTAAAGAAACGTTAAAGAATATTTTGAATAATCAAAAATAATTTCATAAATGTATGCCAGAACTTTGCATGAATCAACCGCAACTATGTAGAAAAAAAATCATAGCACTAATAAAAATTTAGTATAGTTTTATGTTTAACATATGTAACGTTACAAAACACGTAGTCTATCAATTTTCTATAATGCATGCTTAAATATATGAAAACATTAAATTGCATAACTTGACTACATATATTAAGAAATCTTAAGACCATTTCCGTCGAGTTAATTTTTGTAAATGTTTACAAACATAAAAATTTGCCAAGCCCTGTTTTATATTTTATACACGCGCACGCATTGATCATCGACAAAAATATAAGTATATATAACTATAACGATTAGTAACTCTTTCCAGTTTAGCCGATTATACATATATATATATGTGAAACACATCAAACGTATAACGATTTTTACATGTGGAAAACGAATTTTATTTTAATTATATTTAAATCAAATCACGATTTGATAAACAAATAAACTCTAACTCAAAACATATAAAATAAAAAAAAACTGGACCATCTCGTATTTACGATAGTCCAAAAAAAACTATAATAAAAAAGTGAAACTAGTCATCTGTGTTAGTTTCAACGAGTTATATTTTTATAAACAAATCGAAATTTTCATCATTTTTATGTATATTGTAAAAATAAACACAATGTTGTAATAATGAAATTCTTATATTGTCTGGATGTCTATATAATGTAAAAGAATACAATATATATACAAGCGATGATATTTATTTGTTTTATAAGAAATAACGAAGACAGTTCATCAAGTGACGAATCAGAAACAAAAATTAAAATCTCAATGACATTTATAATGTTTCTTCTTTTTTGTCGTGCATCATCTTATTATGTTAAAAGATCATAATACCTTGATGAAGATTAAAAAAATAAAAAATTCTATGTAACACTCATATATCGATATATTAAAAGATTACACAACACATATAATATTTAAAATAAACAAATGGGAAAATTAAAAAAAAAAAAAACTATTATTATTAATTATTATTGCTACATGAAAAACTGTTTAAATTTATTATAAATAAATTAATATTTATCGAAAATATTATGAAATATTAGTGTAGTTATGATGTAAAAGAAAATTTATATATTTTTTAAGTAGGACATTGTGGGCAAAAAGATGCGCACGCTTTTATGGGATCGTCGAAGCATAGCGAATATTTTTTATTCTGTTTTTTTTTTTTCAACAATTTAGTTAATTATATTTATAGTTTTGAACTCATGTTTATGCTCATCTAGTTATTTATAACTTACAAAATATATAACAAAAATATACAACAATATAGAAATTAAGCTTAATTTCATATATATACAATGCCCGCTCTAGCTAACTATTTAAATTACAAGGTTAGTCGACAAAGAATAATGCTGAGAAACAAAATAAAAAATAAAAATAATTTAAATTTATTTTTAGCATATTTCATCACTTCTGTGTTTCTGTCAGAATTTTAAAAAAACTACAATACTTAAATTATTGTGCAAACTATGTACAATCCAATGATTCAATTAATTGCAAGGACATAATTCTATATAGAACCACAACAAACTGGAAGATAACACCTACCTATTTGGAAAAACAAGGCTAATAAACTTTTAATTTATTCATATATGACATCACACGTGCGATCAATATAAAAATACATTAGACTTTAGCTATATAGTGTGGGAGCTCACAATAAACATCACCTCGACAAATTTTTTTTTTTTTTTTTTATTTAATGATGCCGGCGGATAGCAATAAATCGATATGGTCGTACCACAAAATATTAAATGACATTGAAATCTACTCTAAATTCGATTTCATGAATCAATCATTTATCGGCAAGTCATAAATCAATCAAATCATAATAATTAATCGATTTTATTTTTTTGGTTATCGAAATCATAATTAAAACTGACCTATATATATAAAAAAAAAAAAATTTAAATATTTTTCAATGTTGAAACTATTCCTAAACATTTTTATTTTGTGTATGTAAAACGCGAAATTATCTTCTCGTAATATATGTAAGAACGCGTAAAATTTATAAATAAATGTTCTTCAACGCTGCGCGATGGAAAATTATAATGGGTTTGAAGAGGAAAATGCGAGATCGAGAGTATACGAAAATAATATAAATTATATATAAAGAATAGAAAAATTTTCTATTCCGGAAAATATGTTGAGCAAGGTTTTTTGTTTAAAATGTGATGAAGCAATTGGTTTGGTTTAAAAATAAACTTTTACGAGGTGAAACTATTTTTTGCACGATGAGTAGTGTTTTAACCCTGGATGGAAAAATTACCGTTTTGTATCAGTAGGAGACGTCGTTGGTTCAAGTAGAGAACCCATCTCAATTTCCCATGACCACCTCACTCCGTTAATAGCTAAAATACGTAAAGTAATAAAACTTTTCGACACTCGCCAAAAAAGTATGATGAAATATTCTTGTTACCTCTATTGGAAAAGGGAGGTACTAAAAAAATTTTACTTGCAACTACAGAACGTTTATATAGTTCAGTGAATGTCGAAAATTAGCAATAATGTATTAATGATGAGGACGTGGAACTTCAAGAAAAAGGAAAAGTTTAACACAACGTCAATGTTAGAACCAGAATAGAATAGTTTTCTGTGACTTTAATTACTGAAAGATCTTTCGGAGACAAGCTTAGATTGAGGATGATGGCACTAAAGAAAAATATTTGGCGCTTTTTTATAACGCCCTAACGTCTATTTCGCCTATATTCGTGTACTTTCTGTGCCAAAGAGTTACTGCATAAAACTCAAATCACGGTTATAGGCTAAAAACAGTGATAACTTTCACTTCTAATTTCTGTCAATCTGGAAGTATTGAAATTAAATATAAATAAAATATTTCAAAAGATTCGGAAACCCTATTCAGTATACTACAAATTACAATAAAATAAAAAATGAGCTGATGGAGCTTGTTTCTCCTTATAATACCGCCGCATTGAACAGTCTCTGATCCACGGACGGAAAGCATGACAAACTTTGGATTCTGTATTAATAGACTATCGCGTAGCAAAAAATTCATGATATTTAAACACAAGCGTATATATAACTAAAACCCATAGACAAGAGATTGCTAAGCTCCGCATTAAAAAGGTAGAATTCTACAATTTTCTACAATTTTGAGCCAATTATCTGGGCTAACATCTGGCATGCAATTTTTCTTTGGGTCTAATTCAGATATGACACCAATGGAAATTCAATCCTTATCGAAAAACCTTATCGAAAACCCACCAGGAGAGCTCACAGCAACAAAGAGAGATCCGCAAAAGCTTCTGCTTGCAAAAGTAAAAGCAAAACATAAGATGTTATGGACTTTAATTCAGAACAACATACAATGTGATGTAAACCCGAGTTAAATAGCACCACATAATTTCCATCCAGGTCAATATTTCTAGTTGATCTTTTAGGTATCTGTCTAACCAAAAAAATTAATATTTTGGATATTCCGTTAGAGAAACCTACAGTCCTAATCGTTTCCTGCAACAAGAAGCTCATTTCGATCTGCGCACCATTCAAATCATAGCTATTCTATCTGTCTGAGTAGGTTCAGCATTAACAAACGCAAGGCTATTTTCTTTCAGTGTAAATCGGTTTCTACTGCTAGCCTCTTTAATGAGTTATTTTTTTTTCAGATCCGTTAAAGAACGAGCAATATCAGTAAAATTTGGTATACACTTCCGGTACCAAGAACACGTTTGAATGTCTTCAAATGACGCAAATTCTTTGATTCAGCTATTTTACAGATCGTTTCGGTCTATGATAGAATACTGCCTTTCCTCAACAAATGACATAATAATTTAGATAAACTAGTTCCAAATCACATATATGATTTTCAACAGGTTCAGATAAAATGATTATACCGTCCAGATTAATCGTTCAAACGTCGCAGGGACATTTTGAAAACCAAACGGCATTCGCTTGAATCTATATACAACTCAAGTGGCGGAATATAGCTGTCTTATCATGATCGTCCACATGCCCTCTCTCTGGCCTCCACAGTCACCGACCTTTAACCTTCATTCCTATCGATCAAACGCACGTTGCCTCCTGTTTCGGCATTCTATGTCACGCAGACTATTTTCGAAGTCGTCACGTCTGGCATAGTCTAAATCTTCCCCTCCGACGAACACCAGCTGGTTGTTCTTGGGATACTTTTTAAATTGTTCGATGTGATGATGTTCTTTTGAAGTGACCAATGGAATTGATGAATCCGATTATGTCGCTATCATCGAGGAGCTGCCTAGTCTAAAAATTCATCGTGTCCAGATACAGATTCTTTGCATAGCCAAGGATTCAATACTGCTTTTCTTTATCACGTACTAAAGCGCCAGATTTAATGAGGTCTGCACGAATGCATCCACTTGGTCGCATACTCGAAGCCATTTTAAAGGGATCAGATACTGTTGCTTCAATTACTACTACTCGACAATTCGAACAAAACGTAGTTCATTTGCACGTAAAGATTAGTTTTCCTGGGATGATATTATCCAAATGAAGCATTAAATCTGGGTACACTGGGGTAATTCCTACAATTTAGATGGTCACTTTTTTATGTAACCGGCATAAAAGTGCTGTTTACCAATCTTGAGGTAGGTTTTCTTGAAACTATATTACGAAAATTAGTTTGTAGAGCTGAGTTGAAAGTGTTGTTCCTCTGATGTTAACGAGTTCTGCGAGAATTTCACCAAGACCGCATGGGATTTTCTGCTCTTTAACTTATTGATAGCTGCCTCAACCTCTTCTAATCTGAGGTGTGGATCGTAATTCTAGATACCTGTATAGATATGGAATTCTGATACCTAGTAGTTTTCTAAGCTCACCATTCCTGTCTCTAATGGAGGTGGATCTAGAATAAAGATCTTAGTAAGATTCCGGACGTTGGCAAAGCAATCTCTGAAGTTTTCGTTTAGTGCACATGGTCATTTATATTTTCGACGCAGCTCCTTATAAAGTCGCGTTTTTTTTGTCGAAGTAATTTGCTGGTTTCTTTTATAGGGTTCAGTTAACCAATTCGAGCGTAACGGGTGTTCCGAGTTAGCCACTTTTCACACAATTTTGGTTTATTTGCAATGCTATCGGCGATGGCACTAAAGTCATCGTAACATTTGCGTAGCTTTGCGAGCTACTTAGCAGCGGACGTTTGTCAAAAAGCTGACTGTAATATTTGTCACTGCCATTGATTTGACCTTCAGGGCGGTCTTGCCAATTTAAGTATTCTGTAACAGTCGTCTGGTAACTATCCAGTGAATCAAGATCAGCGCGGACGGCCAATCTTGCTTGTTTATAGCATATATTTGCTGTCCATGTTGGTACCTCGAAAAAAGTGAACGTGAGTAATGCTTGTGAAATACTACTTTGAGACCATGACGTGATGAATTTGGTTTCCAGTTCATCCTGAAAATAACAAACTAAAAGGGGTGAAATCCGTTATTGTTACTTACTCGATGTAAGCTGCCGAAATATGTTCTAAGATCTGCACTCATACCGATTTGAGCATCTTAAGTGAAAATCACTTAAGATGATTTAAAGGTCGTAGCGCGGGATATTATTGATGGCGTCTCCTAGCTCGACTAAGATCAAATATTTTCCATAATATGATTTATATTCAGTGCAAAATGTACAAATACCCATACTGATTGGACGGCAGTCTCTTATATGCTGTTCACGTGGCGATTTATCGAGTTTTCCAATAAGGACTTGACAACTTTTGTATGAGATATCTCGAAAATTGTATTATTGTACTTCAACAATCAAAACATTTATGCATGGAATTCGACATCGTTCATATGTTCACCACGGACACGTTTGCAGGTGTCGATTCGTTGAACCCAATTACTTGGCCACACATTTGGACAGAAACGGCCGTTATTTCTAGTTCAATATTGGCTGTGAGCTCCTCTAACGTCGCTGGCTTGTTGGCATGGTTTAACGTAGGCCCATAAAAAAAAGTCTAGATAAGTTAAATCACAAGATCTAGGCGGCCAATCGACAGGATCATTTTTGGATATACCAGGTTCATCGTATTTAGATTTCAATAAGCCGATTATTAGACCCGCTGTGTAGCCATAAAGATTGACCAAAGAAATAACTTTGCAACATGTTTATGTAGCGATCTCCATCGCGTAACGTAACGGTCATTTTCATAAAAGAAAAAAATAGTCCCGATACAGTTATTTTTTGTGGATGAAGTAGTGTTTCTTGAAACACATAAGGGATTTCATCTGACCAATAATGCATTTTCTGTTTGTTAAGGAAACCGTTTAGCCAAAAATGCGCTTCATTGCTGCATATATGATTTTGCTATGAAATCGGTCAACTTCTTCCAACATTCCAAAGCGATGCTCAATTCTTGAGAACGCCGTGGAATCGACTGTTTTGGTTTTTTAGCGCCGGACGCTTGAACGGCAGCAATATTTTCGGCACTTCGGCCAACCCGTTATCTCACTGGCACGGAAACATCCAGCAGCGAATAATTAGACTGAAATTTTTTCAGTAGATGATGAATTGCTTGTCTAGCAAGACGATAATTACAACCAAAAATTGAAATTAACACACTTGAAGTTGCAATCCGGCGACTCGAAAATGTTGTAGTAAATTTTAATTATTTGTAAACGTTGTTCGTTCGTGTACTTCACCATGATGAAAATGTGCGTTCATAGTTATAGTTCAAAGTGGTTAAGTCCTAAATGGAAAACCCTGTATAAGGTAATCATCGACGAGTTCTGCTATATTGTAATCACCGGAGAAGTATGAGTGTAACTATCGGTGATGTAATGGATAGATGAGTGAGTGGTTATCCACTTGGCCTGGATTGTTTTGGGCTTAGCATGGACCATATTTTAATTTTTGTAGACTGGTCCGTGTAAAGTATATAGCAAGACGCTTAATCGATACCTGACGCCACTCCTAACATGGCGAATAGATGTAAGGAATATTGGAAAACCACCAAAAAGAGGAGAGTCATCGGTAAACAGAGTTCGATTTTCGAGCAATTAATTTTTTTATAACCCTCTCTTTTATAAGGCTTTTTTTATCATCCAGCAGACTAACGATTCCTTATACTAACTGTATGAGGTCGAATAGTCTTTGCATGACCAGAGAGAGGTCCTTGTAGAATATTGGTACAATAAGCACGTTACAGCGGGTTGCGTTTTAAAATTTGAATTTACAGTATTAGACAGAAATAAAAATTACTGTGAGCTAAAGTTTTAAAATTTAAAACGTACCTCTAATATGAAACAAACTGTGTATCATGCAAATAGTGAAGAGATTGAATAAATGATGCTATAATATTCAAATATCTTTGAAATTTATAGCATCCATTTTATAAAGCAGGAAGCTACAAACATTTTTGTTCACTTTTAAATTTAAAATAAGCGGTCAAAATTTGAACTAATTTAAAAATAACTTCATACTACACAATATGTTGGCGCCAACGGTAAAGTAATCAATCGTATTGTACACATCACGATCACCAAAACAGAGTCGTATTTATCATATATGGACTACCGCATTTACCACTGTGCCAAATGGTTTAAATCTTTCAATCACTTGATTAACGATAGGGTTAATATAACACGATAAAATACATTAATTAGTCAACCGACATATTTTACCGACTACAAACTCATAAAATGACATCACCCCAGAGAAAATAAATTAAAAAAAAACAAAAAAATTCGAAAGAGCATTTTTGAATATATATATTCAGGTCAAAATACTTTAATCTCGTGCTATTGTACGGGTGATCTCTCTGCCGATTCTTAAATGTATAATTTATTTATAAATAAAATTCAAATCGTTTTTCCTATTGGCAATTGTAATAATATCAGAAAAAATTTATGTTTTCTTTATTTGCTAAAATTTTCACATTTCACTTTTCTTTTTTGTTTTTTTTTTTTATAAATTCAACATACATATTTAACAAAGAAAAAATAGAAAAAAATTTTCCGCATTATTATTCATTCAACTGTAAAATTGCACGAATTATACGAAATTTAAAAATAAAAGTGATTCGATATATGTAATTTATAAATGGATTGTATATATTATGGGATATAAATCAACACTTACCGGTGAATTTTTACGTGTAAGAAAACCTTCTAATAGACACTGTATTTCAATTGCCTTCAAATATAATAAATGATAACGTCGCTCTAATCCTTTTATAGATGAATCACTTTTACGACCAGTTGGCGATATTGAGCTTGATTCTTTTTCTTTACGTTCTTCGGCTTCTTCTGATGCTCGGATACATGCACCGACTGTTCTGGCTTGAGATACAATTTCACGATAAACTTCCTATAATGAAAATTAACAAAATACGGAAAAATTAATATTGACAAAAAAATACATATTTTGTTTAATTATGTGAAAGTACATTAAATAATTATTGTAAAGTTTAAATAAGAATTAAAATAACTAATATGATGATAGAGATATCATATATAACCGCAACCGACTATATTGAAAGTAAATTGATACTTTTGTGTATATATACGCATTTAAGACGATAGTTATCTTATATACCAACCATGTACAATTCGTGTAAACCAGACATAATAATCAATCTTTTAGTCAATTTATCAACATCTTGTAACACGATTTCACATAAACGTACGTATTACGCTTTAGTAAAGTGTAATTCATAATTGTATGACGTGCGATTGCAGTTAATTGCATACGAGTAAAATAGTATATGCGGTATCGCTACGAAAAATCTTGTAAATTTAATTAATTTTTTTTATTGTATATCTCACTCTGAATGTAAAAATTATTTTAATTAAATAAATCAATTTAATGTTTAATGTTTTTTTTTATTTTTATTTTACATATGCTTAAGAGTAAGTGTTATTTTATAAATATCAAGTTGAATGTTCAGATAAGATGGATCGGTTTGTTTGGTTTTTTTTTAGATTTATAATTTCACTTCTTATATAGTTGGGTTTTTTTTTTAGTTAATATAATAGTTTTGTTTTTAAATTAGTAGTACATGAATAGTGAGAATTTTTATGAAAGTATACATTTTTAACTGATTAGAAAAACACAAAAAATGAAAAATGGGTGTAATGTTAAAATTGTTTAAAGTATGTGCGATATACTCGAAGAAAGGTTAACACAATTTTCTAAATAATTTACAAAATAAAATTTTTCTACTGTAATGTGTCCATTTTTAATTAAAATTCACACAATTTATACTATGTATATTACGATTACAAGTAATTCTAATCAAATGTATAGTGAGATAAAATAAAAGCATGAAACTTTTTTACACTCATCAAATGTAAGTTAGTTAGTAATTTAGTTACGTAACAAATAATTAAAAAATAATAAATAAAATAAAAAATAAAAATAAAATAACAAATAAACTTTTAAATTACTTAAAACAATGTAGACTAACGATTTGAAGTTAAAGAGACAAATTTAAAACTAAATTTCAAAAGTTTGTTCCGACGAACCTCGAGAGACAAATTTTCAATTTTCGTAGTTGACATATCCTGATTTAATTTTTTTAAATCTTGAATGAAGCCAATGTTGGATTGATTCTATAGATTTTACAATTTAGTCATATATGTTTACTTATTTATTTCAAAATACATTTAGGGTGTGTTCCAAACACCGATTTATTTTAGACTAATTGACTTATTTGACTCCATCTTGAATAAGTCGACCCAATTAATTTTGCAGACTTATTTTGAAAGCTCTATTTAAATTCAAATATTTTTACAACCTGCTAGTTGAATACTAAAAGAATTAACGCCAAAAATTAATTAAAATGGTCAACCAACGAACATTTATATTATTGATTATATTATAGTGATACCAAATAAGTTTTTTTGAAACAAAGAGACGGTAAATAAGTCACCACGCCAGCAGGCTTATTTAAATAAGTTTGACTAATCAAATAAGTCGGTGATTGAGACAGACCCTTAGTGTATTACTTTGTTAAATTCTTTAAAATTACAACAACAATTGAACAGAAATAAATTAAACAAAATTTAGCTAAATTGAAAATTTAAATTAAATTTAAGTTTAAATTTAATTAAATTTAAATTTAATAAAATTTAAATTTAATTAAATTTAAATTTAATTAAATTTAAATTTAATGAAATTTAAATTTAAATTTAAATTTTAAATTTTCTAAATTGAAAAAATTCACTTGAAGTCAATACAGGTAGCCCTTGTGTAACGCAGAAGTTAGGTTCCCGTAAATGTTCTTGTAATGTAAATCGCGTTATATGAAACAATGATTTAATACAAAAATTGGGGTTATGTTCTTTAATTAATTCTTAAATGTCAGTTTCACCTATATTATTAAAATCATCGCCATCTAAATTGTGGGCTACGTCTTGCATGCGATGAATTCCAAACTATGTCAGACTATAAATTTTCCAGCACGCATTAAGTGTAGATGGCTTTAATTCCTTAGCTGAAAGATAAATAATTTCAACCAAATTTAAAATTGTGGAATTTTCCCACAATTGAGGCACGGTCATAACTGGATTCGACTCATTTCATCCAAAATTAGTTGAAACATTCGACGATATAATAAGATTTAAATGTGGCTATTAAGGCTTGGTCCAACGGTTGAATGAGGTCTGTGGTAACAAGCGATTAAAAATTATTTTGACATTTGGATGCGTTAAATTTTTAGGGTTCGCCAGGTTTGTGAAACTTGTGGCTTTTGAGACGAAACATTTAAAAATCCGATCTTCAAATAAGTAACTTGAAATCCACGCCTTCTTGTTTGCATACCAATGAACAGGTAGGTTTTTTTTCTTATTCCTTTCATGCCCCGTAGATTTCTAGATCGATTAATCAACCAGGATTTTATCATACTATCACTTGATGCAAGTGCGCTTAGCTATCTTTTTCTATTTTAAAACCAATTCGTAACCATTATAGTTTCTGGTCCATGAAATAACTTCAGAAATTTCTCTGAATCTTCAACGTCCACTGAAACCGACAAAACCCCTTTTTAAAATTTTCGAACTTTTAGAAAAAAAATATTTTTACGTTATTAAAAACTACATCGCGTTATACAAGGGTTTAATAAAAATTCTAGAACCGCGTTATGTGAAATCGCGTTGGTAAAGTAATGCGCTGTACGAGGGTTACCTGTATTTATAAAAACTAAACTTTGAGCTGTCGCTTTGGTAAATTTAAATTTGTTAAAATCACTAAATGTGTTTTAACCAAAGAAATACGCTAATTAAGTATTGCAATTCCGTTAACCAAAAATTCAATTTAATTTACGTAAATTTAATGTTTTTTTTTTTTCAATTTAGCTAAATTTGTTTTCAAATTATTTTTATGCAATTGCTGTTGCAAAATTTAGAAAATTTACCAAACTACTATTAGTTCGTCTGATATTATTATGCCTCTACGTTAGAATGCATTTTTTGTCTTTTTTGGAGACTCCTTGCCAATTTTTGTATCTCTTTTGAAACTGACTCAGTCTTCAAGTCTTTTGGAGATTACTTTCTAATAAACTATGACGCATCTACAATTTCAAATTTTTGTATTAAGTCGATGCTGTTATGTATACGGACTAGCTCTAAAGCTGAATTCTGAAGGTCCACACACTGGGTTTAAAATTTGTTTGAATAGCAAGTTTATTACTTTTAGTAGAAATTTGGGAGTGTCTGCCTATTAGTTGCTATTAGCCAATACCTTTTGTGAAATTTCAAAATATTCAGAGTTTAAAAGCAAACTTCATTTTTTGGAAAATTCTGTGTCTGAAATTTGGATTTATGCTCATGAGAGTTTGTCATTTTAGTTTAAGTTTAACCCAATTATAACTTTATACGTGAATTTTTATAATTGTTTTGGAGATTATAGTATTGAAATAAAAAGTTAAAGAATAAAGCCTCAAAAAGATTTGATGGTCTGGATAACTTTATTGTTAAAAATTGTTTATGGTATTTAGTTGATGTTTGAAAGTTCAAATGATGCATTTATTAAGTTAACCTTATAAATACATTTCTTAAGAGTTCTTTAAAGTCAAAACATGACGTTTTTCTTCCATAAAAAAGGTAGTTAATGTATACGATATAAGTTTATTTATTGCTTTGATCAATTTCCATGTGCCAGAGCCATTAACTTTTTTCTAAATGATATTAAATAAAAAAATTTGTTAAACGACAAGATCTTAAGTTACAAAATTTTATATTATAAACGTGGTCTATTTTATTCACGATAAAACTTAATAGTTTAAATTTTTGTCGTGTTTAAGAGATACAGTATACTCCTGAGAATTTAAACAAATCATTTATTTTATACAGATTCACAAAAAGTGATCTCGATTTATTTTATATGCAATCCCCATAGTTTCGATAAAATTAGAGAGTTTGAACTCACACCTGATATTATTGCATACCTATAGACGATTAAACTATATTTTTTTATTAGCGAACGTAAGCAGTTTTTATGGTTGGCCATTACTTTTTAAAATTTTATATGAATGATATCATGCAGCTTTTACATTATGGATAAGTTTTTTATTTTTAATAACAAAATTACGTAGATGAAAGACGTTTATTAAGATGTTACTACTTTATATGACATTGAACTTGTTTTGAAATCGGAATAAATTATCGTAAAGTGTTAAACATTTAATGCAGGTAAAAATGTTACGTCACTTATTTTAAGTGAAATATCAAATCGTCATCGATATGGTTTAAAATCTAGGCATTCGAATATGTTGAACATTGGATAAATAACATGTAAACATCAATATTTATATCACCTTTGTTCTGGACGAAGACGTTCCAAGCTAATTTGACTTGTTATAATCGAAGCCACTGGACTTATTTTGGTTACTCCTTAAAGATAAGGATTTTATTGGTCAAAACCGGCAACAGTCGATCAAAGCGGAAATTAATAAAGAATGCAACGAAATTTATAATGAAATCTTTCACTACGTTTACGATTACATTACTTCGCATCAATTATTAGGCATCAATCCGGATATTTGCGAAGACTTTAAAAAAACTTTTACATCTGTCTGCATTCTGTACTATAAATCAAGTCAAGTCAAAATGTATGTAGTAACAAACTATTGCTTCGAATAATTTGGAATTGCTGACAGTATATAGAAATACACCTTTAGTTAGAAACATCGTTTTTGTTAAAGATGAAGAATTATTAAAATTTT
Organism: Tipula confusa; assembly: GCA_963556175.1. Classification (NCBI taxonomy): domain Eukaryota; kingdom Metazoa; phylum Arthropoda; class Insecta; order Diptera; family Tipulidae; genus Tipula; species Tipula confusa. Next base: position 83,021,154 of record OY744476.1, on the reverse strand, counting down.
TTAACAAAACAAATTGTTATAAAAATTAGCAAGACATGTTCTAAGTCATTAAATGAGAAGCGCGAATTCTAATGAATTTACGAGAAATATGAAATCATACATTTAATTTTCATCGAAAGTTTTTTTGAAAAATGTCATTTCCCGTTATTTTCGAACCCAACGAGTTATCAAGTTTTTAATTTTTTTTCAAATCTTATTCATTTATCAAACAAATAAAACAATAAAAAAGGAGTCTTATCTTTAATTTTTAAAATATGATTTTTTGAATATTTCATGATCTGAATATTTTAAACCAAAACTCAAAAAAATCTATCAAACTTTTTCTTTGATAATTTTTCTTGAATTGTTCACTAACTTACACTTTTGGCAATGCAATAAAACCCTAAATTGGTTGTTAATATAATCTGTATTATTCAATATCAAAAAGTTTTTGCTTTGAGCAAAATGAAAATTTTCTAATATCTAAAGATGTCTTATTAATTGGACAAAATCTATGATATTTATGAGTACCTGCTATTTGTTTTACTGAGCTATATCTAATTTATTGTTAATTTTTAAGTTTCTACCTAAGAAGAAATAAGGAACAGGTGTTCCACCACCCATATTTCCATCTTTCTCAAATTAGGTCATTATCTAAAAAACGAAGAAACCATAATAAAAATGTCTTATTAAAATGTCTTGTTAAATGTCAAAAACGAGGAATGACCAAAAAATTTTGAATCTTACAAAATAAAGGCGGTTCCAGATATTTTTGAAAGCATATTTCCCACATAAATTCTTGTCTTTAGTTTTTCGTACGGGCTTCTTTTAACTATTATTACTTCGGACAAAAAATGACGGCGAGATTTTGTAAAAAAAAAATTTGTTTTAGTATTGAAAGTACTGAAGGTTTTATTATCCATAAAGTAGAAAGGGAAGCAGGCCTGTTGAAATTTGGGTTTCAAAATAAAATTAGTTTCATATAAATATGATGATTTGTAAAATTTATGTCATTCGTAACGTAGAGTTTGAAGTTAAATTTACAAAGGTAAAAATATCATATATTCAGTATGAAAGTTAAGTGTGTAAAGTGCTATATATATACAAAGATCAATCCTGTAGTCGAAAAGTCAATGTCTATATAATTAATTTAGCTAATCTACAAGGGGTTACCATGAATAAAGACCAGACAATTTGCAAAAAATGCTATTTGGTGATTTATAAAAGCACATCAAGTGGTGATAATGAAGAAGGAACATTTGGTTCACAAGATATTAGTTTGGATCGAAAATGTTCACCTGCTTCTTCTGTAAGTTCATTAAATGAGGAGCAATACATTGATCCGGATATTTCATCATTCAACGATACTTTAAAATCAATGCACAGTTCTCCTTTAGTACATAAGAAAATGAGAAGTGAAATTATAAGCAACAAAAATTTTAAGAAGTTTCAGAAGTATTTCCTCAATTTTTGAGGAAATACTTATGCTTCCGTGCAGTTCCGGGCATGCCGATAATGACATACCAGCCGATAATATTGAAATGATTCAACAATTTCGAGAAAAATATGGAATGTCTACAAAAACAAATGAAAAGTTTATGATTTTAACATCGGTACTAAAAAGCTGGCCTGTTCGGAAAATTCAACATGAGTTTGGTGTGTCTTATTAAATGGCAAATAGAGCAAAACAGATTCAAAAAGAAAAAGGAATCATGTCAACACCGAACACAAGTGGGATCAATAAATCTTAATCAAGAAATAGCATTGTTGGTGCAGACATTTTATGAAGATGACGAAATAAGTCGAGTATGTGCTGGAAAACGAGATTTCGAGACAATGTCGCCAGAAGGAGTTATTATTACAAATCAGCGTATAGATAGGTTCTTTGTAATTTGAAGGATAATAATAAATAATCTGAATCAAATATTTAAAAAAATCTATCCAAATACAAAAATTGGATTTTCTAGTTTTGCTGCGCTTCGTCCAGGGCACTGCGTATTAGCGAACTCTAGCGGCAAACATACTATTTGCATCTGCATATATCATCAAAATTTTAAACTTATGTTTAATAAAATCAAATCTATGAACCTTTCATCACACGAAGTGGGAAGTTATCAAGATCTTATTTCGCAGATTATTTGCGCTACTCCAAGCACATTATGCTATTTAAACGAATGTCCAACCTGCCCGGGAACCGATAATATTCTTAAGGATTTATCTGCAAAATTTCTACAAAATTGTATAGATGAAATATTCAAGCAGTGGCAGAAGGTAGATTGATGCACACTAGAAACAGTAACCGTATCATCATTGGCTTTCACAGATAAACTGGGTGAACAACTACACAACATAGTACCACATTCGTTTATTGCAAAACAAACGGCAGAATACCTGAAGTATAGAAAATTAAATGCAGCAACCTTGTATTATAAAAAACGGGGAAACCGGTCATACGATGGAAAACGATAGTAGTTTTGAATTCACAAGCTTGATAGCTATATCTGAGGCACAAAAACATAATCATGTAGCTGTGAGATTGTTTATTACCGGCCTAGTTAATTTTATAAAGAAAAAATTACGACACGTTAGGAAAATTTGCTTTTTTCCGATGGATCTGGGGCTCAGTACAAAAGCAAAATGAATTTCTACAATCTATGTAATTTCAAAGAGGACTTCGATATGGAAGCAGAATGACACTTTTTTGCAACTTGCCACGGAAAAGGACCTTGTGATGCATTAGAAGGAGTTCTCAAGAGGAATGCTGCTAGAGCGAGTTCACAAAGACCATTTGAAAACCAAATAATTACGCCACTTGAAATATATTCATGGGCGGTGGAAAAAGAATCAAAAGTAAACTATTTATTTTTTTACTATAATAATAAAGATTATAATGTAATAGAAAAACAATAAACAAAATAGATATAGCTCAGTAAAACAAATAGCAGGTACTTATAAATATCATAGATTTTGTCCAATTAATAAGACATCTTTAGATATTAGAAAATTTTCATTTTGCTCAAAGCAAAAACTTGTTGATATTGAATAATACAGATTATATTAACAACCAATTTAGGGTTTTATTGCATTGCCAAAAGTGTAAGTTAGTGAACAATTCAAGAAAAATTTTCAAAGAAAAAGTTTGATAGATTTTTTGGATTTTTGGTTTAAAATATTCAGATCCTGAAATATTCAAAAAATCATATTTTAAAAATGAAAGATAGGACTTCTTTTTTTATTTTTTTATTTGTTTGATAAATGAATAAGCTTTGAAAAAAATAAAAAAATTAATAACTCGTTGGGGTTGAAAATAACGGGAAATGACATGGGCATTTCCCATTTTTTAAAAATTGTAATTGTACCGTTATATCCATTCATTCCATTTTATTTGAGATATAAAACATTAAAATCGGTTAAGTGGTTTTTGAGAAAGAGGACTTCAAAAATTATCATTTTCAAGAAAAATCAAGAAAAACGTAAAACGCCGTGCGCCACTGTAAAAAAGTACAGTGCCGCAAAAAAAAAAAAAAATCAATCTTCATGTTTTTTAAACATAAAGAACATTTTTGAAAAGTTTCATCAAAATCTAAAGGGATCAGGACACAATTTCCGTTTTTTTGATCGGTTTCGTATGGAATCGCTGTATATATATATATATATATATATATATATATATATATATATATATATATATATATATATATATATATATATATATATATATATATTAATTTTTTAAAGATGTTCACATTTAAGACATAGTACTTCTATAGTTGGATCACAGTCAACTGCATCAATAACGATAGACGAATACAGAGAAATAAGTATACTAACACCCTTCGATTTAGAACTATTAAACTCAGATCTGCCACGTCTATAGACAAAGTAATCTTCAGGAAAATATTTAGAACTTTTAGGATAGTTTCAACTAGTACATATTTTAGTACAAAGGATACATCGAAGCAATAGAACTCGCAGAAATGCTACGAAGGTTTTAAAAATGAATGAAATTTGGGTAACTACCCTCGGAACTTTCCGAAAATTTGTCTACTGTTTGAAATTGTATTCTTTGATAAGATTTATATAGTTGTTGTTTTACAATTTATTATTGTAACCAACTTTTTTAGTTCATGACTAATTAGACTACTTAGTCAACATGTCCTTTTAACTGTTATAAAGCACTAACAAGTAACCCATCTCAGTAAAGACACTTTATGTAAAATGTATAATATTTCAAGAAGTTATACCAATAAATTTTTGTTTAACTATATATTACTTAACACAATCAATAAAATTTCTTTAATTAAAATCTAGTATAAAATAGCGTGTTAAAAGTACGCCATACATAACCTATTGAACAGAAATGCCCACGTGCTAGACGCGATAAATTACATTTTTTATATATATATATATTTATATATATATTTTCGATTTCCCAACAAAAAAAAACAACTCTAACATATGTAAATATGTATCTAAATTAAAAATCTTAATTGAAACCAAACCAACATACTTTCATTAACTTCATTACTGTAATTTCGAATATATGTACAAAAAAAATATGCTATATTATTACAAATTTTTAATGAACCGTTCTATAAATTAAAAACTACAAACACAACAAAAAATAAAATAATAAACTTAAAACATTAAAACTATTATTTTTCCATATATGAACAAAAAAAAAAAACGATGAAAAATATAATAACACATCGCTAAAATATTATAATTTACAGTGTCGATCGTGCTATTTTATCAAAATATCAATTTATGTAAAAAAAAAAACTACAAATACGTCAAAATAGCATCTATCAGTAACATACTTCGCGACAGTGCACACAAGACTTTCCATTTTTCAAACAAAACATCTAAAGTTGACATCCTCATTTAAACCAAAACTATATTTTTGTTTACAAAAATCAATTAAAATAATTGAGTTTTACAATGTCAAAAGTTTATTTTCTATTATTTCACAAAAAAAAAGTAAAAGTTTTAGGAAATATTCTAATTTTTGATTTGATAATTTTCCATACAACAACAAAAATGATAGTGGTAAAATATAATTTATTATTATTTTTCATCTAACGTGACTGCACATTTAAATTTTTCTTTTCTTATGTGTGAACTCTTCTATATATGAAACAAAAGGTCTTTTAAAGTTACCAATCCATCAAATTGTTAAATATAAAAAAAAAAAAAACTACAGGAAAAAATGTTACTTTTACTCAATTGCTACGTGTATTATGTACGAGTATATGCCAACTAACAAAATTAACGTAAGATTAGAAAAAAATGTTAACAAAGCATATATTTTTTTTTAAGTTAGTTTATTGCATACATAGTGAAAGACATAAAAAAAAACCTTATGTGTTATGAAATGTGCAATATTTTCTTGTTTGAAGACATATTAAACAATTTTAATAAGGAAAAGACATTTTGTCGTCTTATTAAATATTCCAGACACAACGGAATATTATGTAGATACATCAGAGAACATAACATTAAAATATGATTCTATTGTCTTGAGCATATAGATGTGGGTTGTAAACTAACGATAATCGTAATCCTTCGCGTCATCTTAATCGAATTTGTTTTTTTTTTTTTTGTATTTTGTACATATAAGAAAACCCTTTATAGACAAGAATTTTCTTATATGATTACGGTTAGACCTTTATTCTATTGTTTCATTTATTAATAAATAAATTTAAATAGTTTTATTATGATTAAAATAGTTTTCGATAATATTATATTATGTATATGTAATATTAAAGATCGGTAAGTGTGTAGGAGGTAAAGAAATTTAAAAGAAGTTAACAACATTTATAATAATTCTATTATGGGCTTGTTAATAAAAACAGTAATAAATTATTGTGTTCGATTTATTATGCAAATTTATTAATTGGAGTCTACTTTGGAGGTCCAACCATAATTTCAATTAGAATAAATTAGAAATATAATTATAAAGTTGAATGCGTATAGGTTGGTCGGTAAATTTCGCTCCCGCAATAGCATGATTTATTAAATGAAACAATGCCGTTAATTTGAATAATGTTGTGCCTTCTCTTTCTATTGTTATAATCATCTAAAAATATATAAGAATTTAAAAGAAGTTTAAAAGGTCAAAATGGAATTTTAAATGTTTGGCCAAATCAGTTAATTAAAAATTAATTATGTTAAGTTTATGAGAGTTACCAAAATAATTGAAGTTTTCCTTTCAAAGAAATTTTTATTTTTTTGTGTCCGTCATATGGAGATATATTCAGTGCGTCTTGCTGCATTATTTGCGATTAAGAATGACTTAAAATGTGAAGAGATTATTTTGGACAATTTGAATGAAGTTGCTATTAAAAATGCGATTTGAGACGAAATTATTTTAAATATTGACAGTGAAATATTGATGCGTATTTTATTTTAACTATTCCAATGTTAATTGGATAAGTACCGTATTATTTTCCACACCATTTAACAACAATGATGTATCAACCTTGGTACAAGACAATTTGGTAACTGCAGTATAATACCGTTTAACTATAGTCATTTTCCCGGTTAATAAATTTTTCCCAAGAAAAATTTTCTCAAGAAATAAGATGTAGGAACATTTTCTGATTCCGTGGTTTTTAGATATTTGATCAAAGAAACAAAATGTTCATTCCTGCGCTCTAAAATTCGTACCCGCAAGGCAGTTACAGTTTCCGTGAAACTGCTTTGTTATTATAAAAAAAATATATAACAAATTTTGAAAATTTTAGCAATTTTTGCGGAAAACTGTACATTGCGAAAATGTACTTCCCTCGAAAAAAGGACCTGTTTTTTTGTTCAAATAAACTTACAAGTGATCTTTTTATTCGTTTAACAGAACAAGTCCTTTTATTCGTAAAAAACCGAGCCAACCATTTGAAAATCACATTTGTTGTTTATTGGCAATCGTCTAGCTGCGGCTTAAAACATGATTATTTATTGGCAGTAGACAATTACGGAAAATATACGAAATTTTTAGTGTTGATATTTTTAGTGAAAAAGGAGCGAACATCACTGTAGTTCAAGTCGCCATATTACCATTCGATTTGAAAATTTTGGCGTCTGTATAAAATATTATTTTGCGACTATTTTTAAGTTTTATTTTGAAACACTTTAGAATGTCAGTAGACACAAAAGCTTAGCATGATAAGGAAATATCAACAAAACGTTTTTGGGTTCTAAAAATTATCGAACGAAAGTAGTATTCCGTTTACAAATTTGAAGAGGTGGTACAGCCAGAAACATTAGTTTCTAAAGACGACTTGCAGGAACAATTTAAGCATCTTGAATGATTGTTGATTAAGTGGGTTAAAGAAAGGAACAGGAATGGACTACGAGTAAAATATGGTTATATTCAACGAACGAAAAGCCAACGATTTAAGTTTGGAATTAATTCCAAAAGTATAAAAGACTAATTATATAGAATTTAAAGCAACGAAAAGATGGCTGGAAAAGTTAAAAAAATGACTTGGTTTGGTGTCATTATGCCATAAATCATTGCGTCAGTTACCTTAAAATGTGGTGAATATTATTACCAGCTTTATTTTACGAACAGATATTCCAGCTAATAAATGAAAAAAAAAAAAACATAAATGCCAAGAACATCATAAATATCGATCAAGTATCTCAGTACTTTGAAAGCGAGGTAAAATCGACCATAACAAACAAAGGATCTCGTAATGTCATGCTTTGCAAGGCGTCATCATCTCACCAGCTCATCATATACTGTAACATTCGGAATAACGATGGCAAAGCACGTGTTACAAACTCACATAGTATTTTCGAATTTAAAAAAAATCCTACTGTGAATGACGGTTGTTTTGTCAACGTCAACCAAATGGGAATGTGGAATGACGAAATTTTAGAAAATTATATTAAAAATATTGTAATTGCAAAGAAAGGAACGTAATTTTATCAGCAGCCTATATTGTTGAAAATTATGGGCGTCATGTTAAAATGTGTAAAAGCAAAATATGGGAAAAGATACAAATTTTTGTAATTTTTATACCACCTAATCTTTTTTTCAGGAATCGTATAGTTCTTAGTATGACGCATATATCGCAAGACCTATTTTGGACACCAATATGCTGACAAAATCTGGTAATGTAAAATTCAATTTTATTTTTCTGTATCATAATGGGTTTTAAGTTGGATTAAAACACAAACTAACGAAAACGATCAACACGCTTTTGAAATATGTGAAATATGCTCAAACCTATCCTTGATATCAAGAAGTTAAATATACCATTAAAATGTTGTTATCCGTTAATGGATAACTATGAATGGTATATATGAGCAACTTAACGTGATGAAGCAGATCATCTAAAACGATCTAGTGATTGACACTAAAAAGTTTATTGTTGAACAGCAACATGCATTTGAACTAATGTAGTTCGATATGAGTTGCAAGTCGATGTATTCTACACATAGTTTAGCGAAGATTTTGATAAACTTGATCATTTAGCTCTGTTTAGGAAACTTAACATTATTAAAGCCGACTTTGATTTACAGTTTAACTATTTAAAGACAACTAAAGATGTTTTATCGTGTGATTTGTAATAACTTTTCATTCGAATCTAATTTTTTATGAATTTTTTTACACCTTTAGGCTATTACTTGTCGCTTTAGGGTCAACATCTTTAAATAATACTTACTTTTACTGGCTACTTTATGGATTATATGTCCGTTAGTTTTTAAAAATTTTATGTTTACAAGCACTGTCGTTATGTTTACGATTAGATAACATATTTGTTTGGTTAATTATGGTACCTTGTACCGAATATTTCCATTCTCGTCACGGCTACCAAAACGAAGAGGTATATATATTCAGAAAAAATTACTAGTTTTATTTTAAATCGATCTTATTGACGCCCATATTTAGTTGGCAGATTTACATAAAAAATAAACAATTAAGCGCCACAACTATGCCTAAGAAATCAAACGTACAAAATTTGAATAAATTTTATCTTTGATATACACGACTGACTTATAGCCAAATTTCATTTTTAGAGCATTTTTATATCTTTATAAGGCTATTACTTGTTTTTTAAGGTCAACATCTTAACTATGACTTATTTTTACGAGGTGCTGTTAAAGTTTGTATCACCATAAGTTTTAAAAAAAATTTATAAGTTTTAAAGAGAAATGTTTAATTTCAATCATTATTTTATTATTTTTTTATCTAAAAACATATTTAATTTTAATTTGTATACAATGACGATTATTATGCTGACTCTTTAAGGTTATAACCTTTACATCTTTGAACTGTTCTCTACAAAAAAATGTATAGGTGAAGTTAACATATAAAACACTTGTTGATTTCTTTGTAACTTTTTTTTATATTTATAATAAATTAATTAGTTTTGAATTTCTAACTACAAACTACTAATTAAGCTGAATTATTAGTTTGAGCCAACTTTAGTGGCATTAGCACGTATTTAGGATCATACATTTGATAAGCCTTCCAACAAAATTTTAAACGGGTTCAGATTTTTTTTATCCCTATTTAGGTAATTTTCTTGATACAGATATTTGATTCAGTTGTCAATCAATTTTATAGAATTTTTGTCGCCAATTTCTGAAGCAATTAGAGACGATACAACCAACGATCGAAGGTAGTTTTGTCTTTTCCAGTAGCGTTTAAAGCGAATTTATTTGCGGGGAATCTGGGTGGCTTGAGAACCCGTTATACACCCTAGCTACTTGAAGGCACTCACACCAACCAATGAAACGGGAGTTTTCTCTTCCGCGAGGTATAACAGGTTCTATTGTGAAACTAAGTAAGCAGAATGTTTGAAGTTAGCTTTAGCATTATAAAGAGGCAAATCCGGAGATGGAGAATGGTAAGGACAGGCGTCTTGAAGGTGGTTCTCAAGATGGTTGTACAGCAATTAGGGACTATTGTACCTTTTAAGTCACATTTGTAGCACAAAAATTCGACAGGTCCGAAACCGTTGAAAAGATCTCCCAATGATCAAATGTGGTCATTAAGGTGGAACTGTAATGCCGGTTTTATATTACTCCGTCGACCTCACACCTACTGAAGCTGCTTTTTTCAAAGCAGCTTCAGTAGGTGTGAGGTCGTCCTACTTATCTGACTGTACTAATTTTGTCTAATGACTAGTTCAACTGCATCTGACAAACATGAATTTCTTTAAGCTAAAACCTCTGGAGATCTTGATGGAATATCCTGCAATTCAAACTGGACCACGAATATAAAACCTGATGAGCTAGGTTTTAAAAACGACAAGTCCATAGTGTTAAATATCCAAAGAGGTATATTGTAAGTTAGTAGAGTATAGAGAGGTTATAATTAGAAGTAAGTTGATGTACTGTAAGATAGTGTCGAAGAACGAAAAAAAAGCTTAAAAAAACGAAAATGGGATAATCGTGATTCGGACACCCGAAAGATAAAAAAAATTTCAAAAAAAAAGAACAAAAACAAAAAAAAATTAAAACAAAACTGTAAATGATCAAAGTGGTGATGTGTTTATCACTTGTCACGTTTGTTTGATTTTTCCGAACTTGACAAGTGAATCAAATAAACGGATAGATCACTCAAATTTATCGCTTTAAAAAGAACGCAGCACAAAACCAACTCCATTTAGGGATGAATGAATGCAATCGTTCATGTAATCGAATTTCGAAAGAGAGAATTGCCACATAATAATTATGAATGATGATTTAAAATTACGAACGAACCTAGACAAAATTGTTAATGCTGAAATTCCTGATATTGAGTTATTGCACAATCATTAAGAAATCACCAAACATGATGCAAGGGAAATGATCCAAAAGTTAATTGGTACATACCTGCTTTATCAACGTAAAGTTAAGTGCAAAGAAATTAAAATATTTATTTAGATTTTTGAGTACAAAGGATATGATTGTGCTAATGTTTCAGCATCCGAACAAAAATAATCACTATGCAACTTTAATTCATTAAAATTCAGTGCACCGAGAGGCATTTAAAAAATTGTTATTTCCCAATGCATGATCAAAGTAATTTTGTATATCGCCAATGCCAGTTCACACTTACTGGAAGAAGTGCCAGAAGTTGCTTTGGAATTAAAATAAAATCGGCATAACTGAAAATATATGCCGCAAACCTCATTTAAACAAAAATAAACAAAAATTAAGCAAACAATTTAAATGCGACAACAAATGAGCAATTTTGAAAAGTCAATAATTTAAACCAACATTTTAGCATGAGACACATTTCACAAATTATTTTAGCTCGGCAAACTTTATTTTTTTTTTTTATTTAAATTTCGGCAAACTTTAAAACCCAATAATCATCTGATCCCTAAAAAATATTTACTGAATATAAATGAGAGCTTTCCTTACGTGTATGACGAATTTTAAAATTGTAAAACTAATAATTCTGTATTAATATTTATATGATAAAAATTTCTTCAAGCTCTGCGAAATATGGAAGAAGAAGAAAGTTAGAGATGATATATTTGGAATTCACTCGAATAGATTTTATAATAGATCGCTATAATTAAACTTTAAAAGAATATTTTATTATGTTATCGCAATAATTTCAAATAAAAAGAAATCATATCAATATTGAAAGAAAATCATATTTTATTTTATCAATCACATTTTTTAATGATGGAAATCGAAATGTATACAGTAAGTAATCAATCCAATAAAGATAAAAAAAAAAACACACAAATACTTATTATAAATGCGGCATTAATAATAAATGATACAAAAAAAAAAAAAAAAAGATTGATAGAAAAATGTACTTTCCCCCTACACACCATATAAAGAAAAACTTTATGATATTATAATTAACATGAATTATATATACATATGATATACTACTATATATGTGTATTTCTGTATTTGACTAAACTATTTTATAGTTCCCTTGAACTCTGTCGCTTTTACGTATTAAGTTTGTATAATTCAGAAATTGATATGTAATAGCTTTATAAAAAACTTATATGATTTTTTATTTTACATTTTGTTACTGTGAACAATCGAATCTAAATTCCAGACCTTACTTAATTTAAATTGTCTACAAAAGTCGTTATTACAAATATTATAATCTTATCATGATTCATGTGAGTACATATTTACAAAAATATACATAGTACGATAGATAGCATTTTTTTTTTATACTTTGTTCAATTAAAACTTATGTAAGAAATTCGAAAACAATATATAAGTAATCTTTGAAAGATAAGCGAGTTTGCAGATGTGAAAAAAATTTCCCGGTACGACAGTCAATTTTATTAAGTGACACAAAAATAAAAAGAAATTGCATTTACACTTATTTAATTACAGCAATTAAAAGTACATGTTAATTTATTGCATGAAATTTCTATACATTTACTAGACTAAATTAGTTCTATTGTATAAAATAATTATAGTGCTTACTCGTAAATACGAGTGTAAATGGGTTTTGGTTCAGTAAATACATTCAAAATTTAATTTAATGTGCAGTGAATAAAGTTATCACGCTAAACTAAACAACATTCAGCGTTTTATCTTTACAAATTATTAGGATAATATGGAAATATATTTAAATACTACGGACTTATAGCGCATCGATTTACTTTTTTTGGACTATATACGGCAATACACATTAATTTAGATCACCGGCTTTATGGTTAGTTGATGCATTCATTTCATTTTTATCAGAAATTCGGAATTGTTACAAAAACCCAAGGTCCAGTCAAGTTCGAAAATAATTAACTCTTTGATTTGAGTCTACGTAATATTTTATCAGAGAATATTCAATAGATCGAAATATTTCACCCAAGTCTTACCGAAGTACAAGCTACAGAAATATTATTCCCTAGAAAAATTTCGAGGAGCCTCGGGACTAGATTCCATTTATATAATAGCAGAATATTGAGAAATTTAGGTATAAATCGTCAATTATTCCGAGGTCTTTTTACTTAAAGAATAAGATGACGTAACTGTAATTGGAGAATGATTTTGGTCATTGGCTATCTAAAGACAAAACAATTTAAAGCAAATTGCACCAAAAAAAAATTGAACTAATTGTGAGCGACTAGATAAATTGGTATTACTCGACAAGAGCTTTTCGATTAAATTTGCATGATTGATTCCGCTTTACTAATAAATCGCCTTTCTTATATCACTATAGCTTTGTGCAGCAATGCAGTGTTAGAATCACTGTGTTGAGGAATCCTTTCAAACAACTTTGTTGCCGTGAGCAAACTATTTAGCCTTAAATATGACAAGCATGTACAATTTTATTAAATTTTGAAGGCAAAATAAGATTTTAAAATGTTCTGGGCCGCTATAAACGCTTATGTGTAGAAATGTCGAACGATGATAGTCGTAAATAAACAATCAGAAATTATTCATTGAACGACGACAGTCGTTCAGTAATGACCACCATCGTAACCTGTAGTACGAATTTGATAAAACGAATGCCTAACGAAGGTGATCAATTTTAATAGTAGGGGTTCAGAAGTTTGCTTTGGTATTCCTAATTGTATTACAAGACGATTTATTTCTTATAAAATAAGAGAACTCCACAGTGACCAACTATGACGAAGAACTTTAGCTAGAATATAAATATTGAAGATCGGTCAGGGTCGGCGTTGGTGCCGACCCTGACCGGACTTTCGGTACCGACCCTGACCGGTAAAACCGGGCGTCAAAATTATGGGGTGACACAAAAAAAATCCATTATAACATAATTGTCCTGATAATTTTAAATTTAATAAGAAAATTTAATACAGTAAAAAATACAACCTATTTTTAAAATGTATCTGCGTACGGCGGGAACATACAGGCTACTTAAAAGAGATTCGGGTTGGCTTTGAATATGACACACAAATTTCCAATCGAAAATAGTGCACCACTTAAGACGAATTTTTTTATTATTATATGGATTGGTTGAGTTTTTATTGAATTTTTCCTTTTAAGATTGTTTATGATTGTAGGGAACAAGGGCTTGATACCGATAGTTTATAAAATTCTACGTCGTTTATAAAGTAGAAAAATATTTGAAAACGCAGTCGCAAATTTAAAGATTAGAACCACAAACAATTTAAGTTTCGTGTGCATCTCATTCTATAATTTAATACTTACAGAAGCAGTTCAAGTTTCGGGACAGGCACCAGGCTGTACAATTTTTGGACACTGTTCAAAGTTTTAACGTATTTTATGCTAATTAAGTTCTAGGTGGAAAATTTTTAAAAAGAGAAAATGAACTTCATCCCACAAGCTATTTTGTGTGACTATAGGTGGAAAATACAAAATTATTACGTTTGGTTAAACTTGAAAAGTTTCGTTAAGTTAATTTAACGAAAATGTGTTAAAAATCGATTAGAATTATTGGACTATTGGTAAAATTCTAATAATTTTTGATTGAAATGTTTAATCGAAATTGATAATTTTCATTAATTTAGTTTCGTTAAGTTTGATTAGATCATTCTTGTCAAAATTGCACAAATATAAAACATATTAAAATTTAAATTTAAACTGTATTTAATATTAACTGTAGAAACTGTAAAATAGCTCACTGTGCAAGACTTTTTAACCAAATTGCTTAGATTCTGTTAAAAAGAAAAATGATAAACATTTGATATTTTCATGGTTACTACCTTGCTAAAAAATTATTCTCTTCTCCAGATAGCTTTTATGATATTATAATCATTAATTAATCTTACAATCGGAGCCTTCAAAGTTTAGGATAAGAACCAATCAATTGAATAAACCAATTCAATTTAAATTTCTTAAATGGTTCGTTAAGTTACTTGAATCATAGTCACGCTAAAATTTAATATAAAAGTTAGTTCGTTAAGTTTTCCAATATTTAATTTAAGTAACAGTACAATGATATTTCCAATTGACATTAAAAAACATTACTAGGTTTATAAACACGTTTAAATTAGTTATTCAAACTTAATTTTAGTGCGTGTTAAAACTAATCAGATTTAGTTTGTATTTTTCATACCAACAGCTATTATATTTAAAGCTCCAATAATATTTGCCTTCTAAACGATGATTCCAGGCCTTTAACTAAATATACTTAAAACGTAAAAAGCGAATTGGATTCATAATTCGTTAATTTACTTTCAAAAACTTGTAAGATCCATTTATAATAGGCTTCGTTGTATACTCGTTAAGTTATTTAAGTACAATTTAATTAATTTTTATTGATTAGGTTTTGAATAAGACTGTAGTAAAAATAAAAAAATTAACCGTTGGTTCGATATATTTGAAAAGTTTCGTCAAGTTAACTTAACGAAAAAGTTTTTTTTTTTTTAAATTGCTAATTTTCAAAAAGTTATTTTAGTTAACTCCGTTTGATGTGAAAATCTATTAAATAATTGGCAATGCCTTGAAGTAAGTTACTTGAAGTTAACAATTTTTACGATCAATAATTTCCATCTACTTTTACCTTTGCTTTAACACTTTGTACTAAATCAAGAAGATTATAGTTGAATTTTACTTTGCAATTCTTGACAATCTCAGAACTGCTATGTCAAAAGAAAAATTAGTAGGATTAGCAACCTTATCAATATATAGTAATTTTTTAAAAATAAGGACTACAGAACCTAATAGAAAATTTACCTAAAATATAAGCGCATAGAATTACTTTTGTGCAAAATTAGAGTTTTAAAAACCTATTTTTTTTTATTTTTAACTATATTTTAATTTATACATTTACAAATGCAGTCCTGAATTATGAGGCATTATCTCTGTTATTTAATTTGCTAGTATGATTATGTCTCAGTGAGAAACTTCAGTAAAAAAAAATATATTAAAAATCCCGATGTAATTTAGAAGCAGATGTTTGTTTGGGTCGCAACTTATGGAAATTACACCAGGTAAAAAATAGTCTAGCCTCGGTACTGGGTCTAGTGTATCAACAGTCAAATCACAGTTAAAGTTTCAACAAACCATATAATGTCGGTATAGCTACAATAGTAATCTGAAGAATAGTTGCCTAAATCCAGACAAAAGTGTTTTTATGCAGTATAAGCCTGCATAAAAACACAACTCTTATCATTTTGAAATAAAAATGCTATCCGATCTCGAAACGTTGTGTCCTAAAATATTAATTGTACTATCAGAATCGGATTATGTAACCACGTTTCGACGAAACAGAGAATATTAAGATTAACACCATTAATTATTTAATTAATCGCTTTGAAAATTTGATAATTTTTAGATGTTATACACGCGCTTCAAAATGTAAACCAATGTCAATAAACATGCAGTTGTTTGCCTTTATTTTAGGTCCCAATTTTTCATATACGAGAGGCTGATGTCATACTGTATCAAAATTGACCGCCAAAGCCATTTTATAATCTTAAGATTTTACTTATTTTTTAATTTTTTAATTTTTCAGTAACTGGTACTTAAGTAATAATTAAATCACATGCTGCATGCCTTTCCATTCCAAGATGATCCACTCTTTTTTTTGCATTGGATTATAATTAAAATATGCATGATTTAGCATATCTTAAATGCTTTTGGATTTCTTTTTGATTTGGTAATAATTAAAAAAAATTTTTTTTTTGTCAATCGACATTCTTAATATTTAGTGCGTGATCATAATCATTGCTGTGTACAATCCACAAAAAAATGTGTATACTTTTACTCGATGTAATATTGAATGAAAAAAATTAAAAAAAAAAAGATAAGAGAATTTTTTTTTTTAATTTTCTTTCATTTACCTGGAGGAAGTAAATATACATACAATTCATGTAGAAGCTCGTGAAAGTCATATGTGCGAGAATAATGGATCGATAATCATGAATTTTGATCTACTCGTATTTAGTCTGTGTATAAATTAATTAGAAATTGCTTACTTTAAAATAGCTATTATAGTTTATCTGAAACAAATTGATTCAACATGTCTATCTAGGCATACAGAAAAAAAAATATGATCGATCGACCTTATACCGCTATATAAATATTCTCTCTCTTATGTCTACGTCTTAAAGTTATTTGTATAAACTTTTAAGTATAAAAAAATAAATAAAATTCTAAGTAAATAAAATTCATTTTGTATTGTTTTTAGAAGCCAACCATTAATCATTAATATATGTATTTAGTTATTAGTCTTACATATATATAATTTTTTTATTTTATTTGTGTAATTAAAGTAAACGTTCTACGTGTTTTGATAATATACGATGTCTTGTAGTATAAAGCGTCGCGTGATGTGGGAAGAGGCGGAAAATATATGTAGAATCTTATATATAGTTTTCTTAAATATTATATTTTTATTTTTATTGGAACAACCTTAACTTTTTCATTTTATATATTTTATTTAAATTTAATGGGTTGTGATTTATAATAAATTTAAAAATTTGAATATATCAACTATAAATGCTGTTGATTTCATAAATCAAAATTAAAGTTGAAAGATTTTAAAATGTTTTATTTTTTTTTTTTGGGTTGGCTTTCTATTTAAACTTTTATTAGGTGAGTGATGGACCGGAATTTTTGGGGCTTGGATTTAGTGATGATCTGTTTGATTATATATATTTTAAAATAAAAATGTATATTGAACGTGAAAGTGATTTTAAGTTCAATGCGCTTACGATAAAAATAATATATAAAATGGAAAATTTTGTGGAGCAGAATATTATAATCTATAGTTTGGTTAATTGGATGAAGTCATTAGCTACCGGATCTTAATTATGCTATTAGAATCCGCGTATTTTTTTTATTTTTTTTTTTGTACATGGGGAAATGTTGAGAATTTTTTTTTAATGACCACTTTAATAGAAATCATATATAATTGTAAACTAATTAGATTATTTGCAACATTTTAAAATATAAAAAAATGAGTCCAAAAGTTTTAAAGTAAAGTGTACCATTCTCTGTTTGATTTCAGAAATTTAATTGTCGAATAATTAAAATAGATAATATGGGAATTTTAAATTGTTTGACCATTTTATTGTTTAAATATTATGAAATTTTTTAAATTTTATCTTTTCATTTGTCCGCATTTTTTACATTGTATAATATGTTTCAGTTATTTCAGACTTGTTTTGCAAACCGATCTGGTTTCTTAGTGCGTTTCTTAATACCACAACAACAAAATCGACGTCTCATGACATCGTTCTGTGATAAACCCAACTAAGAAAGTGAGAAGTTTTATTAACTTCAGAAAACCTCATTCCTTAATAATAATACTGTTAAATTTTAATCCAAAGTATTTAAATATAAGTTTCACGACCGTAAAGCGTAAAATTAGAAAAGTGAATTCGCTAGTTAGTAATCAACAACACAAGTCGAGCAATTTAATCACAATACAATAAAATATTCATATATGCGTTTAAACCTTTAAATCGATGTAAAAAGTTAGCTTTTATCGGAATCAAGTATAGAAACAGGTAAATATTTTTCGACTGACTGAGTATGTGATTACCAGTTTAATTGGCAATCTAAATTGAATCCATAAATATTTAACATTATTTATATTAAGACATTTTTTTGTGTCGTTAGCATTACACTCTTGGTAATTATAAATAATACTATTAGACATAATATGATATTCACCACTTATTTAAAAAAAAAACTTATATTTTATCACTCAGAATCATGAAGTGAGCGTCAATCCACTGTTTAAGTATTTTTAAGTCGGAGATTATGTTGTTCGTAACTACAGCAGAAGAATTTCTTATGTAAGAAAATGGCGAGTCATCAGCAAACGTTGTTGGTTTTCCAAATTTTTTATAAATAGGATCGAACATAGACAAAATCTTAAGGGACGCCAATATTATTTATTCTTTGTTCACTGAAACTGTTATTTCTTTTAACTTCATAAATTCTTTCTTCTAGGTGAGATCGAAACTATATATTGTATCTTATTCCTAGTGCCTCCAGTTTTATTAGTAAAAGCTCTATGTAGACCATGACAAAAGCATTCTTTATGTTAATAAAGAGCGCAGCGACACAATGTTTAAAGCCTCATATATTGGATTTATAAATGCATTAGAAATGTAGCTAAACTGTAAATTTTCGCGACATCTAAGAAAAATGTGATTGATCCATGTTTTACAGTGACCTTCAACTCTCGTAGGACAATTAAGAATAGAATTGAATTCCCTAAAGCTGACAACGAAAGAAAGTATTCTTTAGTGTCATTATCTAATGACAGTATATTAAGATACATGTCACCAACTATCACTACATTATTAGTTTTAATTTTATTTAAAATTACTCCAGTAAATTTTAATCTATAAACACACACAACCCTTCACTCAAAATTACCAATATTGAAACATAATGACATAATATTTTTTCAGTTTGTATACTTTGACATTAGAACTGAGATTATCTCTTACATAAGCAACAACTACTCCAGAACGATAATTATTATTGTACCCATCATAGACTTTATAATTATCCAATTGATACAAACTCATCTCATCACTACCAATCCTAAATTTACTTAAGAATATCAACTGCGGAAGTGATTTAAAAGAAACTAGATTTACCGACAAAATATTGAAGTTAATCCTAAAAACGGCTGCATCGATGTCTTCTGCGACCATATCACAAAGGTTTTGATGCTTTCAATTATTTTAGACTCAATTATTTTATTTTGTCTAAATCGTTTCGAAACATAACCTCGAAAATTTTTAATATGCAATTTATGGACTGTTTCTATATCCATAAAACATATCTGATAAAACATTTACAGTTTCAATAATAAATTTCAATTCCGCGTAATGTAAAGGGATTACTACGATTTCTTGGTATATGCGCTTAATGTTCTGTAACACTTTTAACTAATTGCGAAACCGTTGGATGATTTAGAACCATTCGATCGAGATTGGGATAGCAGAGTTAGAATCATTTACGAAACGGAAATTAACAATAGGTAAACGTTAGGTTCTTAGGATTTTCTCACCACAAGATAAGTCGAATTTCATTGTGATGCTCGCTGTAGGATTTGGAGTGATACTTCTACAAAAAAAAAAAAGGATGGAAAATTTCGCTTGACTCCATATATTTTAAAACGTAAAACACCAGCAGTATCTATGCTCTCATCCCATTAGAATAGTAACAGATTGTGCAGAATTAAAGATGTTGGAGTTTGACTATGTAACTGAGCATCGAGGAGGTCGTCGTATTCAGCATGTAAATGCATTATAAGTAGAGATCAAACCATTTTACATTTACCAATTACCAAATTGTATCCAGATGAACTAATAAGTACGCTTAAATAAATAAAATCTTCCTCCAAAACTTAAATCAAAATTACACCAAGCCTATTGCTATAAACAGAACCAGAGCGTCAACGACGAGCGTCAACGAATAAATATATATTTCGCCAGCGATATCGCTATAGTAAACATAACGAACAAAAGCGTCAGCGTATCGCGATATAAAAATAACAAGAAAAACTTTAAAACATGGCTGCTGTATTATGCTTCTTTATTAAAAAAGCACCTTAAAAAAATAAAAAACAGTTGGCAACATTGTTTCGCCGGTGATAAAATTAGAAATAGACTCTAAATTTATTTCAACGAAAAAATCGTCGTCGCCATCGTCGATGTTTCTGTTAGCATACTATGCTTTTAGTGTATTTTAATTTGACAGGCGTTGACGCTCGTCGTTGACGCTCTGGTTCTGTTTATACCTTATAACTCGTAAAATAGACGCCCTTGACAAAACAATGAGTAAACAAACGCAGCCAATTTATTTTTAACGATCTATGTTTGGTATCAAGAACTGTGCATTAAGATCGTTGGATCTCCGACCAAAGGCCAGTTTTTTACATCATGGTTCAATTTTTGAATTACTTTAAACCAATGAAAATATCAAGAGAATATTCAGTCAAAACACTATCTTAAGCGGTTTAAATTTACACAATTTTGCGTAAAGTATTACAAATCTCAAAAAATCTACACTACACTGTGCGTAGTAGTGGAGAAAAATGTATCTTTAATTCTCTTTAATTCTACACAAGCCAGAGTTTGACATAAATTAATATTTCCTTCAATGGTAAAGGTACTTTAGAGTTAATTTGTGAAATTATTAGAAATCTTGAATTTTTAATCTTGTAATCCCTTAATCAGTAATACTTTCAGAAGAAGTTAAAATTGCGCCCGTTAAGGTGATAGCTTCCATGAAGATATAATGGTTTCTAACTTCAATTATATAACATTTAAATGAATCCAACAATTTAAAAGCCATTAATAAATCACAGCTGTTGAACTTAAAAGATTTACTTACAGTACTTACTCGCTGTAGAAGTCGATTGCACAAAAACATAAGATCTGCGTTCGTATTTCTCAAATTTTTTGATTAATGATTTTATTTCGGTTTTTGATACAGGTTTTCAATCAGGCAAGTTTTCAGACAATTTCATTAAGGGCATTTCTTACTTGGGAATATCTTTCGTTTAATGCTGAAACGGCTTCAGCTCTTGAAACGAGGAAAAAGGTTGACTTCTTCATTTTTTAATATCTATCTTTAATGATTCCTTAGTATTTGCACATAATGTGCAAAATATATGATGTATGTAAAAGGATAGGAGTAAACAAAAAGGAGCGCTCTATGGTTTCACCGGAGTGAGATACGTAAGTAAATATTATAGTGAGCTGATCGATATAACTTATATTAAAGGTTAAATGCACTATAATTGCGAATAATATATAACATTTTTCATGTCATTGATAAAACCTTTACGCCGCTTGTCCACCATGACCATAAGATTTGATCGCTGTATATTTTAAATGATAAATATTTAGTTTTACCAGAACCACAATTTTAAAAATTTATGTAGATGTTGTTTAAGAAACTTATTAAATTCCGGAAGATATTCGCAAGTTATTAAATTGTCTTTTCGATTCTATAAGTTAGATTTGTTAAGGCGTCGAAGCGCCAGGGCTAATGATTTCGGGGCCCTACTTCTGCGCTCATCCGTAAATCCACCACTGTATATAAATAAATAAATAAATATATATATATATATATATATATATATATATATATATATATATATATATATATATATATATATATATATATATATATATATATATATATATATATATATATATATATATAAGGACCTACGAAAGTTAAAACAATATAAACCGACCTATTTTTCAAAGTTTTATCAATGAAGTTGACAGTAATAATAGAATTTTTTTAATAATTCCTCTTTAGGAATTTTTTTACCAAAAAATATGTATTCTGGACATACTTTCCAGAAGCCGGTTCCGTTATATTGTCACTAAAAAGCACATTTTACAAAATTTTGATATTTTTACTAAATTTAACTGAAACTAAGTTTATAAAGTCTTTAGTAAAATTCTAAAAATCCTTTCGAAATTTGTCATTCATTTGAATGCGTCATCGATATGCGTATTTTAGTAATTTATAATTTGTTAATTTCTATTCGAAATCAAGTTTTCAACAAAGATCATTCTGTTGGACCAATGAAATCAAATCCGACTGTTTTTTTGTTTGACTGCGCTGCGTCAAGATGACAATCTCTTGAATCTTTATTTTTTCGAATGACATTTATGTTTTGCGTTAATTAATCTTAACGCTTAAAGCCTCCTTCTATAATTTTTCAAGGTTAATTTATAGCGAAAAATTACTTTATAGTTTATTGACAGCTGCAAACAGATAGAGAAGAAACCACTAATGACCACTCATTATTTTTGACACGACAGTTAAGTATATAAACTTTAAAAAACTGTTTAAGAATTATATAGTAATTAAGTTTGTGTTGCTAATTGTAATTTATAATTTAAAAAATGGAATTATCTAAGCTAATATTCGTGCGACATCAAGGCTTACGAACTTATTAAGCGATTCGACTAGACTAAAAAGATGGAATATCTGTAACGGTGGGAAAAAATAACATTTGGTTTATATATATGAGGAAATCGGCTTAGGTTTCGCTCAATTACCTAACACAACATGTTTATTATATTGAAATTGTCTGCGGGCATATGTTACGTAAATATAATCGTTACTTTAACATTTTGTACAATTTATTCTATATAATATATTAGTCATCCCATTGCTACACGAACAAATTTAGCAAAACTATTTCTATAATTATAAATACATTTCTTTTTCAAGAACATCACTATTTAATTGTAGATATGTGTACACACCAAAGCATAAAAAACACTTTATTTGTTAAATTATTGTCATTTAAATTAGCTATGTACAGTACAAAAATACTTTCACTTAAAATATATGTACAGTACGTATATATATATATTTGTCTGATGTTACATCAATATAAATTAAAACAATAAAACATCCAAAAAAAAAAAACTATTTACATAAGACAATTTTCTTAAAACTAAAGTTATGTATATTTTTAGAAATGAAGAACAAATATGCTGTCTATATACGCTACTACTGTCTAAATTATATCGTGCCTACCGGAATTTTGATTCGAATCGAATTACTTTAATCTTTACAAATTTTTGAGTGAAACTTATTTCTACTCGAAATTATTTTCAATCACACCCATGAAGAGTTTTTATCGTTTATGCCAACGACCGAAGAGTTTATTTAGTCATTTAATTGAGATAAATTTATGTTTATTTATACTATAATTTTATGCAAATTTAATTCAAAACGTATATTTAAATATGTACGTGTGTGTGTGTGTGTTTTTTTTACCGCGAGAATTATATAAGTGAAATGTATAATGAAAAATAAAAATCTGTGGGCCGATTTTAATTTATACAGTCTGTGATGCATTATTATGTTTAAATATGCGTGTATTCGTTCATACATATATGATGAGATCATTACAAAACATATAGAGTTCAAATACAAATTTGACCTAAATCTTAGATTGCACCTAAATATGGTTAACGAGTCACACTTATATGTCGCGTGGCCGGTGAATTAATGTATATGCGTATAGTTGTGAGTAAGAATAATTTGTGCAGTTTATTTGCTGATTCATCTCATTGATTTATTCGTATACACATGCAACAGTTAAAAAATGAAAAATTTTTAAAATGTTAAATTCCCAGAAGTCGACATTATTTTTAATGTATTTTAACATGTTAAACAAACTATAAATTTTTACTATGCGGACACTATAAAACCCATTTAAACTACATAATTAGGAGATTTATACCTTTCACTAAAATAAAAAAAAAACTTTTAAAATACATACATTAAATTCTGTCAACTCATTCAACTGTATACTCGAAAATTATACATTATAATATACTCTAGGTGCATATTTAGCTTTTTATCGTTTTTCATTTGTATCTGAGACAACATTTTTGAGTTAAAGGGCCCAGGTTAATTACACAATTATAGAATATTATATTGTTTAAAAGAAAATAATTTGTCGACGTTTAAATATGAAATTTCACGTATATATCTCGTCTTATATAAAATATACATATACATAACGTGCAATAATTCATTATGTATGTAATATATAGATAGTTTATATAGTAGGAACGCCTTTTTTTATGATGTTTTAATTGAATATGCCAAAATGTGCAAAAGAAAAACTTTTTAATTTTTGAAAGGAAGCATTTTAAACAAGTAATTTTCCATAAATCTTTCTACATTTCTCTTTTCTTAATTTTCGACAGTATAAATATTCTTGTAAAACATAAGGTAATTTATTTAAAAAATTTTATTGATTTAATAACATGATAAGCTTTAAAATGATATTAATAAAAAATGAAATGAAAATCGATCAAATTGTGTCTGTGTGTGTGTATGTTTGTGTTTTACATATGTATTGTTTTAACGATAGTTAAATGTCTTAATACGACCGAATTAAATATTTTAAAGTATGTTAACTTATCAGGTGTTAAATTACATATAAATTTAGGGAAAATGTTACGTGAAAATATATCATATATCGATGGGGGAAATCATAGTTTTTTAATGGTGACAATTTGAACTTTAGACACGCCATTCATTTATTGTAAGTTTTGTACATGCGCTCTAAAATTATGAGGCAAACAAAACTTTTGGTATCAAATATTAAAATGAACTGAAACATTTTCTGGAGTAACGGACTAAGCTTAGGTTATGTTTGAATTCTCATATTGGTTGATTGTAATTTATTGAATAAGTTCTAAATCTGTGTTTTGGAATAGAAAATTAGGTTGGCCTATAAGGAAGGCTTTTCAAGGAGCTTTGATTTCAACCTTAATTTGAAATTTACAGGCGTTATTTAATTAAATTTGGTTTGATCAAATTGTTTACACATCTGAATCGGTGTCTATTAGAAAACGCACGGGTTTGCTTTTTATCGTTATGTAAGGCAGTGTAGTAATCAGAGTGGTTGCTCTTGATAGTTGTGGTTTTGTAATTTTGGATTAATAGCCTCTTATAATTGGTGCCCAGTCGTGGTTCTAAGTTTACATTTCTTAACTCTGGACCTAGGCTGATGAGGATTAGGATAGTTTTATGGTTGACTGTTAGTTTTATTTTATAAATAATTTTTATAGCTTTTTCGTTTGTAATTCGTACAGAGGCTTCTGTTTGGCATGGGCCTCTGATTCAAAGATAAACTATAAAAGTTCCTTAGGTTTGACAATAAGAGTTCCGCTAAACAAATTTCCCAAAAAGTGACATTGCTTTAAATTCAATGTTCCGGGCTAGAGAGGAACTTCAACGTATAGAATATACGATACATTATAAATAAAAATGGTCCAAGATGCCTTCCATAAACTTACATATCACACTTTTATCACACTTTGAGGTTTTTCATATGTCTGGGAAAATGCCATTTTGAAGACTGATATTTAATAAAAAATAAAATCATTCGACAAAGGAATAATACAATTTTTTTAAAATTACAATTAGGACTCCATTAGGGCCTGTATCTTTAAACTTATCAAGATTCAAAAATCCAATAAAAATTTCATCTTTTGCAAGTTGAAGAACTTTAAACACGCCGACAAACATTACAGATACTAAAATCACCCTTCTTCTCATAAATACTTTTAAAAAAATTTAGAAATGCGTTGCATATTGACTTAGAACCCGAAATTTATTTTCCTTTATGACAACAGATTTTTTTTTTAGTCACCAATGGCAATAACTCCTTTATCATGAATTTTGCGAAACCTTTTATATGTACATCGTCGAAGGTTCCAAACGGGATGTAAATACCGATTATAAAAAGCCAGAATGAATTCGCAAAGGTCACAGCTAATGTTTAATTGCTATAATAATAAGACATTGCTAACTGCTATAATAACTTAACCATTCCTACGTCGATCACAACTGCGTATACCGATGGAAAAAATTCAGCAACGTTAAAGGTACTGTCATTGCACAAATGATAAATTTATGTCTGTCGCAGACACGGTTTTCCCATTAAATGGAAAGTATTGGGAAGCAGCAAAAAAAAAAAAATAGAAAAGATTAGGAGCAAAATGATTATTTAGAGAGCATAGCATTTATAAGCATAGCAGTCTATTCGGTTTATTAAAAATCACTGATGATCTGTTCTCGAATATCGATCAAAATTTAAGCATTATACTCGTGTTGCTGGATCTATCTAAAGCATTCGGTTTTTATTAATTTTATGGATTTTATTAAGAATACTGGTATTGGTTCGCTAGTAAGATATTTCTACAATTAGCAATATTTTGTCGACGTTTTGTATGAGCTGGTGTAGTTCTCGTACATCTCCATCCCTAAAAATATCAATGGATTTGACAGATGCAATTAGTATTTTAACCTAAAAAAATTATAGTAATTTTTATAATATTGGATGTGGGAATGAGTTCCCGCTGTTTTTACTTAGATGTCATTAGTAGCTCTGCCTTCTTCATTTTATTTAATCGGGGTGCCAAAAAAACAGCATTTGCGGGAAGTTTTACTTCATTATTTTTTTGTTAAAGAAAAGTGCAGCGGAAACGCATCGGTTGCTCGTAGAAGCTTATGGTAAGCATGCTCAATCGAATACAACCTGTAAGACTAATTCGTCCGACGATTCAAAGATGGTGATTTCGAAGTAGGAGACAAGAAACGTGAAGGCTGACAAAAAAAGTTTGAAGATGCAGAATTGGAAGCATTGCTGGATGAAGATCCATGTCAGACCGAAAAATTATACAGAACAGTTGAATGTGGACCGCTCTACTATTGGCAAGAGTTTACATACATTGGGATTCATTCGCAAGTTTGGAAATTGGAAAGAACGGAACATCGAGCGCCGAAAAACCATCTGCGAACTCTTGCTTCAACGCCAGCAAAGAAAAGGTTTTTTACATTGGATCATCACTGGAGATGAAAAGTGGATTCGATACGACAATCCGAAGCGCAAACCAGCATGGGTCAAGCCAGGGGAACCGGGACCATCGACGCCAAAAGCAAATATTCATGTAAGTAAGGTTATGTTGTACATATGGTGAGATCAGAGCGGCGTCGTGTACTACGAGCTGCTGAAACAAGACGAAACCATCACTGGGGATCGTTACCGACGACAACTGATCCATTTGAAGCAAGCTCTGGATCGATAACGGCCTGAATGGGACAATCGGCATGGCAAGCTGATTTTGCAGCACGATAACTGGAAGATTTTACCTCACGTAAAATTTCACCAAAAAATAGCGGGAACTCATTCCCACATCCTATATAAAAGTTCGAAACTGCATTGAGATGACTTTGTAATAAAGGTTTTTTGTTGTGACAAGGAAACTTTACGTGTAATTATCTATTTTGCATCTAACTTAAATTATAACTAATAGCAATAAGTTTTTAACTAACTTACTATATGTAATAAATGTATCA
The DNA here is from genome assembly GCA_963556175.1 of Tipula confusa. Taxonomy (NCBI): domain Eukaryota; kingdom Metazoa; phylum Arthropoda; class Insecta; order Diptera; family Tipulidae; genus Tipula; species Tipula confusa. The sequence continues at coordinate 82,993,434 of OY744476.1, read as the reverse complement.
CCGCCCTGACTTTAAGTGGAGCTATTGTGTTAATACACAAGCTTTAGTAATGTCAACAATTACATATTAACGAGTAACATATTAACGAGTTCAATCAGTGCCGCTTTTGTACTTAAATTGCATCTAAAACCAAACTGACAATTACTAAAATAGTTAAAACTATTTAAAAAATGTACCACTCTAGTTTTAAACGAAGCTGTGACTGGAACTCTTATCAAATATTACAGAAGCATCCACTAGGTATGCACAATTGTTGAATTCTATTTAGAAACAATAATGATAAAATAATTATTTTAACAAATCGCAACTTTTAATGAGATTGATAATTCATTATTGTGTTCATAAAATGTCTTTACTAATTTATATCGTCTCATACCACATGGGTTTGTATAGTTAAAGCACAGTTAAAGTGAAAAGCATGGGAAAATAAAAAATTAAAAAAATCAAGTGTCACAAAAGCAGCTTAATGTATGTAATAATATAATATATAATCGACAATTATATGTTTAAAAATTTCAGCACGTTAAAATTTCACATTATGCGGTTTTCTCGATGAGAAAATAGCGATCACTTAAAAAAGATAGCAAACACAGACACACACATATGAACGATCGTAAAGAAATTCCAAAGTCTATTATTCTATATTTCTTTTTATGTAAAATTTTATTATATACAAAACCAGAACACTGTAAAGGGTTTTTTTTATGTATTATTAGACATCTACAAGAAATATACGAATAGAATGTTATTGTTTGATTAGAATTTTATAGACTTGTGGTTTTTCATCTAATGTTATATATTTAAAATTATATAAAATGATTTTATTTTTTAAATAAACAAATAAAATACAAAATTAATAGCTTTTTATACTTTGAAGCACACCATTTTTATAGATCGAAAACGAAAACCCACAACATAATATCATAATGAGTATCATTATGTTGTTTTTTTTTATCAAGCACTTATTTTGTGACTTTCCATTTTATGTTCTTTTTTTTTTTTTTTTGTTTTGACATAAACAGGAAAATATGAAAAAAAGGTTGCGACCCACGCGAAAATTCGTGAAATTATATATTTTTACATAAAAAAAAAATTTACATTTCACGTGTAATTAGTTGTGTGGAACGAGTTAAAACCGTTGATAGTCGTCTATCTTGATAGCACCACTACAACACACACACACACACAAAAATTAAGATTAATGACCAAAACTAAATTTGTTAACAGTTGTCAAAAATCAATATATATGTTTTAATATATCGATTGATTAATAGTTTCAACCTTGGGATAAATAAAATAAAAGTGTAAATCTATTAATATTTTGCATTTTAATTTATGTTATAAAGATAATTGGAAAATTTCCAAGGTGGTCGAACTATATACATAAGATAAATGGGTAATGTTGTTCGTTGAATATATATTTTTGTCCAGTTTACACATTTGTAGTCACGGAACTTAAAATTCGTGTATAATTTGCGTAAATATACGACAGTAGGATATTATGCAATAAGTTTTTCCCACGACGACGACGATTTAATGACTAATAAGCAAAAGAAGTATTTATCTTCTTGCGAAAAATAAACATGCCAACAATAAAAGATTTAAAAAAATAAGTCAAATGCTGAGTGAATAAGTTTATCCACATAAGTTTTTTTTAACGATTTTCCACATTCGAAGGAAAATTATTCAATTTTCATGAAAATTATGATTTTTCACATTTTGGGATATTTTTCGATCGATCATTGTCATTTGAATATCAGCGAGTTAATCTCGCAGATGATAAATATTTACAAACACATAAACAAGGATTAGCTTAACGGAAGCTCATTGACTTAAAAATCTATATCAGATGCACTCAGGTTCGAGTACAAAACAACAACAAAAACCGTGAATTACCCACAATCATTTACACTTTTATTTAAACGAATAATTGTACTAATATTTATAATGGAAAATCTACAACTACGAGTAGTTATTGGACACCAATATATTTACGATGTCAACAATTTTGGAATAGTTCCTGTTTTCTTTATTAAACCCATTATTAACAAAGAAACTAATGCTCTAAGAATTATGATAGTAATTAACCCAATAAGTTATTTAACATCTGATAGCATGGTATCTTCTATGCTTGCTATATTTAATGTGCTATATTCATGCGATGAAATAGCTGAAATCAATTTCAATACTTTATAGATTTATTACGATTACACAAATATCCCCGACTACTTCTAATCGAACATTTACTCCGCGCCAGACACCAGAAAACAAATATCTAGGTCAAAATATGATTTTTAATAAAAATAAAATTATAAATATATATAAATAGTCAGCAAGACAGTTGGGAAAATATTTACGAGTTAAATTATACTGGAAATTGATGCCAGAAAATTATATTATTATTTTAGAAAACATTTTAAAATTTTCCGTATTTAATTCCATGATTTTGTTTATTTACTTAAGAAAAATGAAATGATGGTAGCACATTTGTTTTAAAAAATTTATGATTTTCTTCAACTAATTAAATTAACACTACATATATTGCACCGGCAATAAGGCAACGCAAAACTACTTTATTTTACTGCTTTATTTTTTCATTCAATTTTAATTACCAACAATATTAATATTTTTTAATGTATAATAAATAAATTAATAAATTGCAGGTAATTGTTATAAAATTAAACAATAAAACTTTGTAAATATATCGTAACAAATTAATTTGTAGCATTATAATTTGCCACGATAACTACTAGAATGTTCCGCTTATCAATCATAGTGTTAACGGAAGTGTACTAAAAATATCATAAAAAATCAGACATTTGATTATGACTTCGAATAATCGTTCGAACAAGTCTGCGAACGATTTTATAATCGTTATTGGAAAAAGATAGTCTTGGGAAATATTTTTGGCACATTGTTAAATACCTAGAGTATTTTAATTATTAACCATATATCCAATGCAATAAACACCCATCCACTATCGGAGCTTTCAAAATCACTTTTTAATAATTTTTCTAATCAATGAAATAAACCAAATATTTTAGACGGCGTGTGCTACAATACTAAAAAAACATATAACCAACGAGTGTTTAAAATCATTTTAAGTGGAAGTTAAGCGTGTTTATCTACTTTATGAATTAAAATAAAAAATTAAAATATGTCGATTTTCAAATAATTTGAAGCCTCTTGTATACCAAAAAGGTTAAGCACCTATGTTCTAGACTAAAATAATTAAAACACAAAAACAAGTTTTATGTCAAGTTTAAAAATTTAACCATAGACTCTATTTTTTCCGTTGAAATGACATTTTTCTAGTTGAATGGTGCGTAAATCGGACGCATTTTGACATAGATTCAATGTTTTAAGAAAGTCATCCATGTCACTCAATAAATTCTTAACCAATTCGGAAAATGAAAGTAATTGTAAAAAAAACAAAAGCGTAAAGCAATCACATTGTCAGTTTCGAAAGGGCGAAAATCTTTGACAAATTTCTAAAATATGTTGATGTTGATAGTTCCACTATATAAGAATGATCACGAAAATGCGTCTAAGATTAAAGAACAAAAAGCAAGTAAATACCAAAGGTACGAAATGATCATCTAACAATTTGGCTTCCATGTGTTGAACCTTTAATAAGATTGTTGAAGATCGATTAAAAAATATTGGAATTAAAAATTACCCGTCACACGAGGCATTAAAAGTATTAGGCGATGTGCTACCTTATCCAGTTAGCCTTAATGTTTCAGCCTGTAAACCAATTAATTTAATTTTAAAGATTATGCGGATTATTCCCAGCACAGAGATAATTTATTTTATAGGCAATTATTTTATGGATAGTTTTATAGATAAATTAAATAAAATCTGGAATCGACGTTATTCTGCTAGCAGTATTTTAAAAATCACCTAAAGGGTTATATTTTGATTGAGTTGGAAGAAATATTTAATGAGTTTTCAAATGAATTTAATGATATCATAATTTGTAGTAATTTTAATTGTAACCCTAATGTTCAAATACGTTTGTTCGCTAAATTAAAAACACTCCTAAACAATTTTCTTAAGCAAAAGGGCAATTCAAACAATGAATTTAAAGTAAGGCTTTTTGTTCTGTAAAATCTAATTCTACAGGTGTTGATGAGGTACCCAAAAATGTATTAAACTGTTATTGTCCAGTATCGTTATTCCGTTAAAAGTTATTCCGATACCTAAAAGGCTAAGACCATCTGAATTGGCACATTTTCGACCTATTAGTGTACTTCCTGCACTGTCAAAGGTCTTAGAAAAAATTCTTCAAATTCAGATTTGGAACTATTTAGAGTCTAGCAACATGTTATCAATATACCATTTAGTAATTCATAATGGTACTTTTAGATTAAAGTAAAGCGTTCGATCAAATTGACAAAAGTTTCAGTTTTCTCTACCAAAGCCTCTCGTTTAATATCTTCATAACTAAATGGTCGTTTGCAAACAGTTCTTTAATTTGTCTCTTTCCAGTACTCTTAAAATTAAATGCAGGAGTACTACAAGGATCTATTTTGGGGACATTCCTATTTATGATGCTTATTAACGATATTACCACTGTCATAGACCACTGTCATGCAGATATCATTGATATTCAAATTTATAAATTTTGCAACACCGATGATATTACAAATTGTATTAAAGACGTCAATCACATTTTACAATCTATATCTCAAAGATCTAGAACAAATAAACTTAATTTGAACAGCGGAAAATCATTAATAGACATACTGACCATCTTCCCAAACATCTTACCACATTTATTATACGGAGATGCCGTCATGTTTGACATTCAAAAAAGTATTTTCATTGTTGGCATTTGCTTTTCGATTCATGTATAAAATAAGTCACGAAAGTTAGAGAATATGATCATATTTCGCAATATATTAACTGCTCTCTCCATGATTTGTATCAGTTTCGAGTTTGTCTTTCAATTTTTAAATACTTAAACTTATTTTGAACAGTACTAATTCCAAACAATCGACACTTTCAATGGCGAACGAACGAAGGAAGCAAAAAGGACTTTTCGGTGTACGGATCATTAAAATCATTAGTGAAACCAGTTAAACAACCAAGCCTTATGAATTATACTTATAAGTCTAAAATATCCTTTAAGGACAAGTGGTAAAATAAAAGTCAAGAAATAATTTGATCCGGTCGATCGATCACATTACGTCTTCTAGACTCAACGATTATCAAAGTTCTAGTCACAGGTGTAAGAAGGAAAAAAATGTCTACTGAGGTTTCTGCCGTTTGCATCGGTTTCTTGGGGAACCTTAAATAGGACATTTATATTTCGGTTTGAGTTCTATTCGCGGGCATCACACTTCAACTGTTAAAGCTTCTTTATTAATAAATTTGTCAATTTTTTTAGCCAAATCGGTGAACATTATTTCAACATTGTCACTATATTTCAATATGGAATGAACAGCAGTAACATTTTTCAGAGAAACTTGTGCTAATTGTTCCTTCTAATTTTAATCAGTTTGAAATAATTATTCACAATAGAAGTTTACTAAAATTCAAATTAGTTAAAAATATCTAAATACACGCAATTGACCATAGGTCAGAAAAATCGAATTGTTGCAATGTTTTAAATGTCAAAACTGTCTTCAAGGCAGATGAGATTGGATGCAATTATATTCGAGTGTAGGTTGTTCTTCTTTAAATCGTTTTACAGATATACTAAAACGCACAAAGGGAACCTGCCCAAAAAGGTAGGTAACTGCGTGAGAAGATACAAAAACTATCAGAATGTCAACTGGTAATCAGTTTAAACCCACATCACACTTTCGAGAAATGCGCTTTCTTAAAAGAATTGTGAATGCAGAATGTGTTCCCTTCCATTGACATGCATTTTCGAATGCAACGACTGTGCTTTTATAGGATGACTTCGCCCCTTGTCATCGGGTGAAAACGGAAGCTTAATTTTTTCATCAGCTTATTTTATGTTTAACACGATAAAAAAGAACAGCCACATTTATGTATTTTATCATTCTGAACTAAAAATGAGAATTTAAAGTTTTGTTAAAATCAAGACCATCGCCGACTGTGGTAGACGGAACATATTTTAACTCTTACAACCGATGCAAATTTGTCCGAGTAAAATATTTCGAATTAACATTTTAAGATTACCGTCCCTTCCCGCGCAATTTTTAGCTTAAAGTAAACATTATGTTTCAACCGGCTTAAGCTCATCTTTTCATTAATCATATTACTAGAAAAGCAACGTAACTTGTTATTTAGTGACTTAAACCCTTAATTTCATAAGACTTAAAAATATAACGTCATTGCATGTATTCATCATTGCAATTGCAAGTCATCAATATTACGTCAACAATATCGACCATCTTACATCTTCAGACCAATGAGCAAAATGTGTTTACAAATCCTTCGATTATACACTTTATGCATTTTAAATCAAATTATGATACTTGAATTTTAAATTTAATAAAAACTTACACGACACATTTACCAATTTATTAACTTGTGAGCAAATAAAGCTTACCTGAAATGAGAAAAATAAAAAAAATGGTTAAACAAGTACTTAAAAAAATCTTGAAATTAAAAATCGTTAATCAAATCCCCGGATGCCAAAAAAAATATGTGTATATACATTTATTTTACCATCCGGTCATTTATACCCTAGGACAGTCAAAAAATTTGCCAATATCGAAAACCGGAGAGTAAAAAAATGACGTACATTGAATAAATACGAAAATTTATGTACAACATTAACCATTCGTATATAGAACAAAATTATAGCATGACCCAAATACATTTTACATTTACTACACTTACATAAAATACATATATTACATTAAATTTATTTTATTTTTAAATTCATAAGCGTATCGATGAAAAATTCAATTTCAAATACCACACCATTAAGAATATAAATTTAAAATGTTTTAAAACTATTTCTTATTGTGTTTACCACGGATCTACTGAAAGTCAATAATTTTAAGTTTTTTTTTTTTTTATAGTATTTTGTGTTTATAATTGATTATGTGAATCAATTAACAAAATGTGGTGGTAAAATAATTATAAATAATGCTAACCCAGTTTCTGCGTTAAATTGTAAAATTATAATTATTTACAAAATTTAATTTGCATTTAATTAATTATTGTGTTGTGTTAGTGTACATAAAGGAAATAACTTTCAAAAAAATGTTAGCACCCGATTATATCATAATATAATAATAGTATAATGAAATGGTTTTACACCACTTTAATGGTACTTTAATATTTATTAATATATATTAACGGGGCCAAACAACAGGCTAACAATTTTCACTTTAACTTTTCCTATTACTATAGATGGATTCGAAAAAAAAAAAAATTATAAATTTATCATTTGATTATAAATATTGATATGACTTAAAGAAGAAATAATAAAAAAAATTAAGAAAGGTTACAAAAGGTTGAAACGATCATTATTATATGAATGTATATAAAAAAAAAAAAAAAATGCGCGAAGCTACGGACTAAAATATGAAATCATTAATGTTTCGTTTTTTTTTTTTTTAACAATGTGTAATACGTGTGAAGGTGGTCCATTTAAATGTTATACATATTTTTTTTTCACAAACGCACTGATTCGTTTTTAATACACGTACAATTATATTTTGTCCGATTGCAAATCTAAAAATATATGTTACAAACGGAAATTAATCTAACCAAAAACAAAACAAAAATTGTCAATAGAATTTTTTTTTTCGCGTTCTACGGGTATTCAAATGAACTTCCTGTCTTCGTTACAACATACATATTTATGTATATTTATATATATGGATATGATCAACATCAGTGATTCGGATAATGACGTAAAAAAACAACAACAACTTAACTATTACAATACAGGTGATGAGGTTATTGTTTTCTGTGACAAACAGGTAAATGGCATTTTTTGATTAATGAATATTATTGGATGACATAAATAATTTGCGGAAATCATAATAATTCTTTTTTAAATAGTTGAATGAAAATTGCGTAAAAGAATTTTTTCTTTAAGTAATATTTCTAGAATAGACATAATAGAATTGACATTAATTACTTTTTTTAAATGATTTCATCTCAATTTATCTATTTATCATCAATGTGGATAAGATAAAATATATACAATATAATAGTTGACATAAATTCTTATTACCTAATCGAGTATTTAATTTAATCACGATATGTATAGCAATATTAATACAGGGATTTAAGATAAAAATATTTGACCGATTTAACAATAAGCCACGATTCCCCATTAATATACGAACCAAATTTTTATAGAACATGTGAAGCTTCTCGTTAATCAAAATGTCACACAACCATTAGATATTCTCAATTAATAGTCGAATGCCGTTTTATGAAGTGGAAAATATAATTAGTCATAACACTTAGACCGGATCTCATTAGTTAAAGTGAGATGTTTTATTTTTAAAACTCTATGGTTCGAGTGTTGTTAAGAGTTTGTTACTATATAAAAAAAAACTTTTAAGTATTTCGATTTACAAGACGTTAAAATCTCATAGTTACATGAGGAGGAACATGACTTCAAACGGAATAATATTCCAATAATTTTAATGTATTAAAAATAGTCTTGGTGAACTTAAAATAAGGTCACTGCATAAACGGATAAATGGGCCCAATTTATGGCAACAATTCAATTGAATAATGATATTTATTTTGTCGTATGGTTGAATTCTAAACAAAGTTGAGCAACTAGAATTTAAAATAGTATTCCTTTAATTCAGCCTCTTAAACATTAACTGCATTATAAATGCAACACATTTAAATGAAGAAACACAACTGTTAAATTGAAGGATCTTTAAAATTTATACCATAACTTTTCTTAAAGAATAATTAATTAACAACCCATCAGGGCCGGGAGAACTTAATAAGACCATGAGTTTGAAACCAAAAGGCTACCATTGCCAATATCTACTTTCTACTAAAATCTTAGATGGATCCTTTTAAAATGGGAATCGTATTTTGTAGCGCCAAGTCATTGATGTGTTTTCCGAAACAATTCCTCACACTTCATTTCTGGTTTTGTGAGAATTTATGGTGTATTCTCTTCTAACGTTTAGTAATTTTTGTGCAGTTCATCTATCTCAGTCATTGAGTCGTGTGATTTAACTCTTACTTCTGTTTTGTTGCTGGGTATACTGATATTCTCCCTAAGATAGTCCATTAAAATTATATAAGCTGATAGGAGGTTTTTTGGATTCATGATTTGACTGTCATAGTCTGCATCTTAAAATATTTTAACTAGTGTCGGAATATTGTAGACTTATAAAAGTCAAATGAGGCTTTTAGAAGATTTTTTTTTAATCTTCGCTAACACCAAGGCATCAAAATTAAATATGGATATCTTATCATCTTCAGCATGAGTAATGCAAGTTAACAGGTTGCATTTGTCCTAATAGAGACAATTTAAATGTCATTGCACTGAATGAATTGCAGTGACGAATATCATACCAGAGCACGATGTCAGCATAGTGATTGGTATGACTTTAATGCTAGAGCTGGCAAAAATCATACTGACTTATGTGAAAACATAGGTTCGTACTTCAGATACGATCGAGCGATTGATAATGGGAAATGAATAATGTACTTTGCGGTTGCTCATGGCCTTATTATGGCTAGCAAATTCTTTCCTCATAAAAATATCCACTTGGAAAAATTGACACACCCTCATAAGAGGTCCCGAAATCAAATAGACCATGAGTCAATTTCTAAAGGAACGTCTCGGGACATCCAAGATGTGTGATCTTATCGGTCGGCTACCAAATTTGTAGGCAGTGATCATTAATTGTTATACAAATTAAGAATCGCAGGAAAACATAACTCACGTTTGAACTGCGAAGATCTCATAAACGAAGATAAGAAAGCACAATATCAGAATCTTTTTAGCAGTAGCATTATGGCAGCAACCCCACTCTGATGATGTGAACGCTCTATGAGAGGTATTGAAAACTTCGGTTGTCAATGCTGCCCAGGCGACTCTAGGTATTTGTAGACAAAAAAAGCGTAAATGGTGGAAGGCTGAAGTCTTAAGAGTACAACGAATCATTAATGATCATAGTTTTCGTAACTTCTTTAAAGGAGTCACCGGACTTAATCATACCTTAAGACCCATAGGTCTATCGCCATTCGGGACCAGGATGAATACCTCTGTGATAACTCCGAAGCAGTGCTCGAAACTTGGAACGAGCATTTTTCTGATTTACTTAATGTTTAATGTTTTCATGTGTCAAATGCTGTATTTAAAAGTTGTCAAATATAGCCTGTGGAGATGTGCATAGAGTACCCGCCCTACGAGAAATTTACACCGTTCAAGCAGAGAATAAAAAGAAACCATTTGCCTGGGGTTTATTGTATTAATGCCGAGCTATTTATATTTGAAGGGGGATACTTTGTGGAACTATCTTTTTGATCTTATTCGATTAGTATGAAAAAGTGAATTTATGCATGATCAATGGAAGGTGCTCGTGTTGCGCCCTATCTTTAACGATTCTTAGCTTCTCAAAATCATTGAGTTCAAAATAAAATATATTATCAATGTTTTTAGATGGCTCCTTGGCGTACAGAATACTTATTTGTTATTTGTTATCTTATTTGGGTTGTCTTGAACAATACGAAGAAGAAGCTCGGGATCGAATATGCTGGAGCCAGAATGTTGAGTCAGTACGGACTAGTACTGACCTGTAAAAGCCATTTAATTATTATTATTACTATGGCAATTATTTGACTCACTAAAGGTTTGTTTGTGTTCATCCCTTGCATATGCAGAAGTTGTAAGCAGTTCCTAATTTAAGCTGTTGACAAGTGAATTGAGTTTAAAGGTCAATTGACAAGATTTCAGAATTTTATTATGTTTCGATATATACTACAAACTAATTGCCATATAGGTACACGGTCATCACCGTTGAAATGTTTTATGTCCAGAGTAACACCTTTGAAACAATAGACAATCTCAAGTCTAGAATTGTACGCGGCTTTGCTGTCGACCACATCAATCTTTCATCCGAACCACATCAATATTCAATCTTTGACGCGAATAGAATTACATAAATTCAGGAGCATTCTTCAGTTAACAATTGCCATTATGTCTCATCCTCTAAGAACCCTGCAGATTGTATCCCTTGTGGTTTATTTCCGGAAGAATTTAATGATGCTAAGTATTGGTGGACTGGTCCAGAATACTTGGCCAGTGATAAAAATGTCTGGCCTAAATGTCATAATAAGTTAAGCTTAGAGCTAATCAATATAGAAAAACGTCCATCAACAGAAATATTTAATCACTAAGCGCAAGACAAACTTGGTTTAGTTGAGCGATTCTTTTCGTGTATACACGACTGAAATGGGTAAATGTTTGTATTTTGCGATTTTCGCGAAACTGCAAACTAAAAAATCAAGAAAAACGACATCGAATTATCACTGAGTTAGATCCTAGTGAAGTAGAGATTACTCTGAGATATTTAGTCGGAATCGTGCAATACTCATGGAACCGAAGAATATTATGCGTTAGTGTCAACTATTAAATGCCAACATTGCTATAACGATCAAAACCGTACAATTTTGTTACCATCAAATACTGTATTTTCCAGGTTCGTTTGTGATTCGCATATAAGCGGTTATTGCAAGCCAGACCACAAAGTTTTTAGTAAAACATTCGTTTAATTAACAACAATAGCAAGTCCAAATTTAAAATCAAAGTTTATATTTATCTATTTATATGTTTTGCTGTCAAGGCTCGCGAATTTTTCAACACAGGCATTTTTGGCTTGTTCGTCGGGACCTTAAATAACTTAATTATTTATGTCGCAAGCTTGGCAGTCTAAAGCAATGGAATTTTGTTCGCAGAACAGTATTAAATGGTGAACAATTCAACCATGTTCCCCCACTTCGGAGAATTTTGGGAAGCGGTAATTAAGAGTGTGAAGATGCATACGAAATGGGCAGTTGGTACCTCGTTATTTAATTTGAATGAATTTAAACGTTAATAGTGCAGATCAAAGCCAGAACTCACGCCCTCTTACAGCAGTATCAAATAATCCTTCAGATTTTACTGCTTTTACGCCGGGACATTTCCTGATTGGTATAACTGCATTACCAGAGCCATAAATTCTTGAACTTAAACCTAATCGCCTATCTAGATATCAGCAAAAACAATCCACATTGCAAAGACTTTGCAAAATTCACCAGGGTTATTAAAATTCACCAGGGTTATTAAAAAGTCTGTCAAGTCTTTAAGAATTCACAAAATGAATTTTGGTATAGCAGTAGAAAAGCAAAATTCTGTTAAATGTATAACGAACATTTCTCAGAACTTATAGGAAAGGTTATAGTGACAACTATAGTGACAAGCGCATAAAAAAATAAAATATTTTAATTGGACTGTTGCTTCCGGACACATGATCTATATCTTGGCTGTTGAAAGTCCAAATATTTTGGCGTTAAATGACAACATGTTTTTGAAGGTTTTAAATTGATACAATTAAAAACAAAATATAGATTTACCACGTTAATGAAAGTAATACATATATAATCCTTTAGTATTAATTATTGAGAGCACTTATCGCTCCATGAATTCTGTTTTTATAACCTTATTTGAAAATTTCCTTTTATTTAATTTAGAATAATTGACCGTTGCGATGAAAGAGGACGAATATGGTAAGATTACAACAAACCTGCTGCTTTAATCTGTTTTGTGGTTTTTTAAAACAGTTTCAAATGTAACATTGTGTTACATCACAGAAAGAAAATAGACGTTACAGTCACACGCGATATACAGCATCTTGATAATGTTAATTCATCTATAGAGTAACACGAAAACAGGACACAGAATTTTTTTTATGAATCGTGAACTTAATTTGTATAATAAACCGTCAGTCATAAAATTCTAAACTAATTAATTACAATATACAACAATTTTGTAATTATCCAAAACTAAATCGATATAGGAAGTTTCACCACACAAAATCAATAAAATTGAACTCTAACATTCAATTAATCTTATGTTCACCACACATATTAGATTATAGCGCATGACCAATATAATATACTTAAATGTTTATATTTGAATAATAAAATGTTCTAATTACAAGCCAGTTTCTCGGAAATAGTTTTATAATCAATCTTCAGTTTTCAAAAGCAATGAACGATATACATTTTAAATATAAACAATATATACACACATTTGTTATTGATATTGAAAGAAAACTATATATACAAGTAATTTTCTTCTTTTTGATCTTATATATCGTTGCTGTACAATATTTAGTCTAGAATAAGAAACCGACCGAATGATTGATATTTGATTCCCAAGAAAGATCTAAAAGATTAATTTCAGTGACCACCGATCCTGAAAGAGAAAACGTACTATAGTTTGTGTGTCTGCCGGAACTTTTAGCTTGTATATCTATATATTGTAGGTAACTGTAAATGCAATACCCTAAATTAAATTCTAAACGAGTAATAATAATAGCCTTTTATTACTTCAAAAAATCTTTATAATTATATATAAATAAGAAAACTATAACTATATATAGTTTTTTTTTAGTATTATACAACAAAAACCGTTAAAGTTATTAAAAAAAAAACAAAATGCTAATGAGAATGTCAGTGACTAATGGATAAGATTATTAACTTACTTTCTATATAATATATACCATATATATGTAATAGAGGTCTAATATGATTTATCAGTTCACGGTTTTCTGAAGAAAACCACAAAATCTATCCATTTAATCACATGGGCGGACACAGCAGGAAGCTATTAATAAAAAGGTTAATATGTATAGGTATCTGCATTTCTTTTATACATTTTAAGTACCTACATATGGAAAACTAATTATGTGCTATACCCAAAATATATATTAACTTTCTATATACATAAAGATATACATGATATTATGATTTAATCATAACAAATCAGATTCATGTTTCATGTATATACAAACACATAATACACTAGATCAAAACTATCGATTTCATTATAATATTTGATTGATTAATCAATTTCAATTTTTTTTTAATTAATCAAATTGTTTGGAAACAATCATAAGAAAATTAAGATACTCATATTACGCATTTTAGAAAAATTTATATTTAAATTAAATTAACCAAAATATGCCATCAATTATAAAATTAAACGATCGACAGATATAATTGACATTCAAACAAAACAGTAAAAAAATATCAGTATATATATTATATCAGGTGATGTAATTTTGACTTTTAGTTAAATTATTTAAAGTTTTTTTTTTTTTTATAAAAGTCAAATCAATGATGAGGGCTCGATTAAAATTGTTAGCCTTGGAAAAATTAATTTCCTTTGTAATATAATTTTATTTTTTTTTGGAATTATTAGAAAGTTAACCTAATCATTCACAACTCGTTAAATTTATTTCCGCCACAGTATTTAAATCAATATACATACGTACCCAGCATATAATTTAAAACTAAACTATGCCTAAAGTTTTTTTTTATGTTTCTTTGATTGACACTTGAAACATTAGTCAAATACGTAACACAAAACATAAATAATATTCAAGATGTTTTTCAAATTATTTTGTTATACAATTTATTTTTCTGAATTCTGACAGCAAGTTATACTTGTACATTTCCACCAAATATCTCGTGCTGCTTTTTTTATAAATTTAAAACATTTCCCTTCTAATTTCAATAGTAAAATACAAAACCATGGCTGAACCGCGTAATTCTATTGTATAATGTGGATATTTCATTGTAATTGGTCAAATTTAAATTATTTATATAAACATAAGCGCGCATACAATATATAAATTATGTGGTGCATATGAGCCTGAAAAGCACGTGTTACATACTTTTTTTTTATTATTATGTTTTCGTAATAATACATATCCAAATGTTAATGATTTAGTTAACACTTTCCACTGTCGATATATTATAATATACAACAATACATATTTTAATGTTATGCTAATGCCCCCTTTAACTTATAACTTGTGGTGCTATATAAGCATTAATGTAATATGTGTATATATATATACATTTTTATTATGATGTGATATCGAGATTTTATTTTATGTCTTGCGGTTGGTCTTTTTGTTGATTATACGTACGCGATACACTTATATAGTTATAGGTATATATAGTTTTAAAAAATAAAAAGTAATAAAATTGAAAAGAAAATGTTTTCAATATGACCCTTTTTGTTATTAACATGAGATAATGTAATTTACACAAAATGTCTTGGCATACATATATATATATAAAATGGTGTTAACCTAATTTTTATGAAATTCGTCGTTAAGATTATCTTTGTTTGTCTAATAGACACTTACGGATTTTAATGACACAACTCTAATAAATAGAAAAATTTGTCGATAAAGGCGAAAGTATTGACGGGGATATAAATTAAAAATAAAGAGTCCAGAAAATGAATCAGAGATAAGATAACATACAACAACAAATATGAGATCAAATATAGACAGTTTTTGTCTAGTTTTCACAATAAAACAAAATTTAATGCAAGAATACATATATGTATTATGAAAAATGTTTAATTTAGAATTTCATGAATTAAGGGATTTTGAGCTTAGTGTTTTTTTTTTTTTTTTTTTTTTTTCAAAAATGTAGAGCAAATAATTTAGACAGAAAATTAAACGATTGATTTATGTAATTTAAAATTGATCAATATTTTTTATTAATCCAAAGCTAGTTTACATAATGCTGCGGCCACTAGTAAAGTAGCTCGAGCACTAATAAATGACAAAATCTTGAAACAATTCCTACAAATTCATCATTATTATAGTTTAGATTGTGAAAGTGATTTCTCAAAATATACCTGATGCAGTCAAACCTGTGAAGTTGGTCACAGCTTTAACTTGGGGCAATTTGGATACAGTTCTACCTTGCACCTACGAAAATTTAATCAGCATCAATTTTCTCCACCTTTGTTTTACTTAGCGGTTATAGTTTTTTAATAATTTAGCTAGCTGCCAGACATTCGAACGAATGTACCAAAGTTATTCCTTTTTTCGTTAGTTTAAGCTAACCCAGCAGTAAAAATGGTGGACACTACATGCTTTATTACAAAAAAACCATTACTTTCCATTCAAACCACCTACAACTAAGGAAGAAATTCATTTTACCATCAAATATATTCGTTCCGAAATTGCTCTCTTAGCTGATGGAGTACCCATAGAATTATTCACAAATGTTATCAACAACTTACTTCATGAGCTTTACAAAGATGTCGAGATAGCCTGGATAAAATTAGCCTCTATCCAAGACTATATAAGTACAATGCAGGAATGCTTACATACTAGCAGTACACACTCCTCTGGTTGGTTAATCGTATTATCAAGGCCTGTCTGTTGGCAGCGTCCTACTATTAAATCGTATTACGTCTGTATAGTCAGAGTTGGAAAAGGGAGTAACACAAGGATGTCCTATTTCTCCAAAGATTTTTAACTTTATTTTAAATGTAGTTTTGATAACATCGGCTGATCAATTACCAAAGCTGAGACTCAATCAATGCAGCTTACAGTCGTAGCACTAAAAATAAATCCACTTAAGTTAACTACACTTATTTGGAATCCAGACTCTTTAGCATGCGTTCCACCTTATAATAATTAAGCTGGACTATCATTTGCTACTGTAGACTTAATACAAGGATAAATACGTGGATAAGGATACTACTTAAGTTCGGTGTCTACAAACCTACTTTCTTGTAAGAAGAAAAATTCAGAAAGTGAATTGGGGTCATATATACATCGATGAGGATCAGCTCATATAAGTACCGCCTCGATTTACCATGCTGGTCCAAATAAGATAGAGGTACCTGGCTACACTTGTACTTGACTATCTAAACCAGGATTTATTATATTATCTTAGAAAACCACTCTTTGATATTATGCTAAACCAATAAATGAATGGGACCTTTTCTTGAAATCACACGAAAATTTGCAAAATCCAAAAAAATGCATGATGGTTTTCCCATGATAACTTTGAATTTATGCCACAAACTGAAAATTTCAAAAATCTGGTAAATACATGATGGCTCATCAAAACAATGATTTGAAGCCGTTAATCGAAAATTTTAAAAATCCAAAAAATACATGAAAGTTCCTATGAAAATTTGCGCACAACACACAAAATGTCAATATCTTGATCATATTCAACTTTGTCTAGCTTATTAAGCTAGTATTTCTTTTTTGCCGTTTCCGCTTCTTCCAAAGGTCATACGTAAGGTCATACTATACTTATTTTTTAAGTAAACCGATTGAGTTATAGGTGATCGATAAAAAGCAGTAAAATAATTTTGTGAGCTCTCTAGTTTAACTCGTAAATATTAAAAATAAAATTTTAGCATAATTATAAATAATAAATAATAAATGTCTAGTTGAATATTTTGACAGTTATTGAGAGTGAACACCTTATAGAAAACATTGAGTATCGTGATAAGTTAAAATGTAAGTGATAACATTTTCTTTGGTGTTTTTTCAGTCCGTCTGCATTAGACAGTTGATTTTAAGTGCAGCTGTAATTAGTTTAATGTAAATGTGACCTAGCTCAAAGTAATGGTCGCGGCATAGTCTACATCGGCCACATTTAATAGGGAATTTCAGCGATTAGCAACGAAAATTATAGTTTCTACAGTCACCATATTTGCATGATTTAGTCTTCTATGACTAATTCTTATCTTGAGATTTGCCTTTAACTATATAAAGTGACCACTAACACAAACGCCTATTTTAAGGTGTCAAACATTTATTTATCGATACAAGATACATATCATGCCACAATATTAGGTGGTATAATACTGGGTGGTATTTTATATAAATAAAACATATTGATTTACTTATAAAAACTAGAAAAATTGTTTCGCATGCAAATTACTTCATTTAAACTTTCTTAAATGAATGACAATCCAACCGACAACACACTACTCTACTCTTAATGAAAGTGAAAACCGATAAATCATAATCCGCTGGTTGTTAAATGTTTTTTAATTTAACCTGTGTAACCTCATTAAAATTAAATCTGTTTTATAGGTATTGGCAAATCTATTACTAATTAAAACTAATAATAAATAAATCTTTAGTTTAACATTAAAATATAATAAATTTACTTCTTAAGCCGATGTATAAGATTATGTAGATTGGTTTAAGGGATTATTTCTAATTTAAATGACATTTCAGCGTGATTTTGGTTTTTTATTAAATTAGGATTTGACAGACCCATTTGTTAGTCGAAATCAGAACTGTCGACTAAAAAGTAATTAAAATATAACTTAGTTTGAATAATTAAGATTAATAATTAAAAATTATTGATTTATAAGTGGCTTATAGTTATTAGCATTTAGGCTAAGAACATAAAAAAAACGAAAGACATCATGATTTATGTCATATAATACCAAAATTAATAGCTAGCAAATGTGGCAACTTCTTAAGATCTAAAATGTGCCACTAGATGTCACTATCATATGTTTAAGTAACGTTTTTTTGCCGCTAGTTGTCACTAACAAATTATAAACATATTATAGAGAAAAATGTATATCGTTTATTACTACCATTATTTGGAAATTACAATTTTAACGGTAAGTGTGAAAAATTTAAATATTTTAATTTTTCTAAAAGTTTTTTTTAGTTTTTATAATATAAATTGTGTTGCTCAATAAAAGTAAAATTTGTTAAGTGTTTTCCATTATCAGTAATTTGAATTATAAAATCTTTCAAGGAAAGTTTCGTGTTTGGGATTAGTTGTAGCTTGAAGCATAGTGGTATTCCTCGGCATTATAAATATAATCAATTAACACAGCAATAACCGGTTATGATCTGTGCAATTCAGCTAAGAGTAAATTAAACCGTTTGCTTTCTGGTCTACAACTCAGCAATAAAAAACCATCGCAAATACTCTGAGAGATGCAGGCACTCTCTATTACCCAAATTATTGAATCAATTTTTCGAAATTTATGGTTACAGCGCTTACCAAAAAATATACAAGAGATTTTCTCATGCATGGAGTACAATTCGTAGAAAATTTCCGCGTCCGCCGGTACAATTATGGAAATCAGTAGACACAAAAGCATTTACAATATCTTCAATCCGTCGCAATCTATCGCAGGAGATCATAATCACTCATTGACATTGCCCATAGATGCTTTAAAAAGGCAGTTTTATGATTGGACTAACACCGGTAGAGTGGCCCGGGAAGTGCACCAAAATCAACCTAATGAAAACCGACGTCCGCGCAACAAATTACGATCCGATACTCAAGTGAAAGCTTTCATTTATTGCTGGTATCATTTTAAGTTTAGCGTCGACGGCAAGAGTTGCAACAAAACCTGTAAGTTCCATCTTTCTCGATCGTCCGCTGTTTTGAAAAACCAATAGGCTCATCGTTGCCGCTTAGTCATACTTGGAAATTCACGAAGGCTATGTATTATAGGAGCCGATTTCTTACTACACTACGGTATGTCAGTCGATGTGAAGAACCAAAAATTAATCGATCCACTGGGCCAGCTAGTCCTATCCACATTACAAAGAAAAAGAACGGTGGGTGGCGACTCTGTGGAGACTACCGCGGGGTTTAAACCAGTGAACGAAACCAGATCGATATCCAATACCATTTATTACCGACTTTAACCATCAGCCCTAAGGTCTCAACACTTTTTCTAAAATTGGTCTTGTACGAGCATACCATCAAATATCAATTTACAAGGCGGACCTTAAAAAGACGGCTTTATAAGGCTTACACGGTTCAGTTTATTTTAGCTCCCCGTATGACGTTCGGATTAGGGGATGCGTCTCAAACATTTCAACGACTCATTTATTAAATTTTCCCGGGACACCAAATTCACGTTTCTATTCATCTTAGTCGCATCATCTAATTTAGAGCATTTCATTGACGGTCGGGAATTTATACTGTACACCGATTACGTATGTACTTCGTCAGAACCACAAAAAAGCATCACCTCTTCAGCGCAGACATCTCGATCTAATCTCGAGTAATCTCGATTACTCACTCAATGCGAACAGACAAATCGAAGACGATGAGCTCAAAGGGTAATGGAAGACAAGGACAGCATAAAACTCGAAAAAAATCCGATGTTTGAAACTGATAGATTATTATTTTGCGACGTCTCAACCGGTACACCAAGACCATACGTACCAAAAAAAATTCGTCGGCAATTATTTGATGCATTTCTTAACATCTCACATCCAGGAACACGATGCTCAGTCAAGATAGTTCGAAATAACTTCATGTAAGCACAATTTGCAGTCACCGTCAACAGAGCAAAATCGCATGTCAAAAGTCCGTGTGATAATTATTCCATAGTTGGCAGTAGATTCACGGAAATACACATCGACATACTCGGTCTGTTGGAACACTTTTAAATCAATCGATATTGTTTGACGATCAAAGCTGGTTGCTTCACGTGGTGGCCTGACGCTGGTCCAATGCCGGATATCAAAGCGGATACAGTTGTCAATATACTACTAAAAACATGAAATATAGATTCGGTGTATACTACCCACCATTGTGTAGGACTACAATTCGAGATCGAATAATTTACAAGCCAAGCCAACATGATGGAATTCCAACGTACGTAAACGCTACAAAATGTACTACAGAGTATGACCTGCAGTGGACTAAGTCATTAGCTCATTATCAAAACTTTTTCTGTAGGTAAAATACCTTCGATACCGTGTTTCGAAATGAGTTTAAACCCTCCTCACCTGAACTCGTGTATGGGTAGAAATTACGTTTTCCTGGAGATATGATTCAGCCATCATCATTTCCAACAAATATTTTATGTTTGTGCAGCCAGCAACACCATCACGACCCGTTAAAAAGCCAACAATTTTCGACCTTAAAGATCTCAGCACGTTGTCGTACGTTTTGGTAAGTATAGGCTCAGTGCGCAATGCATTAAATTATCTGTATGAAGGTCCCTATAATACGGGATCTGATAAATTTTACACAATTTTAAGAAAATGCGCAAAATCAAACATCTCCATTAACCGACTGAAACCAAGTTTCATCAAAATAGACGAGTAGGACAACAGATCCGACCTCGCGTTCAAATCGGTCGAAGAAGAAACTGACACCAAAAAGAAGGTAACATTCAACCTAGGCAACTGACAAGAGAACATTTCCGGGGCACAATGTCAAGAAACCTTCTCGCTTCGACTGATCGTTATCAAGGTTGTATGTTCACTAAGGTAAGGGTAGTGTGACGAAACTAATGCACTCTAACGAGTAAAACGGAAAACAGCTAAAAGCAGCCGCTTTAATTAAAACGTTTTATCAGAAAAATAAAAGTTTTTTTAGTTTTTATAATTTAAATTGTATTGCTCAATAAGGCCGTGTGCGAATTGGTTAAAAAGATAAATATTTTAATTATGGTAGAAATAAAAATAGATTAAATAAATGCCTAGGACATTTTTTATCTATGATTATATGATGCTCAAAATGTTAAAGAAAAATATGATTTAACAGCACCGCAACCAAAACAGCACCACAGACTAAAAGTAAAATTTGTTAAGTGTTTCCCTATCAGTAATTTGAACAATAAAACCTTTAAAGGGAAGTTTCGTATTTGGAATTAATTGTATCACTTGGATGTGGTATTTAATTGGTTGATTGAAATTGAAAAGTGCCTCAGGTGTGATCTTTAGCTTCTAGAAATGTTTTTAGAACTATAGATTATTATCTGACTTTTATTGCCAACTAAATCCTTATGATGTTGTGGCTTTCTTTTTATCATAATCGAAATAACAATAATGGCGAATTTCAAGACTTCAAAACTTCAAGAAAACTGCAATACAAAACCGATCGAATTTCGTTTGCCATCAGTTGAAATTCGAAATTCGTACGGTGAGTACATAAGGTGGATTTGATTTACAGGTTCATTTCCAAGATTTGTACATGAAGATAACCACCAGCTTAGCAATATACACCAAATACCGTAACTGAAAGCAACAGCTGCAAACTTATTAAATTATTAATTAGAACCATTGGTGGAATCTACGGGGATATACTAGAGGATCTAAAGTTTCTAGACAAAATTAGAGATAACTATTTCTGATAGAAATCAAATGGCAATGTTGCATATAGTTTGTGCAAAATTTTTTACTTGGAAAGGAAACGATCATGCTACAAAAAAAATAATGACACAAGTTTATTAATGTTGTGTATTTAAAAATGTACACAATACATTTTTGTAATAATAATTTGACATTTATTTAGAAATGGAATTCAAATTAATTATTTAAATTTTCAAAGTACTGTGCAAAATGCCGAACGAAATACAAATGATCACGTCACAACACTTTCTAACTATTAAATAACGGGCTTGAAATATAATAGAATCAAAAATACAATACAATATCCATCAAATGAAAAAAAAAAGTACATTACTTATATATTAAAGAATCTCCTCCATCAAATTTCATATATAAGATAAATTAATGTAAAATATGTCTTGTACATTCAATTTATCATGTTATTATTTTATTCTTTCAAATAGATTAAGTAAAAATTTTATATTTTTTTGTTGTATTATATTCGATCAAAATAATAGATTTTCTCGTGTACAATACACATTTATGTATGAATGTAAGAAACATCTATCAAATAGTTGAATGAACTTTGAATCTAATTTTTAAATTAAAATAAATCACGCAATGTATAGAACTTCTTAAAACTCATAAATACAACCAAAAAAAAAAACAACTGTAATCAATTTAAAAAAGGTAGGCCCATTTTTAACTGATGCGCATAAATTCCAGATAAATTAACACCTACAAGCCATCTAAAAAAAAAATATTTAAAGGATTACGTGCGTAGCAATTAACGTGCGAGACCAAATACCATCTTAATATTAAGTGGTTTTTCAAGATATGCGAGCTATGCCCGCGGTAATAAAACTATATAAACATAAAACTACTGTTATAATTTTGTCTATAATTATGTGAGTGACATCAATCAAGTGGGGAATTAAATTTTATCATAACCATTTTATATAATAAAATTAATTAAATTAGTTTTTAAGGTTATCTCGTAATTCGATTTCGTCGAATTTTATGTCGTTATCACCGATTAGATAATTACTTGTCATAACTAATACTAACCCTTTACACGACAGCTATATTAAACGTTACACCCAAACATGTAATGATGACTATGCTTTTTTTTGTAGTTTATATACCACCTTATTCATGTTCATAAAATTTAAACATAAAAACCAGATAAGGTACCCAACACCTGTCTTATTTTCATATCACCCAATTGTTGTATTCAAATTATTACATTTTTTTTATGTTTTTCTTCTGTGTTGCATAGTTCGTTTAAAAAAAAAACGTGAGAGACAGAATGGTTCAATTGGTACAAAAACTATACACAACATTACAGTCGAAGTAACATTTTTCATAAAGATGATTTCAAGTATAAATTTGAACTAAAAAAAAAAAACGAAAAAAGATTGAACTAAGTTCAATAAACTGTTGTAATGATCACATTACTTTTGTTTAGTTATTTTTAGTTTAAGTTACAGCAGACAGCCTTATTATATATACTCTATGAAGTATTGTTTTTACAATATTCATGCACATATATGTGCGCGATGTTCAACTTGTCACGATAATACTATTTTGTATAAGAAAAGAAAACTCAATAAAAAAGTTTGAAGCCTAATGGGAAAACACTAAATAATATATATTCCCCACATACAAATTATATATGTGAACATACTATATAGTATTTGATGTAAATTCAAGATAAACACTATAACAAAACTAAAAATTATGAAAATTTCTCTAGTTTTTTTTTTATGAATTTTTTATATTATTGAGGGTGTTTTTTGTTATTACTATATACAACCATTATAATATTATAGTTCCGGTCATCGAACTATAAATTTTTATATATATATTTATAAAAAAAACTACAATAGTAAAACATAATTTACAAACTATAATATACAGATTGCAATTGATGTTGATGTCAATGTGGAATAAACATGTATGTAATCAAACTACAGTAGAACAAGTTTCATTAATTACTTGATTGGTATATACGCGCTTGGATTGTTTAAGGATTGTTATGTGGACTGTGATTGTTTGGATTTTATAATAAACTATTTTTTGTGGTTTCGATTTTTTTTTGGAGAAGGGTTTTTATTATACATGTATATGTACAAAAATATGCAGCTGCTCATTCCAACAGAAAAAGGTATATAATTGATATGTACCAAACATTTTTGCGCACCTGGATATTTTAGGTGGCGTGCCGAGTTTTAGTCATATAAAGAGTGGTTCCAATTCCTAATCCCTTAAATTGGGTTAGTCAAAATATTTTAGATGATTCAATACAATTAAACCAGTTTGACAATTTATTTCGTTTACGTGACATTACGCTTTTCGAATAATCTAATCTTCAATTTCTATATCTATCGCGTATATACGTGCAAGTTGTTTGATATACGGTTTGTTTTTGTTTGCAAAATATTAACAAATCTTTTAATTTGTTTATTTTATCATTTGTTGGTTTAATGTTTCATACTATATGTTTATGACTTTGTGCATTTTGGTAAAATTTTAAATCATTATGATTTAGTTCTAGGAATTACTAATTATTGATTATTTTTACTTCAAACATATGTTGACTGGCACTATATTGATTTTCGATTGTTAATTCTACTCAGTTCTATATTCAATTCTAAACACAATATTGAAGCGTTAAAAAATATTGAAAAAAGTAAATAGTAAATAGTAAAAAAATTTAGGACGCCATTGCTTAACAATTAGTGAAACAAGTATTATATTTTCTATATTAGACAAATATGATAATTTCATAACAAACCGTCATATACAATGTATTTAATCGCCATTTTATTAGTCAATGCATTTTGATACACAATAACGCGTGATCTACTTCACATTGCTATACTAAATGGCAAAATGATAAATTTTATTTTCATACAGTACTTCTCATAAGTACTTTATACAGTCGCATCAATGAATAACAAAAACTCTAAAGGGATCTGAGGTAAATGTTACCCCTCTATTTAAAAAACATAATCGATTAAAATTAACACATACCGTTCAATTTCTGAATTATCAACATTTAAGTGTTTACCAATATTTTTAAAAGCAGTTTCGATAACAAAGGGACATCTTCTAGTAGTAAAACACGCTGTTTCGATAACAAAGAGGCACCTTCTAGTGATACAAAACGCTGTTTGGCTTAAGTATATTGAAGCTGCCCTTTTAGTTTTTTTGTGCTCTTTTTGGTGTATGCATTAAAAACCGGAATTTAATACTAGATGTCATTACTTGTTTATGCGTTATAGTACATCATGGACGGGTACCGGTCGAAACTGGATATTTTACAACTGGATTTGAAGAAACAGGATAATTCAAAACTGGATATTTCAAAACGAGATAAGGTACAAACGAGATATGGTACAAAACTGGATATTTCTAAACAGGATATTTTAAAACGAGATAAGGTACAAAACGAGATATGGTACAAAACTGGATATTTCAAAACAGGATATTTTGACATGTGATTTAAACTTACAATGATTTTTTAGGAAAGTTCTGGAATATGGCCAATTAGAACTTTTCAAAAAAATCATTTTAGAAGTTTATTTTCATCCTACGTATCGAACTTCATCATAATCGGTTAGAAACTCGCCGAGTTCCTTTCTAGCTGGCCATATTCCAGAACTTTCTCAAAAAATCATTTCAAAATTTTATTTTCATCCTACGTATCGAATTTCATCATAATCAGCTAAGAACTCACCGAGTTCCTTCCTAATTGGCCATATTCCAGAACTTTCCCGAAAAATCATTTTAAAATCCCATTTTCATCCTACATATCGAATTTCATCATAATCGGTTAAGAACTCGCCGAGTTCTTTCCTAACTGGCCATATTCCAGAACTTTCCTTAAAAATCATTTTAAGTTTAAATCACATGTCGAAATATCCTGTTTTGAAATATCCAGTTTTGTACCATATCTCTTTTTGTACCTTATCTCGTTTTAAAATATCCAGTTTTGAAATATCCAGTTTTGTACCATATCTCGTTTTGTACCTTATCTCGTTTTAAAATATCCAGTTTTGTACCATATCTCGTTTTGTACCTTATCTCGTTTTGAAATATCCAGTTATGAAATATCCAGTTTTGTACCATATCTCGTTTTGTACCTTATCTCGTTTTAAAATATCCAGTTTTGAAATATCCAGTTTTGTACCATATCTCGTTTTGTACCTTATCTCGTTTTAAAATATCCAGTTTTGTACCATATCTCGTTTTGTACCTTATCTCGTTTTGTCAAATCCTATTTTGAAATATCCAGTTTTAAAATGTCAAGTTCTGAGCGGTTCCCATCATGGACATATATGTCATTTGAAAGCCCTATTCAATACCTGTCAAAATCAGCTAAAAGTTTTTGTTTTGATTGTGCACATCCAACCGATTTCAACAATGAACAAATTATCAAATTTGCGGAAAAAATAGCATTTGCGGGAAGTTTTGTTGAGTCACTTTTTCGGAAACAAAACTGCAGCTAAAAGTCATCGTTTGCTCGTAGATTTGTATGGTGAGCATGCTTTTGCAAAAACACAGTGCTTTGAGTGGTTTGGTCGCTTTAAAAGTGGTGATTTTGACATCAAGAGCGTCCTGGCCAGCCGAAAAAGTTTGAGGATGAAGAATTGGAGATATTACTCGATTAAGATTCAATGCAAACGCAAGAAAAACTTGCAGGAAGTTGATCATTGGAAGTTGATCAAGCACCAATTTTCAGACGTTTGAAAGCTTTGGGATTCATCCAAAAGATGGGAAATTTGGTGCCATACGAGTTGAAACCAAGAGACGTGGAGAGACCATTTTGCATGTTCGAAATGCTGCTCGAGCGCCACAAAACGAAGTCATTTTTGCATCGTATTGTCACTGGCGATGAAAAATGGAGCCATTACAATAATCCCAAGCGCAAAAAAGCGTATGTCAATAAAGGCGAGGCCGGCCCATCGACATCAAAGCTTCACAGTTCAAGGGATCGAAAATTGGCTCGATTCGTTTTTGGCCGCCAAGCAGGCGCAGTTTGGATGGAATTCATAAATTGCCAGAAAGATGGGAAAAAGTAGTGGGTAGCGATGGGCAATAACAAAAACCTTGTAACATTTTTTCACAATAAAGGCTATAATGGCAAATAATGCATACACCTAATACATATAGGTGTATAAAGTTAACTTTTCTTTTGCGCAGTCGATCTAAGTTAGTAAAACTGCATTTGTATAACTTAAGAGTTAACATTTATTGATCTACTCCGTTCACCCGTAAGAAGTATTTTAAACACTTTTATAATTAATTATGGTGCACCGACGCTTTTTAATAACTAATTTTTTTTTAAATTTTTGAAAAAAATTTGCGGGTTGTGGATACCTGATAATCGAATACACGGGGTTTGAATTTCTCGAATAGTTAAATACCCTAGTTGGAACTTATTAATGTTCCAACTCTTTTGAAAATTCTTGCTGACATTTATAATGGTGACATTTAAAATATTTTAAAATCTATAACAAACTATGGGACCATTAGCATTTCTTTCACGTTGTTACTCCATATTTACCATGTTAGAAGCATGGTTGTAACTTAAATTTGGATGCTAAACGTTTAATACGTTTAAGGCAACAAGAAAATGCACAGTACACTGTACAAATGAAGCTTTTTTAACTAGATTTATGATATAAGAAACATTATTTCTATGGAACGATGGATTACTGTAACGTCCATTTAAATTTTGTTTAGGTGTCATAATTTGTTCACTTAAGCGTACAATTTTATTATATGCCATATGTTCTGGGGCCGAAGCTCTCGTAACTCTTAACGCCATTACTAGCCAAATCGAGAACGCACGAATACAGGTTCGCTTTAAATATCTATCTACACATTGCATTGTACTGGCATGATCGATGGTTCAGTTCAGCCCGTGGATTCTGCACTCCAACAGCGGGTCATAGTTGTGTTTCATTTTAATCAGCGATCACAATCACGTGATGAAAATTCGCTTTATAGCCCTCGAGATCGAGAGTTCGCCATACCGGTATACCGACCCTACAAGTCTGTTTTTAAATACCGCTATTTTCGGTATTATAAAAGTAATTTTTTATCAGCCCTTTGCGTTTAAAAAATGAACGAAATCAAACTGTTATTGTTAATACTTTAGCTTCCGATATTAACCATTTATCAATTAAACTGATGCAATTTCCAAAAAAATATATATATCTTAATTATTTATAAAATCCGGTGAAGAAATGCAGCTAATACTAGACACAAGAACGCACTGGAATAGCGTAATGAAGAATTGAATTCAAATTCATTAATTTATTTCAAAATTTACCCAATAATATACGCACAATCGCATAAATCGGCTCTATTATAAATATCTTGAACGCCAAAGTTAGCCGACAAATTCCATAAAATGGAAGTTTAATGGTAAATAATCAAAATTATGTATTACTTGCTATGCTGATCATACAAATATGTTGTACAATGCTATCCCGATCGACATATTTTTTGGTAAAAATTACTAAGGAAAAATCCTAAAAGTCAAAGTCAAAGCCTTTTTTTTACTTGAGCTGTTATATGTTGTGAATCGATTGTATTACTCACAAAAATTGATACGTCTAAGCCAAATATAAAGGCGTTTTGCTAAAAACCCATAGCATGGTAACATAGTCAACATATTTTAGTTGTTAATGATATTGGTTCGTCCCGTATCGATGAGGATATCTCTTCAAATGTATCACCTTTTAACTTCAAAAATCGTGGTCTAATGGCTTCTTCTCTCCTCCTTAGCTCGACACGTCCGGAATTTTGCCGCGAATGTGGCAGATGAAGTAATTTTTCTTCGGCATCCTACAGTAAAGATTCCGACTTTAGTCGATCTATTGTCTCTACTTCTAAATTTTGTTTAAAGTAAATCTCGTTCTCCTAACAGTTAATAACCAGATGACGTTTTCATCGAAAATCGGCTATAGTGGGTTTAAAAAACGTGTGTGAGGTAGAATTCGATATGGTATCAGGTGCAACTGCAGTACAACTTCCTCTCAAATTGGTAGTATGAATGTTGGTTTACTGGGATGGTTGACCAATTTACAAATTTAAATTTAAATTTTACAGTCCAATTTTACATATAAAAGCTAATGAATTCAATCATAAACTATAGGCAAGATGAAATTTAACTGCAATCGATTGGATTTACTGTTTTTTGGAAAAATAAAGCTTGCTAAATTAAAAGAGTTGATAAAAAGAATCAAGGAATTTGCTAGTAAACTGTCCAGCTCATTCTCAAATTGACAGTTTATCATTAAATAAATTGGCCTTTATGCCTTCCAACACCACATCTGTTCTTCAGTCGATTTGTCAAGGTATCATAAAAAATAATAAAAGTCACTGCATAAAATGAAAATGATACTACGTTTGGGAATGCTTTACTAGGAAGAAGTTAAAAAATTTACAATAAAAATATGTTTTAGATATGCCGGTGGGCTTCAATCCTAGCACAACCAAAGAGTTACTAGATGTCGATGAGTTTGACGAAATGGTTAACGCCATTGGTGGATTGGATAAAAATGGTAATTAGCGCAAATTAAAAAAGAGTTACAATTCATAACGATAATGATGTTGAAGCCAGGGCCGATATTTACATAGATGTAGATGGTACTGTAAAACTGGGCGCCAAAATTATGAGGCCGCACAAAAAATTAACTAAACAACACAATTTTCTAAAGTTTTAATTTTGCTCCACGTAGCATATCCTTTTTCTAATTGGGGTATCAGTGGATTCGTTGAGTCTCATTGGAACTTTTGTTTTAAGACTTTCAATAAATGATTAGAGGAATCAACGGTATATGTTAACGGATTGAATGAAGGGGCAAAATATTGGAATACAGGCACAAATTACAGAAGAACCATGGGACTTTTCTGTTCTGTGTGCATATCATTTTTCTAATTAAGTACTTTTTGACACACTTCAAGGTTCAGGACAGGCTTTAGTTTTTTGACACATATGTTTAAAAAATATATGCCTGTTATTTTTTGATTCAGGTCATATGAAATAAAATATTGAAATTCTAATTTATTTACAAAGCTTTGCAATTTTCATATTAGCTGTAATGTTAACATGTTTCACTCGACCAAACTATTTGGAAACAATTTAAGAAATGAAAATATGATATTTTAAAGTGTTTGCCTCAAATTTTGCTTTGATTATTTAAAATAATCCTAGAACTGTGTCAAATGAAAGATTAGTATAGAGTTAGCAGCATTGTCAATAGAAATTGAACTTCTTAATTTTTAGATTTACAAATGCTTTAATAAAATAAAATAAAATATAAAGCCACTAGAATGTTATTTAAACTGAAATACTGAATAATTTACAAATTTACATTTGTCAGATTAGCACGGGTTTTTCCCTATTTTTCACCCACTTCAGAACCGTTTTACTATATATCTGCACATTGCGTAGCTCCCACTTTTACTAGCATGGAAGAAGGTTCGGTCGATGAAAGCTTCCCTGTAACAGAGTATCATAGTTGCGTTAAAAAGTGCAATAAAGATATGTAAAAAAAGTAAATCGAATCAATGATAGCCAATAGAAACAAAACTATATATATCATACAAATTTTGTGCCATTTTAACTGACTTTTAAACCGTATCAAAATGCTAAACCAATATGCTAAACCAAGAATTGTTCATAACCTAATTTAACCAAAAATGCGAGGAAAGTTTATTAAAATTCGATTTTTTTTAACAAATTTCGATTTTTCAAACTTGTAATATTTATCAAAGTTTTCGATCAACTGCTAGAAAATATTGAGCAATATACTATTTTAGACGTTTAAATATTATTTTCGTCACATGATTTATACGCATATATTAGATGCATCATCGAAAGACAAATAAGAATTGGGTTACTATTTAGATAATTCAGTTGTAATTAGATAGTTACTAAAGTACACTTTGGACAAAAATCGAAAATGCACCATTTAAAATTTTATAAGAAACTTATATCAATGTATTTTTTCCCGTTTCTCCAAAATAATAACATATATCACCTATAACTGCACGAGCAATTTACTCATTAGTAAATTTAGTAGCTCAATTTTTTAACAATATCGAATGGTGCGTAACTCAAAGTCAAATAATTTCAGTTTATCTAAGAGGAATATATCTTTTATATAAACATTTTTTCTGTCCTTTCACTCCTTTTTTTCAATTGTCAAAAAAAGTGGGATCCTGAAAATGTTGACTAATGGGTTTTGAACCAGGTATGTTTCCCATTGAAATTTACATCAAAATTTCATCCATTACCCATCCTAGTAATTGAGTCACTATTTTTTTTAAATTAAATTACTTTTGAAATAAAATTAATTAAAAGGTTAGGTTACTACTTTAAACGTTTACAAAATTTCACAAAGTAAAACTATTATTTGCTAAGTTCGAAACATTGGTAAGTAACCATAGTCTATTGGTCTATACAATTTAAATACAATATCCAAAACAACATAATATGTAGAGTATACTATTTTACGACACGTCAAAGGGTCAATCGAGTTCACGGTACTATTGCGTGCAAATTGTTATCGTAATTTTATTCACGTTTAAAACTTCACGTTTAATATACATACATATATATCGACCACACCTCATAGCTATACACGTATATAATATTTAATCTAACCTAAAACAGAAACACAATCGAATTCGCGTGATCTTTTAAATAGAACATAAACTATATGTATATAAACATATTTACATATATTGTATATGTACATAAAAAATTGTTATATTACGAAACTTAAATTAAATTATCTGCATACACGTTTTTATTGCCAAATAATTGGTTTGTACTAAAAACTTGTATAATACTCGTACATGTGACTATACACGTATAGCGCTATTAAAAACTATTCCCAGAATAAATATATAGCAGAATATATTCACAAAAGAAACGACACCTAATGTAGTAAGATAAATTGGTTAAGCTAAACAACAATTTATTTAGAAAGACTTTCATGCATATATATATATATATATATATATATATATATATATATATATATATATATATATATATATATATATATATATATATATATATATAAATGGCATAAATGTAATTACAGTATGATTAAAAGTAAATCAACTTATTACTTTACGGAATTAAATTTAATTTAATTAGTTTACTCATTACTTTTCGTTCTCTAGTGTGTAATAAACAATTGTAATAATACGAATAGTTTTAAAGTGAAAAATCTATAAAATCTAAATCGACTTCCGGATAAAAAAAAAATAATATATAAATAGAAAAGAATTTTTATTTTATTTTATTTTTTTTCAAAAGGTATAACGATTACTATTTGCTATTAATTTTGCTTTCCTGCTATAGACAAGCTCTTCTTGTTTTCTAATGATCTGTTATATTTACCCATAATTATATTAGCCGTAATGCGCTTCCGAAACGGATGTATAAATGCCATGTTGATTGGTCGCCCTCATATTTTACAATTAAGTTGTTTGTTGAATTGAAACGGCAGGTGGTTGGTTGGTTAGTTATAGATGGACATGGTCTTATAGTACAATACTTTTACTTATTTCCTCTTCGTGCGATCAAAACATTATTTATATTACAACATAATAGTTTTATTACATAGTTTTTTTTTATATTTTAGTTACGGTCGATTAATAAATAAATAAAAATAAAAAAAATTCCTTATATTAAGAAAAATTTAAGACAAAAAGTATTATATAAATCACAGCAGCAATAAAACTGTATTACAATAATATGCCTCGAAACAAAATCGTGTGATTTATTGATTATTACATTATTAGAATGTTTGATTGATGGTACCATAATCATAGGACAAGCTAATATACACATTTATATGCGCTTTTAGGGAAATACGAAACGGGAAAATAATTGTTAATAGTAGTTTTCGATCGTATCGCATAACATAAACAAAAAATGCTTAAAGCTTAAGAATATGGTGAAAGGTGTTGTAATTTAGAAATTGCTCGTATAAATTAAAATGCGATCGATATTAAATCGCGCATGAAAGCTTATTTATGTATTTAAAAAAATAAAAAATTAGAAATAAATTAGTCAATGACTAGGCAATGTACAAGATATAATTACATAATATTTTCTAAAATCATAACACACAATCAATAAATTTTTTCAAAGTCATGATTCATTATGTTTAATGCATCTCACATAGATTATGATCATCTGTTAAATTTTACACTGACATAGCATATATAGTGTTATTGATCGAAACATATATATAGATACATATTTATGAATAATTAGAAAATTCTAATTTACATTTATCGAGTCTACAAAATATTACGTATTAACTTATGTGGATCATCCTTTTTAATTTTTAATTGATTGCAAATAGAAAATCACTTAAATATAAATCGTGACTGATTTTCTATTTTCCTTCTTATATGTTTATCCATTATATATTTTTTTTTTCTAAAATTAAATACCGGAAGTTCGGCTTAAACAAAAAAATGGCAAATCTTCTACTTCAAGGTTGAAGTAATACGTAATCGATACTATATAATTATTTTCGAAGTTTTTAGCCAATTTATACTTAAAAAACAAACTTAATTTTGTTAGATACATATAGATGTTTTATTTATAATTTTGGAGATCTTTTGTTCTATATTTTGAGAGAATTTTAGCACATGCGAATAAGTTAACTAAAATAAACAAAGTATTTTGTGATGGTCATGTAGAAATACAAATTTTTTTTAATAAAAAAAACGAATAGAGAATATATATATATATATATATATATATATATATATATATATATATACATATATATATATATACATATATATATATATATATATATATATATATATATATATATATATATATATATATATATATATATATATATAAATATATACATAAGTATTAATTATAAGTATGGCCCATATGCAAATTATGAATCGCTTTAAGGCATTCATTTTGTAGAATGTGTTTAAGGTATAGAAAATATTGATGTTAGCATTAACAAAAAAGTTTCAGAAGAAGAGATACAAGCAGCAATCAGGCAACCGTGATCAAAAATTAAAATGTCACTATCAAAGCAAAAACGACTAAACCATTTCAAAGCTTTCTGAAGCTGAAAGGAGGACTCAATTCCTTATATTTCATTGAGACATTCACCGAAAAGAATAAAGTTGTCATGCATATTTTTCCTACTGCCATTGTTGAGTGTATTATTTTGACAATCAATACAAACTCCAAAAAGATGTATACAGTAAATCAACGAGAAACCGAATTTAGAGACAGGTTAAGATTTATTAATCAAGTCACATATGTCATTCTATATAGCAGAGTGATGTCATTAAAGAGAAGCGAGAACGTAATTTGATCCAAATTTGTCATATACGTACTCTTTTTTAAATTATTTTAAATTTGACTTTAGTTTCATCCAAACAACTCACGAGTGGTCAGGTTGTGAAGACTCCAGAAAAGAAACAGGTTGGAATTGCCATATATGCTATAATAGTGCGCCATACTACGCGCTATTTAGATATTGATGCAACAACTGCCATGGATTTTTTTTTTTAAGTTATCCGTTGGCAGAAGATTTTTAAGCCAGCAAAATGACACTGGTTGGTAAATTAAAACTTAGAAAATGGGTTCATTTTCTACGTATTAGATGAGGCATTCAAATTTTGTTTAGAATAACCATTTCTCGAATTTGTTGTAACTGATATATGATTGATTATGATATAAATTTAGATATAGTCAGTTTTTCCAAAATTATTGGCGGTGAAGGTTTTGAAAATTTAGGCGAGGCTGAAAATTATGAATTGACTGTAAACTAACATAATGAAAAATTCCAGTTGCGAGATAAGTAGCGATGAAGACAGTTACTAACCTTAACTGCCAATTCATTTTTCGAAGGTCTTCAATTGGCTAATAAAATAAACCTTGGAGCTTGGTTGGCACGCTATAAAAAACGGTAATTTTCTAAACTCGTATCACAGATACAACAGATACAAATTTATATATATATATATATATATAAACAGGGTGAGTGTATTTGGTAAAAATGTGTATACTTGAATTCATAAATGCCAATACAAATTGAAATATAGGATATGCAATATTTTATAAAAATTTCGAATGAAAAGGTAAAACATAAATAGTTTTCATAAGGGGACTTATATGTTAGCCCTAAATATTTGTATAATATATAATGAAAAGTAATTTTTCCAATTAGGAAACAGTATAAATTATAATATAAATTCAGAAATAAAAAACATTTTTTTACAAATATAACTATCGAGCTAAAGGGGCTCGATAGTTATATATAGTGATATACAGGGTATATAGAGATTGTATTGTAGGGCAAATGTAGTGATATAACTATCAAGTCAGCGGGTTCTACCAAACTGAATTATTCGTTAACTCTTTATGATATACAAATAAATACGAAAAATGTGTCGTCTAAAAGATCATCTTTTCTGATGTTTTTTTTTTATATAAAACTAACTTTATCGACTAAATTAACTACCTAAATCGACTAAATTTATCTCTTAATTTCAGTAAGAGAAACGAAATATTTCTTAACCAAAGAAAACAAAAGTTTAAGAGATTTATTTGCGTTACATATAAACCCCATATAAACCTAATCCAACTGGATTTAAATTTTAATAACAAAATCGATCTTTCTGTTTTTGTCTCATTCTTTAATTTCAACAAATTGATTATGAGAAATTAACTTTCAGCAAGCTTATATAAAGCACATTTAATTTAAGCTTAGTCGATAAAAGCATTCGCAGGTTAAAACTCATTTTTTTAAATGTTATAACATTTTAAATATATAAACCAAAAATTAATAATCATTTACTTTGCAAATAAAATGCAATGCTTAAATGACTAAATTTTTGCACGAAAAGCATTACTCAAAAAAGAGTTTCTGCATTCTATTTTTAAATAAGTTGTCACCATATTAGTAATCAAGCTCTGTCATTTTGGATCCAGAACAAATTTTTCATATTGTTCTAGATAAAGAGAGGAAGCAAAAAAAAAAACTAATTTGCATACCGTCAATCGATGTCGCTAGCAATGAATGCAAAAAGCTATCAGGTTTTTGGTTAAACTTTCTCCACTAAAGGAATTTGATCAACAATTATTAGAATTTGAAAACAGGATATCGATCATCAAAAGACAGTTTAATAATCATGACTGATTTCTTGGTTCATTTGGAATAATTAGAGTCGGTGGCAGATTGCGTCACGCTGTTGCCATGCGCCAAGATGCATATTTTTTTAACAAAATCAAAACTGTCAAATACATTATCAAAGCATACCTTGAAGAACATGGCTATGCTGCTCAGCATCTACTTTTTCCATAATTCGAAATGGATTTTGGGAGCCCAACAGCAGACTAACATTGAAAGGAGTCATATGCAGCAAATGCATGAAATGCTTCCATCACAATTCTGGTGAAGTGAACCTATGGAAAAATAGGCATTGCATTGCATTAATAAAGCAAATGCCTTTAAAATCACAGGTATCGATTACGCAAGGCCGCGGTAAATATTAGATTGGGCCACAAAGTTTAAAAACATTACAATAGGACTACATTGCAATATTGTCTGCTTTGTAACCAAAACAGTACATTGAATTGATTTTCGATTTGATGACTACAACATTTTTGGCAGAACTTTATGGTGTTATACATAGATGAAAAAATTGTTCAAAATGTGTTCTGACAATGCAAAAAACACTAGTTAAAGCCAACAACGAGACAAAGCCACTTTGAACTTTGTCTACCCTAACATGGAATTATGTATAGTATTTTTTTCAAACCAGAGGACTTAACTTTGGTGGACTTTCGGAGGCTTATTACATATAAAACTTCAAAATGGGACACTTCTTTATTACGAGGATTTATTAATAATATTTGTTAAAATTGATTTTTTTAAACTCTCAACCTTTTATACTTCCAACAGAAAATATATTTAATAAAATTGAAAGCGATGGAGTCAGGAATACATCAGTAAATTACTAACTAAGATAAATTGAAGTAGAAATTCTGCCACAATCCAGGAAAATATGTTGGCGTGAATCAAAGAGGATATAATACTCCACCAATGTTATAGCAACTTTACAGGATAATTAATAGAAGTACATAACGAAATTGATGGGATCTTCCGCGTTATTAACTTAAGGACATAATTGCGAGAGTTCAAACGGCTGAACTCAAAAATTTGACCGTAAAAAACTTTTAAACGAGCATGGTATTCTTAGAATTCCACCACAGCATTCTTGTCGTAGGAGTCGACTAAACAAAGGTTGGATCACCGGGCTGACTATTCGCATCCGTAAAAACTTCACTGTTAAAAAAAACACCAAAATGAAATATGGATACCGCCAAAATTTAATCCGACCCCCGCTTATGTTTATTGACACGGTAAAATTTAAGCAAAACTTTAATTGAATAAATGGGCGCTTTCAGGTCCGCCAACATGATGGAAATCGCTTGCGTTCAGATCTCAACATGTTTATTTTACTTAATATGTTGCTAACAGTTGAAGAACCTGAATGCACCTATTGATTTCCAATTTTGTACTTAATATAAAGTAAAGGTCTAAATTTTAAATTTAATCTTAAAAATTAAAATATGCATGTACTAAATTATAATTAAGTTTTCTACTAAATTTCAGATATTTTAGATATTTCTGTTTATGCTAAAACAAAAGGTACCAAATTGAATAGAACAATTTAACGGATTAGTACATATTTTAGCTATGTACAGAGTAATATTTTTACCAGCCTTCCCAGTACGAAATATTATTTAGTCTCATTACTACCAAAAAATCGCATTTCTTACATACTCCAATCGATCTTTGTTATACATTTAAGCATTGAAATATATAATTTAATCAAAAAATTTTGTTTATGTTCAAAAACATAAATAGTAAATGTAATTTAGTATATAAAGAATACAAATAATTGGGTGTGGAGTTATGTTATGATGAATGATGATTTCAGAACGATTTAAATAGAAGGTCATGTGATCATGAATATATCTCTATTTTAAACTATTTATGTACATATTTCCAAAACACAAAAAAAAAACATAAAATTGTTTAACAATGATGGTTCGTGATGGTGTATAAACAAAAGTTCATCAAATTTTAAAATGATTCCGCATTTTTTGTTTGTATAAGGACAGTTCAAGTACAACTTTATAAATATTTTGTATTGATTGAACGCACCACAACATTGATTTTACAATAATTTATTATATATATAATGAATGGCCACCATATATTCTACATCAAACTATTTAATTACAATACATCCCCTCGATACATCGATACCATTAAATATAATATTAACTTTCATGACATCACATACAAAATATAATCTTAACGACCACAAAACTTAAGAAATCCTCAACCAAATGGATTAAAT
The DNA here is from genome assembly GCA_963556175.1 of Tipula confusa. Taxonomy (NCBI): domain Eukaryota; kingdom Metazoa; phylum Arthropoda; class Insecta; order Diptera; family Tipulidae; genus Tipula; species Tipula confusa. Next base: position 82,954,897 of record OY744476.1, on the reverse strand, counting down.
GTCATAAAAATAAAATTTTCACGTGATTTTAACACTCGTTTTGTGTATGATTTTATTTTATGGTATTTATACCAAGGACTCTAGTACACAAGTTTATTATTTTTCGTGTAATTTATAATTTTAATTTCGCGGTGTAGCATATGTTAATAATGGCACAACAACAACAAAAAAAAAAAGACGTTTACCTAAATAGATCATAGTCGTGCTAAAACAAAATTTTAAATTTTTGGTTCTTTTGTCTCTTGCTAGAGGCTTCAGATTTAAAATATATACTTCTGAGAAATGAGACCTTCAACTTAATTTCAAATAATTCTTTCTAATATAACCATTAACTATCGAACAAAGATTTTTAGTTTATGAAAAAAATAACATACATCTACGAAAGAAAAGACTGACGTCACTTTTACTTATGTATTTATTATATATTTTTTTATTCGTGTTTTATGTAAGGGCAAAAAATCATGTTCGCGGGAATGAAATCTTATAAGAAATAAGAACGAAGCACAATAAGAAAAATATAAGATATTGCATTCATTTTTCAAGGCTCTTAAACTTTTAATTTTTTCTTTGCTAGGTTTATTTCCAACAAATGGAATACTATAAAACCAGACACCAAATGAAGTGTATATATATATATATATATATATATATATATATATATATATATATATATATATATATATATATATATATATATATATATATAAAATCAGTCATCCCATTAATTTATATATACAAGTATGTATGCATATCCCAAAATTACAAACATAATGTAATTTAAAAAATTTTATTGGCTTAAATTAATTTCAATGAATGATTTAACTCAATTAAGATAAATTTCGAAGGAAGACGGCATAAAAATGCCTTTTTATTATACGTTTTAAACTCACCCAAAAAATTAAAATAACGAACAAAATCCATAAAAATGTTTTAAACAATGTTGGGTTTATAAAAATTTTAAACTATATATATATAATTGTATTAACTTTATCACTTATTAGAGCATAAATACAACAAAAACACTATAAATTCTTCTTTATTTCACACTTTTTAGTATAATATATATGTACAAAGATCCAAAATATCTTTTTGCATTTAAAATAACATTAAGAAGAATGATTCATATAAATAATATACATTTACAATTTCTTTCACTGCCAAAACCACTATCAAATCCAGTTTTAGTTTTCTTAAAACAACACACACAGTATATATAATATTGTATAAATATTCTTAAAAGAATACAAAAAAATCTTATATCCAAGTATTTTATATTTTTTGTTTGCTTTCTTTAAGATTCTTATTTTTATTTTGCACAATGTTTAAGGCACGAAAAATAAATTCTTTATTTTAACATTAAAGGCACTACTCTTTTTCTATATATATGTATATTTATAAATATAATATACATAAAAATTAACTAAAATCATATAGTTTTTTTAATTTATTTATTTGCATATACACTCGGCCGCGTATACATAAAATTAACGTAAGGAACTATATACGTATACTTTATTATACAAAATGATAGATTACACTTATAATTCGGTTAAAATACTATGCATAACCAAATAAAATTTTAAAATATATATTTCACTGTACACAAATTTAAAAAGATAATTATAAGTAATTTAATTATTTTTTTTTTTTACAATAGAAAAAATAGATTTATACACAAAAAAAAATTATTTATAATGGTAATCACGAACTGCTTTCCATTATATTCCGATCCATTCAAAAACTCAAATGCAACTAAATTGTGAACAAGACAGACATGAAGAAACCAAAAATAAATAAAAATAAAAAAAATAAAAAAATAACATGCTGGATTTTACAGGGGTATAAAACATTTTAATTATAATGAAAACAGACGCTCAGTTTTTTTTTTTTTTTTTTTTTTAATTTTTAATCCCTACAATTTTTCTGGGGCCGAAGCTCACCCAACTCTTTCGCGGTTATTTTAACGTCCTTACTTTACGCCAACTAGGGCCAAATCGAGGACGCACGAATACAGGTTCGCGATTGTTGAATATCCCATCTGCGCAATGCATTGCTCCATGCCAGCCTGTACTGACATGGACGATGGTTCGGCCCATAGACTCTGCACTCCAACAGGGGGTCATAGTTGTGTTCATCGTCATCACCGATCGAAATCAGGTGATGAAAAATCCCTTTTGCAACCCTCCCCTGTTGGGATTCGAACCCGGTACCTCCCGCCCCAAACACCGCAGCTTTAACCACTGCGCCAATTGCTCGGGACGCTCAGTTAATAAACGTTTAAGTCAAAATTACAAAAATGCAATTTGAAGTGTCTATTTAGGGTATGCTTTTTATTTCAACATAATGGAGCAGTGAACCTGTACAGTTTTACTCTTTTGTTGGCATTTTGCTCTTTTGATTTACTCTTTTGTGGTAGCTGATATAACAAAAGAAATAATGTTTATGTTTGGTGATTCCTTTGTGAGATCGCATATGTTTTTTTTTATTAAGAACTAAAGATACTCAGTGCTTACTCTGTAATTTGGCACGAAACGGGCAGTGTAAACCTCTGAGTTATCAAAAAACTCCATAGACATTGAGTTTAAACTGAGGTTTTCGGTTTCTCAGAATTATCCGGGATTTATTTGGATTTTGCAATCTATGCCTATGTTCTACGAAACACTGTTAGCAAAAATGACGTCAGCAAACAAATGGTGATCTGTTATATATTAGTGAGCTGAGATGCCTAATTTTAAGAAACTTTGTCAATTAATAGCAAAACTGCAAGTGTGCAACAAGTTCGGCTGGGAAATAGAGAATATATAGCATATGTGGAGGAGCAAACTTTGGAATAGATAACCAAAGTGTACCAATTAGTCAAGATACTTAAATTTCTTCAATATAAAGAATTTCGTTTTAGTCCGTTACACTGTTCCCTAATGAACTCCGGCATAAAAATCATTATTTTATTAATTTATGTTCGTATTACAAATTAATTTGATCTTCCAAGCTATTCCAAAATCACCATACTCAGAAATTGTCAGGTTAATCTAGTGGTTATCCTAAGCTTATATTCAACTTTTAAACCGGTTAACAGAAGAATTTTTTGATGAATTTCTTTTGCTGTGTGCCTTAATCGACTTTCTACACTAAACTTTTCGAATTGTTCAAGCTTCCGCTATTACCTCATAGGTGGTAGCTGAAAATTATATTTTCGATGCAACTTTTCGGCGACTTCACAAAATGTATAAAATAAAACTATAATACTTTTAAACTATATAAATAATACTTTTTGGTTTAGTTTAGTTTCAAATTGAAGCACAGTTAGCGACTTTTATAAAAGTTCCATCTATCTAGAAATAGCATGAACTACCTCTTTATCATTTAGTTTAGTTAGTTTAGTCGCTTAAGACACACATCATATGTTAAAAAAATCGGTAGACATTTTGAACCGAGATTAGTCGGTTAAAGCACACAGCATTTGTCGTAAAAATAAACTCAGTTTTTAAACGGCTTACTAAGACGCTTTTGGTTAATTTCTTATTCACATTTCTTAGTCTTCTAGAAATTCGATTAGAAAACTGTATCCTTTCGTAAGAAAATATTACCAAAAGTTTTTTTTTCGAGAGACATTTTCTTGCGATTAGAATATAAGATTGACTCTAGTTTTTCATAAAACATATTTTTTAGATTTATTTGACATTTTGTGGCAGTTTTTAGATTAATTTATCAGTTTTTCTGTGATAAATTTTAATTGTATACATTAATTGCAAAGGTACTTTTGGCTAAAGTGATATCTCTTCTGAAACTTAAATCTGGTGGAGTTTTTTACCAAAAACTGATAAACCTAATATGAGTAGCCAATTTTAGCACACACACAGAGGAGTTCAAATTAAAATATTAAATTAATAATCATCTTGAGCTTAAAGTATTCATTGATTTTTAGAGTTTACAAGAGTTAATAAGAAGGTGAAGTTTTGATAGCCGTGAAGAACGGCTATCAAAACTTCACTCTCTTTAAATTTCTTGGTTGAAAGTAATTCAAAACTTGTTCCTTTATAATAATTAAATTCTTCGAATTGAGGAAGATCCTTCTAATCCGAAAATATTTTAGAAGTTAATTTTTATAAGAAGCCTGCTGGGTTTCCTTCATAATTGACGTACATGGAAGTTTTTGAAAGTCGAGTTTTGGTTATTTTTTACTGAATTTTAAAATCAGTTTTATAGGATTGAACTCTCATATATCACATATAGTGATCTAACTCTCGAAACCATTCTGTTTTTATACTATTACGGCTGGCTGGGGATGAAATTGTTTTCCAATCTTGATGTAAATAGAGTGCTGGCCATTATAGACTTCTACCAAACTTTGTGAAAAAATGTGCCTCGAGTTATCTATATGGAAAGTTGTTTACATTCATGCAATTTTTTATACTGGTAAAAGAAGTGGCATCAGTAATTATATAGATGGATTGCAATTCTCACCACCATACTGAAATTTTACCTTAATATCACCCGCGCAACATGTCTTTTCGCCGGGAGATCTACTGCCACTAATTTAATGGCAATCTGCTATCACCTTTACAGTAACAATTTGAAGTCGCAATTCGACGTAGTTTAAACAAATTTCTCTTGAATTTTTATTTTGCTCTGATTTAGTTGCCTTTATATTCTCATTTTTTTTTGTATAATCTCGGAAGTACCGCAGGGTATTGCCACATCGAACCACTCGTGTTCACAGTATTTATCATCGTTGTATTCGATTGTTTCGTTTTTGCAAATTGCCTGATTTATGCAAATGATATGAAAATATTGGCATACATAGCCAATGCATCGATTGCTTAAGGTTACATACAGAGTTATATAAATCAATTTTGTGTGTGGTCGATTCCTAAAAAAAAGATATTGAATGTAAGCAAATGTAAAATCTTTTTAGTCTATCAAAACCGCCTTATTATATAGCAGTATTGTCTTTATAATGACCCGTCGCTACAGTTGCTTTCACATCTGATTTGGGTATCATTTTTTCTTCAGACTATTTACCAAACATATTGATTTTATAGAGTATAGTGGGAAGACATTATGTTGGGTTTTAATTAGCGGAATTTTAATGATTTTTGTATCTCTTTCTCATTAAAAATACGCTATGTTTTTTCTTTTCAATTAAATATGGCAAAGTAAATTAATAATACAAAATTAAAATAATTGCCTAAATTATTAGCAAGAATAAACCATAAAGGGAAAAAAGAAAAGGAAAAGCTGCAAGACAAAATACTTTTTATACAGGAAACCAATGATTAATCCTAAGGAAAATCAGAATCGACTCACTGGCATATGAACAAGCTCGGAACAGTTTTACAAAAATTAATAGACTATTCTCTTCCTCGCAAAGTTTTCTGGCATAATGTTCGTAATTCGGATTTCAGTATCAATTCAGTATCTACACTAATGTTGTGCTCTAATTTAAAATCTGTTAATAGTGCTGTTGCTTTGCGTTTTGAAGCAACTTCAGAATCATTTTCATATCATTTTCATATTTGATAGTAAAATCGGAATCCTCTAGTTTGAACAATGTGAATTTAAAATTATTGAAAAACATTTTCTCTTTCGTCTTAAAATACGTGCTACATATTTCCAATTTTATTTTCACGCACTGTTACTGCCCTGACCAGATTATGTGTAGTTCAAACTTTTGCTGGTGATGTCCAAATATATAGGGACAGTGGTGTAGATCAGGATTATGTTGCTAGGAATAATAGTTTGATAAATATTGACTTGCTTAGCATAGTTTTTTCCCCCATTTTTTGTAATATCTCCTGCTGCAATTGATTGGCATGCTTCACGTAAATATGAATATTCTCCAAAAAATGACTTTATCTTAATAAAATTAGATACACATCAGATACACATCAAGATACAGGCTATATGAGGATTTCTAATGTTCCTAAGCAAGAAAGAATTAGTTACTAATACGATTGTTGTCGTAACAAAATTCTGTTACTACAACAATCGTATTAATAGCTAACTCTTTCTTGCTTAGGAACATTAGAAATCCTCATATAGCCTGTATCTTGATGTGTATCTGTGTATCTTGATTTATAGTAATGAAATAAAATTGTCTACTAATAATATCTTGAAAAGCTTACGTAAATCCGGGAAATACTGGCTGTAATTCTTAAAATTTACAAGACCTGTTAATTCTAGCGAATATACGATACTTTTAGAACTTAACAATAAATTTTGTTACACCGGCTTATGAAATCATTGGTTTTAAAACATGACATAGTGGTTGATAATATTGGTGACATTTGCTCAAAGTATTCATTTTCTTAGGTTGAAACAGGTTGCACAAAACTTAAACATACCTGAGTATGAATAAATTATTATCAGTTTTTAAAACATAACATAGCAATACCATCACTTTGACACATAATATTAATGTTCGAGCTTCAATGTTAAATTATACACACTCACAACTTTTATTGGTGTTGAATGATATTTCAAAAGCATTCACCGTTTATATTTATTCACCATATCATACATTATTTCTAAGTGTTTGCATACTTTGGCTTAGGGTTTCGAATTTCGAAATTCCATAAGATCCTGGCCATTTTTGAAATTTCGAAATCCGGGGTTTTGCCTAAGCGGAATCTCAGGATTTTGGAATAGCTTATAAATTTAAGCTTCAACAATGTCACAAATACCAAAGTTAACAAGAGAATTATTGCAAAGGCTTAACATCACTTCATTGTGATGGACAACATTAATTCTGAAGTCCCGGAAATATTATCTAAATATTCAGTCAAATTTAAAAAGAAAATTTCATCTTTCATTAATTTTTTTAAATAGTAGAATATTTTTTATAAATTTAGTTTACGTTCCCTGTACAACACATATTATTTTTCCACTGTATATATATATATTCATATGTATTATAAACTTTTATCTATTTAGTCATGGTATGATGTTTCATTTGTATTGAGTATATAACTTACATACATACATATGTAGATATTCACGAGTTTATTAGCATAAAAATAACGAGACAAAATAAAACAAGGGCGTCGAGCGAGTATATAATATCAAGCGATAATCTAATATTTTATATTATGCAGAGTTCATATCTTCATCATATCTATATTTTTAATTTCTCATTCTTATTTATTACCATAATTACATTGATAGGTAATTATCTAATAAAATTTAAATTCGTAATCATTTTATAAAATATAAAACTGACTTAAACCAATTATGTTAATTATGATGCATGCTTTGAAAGAAAATTGATTAACATTGTATCTGTTTTTATGGGCAGACTTTATTATTAATATATCTTTGCTTTTATCGAATGAAATACAAAAGCTATATGTCAAAAAATTAATGTATATATACAAATGTCAACTTGATGAATTTGACACGATCAATACATATTTAGCGTTGAATTCACATCTTAAATGTAATTTGTGAATTTTATATGACATCATCGTAATATTCAAAATTATAATACATACGAAAAACAATTAGGTCTTATATACTTTACTTACACCATGTGGTCAAAATAAAATTGTCTCACATGTTGCAAAAAAAAAAAATTGTTTAGATACATAAATAAATAAGAAAAAATCATTTCATACATAAGATTCTGTGTACAATTTTTAACATATACTCGTATTATTTTTAATTTATTTATTTAAAGACAAACTACAAATCATGTTGTTAATATAAGATGAAGAAAAGAGTTATGTTTGACTTCTAAACAAACAAATAATTTATCTTAAGGAAAGTTTTATAGTAAAAAAAAGAGTTAAAAATACACAAATAAGTATCTTATCTATCTCCGTGTATTTACAGAAATGTATTAACCTAACCATATGAAATTGAATATTATTAATAATATTTTGTAGATACATATTAACAAAATTTTCAATTATTTTAATGTAAAATTGAATATTTATTTAAATCAAGATAAGATTACAAGGTTTTTTTTATACTTTATTTATTTATTTAAGATAATCGTCTTATATTTAATCAATATATAGAAATATATATATATATATATATATATATATATATATATATATATATATATATATATATATATATATAAAGTTTTATGTTTCATTTCAGAATTCTTACATATATTGAACATCATTGAAATATTGAATTTTATAGTAAAAAATAATTTGTGCGGTTGAAATTCAAGTAAACTAACAAATTTTGTTGTTGTATACATACTCATCTTTATAAAAAATGAGCCGGGTTACACCAATAAACCACAACATGTTTCATTTACATATAAATTTTTTCATAAGTCATGCGTCGTATATAATTTTATATGAAAAATAATTACATTTTCAATTAAAATCAAAACAAAAATTTTAATTAATAAAGTATAATTAGCACGATTTTGTATAAAACTATGAAAATATTTTTATCAATTAAGAACAAAATATTTTTCTACAAGGTAACAGAATTTTATTTTAAGTCACGGAGTTGAAGCCTTAAAAAATACAAATAAAAATCATAAATTCTATATATTATATAAAATAATAAATTGACCTCGACAAAATAAGCTTTGTATATAGGAATAATTTTATAGCACCCTTTAGTAATAGTTTATGCTTATATTGACAACAAAGTTACATAAACTATTATTTATTTATTCTTTGTTAATTAAGTCACGGATAAAAGAAATATAAAATTGTTAAGATACACTCCCATTATACCTATATTAGATTATATATGTTTTTTTTTTATCTTAGTATAATTTTTTCTGACCAGTATGGTCTAACATACTATGACATGCACATAATTTTTAGATAACACACAATTTTTTTGCTTTAGTTATTTAAGTGTAAATTAGTATTGACACTTAAGATCCCTACTTAGGATCCCACAACAAATACTTTAGAAAAATCATATTTGCTTTACAAGTATTCCCAACTTTTGGGAAATACAAAGTGGGCAAAAAAAGTGCTGGAAATAACTTCAACACATTTTTGATTCTCTATTTTCCGGTAATTACAAAAAAACAGTCACTGGGAGGTCAATTATAGTTACATGACGTAAAAATACAAGTAATAAAAATTCAAGTATTCGCCTTTTAACGCAAAGTGGCTGACATCTAGTGATACATTTTAGAACTAGAGCGAAAGGTAATCAAACCATTTTGAAAAAAAAAATTAACTGTATCATAACGTTGTGATAATGTAAACAAACAGGTTTACATAATCGACAAATTGTTAAAAAAGGTGGCATCAAGTTATACAAGTTTACAAGACAGTCTCTAAAATTAGAAAAAATTATTGTTTGTTCACAACATTGTCAAGATTACAAATTTAGTATATCTCCTCCAAAACCCAGAAGCACTTAATTATCAAAATTTAATATTAAAAACCAAAATATAAAGACCAAACCAATAACTGCATCAGTCAAAAGAATTATTTTTAACCAGCTTATTCAAGATTGTAAAATTATTGTAAACGGTACAGATTAAGGAAATTCAGTTCATATTGGAGATCAGTTTAATATGGTTCTTAATTCAGTCATCAATAAGGATATTGAAAGAAATTGGATCTCAAATATTAAGACCTCATACATCCAATGCCTTATGATACCGGACTCATTCTTTATTCCTTTTCCCTTCCATCTTTCCACCAACAAGATGGCATGATTTGGTTGTGTGAAAAGGAATAATGAAAACTGTGTAACAGAATGTATGATTTGCCTCAAAGCAGATTTTGATTTTATTTTTTTGCAGTGAGAAATGACCTCCTTTGGGTTGATTTTGGGTTTCCTTAAGAATAGGAACAGGAAAAAAATGAATTTTTACAGAAGTTTTAAATTTTTTTTTCCAAAAATTCATCTGGTCCGCCTTTTGTAAGAATATTTTTCTTATTTACTGCAGTTCTGATATTTATTGTTCCATACCAGTTTGAGGCTCGAACTTAAATTTGGTTTTTGGATTAAATTAAATAATTATTAAAATTTCAAAGGAAGGCAATGAAACTATACCCAATAGTTTATGTATTAGACGCTAAATCCAAATTCCTCAAAGAGTATGGGTCGATTTATTCATTTAAGATTAAAAATTGTTGTTTAGTTATCCCTTACAAAACACAATTTTGGTAATAGCTTCGGAAAATAAGAAGGACTTGGGTCGATTACAAATTTTACAGAAAATAAATTTATACGTACTCGTATTTAGATCAAGACTGCCGAGAACGACTTTTCGATGAACTTTTCGATTAGTTCTGGAAAATTTCATTAAATAGGAGGTTACAATTTGGAAGGTTGATAAAAAAAAAGATTCCTTTCCCTAAAGAATCTGCAGAATTTCAATAAGTGTAAAGGTAGATACTAGTTGTCATAGAATATAAAAAAAACATTCCGGTGAGTGGTTTGAATAAAACTGGTCCAGCTGCAAGCCTGTTGAATTTTCAAAGATTATTTGGAAAAAAAAATTATTATTCTACTCATAAAGGAAAAACGCTAGCAGCTAGCAGACTGTGGCAAATTGTTACATGGAACAAGCTAGTCCAAAACGATTTATTCAAGTATTGTAAAAAATATACTTATGATGTGCATGAGTAAACTGACCTCTTTCTAAATTGTCAAAAAGTGACAGCTATTATTTTTTGTATTGTGTCTTTTCTAACCGTTATTTCGTCATACTTAATTAAATTAATTAATTATATTGAATTATATTATTATTTAATTTCCTTAATATTTAATTTTTATCTAATTTCCTCACATAAAAATATGCTGGAACCTTGATCACAAGCAAACAGGACCAGATTCGCTATCGATTTGTGTAAAGAAACACCCCAATTTACCCCTTCACGTTCCAGAAGCGAGCAGTATTGGTCGTGCAAAGGGGGATAAATCGTATTCGCGTCAAAGCCTGCTTTGAATTATTGAATATAGTAAAGGAAAGATTTAATTTTGCTGGTAGTTATATCTGAAGTGTGGATGAAACTGGTGTCGAAACTTTACAGAAATTGTGCAAAGTTATAGCAGAATTGGAAATTCTTCCAATTTATGGAACACTTCATCAGTCATGTTCGATCACCTTTGATTCGTCCAGTCTTATTGTTCCCCGATAAACGCATGAATCACATTTGGTCATTAATACCTTAAGCTTGACTGAGGAAAATGGAGTTGATGCTTTAATTTTCATCCCAGTTTTCATATAAAATGCAACCATTAGATCAAAACGTATATGAATCCACCCAGCAATTATTCCAGTAGTATTCAATTATTTTCCAGTATCACCTTAGACAACCTTGACATAAACGATGTAATAACAATTAATGGCCCAACATCATCAGCATTGCCAATAGACAACGGCACACCGGAACTTGATCCTATACTGATTCGATCTTATCCGACAGCTGAAGGTAGGTCAATGAAAAGAGGAAGGAAAGAGCACACTGCCGTTTTTTTGACGATTACTTCCAATAAAATTAATATAAACGAGGCTCTAATTGATCTAGCTCCAAAGATGCAGAAAGCTTCAAAAAAATTTGATACAAGATACAGAATGATTTTATAGAATTTGTCAGGATGTATATGGACTCCTTACTTAGGATCGTAATAAAATTCGTCATTGTGCTTTCAATGTTACACAATGCGAAAAGTGTAACAAACTGCCCCGTCTATATATACATCGATATTGGGCATTTAACGATGTTTTGTTTGCTTAGAATACACCCTTAACTCGAATTACATAATATTTCGCAAGTGAACTATTAAGAATTGTTTAACAACCCTAAATAGTCGAAGGCGAACTCGGTATAGGACTCTTACGCAATAGGTGTACCCAGATGATGATCCCAATATTTATAACCTTAAATGACGATATTATTATGGCCTTTAAATTAGGTAAATACTATTATCGGTGCATTTTGTGCCGATTTGTGCGAAAACCAAGCGGTGAGTGTTATTATTACCAAACCATTCTAGTTTCGTATCGATGAAGCCTTTTAAAAAATTCAACTGGAAATTAAAATATTACATTGGAAATTTACCTATAAGATCTAATTAAACTTAAATTCTTATCATCATCGTTTCGAGTTTGGGAACTAGTAAACAAAACCTTGCCAAAGCACTGATTGCTTGATAAAAACATCAGTTTTGATGAAGAATTAGTTCCATTAAGGAGTCGAGTTCCGTTCCATTCGTATTACTCATGTAAGCTTGAAAAATATAGAATGAAAATTTGAACATTTTTTGGGTATGCCATACCGGTTGTGCCAGTATCTATATGGTATTCCATACTTAGGATAAGAATACCTTGAAAGAAGAAAGTTTTTAGGCCATAAAATCGTCAGTGAATTGTACCAACCATTGGAGAGAACAAATCGAAATACTACATTTGATAAATTTTTTATGAGTTGCAAGGGAAAACTGGCATTTTTAGGTTTTGAAGAAATATGATGTTGGTTAGCTATGTAGGGCAATGAAGGAATTGCAATGGTTACCGATTTAACCCCAATACCAGCCGCGCGTCGGCGACTTTAAAAGTGTCCTAATAAAATAAGTTGCGTGACAACACAGATTTGTAGGACTTACACCAGTTTATAAACAACCTGAAAAGCTACCAACTGCAACGCCATAACAGTTAGAATCAAAATCGGGAAACATTTTTGTCGAGGTCAAAGCATAAGGAGAGGAACTCCAACAGGAGGATACTAAACATCAACGATATCATCGCAGAATTAAAACACTCATCAAGATAATAAAATCATCAAAGTTATTAATGCAGGAAGCGGCCATGAACATCGCCATGCTACATGTTTTTCCCATGATGAAAGTTTTGATATTCCAGCTGACCACTAGTTCGGTTTCCGATCGGGTCATTCTGCTCAACACTAACTCGTTTGACTTGGTGAGCATGTTGCGTTAATGTGAAACATGAATAAGTCAACTGGACATTCTACAGTTTTATAAACTTTGGAAAATAAAGATTAACACTACCAAACACTCTATCTGTCATATTCATTACCTCTTCTACAATAAAAATAGTTATTTGAAATAAAACAAGTTAAAACTATAGCTTAAGAATCATTGTGTAAATATGAAATAGCGTAGAAGAATATCGACCAACAAAGTAACATTTAAAAAAAAAGTCTATAGACTATATATTTAAGACTATATATTTAAAAAATGTAATACTTTAAAAATGAGTTATAACTTTCAAGTGTTGAAAACACTTTAACGTTGGAGATATTTCTTTCTTAATATAACCTTGCTTGTTCCGTGCCAAATCTAATATACACAATATGAAGTCACAGCAATTCAAGCTTGGTGTCTGCTAATTTCAATGTAACAGTTAAAACTAGATCGTCAAGTACTAGTACTATAGTCCTACACCGACTTAATTTTAAATTTCATTGGAAAATTTACCTGAAAACGTGATCAATGATTATTTACTTTATATATCCATTGATTTGATCATTTTAACAATAAAAAAATACAAAAAAGCGTCAATATTCCAAAAAAATGCGGTGATAATTATAAGAAACAGCTTATAATACTTTTCTTTGATTTGTTCAATCAAACATCTAATTATGTTGAATTAAGCAGAAAAAACGTGACATAATGGTGTAAAATAGTGAAAAATATGTAAAATTGCATATTAATCAGTCCGAATTGTATTTACCACTTCATAATATACTAAACAACAAAATTATAAATATAAAAGTTCATTTTAGGTCATATAGTTATACCGCTGAGTTGTCAAATTTATCAAAAATGTGTAGCACTATTTTATGCTCTATCGATTTTAAGGTATGTTTTTTTTTTTTTTTTTAATAGTTCATGCTACCTCAGCGCTTTATCATTTATTTGTTCACGGATAATCTGTTTTCCAGATTAATTTATCGTGCATATACTCATAATTTTCACCATTCCCTTTTTATACGGGCAACACATAAATAAATTAAATTAAAAAAAAATATCACCGAAACAGATAAATTAGGATTATCACGATAATTACGTTAATTAAATTTCACTGATAAAGTTTTTTTTTATATAAAGTATAAATTATTTTCAAATAAATTGTGTACAAGTTTATTTTATCAACTTTCAATCTACGTGACAAAAGTCAAATTTCTTCATTGATTCTCACAAATTCAAACAAATTGTGCATTCTTGTGTAAGTACATAACAAAAAAAAAACTATTATGTTTCCCATACAAAATATAATTAAAATTTTTATAATATTGCACTTTCATTCAAATATGTATTTATGTTTATATATTGTATGTGTATACATATTTGCATTATACCAGAGCCGCGAAACAATCCGTAAAAAAAAAATTAAACCGCAACACAGCGTACTCATATCATATCTTCGTTTTTAATATATAATTATATCAGTTTAATGATATAGTCATAATATAAGTAAATTTTAATTCATATATACTTTCATTATAATAATTTCTATTTATAATTAGTATTTATATGTGTATACGTTAGACACATTTAATATGCGATTAGATTGAGATATCTTTACTTATAATCTTATATATATGAGTAATGTAATATAATTAAAGCCTCAGAGGTATGAAGAAATTATCGCTCTCGACTCATTGGTTTTATATTCATGACACTCAAGGAGTTTTATTCACACGCGCCTATTTATTCTCTCAAGATATAAATCGAAAAAAAAGTTATTGGTTGCGTATATACTGAACAAACCCGAATGTTAATAAAAGGCTGAGTACTCATCATAGGCATATATATACAGTGAATCATAGTGAAAATGGTCCAACATGAACTAAATTTATTTTGCTACAGAATAAAACGAAAACATCGAATAATATGAAAATTTTAATGTCTCCACATAAAAAAAAATCATCGGTTGGATGTGTAATTTCGCGTTGCGTTTTCATACATTGAAATTTACATTGACATTAGAAACCAGACCTTGAAAGCGGCCCTTGCTAGGATAACTGCCAAGCGAGTTTGTAGACGGAAAAAGCGTGAAAGGTGGAAGGCAGTTTTTAGAGTACACAACAACTCAACAATGAGTGCAGTTCTAGTAACTTATTTAAAGGAATCACCGGACTGCACTGTACCTTCAAACCTAGATCTATCATCATTGGGGACCAGGAAGGAAACCTCCGTTTTAACTTCGATTCAGTAATTGACACTTGAAAGAGCATTTCTCTGATTTACTCAATGTTAAACAAGTGTCAAATACTGTATTTAAAAATTGTCAAATACAGCCTGCGGAGGTTTCAAAAAGAAACCGTTTCGTGCAGTTGTGTTTTCGACCTTATTCGATTAGTATGGAAAACCGAAGTTATGCCTGATGGATAGAAACTGGTCGCGTTATGCTTTATATATGAAAAAGGGGATCACTCAAAATGCGAAAACTACCGTGGCATAGCTCTTCTTTGCACAGCATACAAATTACTGTCTTACATAATATTGGAGAAAAATACTCGCCTGGCGAAGGAAATTGTAGGTGCCTACAAAGGAGGATTTCGTACAAATCGGTCAGCCACTGATCAAGTTTTTTCGCTGAGAATGATTCTTTTTAAATAGCACATTAGGTGTTCTTGGATGATTTCCAACAAGTCTATGCCTCAATCAACCGGGATAGCTTATGCTTTGAGTGTCAGCCAAATCATCAATGAGACCAAAACAAATATGATCACTAACATTTGTTTCGAGGAATGGATGGGGAAATGCATTATATATATATATATATATATATATATATATATATATATATATATATATATATATATATATATATATATATATATATATATATATATATATGCAGTTTATTGTCCACTGAGACACTTAATTAAAAAGCAGCAAGTTGCGACCTTCTGGAAGTTCATTGCAGGAGATTACTACTACAACGTCAAAAATACCCATTAGGGTTCTCGATTGATATCTCGGAAATAACGGGTGGGCAATTTAAAAGTTTAAATTTAAATATGCAATAAAACAAAAACGGTTTGAAATTTTGCCAAATTGTTTTGTTGTGAAGTACAATTGTTCCGGTTAGATGCAATACTATTTCATTCATATGGCTGCTGCGGTTGGCCTCACATTACCCCATTCGATCGGACCAATTTTCGAGCAATTTTCGAGTGTATGGGGTCGTATCTCTGCGACGGCATCACGAATGGTGGCCTTTATATGCTCAATTGTCTCTGTTTTGTCGGCATAACACTGGTATTTAAAGGCGCCCCATAGAAAATAGTCCAATGGTGTTAAATCGCAGCTTCTTGCCGGCTAATTGACATACTAATTGACAAACTTTTGACGCAATAAATCGATTGTGGCATGAGATGTGTAGTAAGTTGCACCATCCTGTTGAAACCAAACATCGTTCACATCAATCCCATGAAGAGCGGTCGCAAAAAATCGGTTATCATGATGCGATAGGCATCTCAATTGACCGTAATGGTTGCGCCGTCCTCATTTTCAAAGAAATATGGGCCAATGATGTCTCCGCTCCACAAGCCGCACCAAACAGCCACTTGTAATGGGTGCATTGGCTTCTGTAAGACCACGTGTGCGTTTTCTGAGCCCCAAATACGGCAATTTTGCTTATTAACGTACCCCACCGAGATGAAAATGAGCTTCATCCGAAAAGATGATTTTTTTTTGTTGCAAAATCGACATCATCGTGCAGTTTCTCGTTGGCCCATCTAGCGAAGTGAAAACGAAGCGGATGGTCATGTGGCTTCAACTCTTAAACCAATTGAACTTTGTAAGGCGTCATACCGAGATCTTTTCGCAAAATTCGACGTAAACTGATGCGTAAAATGTTCAATTATTGAGACCGATAACGAGTTGATGTTGATGGATTCTCACGCACACTCTCCCCACAGCTTCGATATTTTCGGGTGTACGCACCGTACGAGCACGCTTACGCCTTGGCACATCAACAATGAAACCAGTTTCACGAACTTTAACAATAAACTTGCGTATACCGGGCACTGTTGGTCCTTCTCTGCGACCAAATTTTGCACGATATTTTCGTGCAATTTCCGACCAATTTTCTTTGTTTTGGAAATAATTTTCCAATAAATCCCAACGTTGCTCAAGCGTAAATCGATTCATTTCGTTCAGTGGAGATAATAAACTGAATTTTGTGACAGAATAGAATGACATAAGTATTGCCAGATTCGAAAATAACCGGTGGTTCAAATTTAAACCGATAGATGGCTCACCCTTTATAAACAACTGTGGAAATGTATATAGTGTGAAAAAATGGATCACGTGTCTACTGGTACGCCAAACAACTGGCCTACATGCGAACAAATTCCGGACTTATTAGACTCTTAAATAACAAAGGATATCGCTAGAAAACGCTAATACAATGATTGCATTGTCAACGACTCCTACAACACTGGAGGATTCTGTAGTCACAGGTCAAAGATCTCAATCGAAGGATAATAACACACAAGATTTAATTCTTGACATGACTAAAGCCGTGAACTTTAGCGGACTAAGCGGCTAACAGCAAGGTCGCCAAATACAATAACAACGACATCATCATTTACGCAGCATCCGTTAATTTCACACATCTATAGATTCATCAGTTGCAACACCATCCGATACCTCCACTGTTAAAGCAACACAGTCTCTACCCGAAGATATTCAAGTTGTAGCTCCTCGAAGGTGGGTTTTCGTGAGTAGAATTGTTAAATCTAAAACAAAACAACAATTTGAAAATTTTATCAAATTAAAAATGCGACTTAATAAGTGAGCTTTAAAATTTCACAGAACTGACAGCATGGCCAAGTTTATGGCTTCACATATTTTCGTGTTAGTCTCCTTGAAGATTAATTTGTAACCGTATTGCATTCCACAATTGTGACCAAATGACCTTTTGGTAAAGGAATGTGAATCGGAATGTCATATCGTCGCCAAAATTTCCAGAAACTGATGTTAATTCATACACGCCAGTTGTCTACACTCGACTCTATACTTCTAATCATGCCCGGTTAAAACCAATTCGAAGCAGTAAAATTTCAAAACTTTCTATTGCCAGAATGTAAACTAAATGCCCTCCAAGGCAACTCATTTCTAGAATTTTGTAAGTAAAACACAGCTTCTATTTAAATTATCACCGAGACTCGAACTTCTTCCCAAGACAATATATTTACATGGTTACAGATTACAGGTTTACAGCTGTAATCGATCGATCAAGTTAAGCTGCAAAATATCAAGTGGTGGTATCCTCATATAGCTGTTAATGCAACAATATCAAGTGAATTTATTGAATTAATAAATTCCACTATTGAGCATCTCTGTGTTAAACTGACAATAACTGTGAGAACATCGATTGGGAAAGCGAATTGAACAATGGGTACATTAATGTAAACGTAGAAAAATTGTACAACGTTATTTGGCACCCTACATTTATTTGTTCCTACAACGATGTCAAAACCAAACAAATATATGCCGTGTTATAAGATGCCAGACTTATCAACCTCCAAAATAGGAAAGAAAAAGTCTATAAGGAAATGCTGAAGCATAATCCAGAAACCAGCAAACAAAATTGCACAGAGCATTACCGTAATTTTGAAATATATTATAAATTTAAATACAAGTCAACGTAAAATTACGGGTTTTCCTGTGGATACGACATATGGGCAGAAATCATGTGACTCTAATGTCATATCATACATGTTTGCAGAGTTTTTTCAATCGGTTTATACGCTAGGAGATGTAGATAAATATGATAATCTAAATAAAGCTGTGAAATAAATGTATCCATAGAAGTTCAAATGATTTCAACAGAAGACATAAATTATGCTTTAAAACATTTGTGAAGGATACGGCCCTGTCGAGCTTTAGAATTACCAATCTGTTTGTTGAAATGATTAATGAATTGGGAGAATTTCCGCAAATAAGAAAAACTACTAGAATAACACCGATTTCAGTTAATCGCAAAGCACTGGAGTTAATTGCAAAGCAGTTATTGAAATATCGAATTTGTAAAAATTATACAAAATCGGATATTCACTTTTTCTTGAGTGAAATCTATCACAACCTATTAAAGCGACTTTGGAGGTCCCACAAGGCTCCCACATTGGTCTTTGGATCTTTACTGTTTTCATCAGTATTACCGAAGTTATCCAACAATCCAAGGTACTAATGTTCTCTGATGATATTAAAATTTATCAATCAGTAGAAATTATTAACGACACCTACCAACTAGAAGAAGACGTCAATTGCCTCGTGAAATGGTGCAATTCTCAACTTGACATCTTAAAATGTAAGATGATATCGTTTCATCGGAAAGTAATTATTGTAGAACCCAACTATCGTATTAATGGCATTCAACTACAAAAAGCAGGTGGAATTATAGAATAACGAATATATTTGCTTAACATCTAAGTTAAAGTATTTACTCCGAACCCGTAAATTGTTATTCAATATAATTGCTGTCTGATAATGCCAAAATCTCGCCTACTAAATATAACATTAGACATGATTTAATAAGCAAAATAGTCAAAGAACTTGCAGTAAAATCTATCAAATTATTAACGTACATTTCGAATTATGTAATAAAGATTATACTTCCTTGAATTCAAGAAAATTTTGCAGATTATTATAATTTCGAAAATACTTTTCCAAAAACTAATTTTTTGTTTTCAGAGAATTACCCGGAACTGTTAAACGGGTTCACAGAGTCAAGAAAATTACTTGCAGCATTTTCGAACATCAGCTAAGCTTTCGACAAAATATGGTATACGGAACTTATACATAAAGTAAGAATACAACTACCGACATGATTTTACAGAATAATTAAAAATTTTACTGGTTAACTAAAAATTAACTAAACCCATACATAGGAGTGCCAAAAAGAAGTGTACTGCGTCCAGTAAAGAAAATATAGAAAATATAATACTCATATTTTAAATTTTAAACCAACAAAAAATTGGGGAAACTAATACCAAACCACATACGACGTCATTAACCAAAATGCACAACAAACAAAGAAATTTTCCGGATTTTATATGATACTTTTTTTTAATAAAAACTTTAACTTTTAACAATATTCATTTCTTTTTTAATATATTAATCGAAGTTTCTTTGTTCATGTCAAACCATTTTCACTGCGACCCACTGTATATAGTGAATTATGCATTACACCGTATATAATAAATATAAGTAATAATAAACGCGATGTGAACGAGAATGCAAATTTTAAATTAAATCAACAATTGAATCATTATGCATCAAGTTAGAAAATATAATTATGATATAATTATGATATAATTATGATATGACAGCATGTGGTGACTTAATTAAAATTAATTAAATTTGTGACACAGGCTACGGATTAAGACAAAATCGATTATAACAAGAATGTACTTACACAAAAAAAAAATGATTGCACTATAACTCAACAACCGTAAACGTAAATTATGCATATTATGATTTTCTCTCTAGCTTACCTGTAACGATACAAAAAAATAAAAATAAAATAGGTTAATTGCATAATAACAGCATACATCAATTAAATTATTCATCACTTTTATATAGTAGAAATAACAACATCAATAACAAACTCGATTAGATTAATATTAGATTTATGATGCGATATTTGCACAAACTGCAACCGAATTTACCTAAATTATTATTATTATTACGTGAAAATCGTGTTCATGATCAATAATACATTTTTGATGTTCTGCTTATGAGAATATCGCTTTCATTTTTTTGTTAAATATTTATACCACGAATTTTATTTTTTAATGTGAAGATGATTTTTTATATGTTAAAATTGAAAATTCAATCACTTTTATTTACGGTTTACGTAATGTTGTGAACTTATTCTAAAATGTAATAATATTTACGTGCTAATATACAATTTAAAAAGTGTCTAGCAAAGTACATATATATATTTAAATGATTTGCAAAATAATATTATGATATTTATACCATATTTGGGCAGTGGAAAAATTAAAATGAACAGTTATTGCCAAAATGGAAATTTGTTACATGTTTAAATGAAATATACTGCTGGCTATATTTTAAAAATCAAAAAAATTATTACTTTCACATCATTTTGAAAATAAAAATTTGTCTGGTAATTTTACTTAATTTTAATAATAGTTTTATTTTATAAATTTGTTACTATAGTTTTGTTCCTAGAAGAATACATTCAGAAACGTAAAAGAACCAACCCATATACTAAGGAAACAATTAAGGAACAATTATTAAGGATGTGTTTAATAGCTGCGCGTTTTACTTTATTTACTTTAGGTTTGTAATCTATCATATACAGATTGCAATTGAGTCTACGTAAATTACTTTATTTTATCGGACAGATAAGGTAAATATATACGATGTGTTTGCAATTTAATAAAATATTTCAGGAATTTATTTTGTTAAATTTTACTTTCTGATTGCATGCACGTATAAATTACGAAAAGTCACAACAACCTGTACTTATAGCAATTTTATCTTATCAAAATTTCTTAATAACTAACCTTTAAGTCCAACAAAAATAAATCTGAGTAAAAGAGTCTGAAAATCGATATATAGTTAACCTTAAACCAATGACATTCCAGATTTGAAAGCTCGAAAAAATACTCTTACATGTAAATCAAGTTTTTGCAAACTTTTTTAGATATGGCAACCTAAAAAATCGGAGCTACCTTTAGTATGTAGTTCTAAGTGTTGTGCATACGTGCATCCATCAACATACTCGTATTCCAGATTACATATAAAAATCAATCATTCACTTAATTTTGTTTACTCTTGTATGTTAACTTTATACTTTTATAATGTTAATCACTTATCATTTTATCGAAACGGATCTACAAATAAAAAAGCGATATGTCTATCAATAAAGTCTTATTGATAAAACTTGCTTACCTTTTAAGTTCAGAGTCTTTTAAATTTTAATTGTTTCAAAAGTATATTAAAAATATGACAATTACTAAAGTAATACAATTTTACTGTAAAGTACAATTAATCGAAATAGATCCTCGGCATAGTTGAAAGAGAACATAATTCTTTAGTAACCATTTAAATCGCACTCTTGGAGCACTTCAAACTGCTCGCAATAGCTACGATAGTTACTGGAGAGTTAAGACTCATTAGCATTAAAAAAGATTTATATTGATCAAATATTTGATTTCGTTAAAATCTAATAATAATTTTGACCATTGTGGTCGTGGCCACCCGCATGTCGTGTAAAGTATCTATATGTCGTGTAAAGTATCTATAGCACTGCACTTTATGAACTTCTTCCATATTCAATATGCACTGATTAACCACACAAACTTTTAGAATGTAACAAATTCAAAGAAAAGTCACTTGCACAACTTTGGGCATTGCTGAAAAACGAGAGACGATGTTTGAATTGTTTGAACTACAACAAATCAAAATTCAGATACAAACAGCACAATAGAAAGCAATAGCTTAGTGCACAAACATTTAGCAGCGAAAACAGAACGTTAATGTGCTAACTATAGAATCGCACCAATCATGTTCAATTAAAGATAATACCAACGCTAAAATAAGTACCTCATTACTTCTAACTGCATTAGTGCACGTATAATTGAAACACCGAATTCTTAACATATCGACTTTAAGTTTATTTTTTTAAGAGGTCTCAAAAGGTTTATTTCGCGTTATTTTGATGTATAGATAATAAATTGTTGAGCTTATAGCGAACAATAAAATATAAAGGTAAACTGACGGATCAATTTCACATTCATTAATTCCTCTTAGTTTCAGAACGTCTGTTTAAAATGTTTATCCACTCTCGTTATTGTGATCCATTACTCTACTATTAAAATTCTAATGTATAAGAACGTTTCATAACTGACCCATAATTCACTCTATAAATCACTATACATAATTACAAAAACAAATTAAGAGACAATTCCCGCCTTAAATAACGATTAAATTAAAAGCTTACAGATTTTTGCGTCATTTGTTAAACTTGTGGTTTTGTAGTACGGGTTTCCCATCTTTGAAATAAAGATGCTAAATTCACTGCATCGGTCAAATAATGTTAGGAAAAGGAATAAAAAAATTAATTTTGATGAATCTGCTTCTTGCCTCCTTTCATCTAGCAATGGTGTCTAAACTCCTATAGAACCAATCTCACTGCCGTGATAGACTAGGAACCAGATAACATAGATAGTACCCAATAGGCCATGACAAAGTTCCTGCCCTCTTTTCCACAGGTGACAGTATAACCCTAATTTTCTAGGAGAGCTCACCTATGAGAGTGGCAAGCACTTGAATGTAAGTCAATTGATAATTATGAGGTAATTATTTTCAAGCTTGAAGTCAATATTCTGCTAATAGATACAGAAACTGAACAGCGGAGTGGGCTATATCCCAGGCGTGATTAAAACTAGCAATGGGAGGACTTGCGAAACCTATCTCGAAAGATGAAAATTAATAAAAATAAAATTACAAGGTAGAAATTACGGGAAAACCTAACTATACATTGTATATTAGAAATCTGAAATTGTATATTAGTAGCTCTTAATACCTCTCGATCATCATAGATCGTATGGAAAGAGATGACACCCATTTATTTAGGAATTACATTTTTCACCCTAACTACCTATTTGTTGCACAACTGGTTGTTGTACACGGTACTTGAAAACCGTACAGCTAAAAAAAATGAATAACACCCTTAGTCAAACGAATGGATCGCAGAGCCCCTTGTACCACCTCAAATACCAGTTCACCCCTCGGAGTGCGCATTGGAATCAGCCAAAGCTGAACTGAATATTCGGAGATCTGGTTCAGGAAAACGGCAATGTACAATGAAACTCGTCTGTGCGTGAACGACTCACCAAGTCAGGAAAGCCACAGGACTATGCCGCTGAAAAAATAAATTTTGGCTATTTGCCAAAAAGTTTGGGCGCCACTTGATTTTGTAGGCACTGTGTTTGGAGATATGTTCGGAGTATCAAGCCAGCGAGATGCTCAGAAGTATATCGAACAAATTGAGCACAACGCCAAAGGCACGTTGAAGATGCACAAGTTGTTACAACAACAGATACAAGTAATGGACCTAACCAAAAACATAATCTGCAAGGAACATGCACAGATTGAGAAGCAGTACCAGTTACTTGAGGGTGAAAGTCAAACCACTCATGCATGAGGAGTTCCTAGACGTGGTGTTCCAGCTATCTGCAGCAGCACTCTTTATTGTATAAAGACGTTCAAGGAGATCTGATTGAGGTTTTATCAGATGTACATTGAGCCAGTATTCGGTTGCTTCCACCGTCCCAGTTCACAAATCAATTATGGGAGATAAACCAACAAGTATCCAGTGGCATTAAGGTTCCAGGTTCTAAGGGACACTATAGATACAAGTATACAAACTGTTGGAAACAAGAGCGGCGATCATCAAGAACCAAATCATATGTGAAGTACCAATACTACTAATACAATTCGATGAGTTCCAGATATACAATATCATACCTGTACCTATCATGCATAAAGATAAGTTCATTTTTATTAAACCTCAATTCACTTACGTGTTGGTCAGTAATACTCGTACATGGTACTACCCAATGTCCGCAGAGGAATTAAAAGCTTGTAAATTATGGGAAAAAGGGTAAAGGATCTGTATTCTGGACGGTTTGATGTACAAAATGCCATCAACAGAAGAACATTGCGAGATATCATTGCTGATACATACGAAGAAACCACCTAAGCAATGTGAAGAAAAGGCGGTAATACCGACAACCTTTGTTCATCCGTTACGAAACAATCATTGGCTATTAGTTTTACCAAAAGCGACAAAATTTGATTTGGTATGCAACGAACAATCCCAGTCCATCGAGTTGCACGGAAGTCAAATAATAAATATCGTCCAATACTAACTGTAGGACGAAATAAAAAAAATCCTAATGGGGCTTAGAATAAAAATGATTCTCTAGTCTAAACCACCCCATTTAAAGCAACTACGGGTGATTCATCCGAAGAATAAAAAAATTAATCACCGTTTTTGGGGTCCGGTATCCCCATTGTTTTTCTTAATTTTTTTAAATATTAATGAGTTATGTCATCACCTCCCCCATTCCAATTTGGTACCAATAACCACACGGCCAACTCCTCTACCAACTCAAACTGCAGGGATCGAGACCTCACCACGGTACACCTGAGTATGGACAATTCTATGAAACTAGGTTTGCTTTTCTGATGTTTAAAGACAAACGGTTTCAAGTGGCGCACAACGTGGGGCGATCCAACATATGTTGGGTATGTGCTTTTAGTGTTTATGCATTCATTATATAGTGGTACTTTTCTGGACTTTTATTCAAATGCACCTTCATTTAAATGCATAGTTACCTTTAATCGTATTTTTGATAGTTTCTTCTGATATAACTCCCATACAAATTTAGGCTTTTTTTAATGAAAGCATTGCTTTGTTGTTCCTAGCGTATTAAAAAATCATTGAATCGAGTGGACATAAATGAGTGACTCACATTATAATTTTGCATCGCGAAATACAATGTGAAATAACACTAATGCATTAAATACTTTTGTTCAGCATAACATACCAGTCATGCATTAACAGCAAAAATACGTTTACAATTCTATTATGCAATCAGTTAATGCAGACAAAGGTGGATTATATTTTCAAGATGCTCTCAGAGGTACGGGCAGAACCTTTTTGATATGGTTAATTTTGGCTTCCAAACGAAAAGACAACTTTATTGCATTGGCCATTGCCTCGTCTAGTATTGCAACCACTTTGTTAGATGATGGAAGAACGGCGCATTCGGCATTGAAGTTACCTTTAAATATGCAACTGACAGAAGCACCAAAATGCTATATTTCTAAAACATCTGGAATGGCAAAGGTACTTCCAACAATACTAGATTATTGTATATGGGATGAGCATTAAAAGATTCACCAGTCATCACACGATCAACACCACCAGATGAATTAAATGCGTGTTTGAAAGCATCGTATTTGTGGCAAAATTTTAACACTTTCAGCAAACATGCGCTTCGATTAAATAATTCCACAACCATTTTATTTTCTAAACAATTATTGGATGTTGGAAATGGAAAAATTGATGCAGACAAGACAGGATTATTAACAATTCCTTCAGATTTTTTGTAAAATCATTGAATTCAAAGAGAATTTAATTTCCAGCTTATTGTAATGGGTGGCACTTCCGTTCCAAGAAAAATTCATTCAACCCAAAACGATTACAAAATCGATCATTTTAAAAATCATTTTTTTTTTTCATTTCTTGCAAAACTATTAAATTATGTTTTGTAATAATTTATAAAATCAAATTGTAAAAGGAAACTTTATAAGTTTCATATTCAAATACATTTTTTTTTTTTCAAGTAATAACAAGCATATGTCAGTGTACTTGTTAATTTACATTTTTATGCATTTTTACCATAATTTTTTTTCCCTTAACTAACCTAACTCAATAATTCTTATTTTGTTAGAGTATAATGACCGTCTTCACTAGGGCTTGTAAACCGGTTAAAACCGAACCCGGTTCTTGTTCATTTTTACGTTTTTTTTTTTTTATTCTTCCAGTAAATAAATTTTGTAGCATTAAATATTATTAAGTCTGTGTGCGAAAAGAAATAAAAAACGCATAAAAACTTTAAAAGTTAAAATTTTAACTTTTTATTCACCACAAAATGTTTAACTGGTCGCGGTGCTGTTAAAAATGTTAATCACATTTTTCTTTGACGTTTCGAGATCATTTATTCTTAGATAAAAAATGTCCTAGCCATATGTTTGGTCTATTTTTATTTCTCAGTTAAAATATTTAACTTTTTAACCGATTCGCATACAGCCTAAAGTTTAAGTTGGTATTGTAATTGCGGTTTTTGTAATTTCACTAATGTCTTGTTTAAAACGTCTACGAAAAGATCTACCGAAATAAAAGCAACCGGATCCTCATCTTTAGTACAAAAATTACAGCATTCAATTTCTGCTGTTTTGCAGGGTTTAAAGGAGTGTGCGCCGATTCGAGTCATCCTTCCAAAAACAGTTGAAAATGTTTAGGGTTACTAAAGAAAAACCAATAAAGGTCACGAAGTTGAAGACAGTGAGAGAGTTTTTTTCGATCGCCTGTAATTTCTGTACCTCAGGTAAATTATCAAGATTTATAAGATTTGTTTCTTTACAATCTTTTCATATAATTAATTTTAATACGTTATTTTTGAGTTTTTCTGAAATAAAACAATTTTAAACCAGAACAAACGTTTTTTTTATAGATTTGTTTATTTTTCTAGGCTAAAAGCTCTGATATAGCTAAAAAATACGTTTTGGTATAGTTTATTTAAAGTCGATGAACAACCGAATAAACACTGTTAACCGGTTTTTCAATTTACAAAAACCCGAAACCCGGTTTTTGAAATCTTCCGGGTATTTACATGCCCTAGTCCCCACCATAAATTATTGACATTTTTTTAATACATTTTTTTGTGGTGGGACGCTTTTTGAGTTTTTTTGGGAACTTCTTCTTTTGGTTGGGACTTTTGGACGGGGCGGTCGTCGGACGACCGCTGAGGAAGTCGTTTTAAATGTTTTAGTTTTTGGTTTTATTTAATTTATTTTTAATTTTAATTTTTCTTTTTAAATTTTATTTGATTTTTCTCCACTATCATGGTGTTAAAGAGGCTCACATTTATTTCGCTCGGATTGGTGGTCCGAATAATCTTCTCATTTTCTTTTTGAATCTAGTGATTCGCACAAATTTTTAATGCAGCTTACCAAGGTCTAAAAGCGACTCCACCAATACCCACTACCATATCCTAGCACTGATCTAGCAAGATAAATCTAGCTGCAGTGGAGAGCGCCTGAACAATCTATGTATTTGTTCAGGATTCAGGTTTGCGCCTCTGTCCTGTTCATTACAGTATATTCCAATATTGCAAACAATTTTACAAGTCATCAATGGTTAAACAATCGCGCAATAATAGCCGCCAAAATTAAAGATGTCACGGAAAATAATATTCAAAAGACAAATCGAGGCCAAATAAAAACATACAAATCGATTGATAGCGTTATGCACCCAGAAGAAGTTGTTAATAACCCAATTCGATTTTTGAATCCACTCGACTTGCCTGGATTCTTAATTGTAGAATGTGTTCCAGGCAAGTCGAGTGAATTTAAAAATTAATTTTTGTTTTTGTTTTGCGAAGTGCCCTCGTTCAGCCAGTAGCTTTTATAAAAAAGCTTTTGTAAAAACGGTTCAACTAAATGATACAAATATATTGGATATAGAATATTTTAATCATATATTATCAATCACTCTTAGATATCATATATGACTATCATATATTAGCCGCAATATGATTCAGGCCATGTTGCCACATTCAAACCAATCTCTTTAATCTAACTATGTATATGTACTTGTCGCGTATACCGGTATAATCATATATCTTTTAATCATTACATCCAAAATAGACTGCCACGACTTCCGAACCAACGGGAAATCCGAGTAACTCGACACATGTTATAAAGAGTGCAAGCACCGGTGGATTCGGCAACTCATTGAAACGTCAATCGCAGTGGATGGTCGTACAGCATCTTTTCGCGAAATATTTTCAGTTTGTTCATTTATCTCTCTTTGAACTTTAATTTATTTTCCTCTTAGGTTTTACGGTGAAATAGAAAAACAACAATAAAATTCATTCTATCAGACGAAAATCGATATTTGTTTAAAATGGTTTTAAAAAAAAAACTGAGTTAAATTTTTTTTTTTACTCAAATAAGGGAAAGCTTTTTTACAATATTATACAATAATATTTTCTTATGTGCAACGCAGTTTGTTACATACATAGGTTATAACTAATAACTTAAATTAACATGATTAAAAATTTAAACTAAACAAAACAAAAAAAAAATAATATTTAATATTTAAAAAAGCATAATTAAAAACATAATTAAAGTTAGGAAAAGGAGAGAAAAAAAACAAGAAATTAGGGAAACAACAAACAGGGTGATTCAATTTATGTCACCGGTTTCGTCAATCTTTTAAAGTTATATAAACTCGCAGCAGCTTTAACAGGCGGAGAAAGACTATTCCAAAGCTTAACTCCATGAACAAAGAAAGACCGCCGTCTCGTTTTAGACTTACAGGACTTTGGTAGATTTAAATTCAAAGTTCGTTTCGATAAACACAAATTAAGGTTTTCGTACAGATACATCGGGGTCCTCTTCTGAATCAGATCAAACATAGTGCAGATCATTCTAAAAATGATCTAAAACTTCGTTTCAAAAATATGTACCTTGCACACGAATTAAAAGCAACATTTAACCGTTTCAAACATTTTTTACAACAGTTATGATATACTGGGGCACAGTATGAAATTAAAGGACCCACTAGGGTTCGAATAATGTGACATTTCACATCACTTGAAATAAATGTTGCAGTGTTCCTATTGCAGTGTTACTTAAAATCCCGTATATTTTCCCACACAGATTATTTACGTGAGCAGTATTATTATATTATTATATTATTATATTAGCAGTATTATATTATCGATAGAGTCAAGATCTCCAAAATAATATAATTGCAATTACTGAACGACTTTGCAGATTTCATTTATGTAAAGAAAGAACAATATTGGCCCCAAAATCCAACCTTAGGGAACCTCGAGATGTATAATGAACTTGATTTTGATAAAGTTTAGATAATACTTTACGGACTACCGCCTTTGTTGCAAGTAGGAAAAAAACAAATCGACAAGCACCTTTAGAAAAATTATTCTCTTTGCATAGTTTGGTCATCAAGATCAACCTTATCGAATACCTTAGAAAATACAAAAGTGCTAGAATAGCAATCTTACCAACTTCTATATTAGAGAAAATATCGTTCAAAACCTTTAACAGAGTTGTAGTAGTGCTATGATTCGCTCGAAATCCAGATTGATAGTTATTTAGTAAATTATATTTAGTTAAATGGTCATTTATTAGGTATTGCATAATTCTTTCCAAAAGTTTAGATAACACTGGTAATATGCTGATCGGGCAAAAATCACTCACAGTAAATGGGATCCGTATTTTAGAAATGGGTGTAACCACAGCTATTTTCTACGTATCTGGAAAAACAGTTAAATGAGGCAATATTATTGACACAATTAGTTCAATGAAAGTTTTTTTTTTTTTTTTTATATTTTAATCTCTACAATTTTCTGGGGCCGAAGCTCACCCTACTCTTTCGCAGTTTTATTTAACGTCCTTACTTTACGCCAACTTACTAGGGCCAAATCGAGGACGCACGAATACAGGTTCGCGATTGTTGAATATCAATGACCATCGGATCCAGTCGTGTCCGATTTAATTCTACCAAATTGAAGAAGAACTTCATCAACAAAACATTACGAAAATTAAAGCCATTTTCAGAACTGTAATGTAATGTATCTAAATCAAGCTTATTATCGTTTGCAAGGAGTACCGATCCAAAATAGGCATTTAATTCATCTGGAGTAATTTCAGATTTAAAGTCCGCAACAGGAGAATGAATGTAAGTCCTAAAATTCCTCCAGAATGAGATATTGCCATTAAAACGATCACTGAAAAATTTTCGTTTGGTTGATTTAATCATATTATTTACTCTATTTCTAGCTCTGATGTATTCCAATCGATTAAATTGTGTCTTATGTCGTGTCCAGTAGTTCTCATGAAGAAAATCACGAATATTACGGTGCTTGAGAATGTCATTATTAGAATTATTCACACTTTTTATACTCTTGACTAAGATACTTTACTAATTTAATTGCTAATTCTTATAAAAGCAAAAGCTATAAGACTTTTCATAAAAAACAAAGGGATAATATTAATTGTACATAAAATAAATAAATAATGTACCAAATTTTACCATCAAAATAATTTTACGTCCAGCGTATCATAAAAAATATATTTTTGTTCAACAGTGACCCGTACGTGCATACCCCGGCGTGCATGATTTCGATCCCTAAGAGGGCTAAGAAAGTGGGAGGAAGTGACTTTCCGCGAACCCCCTTTTTTAAATTTGTGCCTGATTTTTTATATTTATGTATACAGAATTTTATTTTCTAAACAAAATTGATGAACAAATATAACATTTTTACTGGTAATTTTTTTGTGCAAGTTTTTTAACATTTTATTTGTGATTCGATTAAAAAGCTTGTTTCTATTTATACATAACTAGAGGATTAAGATCACTTTGCTAATATACCGTCCGAGCGGACTAAACATTTTTTTATGCAACTCTTATAGTGTAAATAAGATCTAAGGATTTTGTCAATTTTCCTTAATAATTTTTTCGATTTGGCAGTGCACCTTGAATTTAGTTTTAGCTTTGAGTTTACGCCATTTTGTTGTCTTTGCTGACTTTGCTGTGTTGTATAAAGATCCAGTAAAACTTGGCTAGAAAAAGTTCAGAAAAAATTCTGTTTGCTCGGTATTTTTGGTTCTCTTATGTTAAGATAAATTATGTACTTAAATTATGCATACTAGAATTATAAATACTTTTTATTATAAATTTTACTATTTACGAGATTCGTTTACATTGATTACACCAGTTATAAAATATATTCCGCTTATCAGATGTAGGTAAAGGATGAATATTTTTCATATTTCGGTCGATTGATTTACATTATTTTTACCGATTTTATTCTATATTATGAACTCTTTCTATTTCGATATTCGAGAATGTTGCTTTTTGAAAGCATTTAATTTAGCGTAATTATGCGCCATTGATCAATGATTATGTACCATTAAGATCAATTATATACATTTACAAAATATAGCTCAAATATTTTTATTGAAATGATAGATATTTTAAATATGTATCGTTATATAGCTCGTTAGAACGATTTCTTCTAATTTGATAGTTTTACCAGTAATTACTCAAGCTCACAACTCTACTTTTTTCTAAACTTGAATCAAACGCTTTTAACTCTAACAAAGATTTAGACCTATAATTTACTTCATGGTAAAATAAAAAACAAATAGATACATATTTTATCTAAGAGTGATTGATATTTATCTATTTTAGGCTTGTAATCAATATTTAGAAAAATTGCTTGATTATACGTTAAAAAAAAGTATTGATACTTTTGTACCATCTACTGTGACATATTGCTCAATCACTGGTCGGTTGGCTGTGATTTTTTTTTCTATAAATCATAAAATATTGAAGATCATTATTATTATAATTGAGTAAATAAATATGTTTTTGGCTTTCGGCAATAGTCCAATTAAAATCATTTATTAAGATACAAAGTATATATACATTTCAGTGAAATTTAAATATGGGAAAGCATATCTATATCGAATATGGTAAAACTTAATTAAAATCGCCCATTTATCGTTTTCTTATAATTGTTTTCATACATATATATTGGCAAATGACCAGCACTTTCAAAACAAGTCTATTTGAAAAAAGACGCATTCATCAAACCGCTAGTAATAAAATTTCTTCTCAATTAACTTGACAACGTTACAAAGAATTTAATTTTTTTGAATATCACAGTGAAATCAGTTTTAAATGAATTCGATATACTTCCGTAAATTTGTGGTGTAGATAAAAATTGCATAGTCACGTTCATATATACGATTACATGCATATAATATGAATTTATTACCTGCCTAAAAATTCCAAATATGTGTTTTTATTTTTATCAATATAAACTGACCAGCCTATTTATTATACGTCAATCACAATCACTTGTTGCCTAAATTCAAATCAAAATGTCTGTCTATAAAATTTTAGTATAAGATGCTATTGCCTGATTACCAAAAAAAAAATGTATTTTCACCATAGGTTAAGTAAAAATGTACATTTCCAATTAATTATGTTAAAATGAAATATCCGCCTTATTTTCAAACATAAGATGTTTTATATCTATAAAATGTATTTAAAAATAAATGAAATACTCTTAACGAATTTCCATCATTTTTCTTTAAGACAAGTAGTTTTTTGTGTTTAACATTTTAGTAATAAATCTAATGTTAAACTGTTTAGTAATTAATTTTAATAGTTTGGTTTAGTTGTGCTAAATATTTGTAAAATGCTTCCGAGCTTTTGTATAGAAAAATATAATTTTACGAGATAGAACATATATGCTAGCTATATGACCTTTTTTATATAATAAAAAGTTAAATTTTATCTAATCATAAAAATATCGTTGTAATATAGATAAAACTATAAAAAACTAATATATAATTTTGAGAATGTTATATAAAATAAATCGTGATAGAATGTATTACAACAAGGTGTTTTCCATTCGTATAGACCGACTTGATCCAATTTTTACCAACTTTAGGTCAATTATGTATACAGCAGCTACAGTATCATCAACATTCTCCTTAAAATTTGATTGACACTTTGTAAATCGCATCGTAATAATAATAATTAAACTTTTTTTATTGTTAGTTTTTTTTTTATTTACTTAAGGTTAATTTAACGTAAAGATATAAATCAATCAAATTAACGATATAATACAATACAACTAACAATTATCTTGTTATATATATGTATCTTAATCTTCCGACCAAGACACAAAGATTTATAAAAAAAAAAATCTATTTGGCTTTGTGTGTCTTAGCATGCGAAAAGTGAAAATCAATTTAATTTTTAACAAATTTAAAATTATTACATAATTTTGCTAAAAAAAACAAAATTAGTTTTATTCTTTCTCCATGATTCAACAGTTTTATGAATTTATAATTTTTTGAGATGCCGAATGATTAAGTGAAATACTATTTCAATTAATAAATTTTGAAATTAGTATTGTGGGTTTGTTGGATAAACACATATATATAGAAGCTACACAGGTATAACGAAATATATATGAAACCGCGCCAATGGTTGTCTTAATTTTAATTAAATTTTTCCTCTTCATTTTTACTCCGGGGCATTATCAATTTTTACAGACAGTATACATTTTTGTGAAATTCGAATGTATAAATTGCGGTGAAATATGATATCACCAGAGTCAACAGGATATAATATAAATGTTGATAGTTTTAAGCAATTACAATCGTAATTTGTTAAATTATTACTTCATTAAAATATTTACGTATATATAGTTTTATCGAGGTTATGACCCATAATCGAGTATCATGTTTCGACTTTTATTTCTAATTTAAACAATCGGTAATCAAGACCTTTCTTTAAGCTTTCTAGGTTATAGTTAATTCGATATAGGTACTCGATAATAATAAAAATTTAAAATATTAAAATTGATTTTATGCAACCGTAACAAACCGCCGAATGCATAAACATCAAAATTTTCATGTTCTTGAAATTTTAAGCAAATGCTACGATATATAAGTATAAAATTCAGTCAATAGGCTTAAAAAGACTTTTACTTCTCTAATTGTCTTGAGAATTTTATTCCAAAGTATAATGCAACGAAGTATCACAGAATTATTATAAATGTTTGAACAGTCTCGCGGAATGACAATATGGAGATTCTACCTTCATTAACCTTTTACTATTTCCTTTTTGGAATCGCAAGCAACGTTACAAATAGAAAATCCACTTTCTGAGGCAGAAATTATACGCATAATGCGACGAAATATGCGACCAGGTTTGCAAGATAAGGTAACTGATATGAACTTCGAAAGTGTTGACGAACTATACAGAAAATGCCTTGCTTATGAAGATACATGGAATCGAACAGGTTATCTTCCGGAATTGATGTGTCAACCTCGTAAGTTTGTTCACACAATTGATGTTTCTAAAGCTGATTGGGAACCATTTTCAAAGTCGGAGATTCTACCTTCATTACCATCTGTAAACCAACCAACAATACAATATAATGAATCGTTTCAAAATTATAATCATTTGCCTTCACTAAATCAAAATTATCAAGCTTCCACCCAACCAAATTATGGTTCCAATTTTTATCATTCTAATCACGAATACAACCAAAATTCAAGACTGCAGTGCCAGGACGCTTCACCAGTTCCTAAGCAAGTGTCTATTTTGACGCGAGGTAGTCATGATTCTCGTTTCGCATACTCAAATCATAATCCCAATCCGCGTCCAACGGGTTCTTATCAAAACTTCTCACGAGATACTAATGAGAATCGTCGTCCTAATTGGTCTATCACGTGTTCGGGTTGTGGTTCCAAAGGTTATCACCGAGAGCATTGCTATAAATGTAATCCGCCTTCGGAAAACTGGAGGGTGGGGGTGAGACACCCACATTTGTCAAACCCCCAGCGATCAAACATCCATCTCGTGGAAGCTGCTTCGAACACCGATCCCGAACTAGCCAAACGACAAATGTAAATAATTATTTTAATCAATCTAATACTTCACCATTTACTTTATCATCTAAAAGAAATACCTATCACTTCAAACAGGCAAATCGCATCAGACAATACTGGAAAGCTCATAAGATTAATAAAAAGAAAATCACTGACTCATTACTTTCTATTACCGGAGACAACCGTCCCTATTTACAGGTAACGTTGTTAGGCAAGAGTTATATGGGTTTGCTAGATAGTGGTGCCAATGTTTCCTTACTAGGCAAAGGCTGCGAACAATTCCTAACTAATCCATTCATTGAATTTCATTATTTTCCATCTTCGGTAAAGACAGCAAATGGGCAAAAGGAACGCATACTAGGATATCTAAAACAAACGATCACAATCGCTGGTATATCAAATCTAATTACATTTTATCTTGCTCCTAACTTATCTCAGGAAATGTACCTAGGGATTGATTTTTTTCAGGCATTTGATATTACTATTAACGTGCCAAATCCGTTAATAACTCGAACAATGACAGTACCTATACACAACGATACAACTTCGATATGCTCCGTAAACCATGAGGGTGAACTATCTAATGACGTGCCAAATGCCAAACACGATTTATCTGAGATGCAACAGGATATTCTGAACAATATAATCAAGGAATTCCCTTCGTCTGCTATTGCAGGCCTCGGGCATACTCAATTATTGACTCATACCATAGACGTGGGTATCGCGAAACCTATAAAGCAACGGCATTATGCAGTTTCACCTGCTGTGCAAACGCAACTTTATACGGAGTTGGACCGCATGTTAGCGTTAGGCGTGATTGAAGAGAGTTGTAGTTCGTGGAGTTCCCCAGTTACGTTAGTGCGCAAGTCAAATGGTAAAGTAAGGATGTGTCTTGATGCTCGAAAAGTCAACCAGGTTACGGTGAAGGATGCTTACCCCTTGCCAATCATCGATGGATTGCTAGGGCGTCTTAATGATACTAGATTCATTTCGAGCCTAGATCTGAAGGACGCTTTCTGGCAAATCCCTCTCGATGAAAGGTCAAGGGATAAGACCGCCTTCTCAGTGCCTGGTCGACCGCTGTATCAATTCACGGTTATGCCATTTGGCTTGTGCAACTCACCACAAACAATGTGCAGGCTAATGCATAGAGTAATACCCCATGAACTGCACCATCGGATATTCGTTTATTTAGATGATTTGTTGGTTACCAGTGCGACTTTCAACGAACATATCGATTTACTGTCTCTAGTGGCGCGGAAGTTGCGTCAGGCCAATTTAACAATTAATATCGAGAAAAGTAAATTTTTGCTAAAAGAAATTTCCTACTTGGGTTATATTGTCGCTGATGGAGTCTTAAAGGTAGACCCTGGAAAAGTCTCGGCGATTACAAATTATGACAGACCTAAATCAGTTAAACAAGTGCGCCAGTTGCTCGGAGTCACAGGATGGTACCGCAGATTTATCAGTAAATATGCTGAAAAGGCCGAGCCTCTTACTCGACTGCTTAAGAAAAATCAAAAATTTCATTGGACTGAGGAAGCAGAGCGTGCCTTTTGCGAACTAAAATCAGCTCTATCATCTGCACCTGTGCTTTGTAATCCAGACTTTAGTAAGCATTTTTATATTGAGTGTGATGCATCCAAGGTTGGTGTCGGAAGTGTTTTATACCAAAAATCTGATGACGGAGAGGATCACCCTATTGCTTTTTATTCGAAGAAACTCAATGGAGCTCAGCGCAATTATAGCGTGACCGAATTAGAATGCCTTGCAGCTGTGTTAAGCGTGAAAAAATTTCGGCAGTACGTAGAGGGGCTACCTTTCACTATTACTACAGATCACGCCAGTTTAAAGTGGCTAATGGAGCAGCGAGACCTCTCCGGTAGACTTGCACGATGGAGCTTAAAACTTCAAGGGTTTGACTTCCTTATTAAATACAAAAAGGGTCGTGATAATATAGTGCCTGATGCGTTGTCGCGACACACTTTTAATTTACCGGATGAAGTAGGTTCAATATGTGAAATATTAAATACCACGGACATCAATAATTTTGATAACGATTCTAAATACCTCAACATTCGTAAAGCATTAACTGACGATCCGACATTAACTAAAAATATGAAGGTTGTGGATAATCGTATATATTATAAACCATCACACTTTTCAAACAATCAAGCGGTTTCAGATGCTCCTATTTGGAAATTATATGTTCCCCGAAATCAAGTTCGGCGTGTCACGGAGGATGCCCACTGTCCACCTAACGCTGCACATTTTGGTTTTAATAAAACCCGTGAAATCATTCAACGCATCTATTATTGGCCAGGTATGCAAAGAGATATTCGCAAATTTATACAGCAATGTGATGTGTGCAAAGAATGCAAGCCGGTCAATTTTACATCGCGAGCGCCAATGGGAAACTACTTTGAGGTCCAACGTCAATTTCAAAAACTATTTATAGACTTTCTTGGTCCTTACACGCGTTCCAAAGACGGAAACTGTTACATCTTTGTTGTTCTTGATCAATTCTCTAAATTTGTGTTATTGGAACCTATGAGAGATGCTACTTCCAAGAATGTATGTAAATTTTTAACTAACCATGTGTTTAGTGTCTTCTCGACTCCAGAGATTATTCTAAGCGATAATGCTAAACAATTTAATTCCAAAGAATTTAAAGATCTTCTTGCTACCTATGGCATCACGCATCAATTAACCCCTAGATATCATCCTCAAGCAAACGCCAGTGAACGCGTTAATCGTTCCATATTGTCTGCTATCAGGGCTTATGCTCATGATAATCAACGTAACTGGGATAAACAGCTACATGCTATTGGATCAGCACTTCGTAATGTGGTGCACGATAGTACTAAGTATTCTCCGTACTTTCTGACATTTGATCAAAATTATCTTAACCATGGTTCTCTGTATAATATCCTGCGGAAGCTTCACTCCTTGGCTGACAGAGATATTGAATTGACTGCTATGGAAAAACTGTCCGTGGTGCAGCAGGATGTTATCAACAACTTACGTAAAGCATATGAAAACTCTAGTAGACGCTACAATTTAAGATCTCGACCCCATACCTACCAGGTGGGCCAAAATGTTTTTGTAAAAAATTACGTTTTAAGTAGTGCCATTAATAAAGTGTCAGCTAAATTATGTAAAAAATTCAAAAAGGCTATTATCCATAGATGTGTGGGGAATGTTGCTTACGAACTCCGTGATCTTAGCAACAAACCATTAGGAGTCTATCACTCTAATGATTTACGTCCCAGCTTTTGAATTTAGATCAATATTCTTACTTTTTCTTTGTAAATGCCTGGCTCTTTGAGACTATCTCATGGGTGTAGGTCGTCCCCACGATTTGTAACGTCGCTTGCGATTCCAAAAAGGAAATAGTAAAAGGTTTCAAAAGACTGAAAAGAATTGTCGTTCAACGAAAGAGAAAATATTTTTTTTTTGTTCCTGATCGTGTTTTTATTAATTTTTTTTCGGTGCTAACGGGTATATCACTACAGTATTTTTATGATATATACATATTTTTTTTTGAAAAAAAAAAAGGTATGCGTGTCGTTTGATGCAATGAGCATGGTATTTTGTAAATTCGTGGTGACAAGACCAAAAAAAATAAATAAATATAAAACAAAGTAAAAATAATTTAAAAAGAGAAGAATAAAGTATAAACTGAAATTTATAATGTGATATCGAATTGATAAGCGAGATCGAATAAAGTATTCGATCATAGTAAAAAAAAAAAAAAACAATAATAATAATAATAGTTGAATTGTAAAATTTTGAATTATATAAATTGTGATATAAATTATAAATGTTTGATAACAGTTAAAAGAAAAAATGTGTTTTCCTAAAAATATGTGATATAACAAAAATCACAACAACAAAAAAAAAAAAACAATTCATTGATTAAGTGAGGTAGCATGTAAGGTTGAGTGCCCTTCGAAAATATGAATGGGGAATACGTAATTTTCTAAAAAACATAATAAAAATTGACGGTTACACTGTAACCTTAATAATAAACATATGAATTGATAATAAAATATTTACAACTAAATAATAAGTTAATACATTTAATTAAATAAAACAAATTGAAATTAAGTGATCTAAATCAAAATAGCCACATAAAGCAGACTGAAATGTTAAACTAATTAATTATAAATGTGATTTCTAATTTAAATATATTTTTAAACAACAACTATAAAAAAAATATATTACCACGTGTTACGGAATCAACGGCCAATATCAACAACAACAACCGAAATCTTTGTGTGAATGATAATGTTAAAATTACATGTTGGTGAAGGGTAAGCTAAGCTTCATAAATAATTGTACATATAATTAAATTTTTTTTTATTTTTATTAATTTTTATGGTCTTTAATAAATTTATGCATTATAATTCTAAAAATTGAATTCGTAATTTTTTTTTATTGATTTTCTCTCTCGTTGATCATCTTGACAAGTTTATGTTTCTTTCAGTGATTTTTTTTTTTTTGTTATTTTTTTTTTGTGTTTCCAATGTTGAGCGATTAATATTGAACTGAGTGATGAACTGGTAAGTGTGTAGGCGCGTGTATGGTAAGTTGATCCATGCCTTGACGTCACTCCCTTTCCCACTTTCCCGCACCTCCCTCTCCTTGTGGTCTCGCAAGCTACAATCTATCTTCGGCAACCCCACTCCCACGCTCCTGAGCTCTAGCCGGCAGACGATGACCACGCCGAATGCTCTAGATTGTAGATTATAAAAAAATCAGTGACGAGCGGCATAGTTTTCATTATTAACATCTGAACATGTCAAGCACGCCGTTACAGATGGCGCCCAACGTGGGGCTCG
The DNA here is from genome assembly GCA_963556175.1 of Tipula confusa. Taxonomy (NCBI): domain Eukaryota; kingdom Metazoa; phylum Arthropoda; class Insecta; order Diptera; family Tipulidae; genus Tipula; species Tipula confusa. The sequence goes on along the minus strand of OY744476.1, from coordinate 82,914,851 downwards.
AACCCACGACCCTGAGATTAAGAGTCTCATGCTCTACCGACTGAGCTAGCCAGGCAGACGATGACCACGCCGAATGCTCTAGATTGTAGATTATAAAAAAATCAGTGACGAGCGGCATAGTTTTCATTATTAACATCTGAACATGTCAAGCACGCCGTTACAGATGGCGCCCAAACACAATTGGCTCTCCTTTCTTTTTCCTATTCTAATCCATACAATTTTTTTCTCTTCAAGTTTTTTTTGTTACAGCTATAGTTTTTTTTCGTCACTTGCAACTGTCTTCTTAATTTTGTTTTAATCGAATCAGTTGAGTTTCTGTGACGTTTTGAACAATAATTTATTTAAATAATTCATTCATCCAGTACAGTTTTTATTCCATTTTTTTTTCCGGTCGGTATTTGATTTCACCCTGTAATCGCATTATTTCTAGACGGTGTTTATTGATTTTAATGTTAGTATATAGCCGGGTCTAGTCAAATACTAAATAAATGTTTTGTTGTATTTATGACATCATTTTCCACTGGCATACAGTGTAGACTATGATGACTAATACTACGGAGTAGAACAAAGCATTTATTTCTTCTTCAATATTTCACAACAGATGCATCCAACTTTTTTTTTTGTTGTAGAATCATCATGTTAGAGTGTTATATTTTGTTTTATTACTATTTTTAATCTAATTTTTGTTCCCTTTCCTTTCTCCCCAAGGCTGGATCAACTTATATACAAACTTTAATTACATTATATAAAAAAATTCTTGATCACACTTACCAAGCTCATCCTCTAAATTAAATTGACTAAATAATATTTTTTTTTTCCAATTATCTATTAATCATTACGTAAATTGAATTGTACTCCATTAAGTGTCATACTACGTATCACATTTAGTTTTGTTGTTCATGTGTACACTCACATTTGATAATTCACAATTTAGTATCATATCTACTCGTAAGACTATTGATTTGAATTTATGCGACAAAGTCTCATTAATATTACATAAATTAGATCGTTTTGCGTTGTTGCTTTGAATTCCACCGATAGTTAAGTTAGTGTAGTGTAGATTGCAAAGCTGCTAATAGCGTAAACATTATTTTTTTTTATTATTATCTTGTTGAAATAGTTAAATTTATTTTTTTAAAGTTATTTTTATAAACTCATAGCAATGAATCTCGAACATTTGGAATTTGATGAGTTTACGCTCGAATGTGCTGTTCGTAATGTAGAATCACAAGATCTTAGCGAGAAACTGGCTTTGTTAAAAGCCAGAATAGAATTAGAAAAAACGCATGCAGTATTAATCCCCAATCGTCCTCATAACGCAGCAAAAAAAAATCCCAGGCGAGAAGTCGCAAAAGTATCCATAAAACTTAATTTTCTTTATAATGAACTGCAAGGAGCAGTAAAAGACGGAAATAATGATATAGTCGCAAAATTGAATTCTCGACTTCTTCACATTCGCGATAGATTGATTCGCTTAAAATATTCAAACGCAGTAAGCACTCAAGTAGCAATTACGTTAGATAAAATAAATCAAATACTTGATTTTGTAGCCACCGCTAGTACTAAAGATGCAGCCAAACTAAATGAAAGCCTACATGATCTTGAACAAATTAAACCAAACACCAATGAAGACATTAATGACGAAGAACCTTGTGAATCAGATTCTTCTAGTAAATCTACGGCTTCAAGTGACATGGAATCAACCCGCAAAGAACATCCAAAGTCAGTTCATGCGCCGTCATTATCCAGGTCAAATAAGAACCTTAATAGCACTGTTAGACCCAAAACGGATAATATTCAGAATCCAACCAAGCACGCTAGTAGACCTACAATTATTCCATTAGATCAGTTCCCGGTGCTAACAGATCCGCCTGAATCTACAAATTTGTATAAAGGATCAAATAAATCATTTTCCAAATGGGATATTTCTTACAATGGCACTCCAAATGGAATTCATATCAAACGCTTTTTAACACGAGTAGAGCATATGGCCAAATCAGAAAACATCAACACCCAAAAACTTGTGACTGATCTGCATTATATATTGAAAGGCAATGCTAACGAATGGTATTGGACGTTCATAGAACGAAATCCACAACTAACGTGGGATAAGCTTAAACAGGAATTAAAAAAATGCTTCCAAGGTCCACGCACAGATGACGACATACGAGCGCAAATGGAACTCAGAAAACAGAAATATAGAGAAAATTTTAATGATTTTTATCACGATCAAATCTCATTGACGCTGCAATTAGAAAATCCACTTTCTGAGGCAGAAATTATACGCATAATGCGACGAAATATGCGACCAGGTTTGCAAGATAAGGTAACTGATATGAACTTCGAAAGTGTTGACGAACTATACAGAAAATGCCTTGCTTATGAAGATACATGGAATCGAACAGGTTATCTTCCGGAATTGATGTGTCAACCTCGTAAGTTTGTTCACACAATTGATGTTTCTAAAGCTGATTGGGAACCATTTTCAAATTTATATTCTTCTGAATTTCCAGCCATCGACGTATACGTCTCCTTTGCTTCATGATAAATTAGATGAGAAAAAATTAATGTTTTACCACTGTCGCATAGCCCAGTTAGTAAGACCGATGTACGTGATGATTTTTTTAATTTACTCGTAAAATAGAAAATAACTAATGTTGTTATAATAACTAAAAATCCAACTAATATTCTAAACAAATTAGAATTATGTTCCTCTAAATCTTCCGTGTTTGTTGTCATGTCCATGTTATTTATTTTATTATTAATTATTTAAAAATGCATACGAAAAGATTTATGTTTTTCGAAAGTTTGACAACTCTACTTTTAAATTGAACAACACGAATTTTTATTTTTAATTAAAAAAAAAAACTATTAAAGTACAATTTTGCTTTTTTATCTAGTCAAAATTTCCAAATCGATATTAGTCCAGGAAACAAAAACAGGGTTCCAAATAAACTATTAAGTAATTCCAATAAACTTTTAACTAATATAATATTGTTCCCTATGCTTCGGCACAACATTTCAGAAAAATCCCCACGTTGATGTTGATCCAAAAAAAAATAACGGTACTTTAGTTTTATTATTTCATTATTTTTTTTAAATTCTTAAAATGGCTACATGTGGTTATTTAATAATATCCCTAAAAGCAGCTCGAAGTGAGATATTTCAGAAAAAGTTATTGTGCAGGTACCCTCATTCCGGGTTTCTCCTTTGTGTGTTTAAAAAAAAAGGGAATTCTAATCTTTTAAGGTTTACTTTCAGTAAAGAAAATCGGTTTCAGAATTATACGAAACTTTTTTGTTACCTGTATGCTAGCAGATGTGTAAATCTGTGCTATGCATCATTCTAATGGGTGATTCTTGCTAATTAGGTGTGATACCGCGCGGATTATTCAATATTATTCAGTGTAGTTTTGAATTTCAAAGAGTAAAGTTGTCGGGAAAAGTCTAAAGTTGTCAGAAAAAGTGTAAATTTTGTAATGCAGGAAAATAAAGATATTTGTATTATTGGTAATAAGTGTATACCGAAAAAGGACACTAAAGTGGTGAAAAATGAATTGATAGCTTAATCGAAGATTCAAAATCAAGAACTGATGATTTGTGGAAAAAGTTAGAGAACGTCGAAGAAACTTTATTGTATACAGAATTTCGAAAAAACTATACGAGGAATCATCATCATCATCATCAGATTGCATCATCAGGACCGTCATCATCAGATTGAAGCCAGCAAACAATTTTAAAATCAAGTGATTATTTTAACATTAATTGTTTATTTTGTGGCGAAGTGATTCAATAGATTGACTCCAAGAATGTAAGCCGGTACAAGAAAGTTAGTGTTGTGAAATCAACCGAAACCCACTATCCTGGATCTTTGTTGTAAACACAATGACACATGGGGAAGTATCGTCAATACACGATTGGTGGGTCAATTAATTTGTGGACCCAAAATGCGCGATATTATCTGAAATGCTACTGCAAATTTAGAGAAGTGACCACTAATGCGTCCAGAGGAAAACCCATAAATGACAACTGTAGTGCAGGTTTTAAAGCTTTTTGTGCCTTCATAAAACAAAGTAATGAAATTCAGTGGCAACGATGTAGATATGTACGGTAACTACTACTTGAGAAACCTGCTTATAAATAATTTTAAACCAAATTTGGTAGCAACTAAATTATGTGACAAAACCATAATTTTAACTTTTAAGGACATGTTACCCGAAGAATTGTTAGTGCGGAATTGGAGAACTCCATTCAAATGCAGTTATATTAAGGAAGAGCGCGTTAGAACTGTTAAAGCAACAGCAGCCATTATCATTTAATTTACAGGAAACGAAGGAGTTGCAAGCCAAGCTGACCGATAAAGAGTACATAAAATGTCCAGAGAAATACTTTTCGATAAGAAAAAGTGGGCAATGGAGCGGTATTTGAACGGACAAGTACACAGAAAAATCATTTACGAGATCAATAAAGACGATAAGAGGGTTATCTCGAGGACGAAGCATTACAGATGACACCATTTTAAAATGGATTGGTTCTACGCCGGTTATAAAGCCAGTAGGAAATCAAGAGACAATCTGGACAAAAACAAATTTATTTCATGGTTTCAACAACATAACCCATTTCGGAATCAGGCTGGTGATCTTATCAGTTGGTCAACTGGACTTGTTGCTGATTCCAACATCACCCGTGATAGTGCTTTGGATAAAGGTGAAATGCTGCTGCATAATACATTGGGTAAGTTTTGTGGACGTCGTTTACACAAGAAAACACAAAGTTATTATTTGTGTCGTTAAAAGTTCAAAAGCGTTGCAGTCCTATTTTATATAAGATTTGGCGTGAGCTCCACCTTCCCTTTTCAATGACGGTCTCCTACGAAAGGGAACACAAATTTATTATTTGTGTCGTTAAAAGTTCAAAAGCGTTGCAGTCCTATTTTAAATAAGATTTGGCGTGAGCTCCACCTTCCCTTTTCAATGACGGTCTCCTACGAAAGGAAACAAAATCGAGCGTCAAAACCATATTTAAAAGAGCTGATATTCGTAGGGACAATTTTCTAACAAATTGCAAATGTGTTGTAGATGGAGGCCATCTCCTTCACTCGATAGTAAGGCCAAAGTCAGCGAGGAAAGGAAAACCTAAAGCATTCAAGTTTTTGCAGGCTAATGCAGAACAGAACCGACGTGCAAGTGTTTTTGCAAACGAGTGCCACGAAGGAGAATATTGCAGCCAGTGGAGCGCGTTTAATATGTGGACTATGTAACATCACCAAAGGGACTCCACTAGAGGAAGCAAGATATCTTGCCTACAACAGAGTAATTGGTAATTCGCAGTTATAGATTCTAAATTCGATTTAGCTTGTCTCCCACCAACAAAAGCAGCTGCAAATCAGCATTCATTTCGGATATACCATCAAGTTCAAGCATGGCTGAGAAATGCTTTGCTACCAACAGATCTGTCAAAAGTAGTTTGATGCCTATTCCAACTGACCTGTCACCGGCTCCAGAACATCTATGCTCAAGTTTATGTTATGGAATAATTTTTTCTAAGTCCTGCTAATTGTTCTATCTTTACAGTTAAACTTCAAAAATTTACAAACTTTTAACATTTAGCTCAAGTTTGACCAACTTAACGGCCATAAATTAAAAAATAATTTTACACAATATTGTGCACTATTAAATTCTCCGTCTTGAGCCATTTTGTGCTGTGTACCGTTCAGAAGTTAATTCCATTTTTTTGAACACCTAAAATTGGTTATTCCAACCCTGATTAGGGTTGGCTCAACCTTTAGAGGTGGAGATTTTTCCTAAAATACTGTCTTCAAGTAGTACTAGTAAAATTTCGTTTCTATTGGAATTATTTACTACTTTTGCACAAAATTCCTGCACTATATTCCAAATTCCATTATATTCCAAATTCCAGCATAAACTTGCATTAATTGTTAGTCCCAAACTATTTACGTTTGTTGAATAGGGTACCGGGTTATGATTATTTAACGCTGCACACAGGTGCGTTAAAAATAGTATGTTAAGAAAGAAATAAAGCTTTACACTTAGTATTTAAGCAGATGACATTTTTTTTAGACCAATCATGAGAATTGTGTCAATATCTGATATTTCACCACCAACATAAATCAGCATAAAAATAAAATTATCAAAATTCAATATTATTCACCAAGTCATTAAGAAACAGGCTAAACAGAATAGATTCTAAAATACTACCATGAGGAACTCTAGAAAACACAGCCTTACAGTTGGACAACGAACCATTCAGTTGCACTCTTTGTTTTCTTTCTGACAAAAACGAAGTTATAAATTTTAGTGCAGTTAGTGAAAATTGATAAAAAATAGAAGTTTTTGAACGACCAGAGTATAGTCAGGGGAGGCAAACGACTTACTGAAGTCCAGAAGAACAAGAAAAGCAAATCAATGTTTTTTACTTATGGACTGGGCAAGCTCAGGAAAATAATCTGGAAGAAAATAAAAAATCCGAAAACTTATTCATGTAATAATTTAAATCGCCATAGATAATAAAATGCTGGATTGTATTTGAAAATTAATTAAAACCAACGGAAGGATTCAAGGGAAAGGATTATAGCAGACAATAATTCTTAGATAACTGTCCCATTGAAAAAAGTTTTCACAGTTATACCTGTCGGTCGAAACTGCAGTTCCGATATTTTAGTCCTGAATGATTACTGACGCCAAGTTTAATATTCAAATATCTATGTTTATATCTTTCTACGTTAGATAATAAAGTTGAACAGCTGACGCCATCACCGACTACTAAATTAGATTTTACGTATTGAATAAAATGTTGCTCATTGGTTGCACAAAGATAAAACTTAAAGATAAAACAACGAAATGTTTATACATGTTGATATGCGATTTAGGTAACACTTAATTTGACGAAGGTCCTCTTCCGACAGTATGGTTTTCACGTGAAAATTATAAAGAATTATATTTCTAATTTTTTGAGAAATCTTTAAATTTTTCAAAAAGACAACGATTTGGATGTTCATGAGCAATGGAGCAGCTGTCATAGCAGTTGTGTTATAATCATTCATTTTGTTTAGATGTTTTGAAAACACTTTATGTGCCAAAATAACTAACAAGTCACTCGATTATGCAAAGTGATAATCATCCGGATTTAGAAAATGAAAAAATTGAAAGTCTATAGAGAAAATCCTTGATACAAGCTTAGAATATGTATAGAAATGAATGAAAGAACCATTATTAGGGAAATTGTGAAGGTGTTAGTAAGGGGAATAAGCTTTTCGTGATGCAGGATTGTAAAACCGAGTGGATAATCTTAGAAAGTTTGAGAGAACGCCTTCTAAAACTTAAACCACATATAATAAAAAAATACAGCAAGCTTGTGGAAATACTTACTCAAATATGTTTGCCTGTTTTAGGAATTAAAATCTGACAAAAACAGAAAAATCTGGCAACGTGGCAGCACCGTATAAGACCAAAACGGCAAGTTGCGGTGCCAAATCGAAAAAAAAATTTATTTTTTTCTCATTTAAATCTAGCTTTTGGCACTGAACTCTTTAGCACATCTTCAGTGATGTTCCCATATTGGCAAGTTCCGACTTCTAAATTTTGACTCTCAGCACAGTGTCAGTAGTGAAAAGATCGAATAGCGAGGCATAGCCAAATAAAGTAATTTTACAGTCTTGCCATCTTTATCGGGCGGCCAAAGCAAGTACATATTCCTAACGATTTAACGGTCGTGTGATAAGGCAGATGAGAAATGAGCTAATTTGTGGGTGATGCCTTTCTTATTTCCATAATCTACACAGATGACAATACGTTTTGTCTATTTATCAATGTTTTCCTGGGAAAGAATTTCTTGATGGTGAAATAATTTCAGGAAACAGTCTTTCATCTTCTTACCAACTTCGAACTTTTTTCTATGATATTCACAAGCCTCAAGCATCTATGATATATCACAAAAAGACGGCCAATTGTTGGTAAGAGGTGGTAATTTTCTTCTTTAAAAACAAAAAATATTTTACAGTCTTAACATAATTTTAAATATTAAAAATTTAGTTATCATTAATGTAATCGAAATCTCCAATAAACAAGTCATCTATCGTATAGAGATGGTTAAGATACTCGCTTACCACGCTATGGTTCCGAGTTCGATAATCACCGAGGATCAAAATCGAATTCGTCCTTATAGCTTCCACGACAGTTTCGAAAATTGGATATGGCTACTTTACCAAAAATTGTATACTAAACTAAGAATATGGAATAAGAAAAAGAATAAAATCGAGTACATAAAGCACGCGTCCAAAATTTGTTTTGGTTTGATACGAAATAAAGTAAATTTACTTATCAGTTCACAATTAGCTGATAAGCAGGCCTCGCCCTGAATGAGGTTCTATTTTAAAAAAAAAACTTAAGTATTATTGGCCGTTCCCCAGGATTAAATTTAGTTTAGTGAATCCATTTTTTTTAGGAATACTCTAAGCTGCAATAGGACAACTAGTAAATGTTTGTGTAGCTGAGTGTCACCGGTTTTATCACACAACAATGTTTCGTTTCATAATCAAAAGCGGTTTCATAAATACTTCATCCAAGACTCACCCAGCGGTTCAAAAGGCACAAGCAATAAACCATGTAGGATGACTACGAATGATTTTTATAAATTTATGAACCACATTATTCAAAGGCAAAAGGAAATGGAGCAGCATTGTTGCCGTTTCCACTTCATTCCTCCCAAAAAAAAAATCCAAATTCTATAGACCTAAGTGTATACGGATACACCAAAAAATACAGCGAATGACTTTAGAGAAAGTGAAATTGAGCCACTGATATATTTAGTGATGGTGAATTTATGGCATTGAACTTAATTTGAATATCACATTAGAAGAAATTTCGTAGGCGATTACAATAGATGTAAGGCCAATAGAAATTCAGCCAGAACTGTTCAGGCCTTAATCGTCAGCAAGTTCAAGAACAATCGCAAATAAATCACACAAATAGCGAAATTGTGCAATATTGACACCCGTAAAAGAAAAAGTTGTTTTATTGTAGAAATCCCATCTCTAAAAATTAAAAAGGCAAGAGTCTTAAAAATGACACCAAATGTTGTGCTTGATTTTCTTAGATCCTGACATCGAGAGCAAACCTGTGAAAGACATTTACAGAGTTTGTGAAGTAAAAATACAGCGATTACGCTGGTTCGGTGACGTTCCGCGAGCCGATCCTAAACGAATGTCCCCAGAGGTCGCTGTCGCCGACGATGGTTTCTCGCGATAGAGAAGATTTTTACTTCTTCGGGTTGTTTAAAATAATATGAAGAGCATGGTTGGGATCAAACCTGATCGAGCCAAATTGTTGACAAGGTTGTTAGATGATATTTGATGAATATAAATCAGTCCCACAAATTATTATGCTTAAAGTTCATAATTTTGGAATTGCCACCAAAATCATAAATACTTTCTAAAAAAAAGCTTTCAAATTTAGTTTTTTGTGTAACTGACTATAATTCAATTAAATTAAAAAAAAAAATTGGGTAACTTCTTACAAAATATAAAAATTGAAACTGATTTAATTTTATAAAGTTCACATCCAAATCAGGTTCAATGTTATAACCTGTTACAAATTTAATCAAACATATATCTAACATAATTTACAGACAATCAAACAAAATTATAAAAACCAAGCCTATTGTACATATTTACATAGATTTTACGTAATTAAAATTATGTTAAACTTTACACAACTTTGTATGTACAGTGAAAAATTGTTTTCCTATCCTTGAACGAAATATCATATTATATATATAGTAAAATTATATTTGGAAATTTGAACTAAATACTATATTCACTATAAAGAACATTACATTTACCAAATCTAAAAATATTTGTGTCTGAGATCATAATATAGTCGATATAATGGTATTCGAATCTCTTTATATAAAATTGAATCACCGTATTTGGCCTGTCATTTATGCGAATGTGTTTACTTGATCAATCTAACAACGGAAAATTCCAATATGTGAAAATCATGTAAAAACAAAATTTAATGCAGCTGTTTAATGAATCACTATAATATGTATTTTGCTCTCATAATATAGCTCATTAAGTTTAAAATTTTGTTAAATTAGCCCGCACACAATACACCTAATCAAAACAGTAAACAACACCCTGCTGATTGCGTGACGTTTAATCTCCATTTATAATTTAGTTTTAAAAGGTTACGTAGTCAATCAGAAATTTTATTTTTTTTTTTAAGTTTAGCAAAAAATTTAGTTTAAAGTAAATCTAATTTAATTTTTTTTTATGTTTAGTTTAGGTTACTGTAATAGAAAGTGTGATTAATCAATTTATAAAATATAATCTAGGCAAATTACAACTTATAAAAACACTACTCATATGTAGAAATAACAAATTTATTTCCTCAGGATATCATAAATTTGCATTTGACCAATTCAAACACGGAGAATTTCAAGCACAGCATGTTTGAAAAATTATCTTTTAACTGGATAATTAGTAAAGCATTTTTACAACAAAAAAAAAAACTGCGATAATTAATGTGATTTTAGAAATTTGTTGCTCAATCATATATATATGTTACACATACATATATAGTGTTAAGATCTAGTTTCAATGCTAATGAATATATTATATGTCTATCTGAAATGAACTTGTTAAACATTTTTTTTTATATATAAATTTATGATATATTTAAGAAAACATAATAAATATTACGACGAGTCTATATGACTTTCTTCTTGTATATATGCGGTGAGATAATTTTTATTGAATATTTCGATTATTTACTAGCGAAACCGTGAAACTTTTTTCACGACTTTAATTTATATGTATATAAATATTGTGGGGGAGTTGTCATTTTTTTATTATTATTAGTGAGGTCGCCAACGCGAATGATTTATGCGTTAAAGATGAATTATTGTTATTATATGTATTGTCATAATTTTATTATGCACCATCTTTTTTAATAGCTTTCACTAACAAATTTATGCTTCAGAAATTTGTAATGATTTTTGTTGTTGTTGTTCTTGTTGAAAGTGCGGATAATTTAATTTCCTATGGTGGTGATGGTATATTATTTTTGCATAATTTGTCAGAAAGTATATTAGCTAATATATATGTAAAGAAGTATAATTCCTTGTTTTGCGTTACGAAAACCACACTAATGCTTGTAAAATTCACTAATTTCTTAATATTAAAACGAATGTTAGCTAGCAATAAAACGGGTTACATAGTTTCTCTAAATAAACTAGCGAACACATTTCTTTGCAGGTAACAACGATACCAGCTACATTTAAAAAAAAAATGCCTGCCAATGATGCAAGCGGTCCATATAGTGTATACCATCCAGTCACACGATATCACAGGAAGGTTCACGAAGCATATAATGGCTGCTCAAAAATTGCCTTTGACGTGTCAAAAGATCAAATGCGGTAATGCATTTATTTGTGTACGTAGCCACAAATAGAAGATAATGTCTCTAAAAAAAAAACGCGATTTACGAAATGTCGCATTTACAAACCACCGAGAAAACAAAGTCTTGTTGGAATCCCTCTTTGTGGTGATGACAGAAAGCTTGACAGTTGATGATTTAAGTTTTAACAATGATACATCTACTTATAAAATTCGACAACATAGATACGGGCTGTTATTTAATTTCTTACTAAAAAAAAAACTTATTCTTTCTTACTAAAACAATGTTTTATAAGATTGACTAAATTGTAAGGAGTTTTGAACGCAATATTTTCATAAAAATTGATAACGAAGTATGAAAAATATGTTATAGCATAATACTGTAAGAACTACCACAAAAGTTTAAGATATTTGAAAGAAAAGATGGTTTCAAGGAGAAACTTATCAGAAAAACATGATGGTTAGCACATGAAAATTGCAAAATTTCCAAAATTTACAAAAAACATAAGAAACCCATGGAAAATGTAAAATTTAAGCCATAAATTAGAAACATCCAATATTCAGAAAAACATAATGGATAGTCCATGAAAAATTAGAAAACTTAAGCCATAAATTAGAAAATTCCAAAATCCATAAAAAAGATGGTGGTTAATCCATGAAAACTGTAAAATTTAAGGCACAAATTAGAAATTTTCAAAAACCAGCAAAAACATGAAGCCCATATAAAACTTAAAACTTATTTAAACATATAAAACTTAAGCCACAAATTAAAAATTTTCAAAATCTAAAAAAACATGAAGATAAGTCAGTAAAAAATTTAAAATTTAAGCCACAAATTAGAAACTTCCAAAATCCAGAAAAAACATGATGATTAAGAACTTCATCTTCCATATTTGAAGAAATTGCTTTGTAATAATCGAAAGGTAAAAGCACATAGTCGAGGCAATTTAGAGAATAGTTAACAAAGATGTGATATATTTTGTGATACTTTTTTATTTATTTTTTTATCATAAGAAGAATTTTGAATTATTCAGTATAATGCCGATGTGCCTGGGAACAGCAATAAGGAAAAGTAAAAAAAATAGAATAATCTCCATCGGTTCCATCAAAGAACTGTGGTGGCAGAAGCAAAAGAACTGAAAAATCATGGGTGGATCTGAAGATACAGTAGCACCCAATAGAGTATGATGACCCAGCTTAGTGGACGCCATATGCTCTTAAATTGAAGGTAACGCAAAAATAAAAATGTGGGTGTGTACGTTCCGATATTTTTTATAAAATTACTATTAATTTTCTTTAATTTTCTTTACGAAAAGCTATACGCGGGAAATGATGATATGTGAAATCACTCCTATAGAACTGGGAGTGGTGAAAATGCCATATTTTATTTTTCTTTTAGGTTTTTTTACACCATCCAAATTGTGTGGAAATCTTACAGCAACAACCATGAGCTGAAGAAAACTCCAATACAGACATCAGTACCAGAGGCATCGTAAACCTAGACTCCTCAAATACAAAGTTAAAGGTTTAGTTAAAGGCTCAAGCTATGGAGAAAATCGAAATGTAAGACTGGACGAATGATAAGATCTAATGAATATTTGAGTATTGGCCAGATAAATGGCCAAAGCCAAAATTCAAATATTGCAGAACTATTTGTTTAAAAACTGCAAGAATGTGATTCTTATAATTGTCCACCCAGTCCAAGGGCCGATGGCTTCGGTGGTATTGCAGTTCTAGCGCCGGTGCACATTTTGGTAACACCGGTTGTAATTCCTCGTTTTGAATATTTTGAGGTCATCGCTGCCAAAACTTAGAATCAGGATAGAAACTTGCTAATTGTTTGAAAGTATGTAACTCCAGTTATAAATATGTGAATGACATAGAAAAAGCCCTGAGGAACTATAAAATAATGTTTGATTGGGTAAGTAAAAAAGTGACGTAATTGTAGGGTTGATATAAACGCAAATTCGATGATGGGGATTGTGAAAGTAATGTGAAAACTTGTTGGCTGGCCTCGTTCTGGATTCCGATAATGTAATCCTGAATGATGCAAGGCCAACAAGGATGAGGATTATTAGGGTTAGAGCCATAGTGAGATAGATATTACTCTAATGGCTAGCGTAATAGCCGGCCAATTTTCTAATGTAACTAATTTGAGAGGCAGCCATTATATGATCGAAGCTTATATAGGTGGGGTGAATGTTGTTAACCAAGCAAAGGTTACCATGAATGGTAAGAAATGGGTCAGGCTATTAAATGAAATTTTCACAGAAAATGCATACAATGATGTAAATCAATTTGAACGTAAAATGGAGAGTGGATAAGGCATGTTCTACGCAAGTAGGCAAAATGGAAAGAAAAGTGCATGGATAATGGAACAGAGAAATCCAGTATTGATAAGAAAGGAAACGGGTATAGCCAGATATTTGTATGAACAAGCTAACGGAAGGTTGAAACAGGCTATCCGTAGAGCCAAAAGGAAATGTTGGCGGGATTGCGTGTGTCTCCAATGACACATAGAACCACAACCAATGATGTATGGGATAAATTTAACAGAGTGAGAATAGAAATCAATTTTTACGAATGTTCTAAATTATTTTGCACACTTAAATGAATGTATTCCTTAATAAATGTCGAATGACAAGTATGTGAATTTGAATAGGAAGAATATCTGCGGGGTTTAGACACCTCAAAGTCTATGATCCCAGAATGGAGTAAGTTGTAGAATGATTGCCAATTTTGATTTTGAGGCAACGGTAACATTGCTTAAAATTTTCAATAAAGTGTGGTTGAGTGTTCAGATACCGGAAATGTAGCACGTTTCATCATACCAAAAAGATTATTAAGATAGAAATCTGGCAACAAATTACAGAGGAATATGTTTGTTGAATTTGTTTATGAAAGTGGTAAATGGTATGATGTAAGAAAGAATTGAAAATTTCTTGAATGCAAGTAATTTGAACCACTCTGCCAATGAATATGTGGAAAAGTTTGAGATGTGCAAAAAAAAAATAAAAAAAATTGTGGCGGTATGTTTAGACCTTGAAAGATGGTTATAGCGAAAATATAACAGGTGCTTTAGAACCTGGGTTTCTCTCGGAAATTTTTTAAATGAGGTATGATTTTATGAACACAAATAGATTAATTGTTAGTGGAAGTTTGGAAGGGACTACAGGTTGGAGGAAGAAGTGAGCATTGGACTTCCGCAAAGAAGTAAAATTTCAGCTACCCTCTTCAATCTGTATACGAATTTATTCATAGATTAAACTCAGAAGACCAAGTCATTCTGTAGTTTGCCGATGACTATGTCATAATGGGTAAAGGTCCAAACATATAACAGTAGCATGCTTGTATTTTTGCGACACGACAAAGAATAATTTGAGGTATGAACAAACAGTTAACAGAGAATTTTACAAGATACAAATGTAATATTTTGTACATTTGGAAGAGTATACAGATGCTAGTGTGAGTGATGATCTGAGTGAAGAAATTTGCATTCCAGCACTTAAACAAGAGAAAAAGTTAAGAGTAAATAATAGCATTTATATAATGAATGCCAATTTGATTAGGATTATGGAAGGAGTCAAGTTGGCAATAAATAAAGGGAGAAGGATAGTTTTTTTACTCTCCAACTTGCTGAGAAGATTAACTTTGACAAGCAGTGGAGGGCATAAGGGCAATGTATATGTGAATAAGTTGTTTGAGTATTTTTGATCTACAGATCAAATCTACAGAGTAAAGGTAATGAAATTGCCGAAATCATAGCAAAAAGGAGTAGATTGATTCAGGAGGTGAAAATATGATTTTATGGATGCTAGAGATTTAAGGATGCTAGAGGTTCTAAGTGAATCTGTAGAGAAAATTGGAAAGTATTACTTGTATGATTGTAAAGGACATTGAATATTTTTTTTACAGAGCACCAAATTTGAGCATAGTAGATCAGATTTTAATGACCTTATATGAATGTATGGAACTTAATTAAAATTTTACAAATACTTATAAGTGATTATACAACTAATTATGAGTTTATTAGAATAAACCGTATTACAGTATGAAAGGATCGATGCGTGAAAGAAGAATAATTAAAATTAAAAAGAAGTACAGAATTTTATAAAATTGTTAAAATTGTATAAAATTGAAAATACCGGCATATAAAGTTTTACTAGCAGATAAATCTAAAATTCTAGGTCAAGGTACAGCACCGTTTACAGTATAGGTTAAAAGGTTTGCAATCATATTAACTGAAATTTAATCCACCTTTATAACATGAAATGCGCTTATTTAACTGTGGATAAATGTCGGTGGAATGCATTTCACTCAGTAAATTTATTATACAGGCGAAATTCAAAACAAATTTTAGATCTTCAATATGTGCCAATATGGAAGGAAGCTTTTATTAAAGATGAATTTAATGCTAATGGTGATTGGTTCAAAACAAAACTTATTTGAAAGGAAAAGCATATGCAAATCACACGGGTGCAAAAGAATTCCACAATATTTTTAAAGCTTTGGTGCTGGAAGGCGGATAACCCTCGAAATAGAGCTTTAACGCCGATGTAAATAAGCCATTTCAGAGATTTCTTATAAAAATATATATATTATATTTTAAAGAAGAATCCACTGCTTCAGGATTTAATACAAACTAAGATCGCTAAACACTATTTCTAAAAGCCAACGTCACTTAAGCCTTTTTAGTGTATCATTTTAGAAGTCCCAGGGCTTTTTATGGCATTAATAAAATAAACTTTCAGCGTACAGTATCGCGCCAGAAAGGCTTGGCTTATTAGAGTTGTTTTCAAAATGGGTGTAGGAAACGCAAACATTGAGCAGAATGTTTTACATTAATTTAGCGTGGAACTTGACGAAGTCTTCAGGTTGGGCAAAACAAGGACCCGGGAATTCTTCGGAAGAAGTTGAATTAAAAATCTTGCAACTATTAGGTTCGCTAAATCGATTGAACTAATATTTAAAGGACTAGAAAACTTTAAGTCCAAATTTGATCAACAAAATTAGCATCAGATGCTATACAAATTAGACAATAAGCCGATTAAACAGAATAATTTGGATAGATTCTTTGAAAGACAACCTAAACAAAAGACACGACCAGCTGTTATTGCGAATATAAAAAAAAAACTATAAACCGCGTTAAACTGGGAACCGTGGCGCCAGCAACTATCTTAACTATCATTTTACTAACGGGTTTAATGTAAAAAGGGGGAAGCTTCCGTTTACTTGAGTACTCAAGTTTGATGGGTAAAAAGACGATACACAAAATTTTCAATTACATTATAATAGAATAAAATATTTATTTAAATTAGGTATAGAAATGTGATTATTTCTATTTATTTATACAAGAGAAAAGAAATTAGACATAATGTAGATTTTCCCTGCACTTTTACAAAAAAAAAACGTGATCAAACGTCTTAAAAAAGTGATATAAATTTGTGATGCAACAAAACTAAAACTGGATTTTAACATTAATTCAATTATTGCTATATATATGTATAGGTATCGTGCAGCAATACATCTTAAAAACCGTATTCCAATCTTACAGATATGCGAAATAATCTTAAGTTTAATTTTCTTCTTTTTTTTAAAACGACAACATAAAAAATTCAACCTAAGACAATTTTATTGGAAAAAAGAAAACAAAAACATAGAACAGAAAACGTCTCTTAAAAAGGAAGACAAAAAGCAAAAATGTAAAGAAACGAGTTTTCATCATTTTTCCTTGAACTTGCAGTTTGTTTTTATTTTTATACATGTATAATATACTCGTCGCGTACTTGACCAATTAAATGTATGGCCTTAAAACAATAAAAAAAAATCATAAAATACATATGAATGCATGTATGTGTCTTCTTAAATGTACAGTAGATTTTTGGTACCGCATTCTTGTCTTTTAGAATTGGAAATAAAAAAAAAAACGCAACCAAACCAATTAGTGTACTGTTATTTAGATTAGGGCAAATATAATTACAAAAGATTTCTTAAAGAAACTATATCTTTGACCCAATCCTTTTATATATTACATATAATTTTATGCTTTCGATATGTGGTTTTTAACTCGAGAAAATTTACATTGTCTTAATTTGTTACTATATCCAGGTGTTCTTACACATACAATTTTATTTTCATTGTTCAATGTACTTTCATTTTGTAGCCAGCCAAGCCAGGCCCTTATATTATTTTTTATTTTTTATACAAAACCATTATGTATAAACTTTTTATGTTTATGTTAATTTAAATATTACAGTGAATCAAATAATTTGGGCCACATGAAGAGCAAAATTATTTCAAGACATGAAATTATAAAACGCGCACGTTATATAAAATCAATAACATGTTGAGTTTTTGAATTATGTTTAAAACGTTCGTTTTGTTTGTCTTGTGTGTGTAGAAGAAGTAGAAGAATACTTCCTTGTGTTACTTTTTAAAATTGATGATAGCATTGATAGTGAGACTGGTAAAAATATGATTTATTTATGAAACTTCTTTTGAAAACCGACAATAGGATAGAGTTGTAAATGAATGATAATTGCTATGTGCATTGTGTGGATTATATGGATATAAGGAAAAGTTATTCTCGATTTTAAACCTTGAAATCAAAGCAAAGAAATGTAAAAAAGAAAATATTTTTATTTGTTGTTGTTGATTGATTGATGCTAACTTAAAATACCAATTCTTCTTACAATATTTGTTTTTTTTTAAGTATATAAACAGAAATATATATATCAAGCTGTGAAAATTCAATCTCTTTGCCATTGTGGTAATGCAAACTAAACAAAATTAAATTGATTTTTAAGATATCATAAAATTTTTCCGTCAGGCAAAATAGTCATCTTAATTTTCTTCTATATATCGTTTTTGAAATATATGAGTTTCTTAATTACGTTAACAAATTTACAAACGATTTCTCCAATTAAGATTATATTGGTTTTTCTGAAACGAATTCAATCTCACATCCATATTTAAAAAAATCAATGTATTCATTTACAAGTAAACGAGAAAATTAATTAATTCTGGCGGATATTACGCCAAAAACAAAAAAAAAATGTTCATTTAATTATTTTATAAATATCATATGTTGTTGAAATATTAGTATTAGCATCGTGCCGATGCTTTGTATAAATGTGTGCTAAAAAAAACATTTCATAAATCAAAAAGATACTTTTACCGTAAATTTAATTTTGAATTTTTTTTTGTCTAATTAATGTTGAAATTAATTAATTAATTGACACATCTTTGAAGAAAGTTTGTGACTTTTGGTTGATGGCTTGTGTCAGATGAATTTGAAATTTTTAATGTTTCTGACAGCCAAATAATTATAATAAAACTCTAAAGTCTTTTTAACTCTACTTTATTTGTATTAAGACAAAGTTTTAAATTTATTTAATTAACTTCTTCGTCTAGCATTAACATACACCAATTATCTTATATGTTGGTTAAAAATAAATCAAAATAGTCATTAGAAACATTAACAATGGATTGAGTCATTGACAAATTTTTAGCATTTACCGCTAGTCAAAAAATAGTTCAGAAAACATTATTCAGAAGCGGTATAAAATAATGAGGCACAATGAGGCACCTGATGCTAAACTAAGTGACAAGATGTTTGCAAAACATTTGACTAAAACGTTTTTGCAAAACTTGGGACTAGCAAAACATTAAAAAAAAAAGAAAACGGCATGAAATATGGAAATTCACCATTCCAACAAATACCACTGTCTTAAGGTGGTTAGACTCAAGAAGGCATAAACGCACCAAAAAAAATTGTACTTCTAATAAAAAAATCATTTTTTATTTACTAAACAGCATGTTCACAACCCCTCCGCATTTTGGAAGGACGTATGGTTATACGACTTTAGTAGTTTTATATAGTACGTAGGAAATATTTGATTTGTATTCTAACCCCAAAAATGACCGCTATTTTATTACTACAACATATAACAACCCCTCATAAAGGAAATATCGTAGCATTTTTCGATGATTTGAATCCATTTTACTATGGCAAATCGTGGACCTAATATATAGTAGAGAATGTTACCAGATAATCAAACTAAAAATCCTAAATTTAAAACACATATTCATTGAAAATTAATATGTGTTGGTGTGAATATACCTTTATCTGTCATTTTAAGTGAAGTGTGATAGTCATGGAGTAGTCATGCATGTAAAATTTCAACGTAATATACAAAATCAAAGGGTTCTGGTCACATGTCAAAAATGAGTTAGCTAAAGATGCAAATGATGTTTACAAAGGCAAACGATTTAAAGGCAAGATCGGAAGTTATTTTGTTGCTAGAGACGCAAATTTATCGCAAATTTTCTACATCGCAAATACAAAAATAGCGAAACAAGCGTGGAACGCCTTATCAAGGGCATTTGAAGATAGCGGATTATATAGACGAGTAATCTTGCTGAAAAAATTAGTCCAATTGAATGTGACTCGTATATGGTAATGATTTCTATCAAAGTAAAAAAACTGATTTGAAATTAAGAGATGAAATAATCGCAACCCTAATGTTGGATTAGTTATGCCTAACGATTACAAACCTCTAGTAATGGCAATAGAAAATTCCAAAACAAAGTCGGATAGTGAAAGCATTGCTGTTGCAAGAAGTGAAATACTACTAAAAAATAGTGATAATGCAATTAAAGTTAGCAAAATGGAACATCAATCAAACAAATAAAAAAGAAGAATTTCAAGTTCAAATATTATGAGGTCAGACGCAACACTTCGCCAGAAAAAGGAAAAAATAAAAAAAAATGAAAAAATATTTTGTATACGACGTTTCTGGTGACTATGCAGTTCAAATTCATGTTGGTTTATTGATTCTGGTGCATCGGCACACATTACAACCTCTAAGTCAATTGTTAATAGGGTGCTGTTAAATAAATAGACTTCGAATGTTTGTAAAATTAAAATAACCCAATTGCGTGGAACGTGGAAAACAAATGCAACCTTAACAAATGTTGAATATGTTTCGGGTTTGTGGGCAAATTTGCTTTCTGATTTTGTGCTAACCTGAGATCTTTGATTGTTCCTGCGTGACGAAACCCTTGAACTCCAAAAAAGTGTCAAAAAATTGTTTTTTTTCTTTTAACGAAAAAACAAATACCTTTCTGCTGTAACCATCGACAAATGTAGCGAAATAATTCGCACCACCAATTCACAGCTTTTGCAGCGGACCCCAGACGTCGAAATGAACCAAATCGAACAAATTTTCAGCACGATCACCACCATCTTTAAATGAAGCGCGAGTTTGCTTCTCTTCAATGCCAACAATGCATTTGTTGTTGCTTCTTATGCTTCAATGTACACAAATTACGGCGCCACACACATTTTTAAAATTTTCGTTACAAATGTGTCCTAACATTAAAATTCCACTTTTATTTTCACACATCAGCCACTCGATACATGTCGTTGACCAATGATGCCGTTGTTATTAAGTTATTTTCTGCAATGAAAATTTTGCAATTTTCTTTATCAAATTCAACACGATTGCCGTTTTTGGTCATCTGGCTTACAAGATGGCGCTTCATTTAAAGATGGTGGTGATCGTGCTGAAAATTTGTTCGATTTGGTTCATTTCGACGTCTGGGGTCCGCTGCAAAAGCTGTGAATTGGTGGTGCGAATTATTTCGCTACATTTGTCGATGGTTACAGCAGAAAGGTATTCGTTTTTTCGTTAAAAGAAAAAAACCAAGTTTTTAACACTTTTTTGGAGTTCAAGGGTTTCGTCGCGCAGGAACAATCAAAGATCTCAGGTTAGCACAAAATCAGTGCTCTAACAAGCAAAAACCTGTGCACTGATAATGGAACGTAGTATTGTATCGACAGTTTCAAGATTTTTTTGGCGAAAAGCGGAATTGTACATCAAAAACAGAACCATACACTCTCGAACAAAATCGTGTCGCAGAGCATATGAATAGGACACTTATGGAACGAGTTCGGTATGTTAATCGATTCCGGCTTGAGTAAAGTTTTGAGCGGAAGTTTTGTCAACGGCAGCATATTTGATAAACCAAATTCTATGCAGAATCATGCGATCGACTACACTAGAAGAGTTTTGGTTAAAAAGCTTAGAAAAAAAGCTATGTGTGAAAAAATGAAATCATTGAGTAACTATCAAACTTGGACCTTGGTCGATTTATCTCATGACAAAACACCTATTAAATGCAAGTGGGTGTTAAACAAACTAAGAGCAATTCAGATGGCGAAGTTGTGCGATATAAGGCGAGATTGATAGTGAAAGGTTTTTCGCAAAAATACATGGCGTCGACTACTATGAAACGTTTTATTTCGCTGTAAAGTATGCATCGATTCGGTTCCTTTTGGTGATTGCAGCTAAATTCGACCTAAATCGTCTTCAAATGGATGTAGTTGCTGTTTTTCTCAACGGCGAAGGCGAAGTGAAGGAAGTCATGATTTGCGCTAATGATGAAGCACGCGAACGATTGCTATATAGGGCGAGTTGTCCTTTGAAATACTTTGAGATGAAAGATTTAGATGACGCATTATCCGCATTGGGAGTTTGAACCACTCGTGAAAGGGCGGCTGGCACCATTTCAATTGACTAATCGCAGTACATATCCGAGATTCTCAATCGATTATGAGTGGTGATAATTTGCAGTTCGATCTCTATGCCGTTGGATTTAAATCAAAAACTTTCCTCTATGAACAGAAGAGATGTCAAACATGCCATATATGCAAGCAATTGGTAGTTTGTGGTTCGGAGCGTAAATAACTCGACCGGATATTTGCTATGCAGTAAATTTGTTGAGTCGATATAGCAGAAATCCGGGAGATACTCCTTACAGCGTGTCCTGCGATACTTGAATGCAACGATAAAAAAAAATTGGTCTATCAAAATCCTTCGAATGAAATCAGAGACGTGATGCAGATTGGACCAGTGATCTCGAAAAAAGAAAATCAACCGAAAATCACCATATGCAGGGTGCAGCTGTTTTTTGGGGAGCACAACGTTAACCAACTGTTGCACTTTCAACGACCGAAGCCGAGTTCATGGCTGTGGTACATGCAATACTTTAAACTATGTGGTTCAAGCGACTTCATCTCGAGCTTATGCCTTCATCATCGAAACAAATTGTGTTATTCTGTGACAACAAAAGCGAAATACAAATGACAATCAACAATTCATCATCTGCGCTTACGAAACATATTGAAATCAAAGCAAAGTTTATTCGTGAGAAGGTCAAAAAAGGTCTCACCAATATCCAATATTAACCAACTGATGAGATGCCAGCCGACATACTTACGAAAGCAATCGCAAGCAACAAACAGATGATATTTTCGAAATAGTTTGGTCTCATTCATTTAATCCTAGTGAAATGAAAATACTATTGTTGAATTAGTTACTTGTTTTTCTTTTAGTTTACAATCAGTTAATCAATCGACAGGCAATATCTATTCAGGGAAAGTATTATGGTGTTTATAGATCTTTATCTGTCATTTTAAATTCATTGTGATACTGGAGTAGTCAAGCATGTAAAATGTCAATGTAATATAAAAAATAAAAAAGGTTTTCTTCCGGTCTCACTTATTACACGAAACAGAATTAATCTTATTATCAAATATTATCAAACTATTGAAATAACGGAGAATTTTAATTTACAAACCATAATTACGAAAGTTCATTAAGTAGAGAAAACGATCTCTATTAAAAATTATGTGCTTTAAAATCACATAGGAAATAATCAAGGAAAGGAGCGGTTACTTTTTAACGGTCCAGCCAGCCTATACTGGCTTGGACGATGGTTCGGCTCTTGGAATCTGCACTTCAACCGAGGGTCATAGAAAGTTGTGTTCATCTTCATCACCGATCGAAATCAGTTGATGAACTATCTATTTTTTAGGAACGCTCTCCTGGTGGGATTCGAACTCCCGACCCAAGCACCGCAGCTTTAACTACTGCGGCATTTGCTCGGTAATTATTTATTTTTACCATACGTATAAAAGTAGATTATAAAACGAAAAATTTTCTTGCAAAAACTAGCATTGATCAATACCAGTAAATGGAAAAATAACTTGAACACGTAACCGTAAACGGGAACGAAATGCACTTTTATTCTTTGTTTTAATGTTTTAATGTATCGCACTCTATGATATTTAAGGGGTGCGCCAATTTTTGTTCAGCATATAATTTTGATTATTTTTTTATATTCCCACCTTAAAGTTTGTTCACATTAAAACAATTTTTATAGGGAAAACTTGATTCGAGGGAATCTAGCCTTTTACTAAAGTCGATAGTCGTTTAGTGACGTTGTTCTAGTTACAATGCAACCTGATAAAATTTATTATGCCTGTGGCATAAAAAACGCCATTTATCATTTTAGAATAACAAGAGCCTTACTAACCCTACAAAATCAAAAGTTGTTCAAAACTGTAACTTTTGAACATGCATCTATTTTGCAAAACTCTTATGAGGATTTTTCAAGCCAATGATTTTGCTTGCAACTGTCATATATGGCATTTCTAAAGAAACCAGAGCTGACTCATAAAAAAAATTGATACTTATTACTTTAGCTTGACTTTAAAAGAAAACCGTGAAATAGTTGATAGACCTCGAAACGCAGATTTGATAGAATAGGATTTTGAACATCCAAAAGAATCATTCAACTTCACTTTTATATTGATTTACTTTTATGCAATTTTTTTAAATATGACGTCAAAATTTACAATAAACACTTTGTTTGTTAGTTCAATAAAACCACAAATTACCTAGCGCTTTACTTTGTTATCAAAGTAGCTTCATCAATGCCGAACATTTATTTTCAATCTCGAGTTGTTTGTTAAATTCTTAAAATTTTTAAACCAAATAAAGCAACTGGATACTAAAACATTTCCACTTGCCGCAATAGCTAATCAATGCTAACATTCAACAGGTTCTTAAAAGAAGTGACACAACTTCTGTTTTCATCCAACTGGTTTGTTGATAATCTTATCCAGAATAATAAAATTTATAGTTAATTTTCACCTTGGCAAATCGCTTTTCTAGTGCACTTATATTGCTTATTTAACTCACTATTAAAAAACCTCGTGAGTTAAGTCTTGTGTCTATTGAGTAGATAAAATTATCTAATTGGACAATAGATTATGGCTGAATTAGATGGAATTCCATATAAAACCCATAAGAGCCATGCTGGTATAACCTATAGTTAATCTTGTCGCCAACGTTATTCTTGATTTAAGTTACTGACATTTTATAATTGGTATCAAGCGGTATCTAGGGAAATAAAAGCCGGAGACTTTATCATATGCTGAGTTATGATTAATTTGAGCTCGGGAGTTCGGAAATTATTTCCAATGTTATGAATCAACCTTCACAGTTAACAAAATTCAACAAAGCTTTGTGACCATAACCGATTTCTAAGTAGTTTGCAAAAATTAGGCAAACATTTCTAATCATCATAATTATGTGCAATAATACAATAAATCTTTTCTGCGCTAGATTCCATGAAGGTGGATGGAAAACACTTTCAATTTTTTTATGTTTTTTTTACTTTTTAATGCTCACTCATCGTAGAAATGTTTAATCACCATTAGGGTTAATGTAGCTTGAAATAATAACGAATAAATTGAAATATTATAAATTCTGTTATTTTAATGGAAAGCGAATTTTTCTACGATATAATTTCTAATTTTTATTTATTTATTGCGAGTTGAGCGACTACAAGTATATATATATATAGTATTTACTACCCTAATATGGTTGTAAAATCAACGTTAAAATGTGATTCTCATTAGAATTTTGATTGATATATATGCGCGCAGATTTAGATAAATTAATAGTTGTTGTTTGGAGTGAAATTTATGTATCTTTTAGTTCAATTGTAATCATAACACTTAATATAGTGTTATTACTAAATACCAATTTTTGCGGTTTTTTGTTATTGAATACCGAATAAAACCCTAAAGCTGTCATTAAATCTGTATCTTAAGTAATTTTGTACCATTATTTTGTAAATAATCATAATTATTATTTTATTTATCATAAAAAAATATTAAACCACACAATATATAGAATGTATATATATACGTATATATTTATATATTATAAAGTAATAGTATATCATATTTACAATATCTCGCTTCGCGGTTGATTAAATAAACAATTTGATAGGTTTATGTATATAATATATACTAGTACACAAGGAAAAAATGGTTTTGATGCAGAAAAAAGCTTGATTGGGTTTTTCTTTTCAGTGCGGATACTCATATTCATGTTCGTCATATACATTGAAAATGTATATAATGTATATACGCTCGCGTATATAATATATAATCCGTGGCGGATCAATTATAATTAACGCTTTAATATAAACAAAGTGAAAGGGTGTGTCTTCTGAATTAACTGTATATCAGATTGCCAGTAGACTGTAGATAAACATAAAGAATGAATAATCGATTATTACAACAACAACAACAAATGTACAGTACACAAACGTCCACAAACTATTTTACTTTGCGCTAAAAAGTCGTTTACATTTTTAATGGACGTTAGTGTTTTTGTGTCAAAAAATAAAAATAAAATAAAAATAAAAAACGACAAAATTACTGACACAGATTTTATAGTTTTTCGGTTCGAAGGTATCTAGCCCAAATTAAAATTACTGATCTTCATTTTATCCACACCATCAACATATATACACATCTAATATTCGAACAAAATTTTTGTTTTTTGCATAAGGTAAAATAGGTCAATTAACGCTGTGGCTCTTGCTTTAATTAATGAAGCACTGGCGACCTAAATACGGTGAGTTGTATATACCCCAGATGGTACATTAACAGAGGTGCTAATAAATCCACCCTCTTAAGACGCAGGCCCAAAGAATGCTGAGGTAGATCAACTACTGTTTGATGGTAATCCATTTTCAAAAGGCCCTATAACCTTACAAGGTTAATTACAAGCTTACATATTGAAATGCAAATATCTTTAAACAAGTTAATGAAAATTATGAACTTCAAAAAATATTTACTGTTAGGTTTAGTCAACATTAAAGAAAAAGTGGATGCTACTAGCACAGAGATGTCAAATCATGATAGCGGGGCTTTCATAGTTAGATATGGCAATAACATAAGTGCAATTTTGCAACTGTGCTATAATCACACATTACAATTAGCAGTGTTGGATTAGTAATGATAGTGATAATTTTCTTCGGTATATGAAATTCAGGAAAATAAAAAACTTGAACTTCTTATCGACGCAAAAACAAGATGGAGTTCGATGGCTACGAAGGTGCGTAGATTTTAAAACCTTAAAGATTGGGTTAGTATTGCAGTTGATTTCTAGCTTATGAAACCGTGACTGAAAGGAAAATTATTTTTTTATGAAGTTACTTGACGTATTGTTTCCGCTTAAAATTGCAGAAAAACTAAGCAAAGAAAATTTAGCACTTGTGGTAGCCAAGGGCATATATACATTTTTATTTAACTCTCTAACTGGAACCAACAGTGATTTAAGTAAAATCTGACTGACAGAAATTAAGAAACGTATGAATGGCTCAGAGAAGAGACAAAGCCATAACCAGCTTATTGATATATCTTGAAGCTGCGCAGCTATACCGTACGATCGAGTGAATATTTTGATTACGTAACAAAAAGTGCCGCTAAAACTTATGTGGCAGATCTCGCTAAAAAGTTTTTCACCGCCTCTACCTCCAAAGATGTAACAGATTCTATGGATGAAAATAGTTATAACGTATTGTTGTTTTTTTGTGATTTGAATGAATTACTTGTAGGTCAACAATCAATGTGAAAATATATTGCAACAACAGCTGCAACTAGCTATTAGCTCAATTACTGATTTCATGGTAAGAAATACAATAACAATGCGGTAATGCAAATGGTGGGAAGAACTTTAAAACAAGATTAGTCCCTCTTCAACAGAAACTGAAAGGGTTTTCTCTACGGCGGAAAATCTAAACTGAGAAGTAGTTTAAAATGTGAACATTTTTCTCTTAAAAGGTTTTGCTAACCAATGTGGGCCGTTCACCATAAGACAAAGACTGATTCATCAAGAAACAACTCGCGATGCGATTGGTTGGAGTATCGTTCGATGGTACATGTTTCCATTGCCTGCGATTTCTATGCTGAAGTACAAATGTTACTCTATTAGGTACATGTTTTCCATCTTCTTGGACACGATGATATCCAGTCTAGGACGATTGTACAGTCGGTTCATAATAATTGATAGTCATTTGGCT
This sequence comes from Tipula confusa, assembly GCA_963556175.1. Taxonomy (NCBI): domain Eukaryota; kingdom Metazoa; phylum Arthropoda; class Insecta; order Diptera; family Tipulidae; genus Tipula; species Tipula confusa. The sequence goes on along the minus strand of OY744476.1, from coordinate 82,887,206 downwards.
GTTGTCACATTGCAAAACAGATTTCAACAATTTGACTAATAAAACGGCAGAATGGTGCCTCCTTTGTTTGGGCAATTACTATATTTATTTTATAGCCGTTTTGCATTTTTCTGCGACTAAAAATCATTGCAGCGTATACGCCAACTCGAAGGCATTCGCAAATTAATTCCACTCTAAATGCGAACCTTCGAAAAATCTTGAAAAATTGTGTCTGGTAAAAGATCATCCCAATTCACTCCAAATAGCCATATTTGTGAAACAAAATCTTGATTTTTATTGTCGTTGGAGCCAACCATCTAATCGAATCAAACAATTTTGGTGCTTTAGAAAGCATGTTTCGATTAGTTAATTTCTGTAACTTTAAAATGAAAAATGTCATTAACTGGTGAATACATCACCTCATGTACTGAAACTGACTGGTAACTTTGGAATTTAAAATAGAAACGTCTCTTTCGAATTCTAGAATACGTAGTCATCTACGTAGAAATCGTGTTTTCATATCTCTGAAGCCTCTGAAAATTCTGTCTAGTAATCCGATGCTAGTTGAATAAATGAATGCATTGCTAGGAACGGAGCTGACGGGGTCCCATATGTTACGGGTAAAAGTATGTAGGCTTTTTTTTTATCTTGTGATGTTCTTCTAGATACATGTTTTTGGTATCGATGTCTTTTCAGTCACGGTGATTTGCCAAAACATTTTTTCAATATCAGCCGTGAAAACTAACTTTTTTTTTCAAAATCTCAACAACAGTTCGACTAATAATTGGTCCTATCGATAATTGATCGTTCAGTAAGTTACCATTTGTTGTCCTGGCCTAACCATCAAAACCAACATGCAACTTCCTTGTCGTGCAACTCTCCCTCACTACTCCGTGATGCAGTTTCAGTACAATTCGACATTTTCATGTAACCGGATTGTCAAATTCCCTATTTTTGGTAAAACATTTTTGAAAGACAAATTAACGAACTATCGGCCTTCTATTTATCTTCGTAGGTAATGTTTTTTGTAGTGTTCAATACAGAACAACTCCATTTCGTTACAGGGAACGGCATCAGTGATTTCGTCGAACTTGCAAAACTTGCTACGATTCAGATCCATGTCTAGATATAGATTAATCGAAACTTCTTTTTTACCAATATCACTTTGAATCGCCGTTCCAGCTACAACCCAGCCTAACCTTGTATTATGAACCACTGTAGTAGTGTGTTTGGGATATGCCTTTTGCCATTGTTGATTAAGTTAAAAGACAAACGATTTTGGGTTGATAAGATGATATCTTAGGAACGATCAGCATTCTTGCTGATGTTGCATATATGTCATCCTGGGATCTCGCTTTAAATCGTAAAATGGTTACGACCTTAGATATTCCTGAGGTCACAACATTAAGACCCCGTATGCATACTTTTCTTTTTGTCTTTTTGAATCCTAGTCGCTGAAAACAATCTTCGGTGAGACTTGCCGAAAATTGGCAGACTTGCCAATTTTCATTAAAATATTTTACTTGTATTCTGAAATTTGGGAAAATTGTCCACCACAATGGAATGTCTACATGGCTGGTCGATCTTGAAGGGTTTTCTAAATTCAAGCTATCATGATGCTTTCCTTGACACGAACTATACATCTTCACTTTTATTTTCACTGGTAAACCATATGTGTACCACTCAAACAGTTGTAACATTTGAAATGCTTCATCACAAATTCTCTACGCTGCATAATTTCCAAGCCGCGAAGCCCGTCACATTCAAATAGTTTGTGATCTTTACCATAGAATGCACCAATTTTACTGCTGGTGCAGTAAGCTTACTATTTCACAACAAAACGTTTACGTGACATTGGTAATACACCGCATGATACGTTAGAAATGATAACCTCCATAGCGACTTAAAGATGGAATTCGTCAGCGACGAAATAAGGTATCACGCGATGAAACACATATAACGATAAGATTTGCCGTATATGATGAATGAAACAAATTCAGTAAGGCGTCCAAAGGCCAAACCTCTAGACGAAATCGCATACCTGACCAAATTACAATTAGTTTCAAAAAATACTTTGTAGCTAATTCTCCTGCTATTTTCTTTTCGTATATTAATAAAATGTCATACAAAACAAATTTATTCGTTACAACATTTTACATATAAGATAAACAATCTTTAAATTTTTGTTTAACTAAAACATGACATGACTTTCTTTATAATTCTTTAATCTTTTTACTTTACGATCGGAAGTCGAGAAATGTCAAGATTAGTTAATTTTTAATTTTCTATTTATCCATATAGAAAACTATCTGCTAATAATAATTAGTAATCAAATAACATTAAATTTTACATAACAAGTGATTTAAGAATTTAAAGCATTTATAGATGTTGTGATACCTCTTCATAAGACTTTCACCGTGTATGCGCGCATTAAAAGTCAGAATATTCAAACAATTATGTTCGTTATAAAACGATGTGTCTTGTTTATATATATATATAAAAAAAAATCAACTTATCTGTCTCTTAAACGATGGTTGACTTTTAACGAGAGAAGACCCGTAAAATTAATCAATCAAAGTTAAGACATAAATTATTACCTTTATCTTTGATAATTAATAAAAAAAATGTTTTTTTTCTTTTAACCTCTGCATGTTTACGATATCTGTAAATATAATCTTAAAGATTATTTACATTCATGTATATCACAATGTAATCAATTAATTCAAGTTTAAAATAAATAAATAAGATAAATAGCATTTAAAATGAAATGGAAAATGAAAAATGAAAATTGAATTTTATTGTGAGAAAGTTTTTTTTTTTTTATTTTCAGATTTTGCTTTTAACATTTTTACCAATGGTAATATAGGTTTGCATAAAAATGTGCAAATTAGAAGCCATATGCGTGGAACGGGTTCGTTTGATAAATGTCGGGCCATAAATAGTATTTCTACTTCTCTAAAACATTTAACAATAATTCGCACGATATGCGTTATTTAATTAGTAATTTTACATTTATAATATATTTATAAATTATTATTTAATTATATGTTATTTGTGCAACTATATATAAATACGATGACCCAGAAACGATATCTAATAGTTTCTATAGTTTAGTGTAATTATTTAATTATTTATGGTCATAAAAATTATATTTCTTTTAATTTCCATCCTTACCAAAAACTATAAAAAAAAGTAGTTTATCATATTTACCTAAACGGTATAACTTTAACTCGAAGAAATTACAATAATCAATCAAATAAAATTTATAATCGTCAATTATGACAAGAAGTGAGTTATCGTATATAAATTGGTCGAAGAATTAAATTACTATAATTATATTAAGACGAAGAAAAAAAAAATCTGACATTTTTAAGATATGATTTAAACAAAATTTGTTGTAAAGAAATTGATCCATGAGTTAATAGTTTAATTTTTACTTTTTCTTTTTTGAAATGGAAGTTAAATGATTTGATGGTAAAAAAAAAGCAACAGTTGGTCGGCAGAATGATTTAATTCTATGGCGTGAATGAATTGTACAGTTCGTAAATTCTTAACTAAATTGGTTTGACTGACATTTATTTACCAAGTTTGAACATTAAATTGATAAGTTTTTATTATTAAATTGTAACTAGACAAAAGCCAGCCAAAATCCGCACGATTGTCACCGTTAGTAATAAGCATATCCTGATTTTTTTTGTAACGGCAAATTCGGCAAATTAGTACAGTCATCTGGGTGATTAGTATTCTATCTTATAAAGTTTCCAAAAATATTTTTTAAAATTTTAAATGTACATTATATATATATATATATATATATATATATATATATATATATATATATATATATATATATATATATATATATTTATATATATATATATATATATATATATATATATATATATAGAAATGTTGCATGAATACTTTCTAGCAGCTGAGAAAACACTAGAAGGGTTAGTGATCAAAAAGCTACATATTTTCAATGCTCGCCTGTAAGGAGAAATTTACGATATATGCAAACGTTTAATCAATTATATAACGATTGTTCTCTTATTTTGCTCGCATACATTTAGGCAGCCGAGATATGACGAAAAAGGGTTAAAAATATTTTTTATGTTTCATTATTTGCTGTCTATTTCTTGATTTAATCCTCGCAAACGATGTCGACATCTTTAAAGTAAATGAATCACTATCACCCTTCATATGTGACGATATTCTTCACTTAATAGCTTTAGAAATCAGCTTTAATATCTCAGAAATTAACAAACACTACAATTACTATCAAGCATCAGGTGAACGATATAACTTTGCTAAAGCTATCATTGACGGACTTAAAAGCTTTCTGAATAATAAAAATTGGGACGAGGGAATAAGTGGATTAACTTATATTAACACTAATATTGACAAACTAAGATAAACTATAGTTTGACGCAATTAATTATGATGAATGCTTCAAGAAATACACAAAGTCAAAATAACATTAAAAGTGACTCCAAATACTTTTGGAATTTCGTCAGTGATAAGAGGAAAATTAAAGGATATCCGGCAACTATGCATTTAAATGGGTTATATCAGGGATGTGCGACGTCAACAAAGGTCGACTTCGACAATTATTGTCGATTCATTTTTGTAGAGTCAACAATAACAAGTTTTTTCGACGTAAATTGTTGAAGCGTCAACAATAAAAATAGAACAATAGTACTTTTATTTGTTTCTTTTTATTTTTTTATTTATTGTATAACCCAATTGGAAAATTGTTTTTCAAGTTGTCCGGAACTGGCTGGAATTTTTACATTTTCTGGCCAAACTAGTCTCAGAAACTTTAATGTCCGCTTCAATATTTTTCTATTTTAAATATTTAAAAATAAAGGGTTACCCAATAAGAAATTTCATTTTGAATAGCCTGCTATTTGGGCAGCTGTCAATTTTGAAGCTGCCATATTTTGACATTTGACAAGTAATAACTACGCCATTACTAAAAATGGTACGCTTCAACAAAATTGTTAGAATTCACTACAAAAACAAACAATGTTTGGTTGTCGTGAAGCACCTTCTCGGCCGGCAATAGTGAGACTGGTGGAAGAATTTGAGCTGTTGGGAAGTTAGTGATGTGAAGAATCGAAACCGTGTGCGACGCTCAAGAACAACTGAGAATATTGCTGCTGTAGCCCGTAGTATTGGAAAAAACCCAGGTTTGTCGATTCTTCGTCGATCTTTGATTAATGATTTTTTATGGCTGGAATTGGAAGATAATGATGTGAGCAACGTTTATTTTCAGCAAGACAGCGCTACATGCTACACAAGCAACGAAACAATCGCAATTTTACAAGAAATGTTTCCTGACAGTTTTATTTTTCGAAGAGGTGATCACAATTGGTCACCGAGATCCTGTGATTTAACACCTTTAGACTTTTTTCTTTGGGACCACGTGAAAGATAAGGTCTATGCCAATGATTCACAATCGATTCAAGACCTTAAAGATGGGATTCGTGAAGTTATCGAGGACATACAACCGCAAATGTGCGAATTGGTCATGGAAAATTTCATGAAAAGGATATGGTACTGTAAACGTAGTCGTGGCGGCCATTTGGCTGATATCGTTTTAAAATGTTAATGGCATACCTCTCTCTTTACAATGAAATAAACATTCATTGATTTCTCTTAAAAAATACTCGTTTTTTTTTTAAATATCAAAATGAAACCTCTTATTGGAAAACCCGTTATTTCTATTTTCTCTAAAGTCATTCAATTCAATCAGTTCGGCAGTTGTGATAAGAGAAAATCAGTCACTTGCTCAATTTAAAATAAAATATAAAACCTACAATATCACGTTTTTCACATTAGTCGCCCAAACTTAAGAAAAGTTAAGGTTTTAGATATCTAATATCTACATGGATCCGTCTGATAGTCTAACATTGTGGAAATTGACGGATGTTATTATTTCTGGCTAATTCAACAAATTCTCTTGATTTGAGGTTGAGTATAAAACTATTTGACATTTCCTACAGTTTGTTTCTTAATTGTTCTTCGCTCTGTTAACTTTTGTAAATGACAATTAAACGAAACATTTTCTTTCAGTTCTTAACTCTTCACTGGTCAGTAACATGTGGACTCAATATGTCGTATTATTACTTAAAGTTGTTGCTGCGTCGCTGGTTGGCACATTAATTGTAAAATTATGCCATCTTACTCTTGTAAAGTAAAACAAAATAAAAAATTAACGCAAAATTCTGATAGAATTAGAGAGAAAAAAGCAAAAAAAAAGGAAACAAATACAAAAGAAACTATCGAAATAATTTTTTTTCTTGACATTACGTCATTGTCGACATAAAATTGTCGTCGACGTAATTGTTGACGCATTGTTGACGCGTCAAAAGTCGGCAATAATTGTTGACTGTTCTCATATTTTTTCCAAACAATGTACAATCCTGATGATTCACTTTACAATAACCAACCTAGCATCTAGGCTAATTATGCAATATACATACCCAAACTATTTCTGAAAAGATTAAATGAAATTAAATCTCTTGGAGGGGGCTGTGGACCCTTCGTCCACCATTGAATTATTCAGCTAATAATTCAATGATGGACGAAGGGTCCACAGCCACCTCCAAGAGATTTAATTTCATTTAATCTTTTCAGAAATAGTAGTTTGAAAAGCTTTAAAACTCATCTTTCGAGACGTACACTGGTAAAAGAAATGAAATATTCTACTTTCGGGGAATTGCAACCACGTCAATTTTACCTAAACTATTGAAAATATTAGTCTGCAACTCTGAATTTGATTGCAGTAAAGCTTTTGACTGATTTCGACATCGACAGATATTGATAAAACTTGACAATTTTGCCTTTTCATCAATGTTTGTTAAATAGTTTCAATTGTACTTACCGGAAAGATATCTATAATCATCGAAATTGCTGGTGAAATATCGAATCCCGTTTTGGTTAAATCTGAAGTTCCTCAGGGTTCTAATATCTTTTCCTGTTATTTATTGACGACATCACTAATATAATTCAACACTCTGCTGTGATTTTATTTGCTGATGATCTTAAAATATCCCGATCAAATGACGATCAAGCGACTCTTACAAGCTTCAAGAGGATATCGATAAGATTTGTATTTGGTGTGGAATGAACCACTTAAAAATTAATATTCAAAAATACAAGATAATTTCAAATAATCGAAAAAATGTCCTATAATTTTCAATTGGTCAAAGACCTTGGTGTCAGTGATACTCCAGACACATTGATCAGAGTGTATCAAAAGTATAATCCATGTATGGCTTTCTTGACCGATGGAACACCGAGATTAATGATCAAAATGTACTATTTGCACTATACTTTGAATACGTAAGATTTTAACTAGAATATGCAGCTGCAGTTTGGTGCCCTCATAACACTGACCACATTAATAGCATTGAGGATGTACAAAAGCGAGTTTTACTCTAAAAAATAAGGAAAAAACAAAAAGTAGAATCTCCTTTAAATCTCCAGAGTATTAACGTATACTCAGGAAAATGTTCCTCAATGCAAGTTGTTGAAAAACATCGTACTAATTAAGGCAAAAATTGAACCAATCAATATCATGTCCAAAGTTGTTTCCACCGTCGAAGACTTATTCGAGTTTGGACTGTCTAAAGAACAGAATAACCTCAAATTGAAACAACAATTCAGACAATTATAATTTCAATATTTAATATTTTTAATTTTCTATTACTTTTAAAATTTAAATAAACAAAAGTATCGAGTGTAATTTAAAGAAAACATATTTAATTTATCATTTATTGTTAACAGGTTTTTCTAAATTAAAAACCTCTACGCCATTTTTTTTACAATATGAAAGCTCATCAACATACTCCAAGAATAACTTATGGGAAAAATATAAGGTTAGAAGGAACGACGATTAATTTTTGGTTGCCTTAAAACGTGCCAAGCTGTACAAGGACTTAATAAAAAAGTGAATGGCGATTATCGGTAAGACCTGCTTAAGCTCGAAGCTCATAATGCATAAAAAAGGTAATTCGATCAGCCTCACAGTTAAGTCATGCGTGAGTGCAATTAAAACGTCGAAGATTTGACGCATTACGTACCACAATTAAGCCACTTTTAGTGAACGATCAGAGAAGAGTATACGATACTAAAGTGGAACGCATAAGGATAGATTAACAGAACAATATAAACAAGAGTTTTAGTCGAGCTTAAAGAGATCCATACATAGTCAAACAATGTGAACAAACTTCTGTTGTACAACACCTCATTTCCCGAACCCACATACGAGTTTACGCAACACTTAGCCTACAATAAGATTTATTCAATCAGTTCAGGTTTAATCGTAAATCAGTAAGAATGTCTACTGAAGCCGTAGGTTTGACAATTATAATTTCTTGTGGATGAATTTACAAATCAGAGATGGAAAACAACAGTTTGGATGAAGGGATGGTTAAAGAAAAAATTTGCTTTTAATCATGAAAATTTAATAAAGGAGCTAGATAAGAATTATTTAAAGATGGACTCTGTGACTTTGGCAAATTGCTAGAAGTAGTAACTTCTTTTATTATAAAAAATACACCGTTATGAAAGCATCAACAACGCCTAAACAAAGGTCATTTGCCACTATGCGTTACCTATAGCATGTGGGTTAACTATTGAGGAGCTAAAATTCAAATCTGCGATAGCCGCCCAGACTCTGTTATAAAGGTTAATAAATTCTTGCCAAAATGTTTTATTATCAACCATATTTTTAATTTTTGGTTCTGTAATGCGCAACGAATGTAAGAAAACTGAGTAAATTTTGTACAATACTCTCAAATATCCACATTATCTGTCAAACAGTTAAGCAACGGTAAATTTTGCGCAAATAATTTTAAACATGTTTGAATTTATGCAAAATGTTGTGCAACAATGCAAACAGCACATTATACGAGTTATGATTTTTGCAAACTCAATGGGACGAGTGTATGAAACACAAAAAAACATTAGTGCTGTAAACCACGTTAAGACGCCTGCCGATGGTCTTGCTTCAAAACTCGAAAGCTATTTTTTTTCAAAGCATCAGTGCTATGAGCAAAAATGCAGAAACTTCAATTGTCAACAAAAAAGCGAATTCATGTATTAGGAAGGAAGAGATATTGTATATTGATGGTGGCTTTCTCCATTGATCCTCATATAGTCAGGCGAAATTACATATAGGAGGTACACTAAAAATTTCTGCCTGTTGGTGACGCTCATTGACCAATAGATATACTCAAACATTAACAAAAACTAAAGAAATCATTAATGGCTATGCGATGGTCATCCTGGCACCCAAAGGTCATAATCAATTAAATGAACAGATACAAAACTAAATACCAGATTCTGCTACCATATATACAAGTTCTTTAAATCTGTAGTGGCCGATGATGTCATTAAATAAAATACCTGCCGTAATATTTTGCTAAATGTTAATGTAGAAGCCACTTAATTAATTAGAAATGCAAAATGAGGATGTATTTATACCTCACGTAATCTTGACACCAACCGACCTAATATTTGGCTTCAAACGAGTCCAGTTTCTAATTAGCCCCTTAATTACCGTAACCATCGAAAAAACTCAATGACAACCCCTTACATTTTCAGGCGTGAATTAGAAAAGTCTTTCTCTCATTACCAGTTGTATGTAGAATTTTCAAGAGTAGGCACAACAAAAACTTGGTACATTTTACCTAAGAGAGAAAAACTAAAAATAAATTGATCTTCAAGCAAACATTGCGGTAAACCCAACAAAATATTTTTGTAGTGATTTTATAAAATAACTCATGAGCAAGGTCACGGTAGTTTTTGGAATTATCAGCTAAAAGCTCGTTTAGTTTTAGTTTAAATCCTCGTAGATCAGGCCGAAATTAATGATTGACCTTGTTACAAGTTATTTGATATTTCGAGCAATTATAGATTTCATGTCATTGTAATAAAATAATCAGGTTGCCGGTTGTCATTTTGATAATGTTATGCTATATTTTTTGGGTTTTCTTGTAATGAAAAATTAAGAATGATGGTTATACCTGAAGGCACACTTCTTGTAATTTCTTACCTATGATATTCCATAAAACAGGTATATTTTTCTATTTCAAATGCTTAAGATTTAACGTAGGTCCGAGTATACTTACAGAAATATTTTGAATGTATATACATTTCGTGTTGCCGTTTTATTTTTATTGACTGCGTCAGACCTTATTTTTCAGTTGGTTGTTTAGTATTAAAATTTCATAGTTAATATTTACAGATTTTGCATTAATAGTAGTAACGTCTCTGAATTTAACCCATAGTGTCTTTAAATTTTTTTTTGCAGTTCATACTCGTAAAGTTTAGAAGCGCCAACAAGACGTACTAAATTATATAGTAACTGACGATTTAATTTAAATATAGACATATGCTAATTATTTGACCGTTGAAATTATAAAAAATCCCTACTTATTCTAATTATATGTATAGTGTAAGTGTTTTACGGCACTCTGTAAGAATAAAAATAAGAGGTACAACTTATTAAAGTCCACGATGTGGTGTTGATTGTGACAGACGTAATTATAGTAATTTAGAGTTATAGTTTTGAAGTAATGTAAGCTATCTATGTATTATTAATATACAAATTTTTTATTGAGAGAATCAAACTATTATAAGTAGAATACAAATTTTAAACTTGTAATAATTGGCTGCGATGCTATAGCCTGTCAAGTTTTTAAGTTTCTATATATATTTGAGTTGGTTTGACATTTTCTAAGAGATGGCATGTTTCTTCATATTTGACGAGGATATTTGTAATACACGTATAGCCTATTCTGGCATATTGTTAAAATCAGGTTCAGCAAGTTATATTTTTTTCAACTACAACTAACTGTAAAATCTAAATTTGCTTTAAATTGTAAATTTATCAATTATCCAAAATACCATTAAGCTTTAAATGAATAACTTTTATGATTTCGTTAAAAGCTTTAGTTCAAATTAATACCCTATCATCTTTTATAATTAACTAGACATATAGGTATCGTAAAACATTGCTTTTAAAAAGCTTAAAGTCGGAAGATTTACTTAACATACATTTTTTAACAATTTCTTCTTCAAACACGCTGACAGTGTTTTAATAGTCATAAGTTTTTAGAGCTTTAAACTTTCATTTTATTATTAAATATATAAATAAAAGATGTAATGAAAATATTTTTGAAAACTTCATGAAAATGTTATGGTTGATTAAGTATTTGTGTTAGAAGTATAGATTTAAAATTAGATAAGCTAAAGCTTTTTAAAAAATAAAAGCTTCATTGATAATCAACAAATAAAATAAAATAAAACTTTTATAAAACTTGCATAAAACGAAAATTTCTTTAAAATTTGTATTTCTTTTAAAAGCTTTAAAACTTTTCGAACTTCTCAAACAAATCTTTTTGAAATCAGAAATATTCCGTAAACCATGTTTTTCGATAGCCTTAAAGCTGTCTGAAGTGTTAATGAATAACCAATTCGTATGCATTACCGATGAGTCTCGATATATTTTAATAAGCTAACATTGTTTTTAAGCTAGTGATAATGTGTTGGAGCTTTAAATTTTCGTTTTATTAGTAAATATAATAACACAGTATAATGAAGCTTTTATGAAAGACTTTTATTTTTCCCAAATATTACTATCATATTAGCTGTAAAGGGATTTTACTTGTGAGTAGTAACGCTTCTTTTAGGGAGTAAGTAAAAGCTTTTGAATTGTTCAAGTACCGGACAAACTTTATACGAAATATGAGATACCGTTAAAAAAATTTAATTCAAATAACTTGTAACGGCAATTCAAAAGTTGCAAAAGCGAACTATCGACCATTTCAATGTAAAAGACAAAAATTGGGATAAAGCTTTAAAAAAAGCCTTCAGAATAAAATCATTTAAGCTTTCTGGTTAGAAAAAGTAAATTTTACAAATACAGGTATAATGTATTTGAGCTTTAAGCTCTATATTTATTAGTATATATAAAAACAATTACAAGTATTATTATATGCAAAACTTGATTTTTTTTAACACAACTATCACGTTAGCTTTTAAAATTTGTATTTGTAAATAGTAAAGCTTCTTATAGTATAGGTAAATAAAAGCTTTAAATTGTTTATTCAAAACTCTGAAATTCGTTTAACTAAAGCATATGATAAAAACCATAGAAACCTTCAATCGAATTTGGAAAAACCCAAGCTAAAAGTGGATTAAACCTTAATGGGTAACTTATAAAATTTGAGTGGTGGATGGTTGTAAAAACCTTCTGATGGAGGCGGAGCTGCTTTAAATGTCAAAAATCAATCTAAACATGAATATAGTTTAGTTTTTGGTAACCGAATTACAACCATGATTTGCTAAAATGAAGTACCGGCCGGCTATGTCAATAAACGACTATCGAAGTGTTTCAAGGTAATTCGAGAGCTTTGCAGCTTTTACATAAACAAAACAGGTTTATTAAAATATTTGTATACCTTTTTATTAGACAGGAATGAAAGAGTCGAATAATTATCTATTTTGAGGAATGTGTTTGGAAGTTTCACAAGGCTTAGAATACTATTCAATATGGTACCTTAGCGAAGTTTATGTCAGGTTTATGTTGGTTGTGCATTTCAAGTGAATTGATTTAGTTTTTCAAAAATAAAATGGATATTTTATAAAAATAAAGAACTCATGACTAAAAGCCGTATTTTTGTAATGTATATTAAAAAGTATAAAGCCTAAATCCTTTCAAATCCAAGAAATATATGTTTCGATCGGAAACAAATGCTCAATTAAAATTCGGTCGGTTTCTTAACCGAGAAAAAACTTTTTACAGTGTTAACTATTAGTATGTTAAATTTTATCTGAAACTACTTATAGGACCCAAAGGTTAAAACATCAAAAATAATTTACAAAGATTAGTAAATATACGCATATCAAAACGACCTTAGCAAAAGTAACTTAATATGATTTTTCGATCACTAATTTACTCATTATACGAGTATACATAATAGAATAACCGTAGGTCTACCTACAAGTCTTAGTTGAAAAGAAGTATATATGCGCACTCATGGTCAACGTATATTCGCAAATACGTCTTAAACAAAGTTTTATTTGTAAATCTAGTAATTACTGTATTTTCCTAAAGCATTAGCTAATGGCTTGTTTATTTTTCAATGCATATCTTCTAACTCAAAACGAATTTAACCTTGCACATAGCACAGTTTTCGCGGGAAGTTTAACCTACGTTTTCTTGACATATATTTTTTTTTATATCGGAGGGGGCTAAGATACATTTGTACCTAAGTAATAAGTTGATTTTTTCCGAATCGATGTCCTTTATCATCTAAAAAAAATAAGATAGCAAAATCACAGAGGTACGCAGTGATCAATAATGTTCCTAACATGGAAAATAAATCTGACATCAAAAAATCGTATACCGCTGAGAAAAAGCCACAAAGCTAAAAATCTGGGCCAATTTTAACAAACCGATTCAATCAGTCGCTGACACATTCAAATGCTTTTTTCTGAAATTATGGTTGAATTATTATCAAGCTCAACAAATTTAAAAAGCCGACCGATCGTTTGCAAAATAGAATGACGAGAATCCGGACCAAAATTCCAGAAATTGGAACAATTGACTTCTTAAACGACACACAATTTATGAACATCACTGTATTCTATGGTGCTTGGATGCATATATCTTCTTAACCGAGCGACAATGTCGTATGCCCGTTTTTAAAGCTTATGTCGTCGGTTCATTCTATTTGAGATTATAAAGCCACCTGAGCTAAACAGTTATTAAACTTGTTCATGGTTAATGATAATTTTGCATCAACGTCTGTCGCATCATACGATATAAGAACCAGATTTACACAGTACATTTCATCTAAGCTGGCCAAATATGATTTAACGGTATGTTGGCTTTGTGATCAAAAACATCTTATTCCATCATAGGCCAACGTAAAATGGGGAAGGCCCCAGTAGACCTGAAAATAATAAGGGTAACGGGTTGTTTGGGATTTATGCTATAAATTTAAGGATTCAGTTCACAATATCACGATACAAAATTTGGTCTCTGGAAAGTTACCATGGACAAAATTATTAGAACTCCTGAGGAGCTAATTAACAAAATGTTGAATGCTGCGCTGGACACCAGCCATGTTTTACTATATTATAGATAGTCTGTTGTCCTTGCATCTTCTTCAATACCTAGGCAAACAATTGGCGATGTCGGTCATTGAAAAACGAGCTATAAATACAAGGTTCAATTTGTCCGGTTAACGTTGCTTCTCAATCGAGTATATCTGGTCCAAGAAGTACAGGCCCACAAGTTGGAGGCTGTTTTGTGTCTCAAGACTTGAAAAAATTGTTCGGTCTGCAAGCTGCCGATTTACCACGAACTTCGGAAGCAATAACAAAAAGTAATTAATGTAAATTGTAAAAATAGTTGTTTAATCTATCCTATCCTTGTTATGCCAGTGTTTTATAGGTCTAAATGTATCTTAGCCATCCGTTTAAGGGGTACTGAATTATTTCCCTTAATAAATTTTTTTTCTCTACGAGAAAACAAACAAAAGTTAAATCGCTGAACTCACTACCCACATTCGTAAAAAGCCTTTTTGTTAAAAAGTTCAATAAAAGGAATTATGGATACCACCATAATTTGAACTGACCCCTGCTGATGTTAACGGAAACGCATTTTAGGATTGGTACTTGGAACATGCAGTCGCTAAGAATAACAGGCGCGTTTGATGGGACTATATTAGCCATGAAAGATTATCGATTGAAACTAATTGCTGTCCAGGAAAATCGATGACCAAAAAGTGGAGACCATGTGTCTTAATGCTATTCATTGCTTCACAGTGGAGATGACTTTGGCCGTCTTGATGATGGTTTTCTCTTTGGGCATCAAGAGAAAAAGGCTGTTTTGGATTTCAAAGCACTTGATAATCATATGTGTAAGTTACGTTTACGCATGCGACTTGCTAACCTGTCAATCATTTGTGTTCATACGTCCACTGATCTAGGTATGGTGGAAGATTGAAGTCTTAAGAGTTCAACAACTCAGCAGTGATCTCAGTTGCCGTAACTTATTTAAAGGTCTCACCGGATTGTACCATACCTTCAGCCCTCGGTCTATCGCTATTCGCGACCAGGATGGAAACTTCCGTGTTAACATCAATACAGTGCTCGACACTCGGAAGGAGCATTTCTATGATTTACTTATTTTTTAACAAGTATTAAAGGCTGTATTTGAAAGTTGCCAAATATAAACTGCGGAGTTGTTCATAAAGGATCTATCCTCTGAGGAATTTACACTGGCCATTGAGAGACTAAAACACAACCATTCTTCTGTGGTTGATTGTGTTAATTCCGAACTCTTGATATTCGGAGGGGATACTTTGTGGAACTATCTTTTCGACCTTATGGCATTTTGACCGATATCTTTTTTAACCGATTAGTATGACAAAGCGAAGTTATACCTGATGAATGAAACGTAGCCTTCTTATGCAATATCATTAAAAAAGGAGACCAAAATGTAGAAACTATCGCGGCAGAGCTCTCCTTTGTACAGCATACGAATTACTGTCTTGCATAGTATTGTAAAGAATCATTCCCCTGGTGGACGAAATTTTATTTAACTACCAAGGAGGATTTCACTCGAATCGGACAGTCACTGATCAAATTTTTCGTTGAGGTTGACTATTTCTAAATATTACGAGACATCTTGTGACTTACATAAGGTGTTCTTGGATTTCCAACAAGCCTATGACTCCCATCGGGATAGCTTATGGTTTGCTCTGCGATGTCTGGGAATACCTAACAAATATGTGCGTTTGTGTAAAATGACAGTAATGGAGTCACAATGCTGTGTCAAATTTGAGAACAAGCCATCAGGAATTTTTGCAATTAGCGGAGAACGGCAAGAAGATGCTGTTCCCGACACTCTTTAATTCCATGTTAGAATTTATGTTTTGTAAAAGTGAAATATCTAAAGACAACCGACAGTCCAGCCAGGTTTTGTGTACATGCAGATCGTATCTGTATAATTGGATTGATGGCAATGGTATCAGAGAACTGCTTTATTCCCTTGTACGTTTCTCAGCTTCCGTTGGTCTCAAAATCAATGAGTCCACAACTAAATATAGGTTCGCTGATTTTAGACACCAAGACACAATAGATTTTATTAGTGATAACCACACATTTGAAGGAGCGACAAGTTTCCGATACCTCGGGTCCTTTGTAACTCATGAAAATTGTGTGGAAGGGGATGTTAAAGCGTGTCTAATCGCTGACCGTGCTTTGTATACATTACGTCCATTGCTAAAGTCTAAATACTTTGCAAACTCCGACAAGCTAAAGTTGTACGAGGAGTTTATACCTTAGGTCATATATGGTTATGAGAATTGGACCCCCCTGACGAATGAGTATGAGAAATGAATAATGACATTCGAGAGAAGAGTCGTGCGCTTTATATTCGGCTCCCAAAGCAACGATGACGATCGAGTTTTATTTAACCACGAGGCAAGGTATTTAATGAAAATTTCTAAACTCGTTCATGAAATAAAAGGACAGCAAGTACGCTGGCTTTGTCACGTTCTGCAAGCCGATCCTAAGCGAATGGTGCAGCAATCTCTGAGGGGAGATCCGCCATTTGGTAGGCGAAGACATCGCTGTCGGCAACGATGGCTCTTTGGGGAAGAGAACAACTATTATTCATTAGGTTTTATAGAACAATACGAAGAACAAGTTCGGAATCGAAATCGATAGAGTCAGTTATTGACTCAGTACGGGCCAGTAAAATACAGTAAAATTATTATTTATTTTGCTCTACGAGATTGTTGTAAATAGCTAAATAGTATGTAAAATTAATTAATTGAGGCTAAACCAAATTAAAATGCGAAACTAAAAAATAATAAAAACTATAAACCCCAAAGGTACAATATTGTATTTTGTCACTCACATAAAAATTAAAACGAGTAAATAAATATTTTCGCATCGTTAATTATTATGATGGATTAAAATTTAAAAATTGTCTTAAAATAACCGCCTCTGCAATTCTTCAATTAGGTTCCCGTTTGAAAGTTTTGAAAATATTGAATTGTAATCTTCTCGAAACATATTTTAAATTTATGAATACAATTATACATCTAAAACTTTCCAAAAAATTGCATCAATCGCAAAAGAAATCTAAAATTTAAATAACTATTGAACACACATCAGTTTTATTGTACATTTTTTAGTTTTATAAAACTTTAAGTACCGTCAAAAATTTTAAATTGACAACTGTATGTATATTCGTATAATAATACTCGAATCAAAACAAATCTTTGCACCATATGTTGTGGGAGAGATCACAATGAAAAGTTTTAGATAGCCAGACAATTACATTTTGACATAATGTATACATATTTAGATTATGTTCAACATATGTTTCTAAACCGACCATAATATGAAGATATGTCAAAACGATCAACGTTTCAAACAAAAAACTTTCATCACGTGCAATTTCTCAATAACATTTTACCATTGCTGTTCAATAAATTATCATAAAATAACAGCCATTCGGGTAAGTATAGTCTATAAAGCCGTAATGTCTCTGTATTTAGATTCACCATATCGGAAAAATCTCGCGTATATACTTTAAAGAAAATTAAAAAACACAATTTAATTATAAAATCGGTGATCTCAGTTTCTTTTTTTTTTTTTTACTTTGCTATTTTTGCAAAACGACTTCGACGAACAAAAAGAACACTATAAAATACGGTACTTGATTAGGAAACATACTTTTTTTTTTCTAATTTAATACAATTTTTTTTTCTCTTAAATGAAATTATGTCAGACAAATTAAACTATGAAAAAATGTATACACACCATTTACGTTATTTGGTCGATGAAAACAAAAAAAAAAATTAAGTGTAATCGAACTATCTTCTAAAATAATCAATACAAGACATATTTTAACGATTTTAACCGAAAAAACTTGACATGGATATGGTCTTAATCAGCAATAGCGAAAATACAATTTACAGACTAACAATAGGTTTGATTATTTTTACAAAAAAAAAAAAAACTAAAAAATTTAAGACTTTCGTGGCACTCGAAGAACTTACGCGCAAACTATTCGTAATAATAGTAAGAATTAGAAAATGAAATATAAAGAAAATTAATTTAATTGGTCATTTCTATTTCTTTTCTTAACACTTCTTCTTTGTTGTCAAATTATAAAGTAAAATGTGCAAATTTGATTGACTTTTAATTTAGAAATAAAAATATTGTAGCACGTCTAAAGTACATACAATTCTTAATTAAATCTCGTATTTATTTTGCAATTGAAATTAACACAATGCGGTTGGTACATACCGAGTGTTCTGCCAAACGTTTCTGTAATTCACTTGTCTTCATTTTCATCGCTTCCGATAGTGTCGGTGATTGTTCAATGCGGCCCTCCATTTCTCGTAACCATCTACGCAATGTACGTGGATCTTGACTATCTTGTGAACGCGACGATGGACTGAGTGACTAAATCAAATAAAAGAAATACTCGTAAAATTATTCAAGAAATTTAATTTAAATTTAAGTTTAACGACTTACCTTTTCACAAGATGAATCGTGTATTTTTAATTCAGGTACAACGCCTTCTTCGAGCTCATTTTTTGCTTCACGGCAACTATCCAATAAATTTGTGTCCATAATATAATTATAGTTTGTTTGAAGCGCAGCCCAAAAATCATCTTTTCCCGTGCCCGATCCATTGTGGGTGGCATTACTTTGTAAGCTACATGAACTATGACTGTGTGCACTTTCACCCCATGATCGACGGAATATATCTCGTTCTGAGTTTCGTTTTTTCTAAAATGATAGAATAAATAAAATAAAAAATGACAAGTAAATGGTTTGAGTATTTACTAAATTTTATATAGTCTGCAATACCGACAACAAAGTTTGATTATAGTGCTGCGTAGCGAATGATAGCGCAACTATAAACTAAATGGTATAATGGGGATAAAATAAAATATTTTGTGCTTAATGGTATAATGTGAATAAAATTAAATTTTATTTTGTGTTTACGAGAAGTTTACTGCGATGTCGCTAGGTTAGCAATAAAAAAAAATTTAAACTATGCTAAAACCGCTTGCATCACCGGGTGGAAATTATAAATAAATATTATGAGTAATAACTGATTAATAGCCGATTTTATTTGTGTGAGTATCTAAAACTTAGTATATTAAACTAATTTTATACATGTATTGTAATCTTTTTATATTTTTTGATTCAGAGATAAAAAAACATTTTATCTTGTAAAAATGAAGTTCATCTTTTTATAACAGTTTTGTGGGTTTGGATATCGGGGTTTCAATCAGCTATAACCCTTTCAGCACCGACCAAAAAAATATTTTTGCATGTCTTACTAACCGATTGTAACAATTGTGTAGGTAAATAAATCTCGTCGAATAAATCCGAATTTTTTATTTATTTGTCTTAAGCTAGAACCAACTTACACAATTGTGTGGGTATAATAACATTGCTTCATATAACCAGTGACAGTTACATTAAAACCAGCGTTGAAATCCAAGTAGCACAATTGTGTAGGTAAAATTTGAGTTCCTCCTAACGTTTGTTAGTTGCAATTCGGATCAATTCATCATTGTTAATGCTGGTGTAATCTATTTTTAGATATTTTAACTATTTAAATGAATTGTCAAATAGAAAAATAAATTGACAGGAAAATTATTGTCACGTGTGAAACTCAACAATGTCGAACCAGCGCAATAGCGAAAAAAGTAAGTACACTTTTTTATTATTTCGAAATTAATATTTTATGATTAGGTTTTATAAAAATTATATTAAAATATTCAAATTTCATTTTAATAATTAAAAATCGCAAATGAGTAACCCAAAGTGTTGTAAAAATTGCAGACAAAAACGACTAACACGATTGTGTAGGTTGGAGTTAAAATGATAATTTTATTTACTATATAAAAAATGTATCTGCATTGTATTACCAAATTTTTTATTATTGATGTTAACTTTTCTAGTTGTGTTCGAGAACGGCCAATGGCTAATTGATAATGAAGAACTTTTAAAAATATTAGAAGCTTCAGATAATTCAGATGATGAAGATTATCAACAAGCAGAACGAAATCAACATGAAAGTTCATCTGATTCTGATGAATGTAACGATGATGTTAACGATGTAGTGTGTAGCGATGCAGCCAACTCATCTAATATTCCAATAAATCAATCTGTTCCTGTTTGGACTGAAGCATCTTTGCAAAGGCAAATCTTACCGATTCAATATACGTGCGCTGTCAAAATTGAAATCCAGAATCCGATACAATATTTTTATAAATACTTTAAAAATGAACATTTTGAAGATACCGCTCGCTATACAAATTTGTATCATATGACAACTACCGGTAAAGAACTAAAAACAAACGGATGTGAAATTCGAAAACTTTATGGCATATTGATGTATATGGGATGCATTCCGTATCCAAGATTGCATTTATTTTGGAATAACAGCATTGGATTTTCAAAAATTTCCAGTTGTATGTCCAGACAGAGGTTTCAATCTCTGCGATCATCGATTCATTTTGTGGATACTACACAAGTGCCAGAACCAATCACAAATCTTTTTTGGCGAGTGCAACCAATAATCGAAGCAGTAAGACAAAGGTGCCATGAAATCGAGCGCAAAATTGGGCACTTTTCAATCGATGAGCAAATGATACCTTTTACTGGGCGAATGCCTGCTCGACAATTTGTGAAAGGTAAGCCACGACCAGTTGGCATAAAAAATTTTGTTGTTACTACATCAACTGGGCTAATAATGGACTTCGAATTGTATCAGGGAATTTCAACTAATTTGAAATTTAAAGAGCTCGGCTTGGGGCCAAGTGTTGTGTTGCGACTCACTGAAACATTACCTGAAGGAAGCTTTCTGTATTTCGACAGATATTTTTCAACTGTGGCTTTGTTTAAAAAATTACAACACATGAATTTCAAGGCAACGGGCACAATAATGTTAAATCGCCTCAAAAAAGTTAATTTCAAAAATGATCGCCAGTTGAAAAGAGGTGAATCGCAGGAATTCATGCTAACCGAATCAAATTCAACCATTTCAACCGTAAAATGGAAGGACACGAAGTGTGTTACTATCATTTCAAACATCAGCGGAATAAATCCAGCTGGTACTGTAGACCGATGGTGCAAACAGACAAAAAAATCTATAATAATTAACTGTCCTAATGTAATCCAGGACTATAATATTCACATGGGTGGCGTCGACATTTGCGACCAGCAAATGGAGTATTATAGAACATTTATAAAAACAAAAAAATGGCCAGTTAAAATCGCACAACATTTCATTGACTTGGCAATAGTCAACTCCTGGATGGAATACAAACGCGATTGTGTATTTCTAAACATTCCGAAATCAAAAATACTGGATTTGTTGGAGTTTAAAATGGACGTGGCAGATTCTCTAATATGTGAAACACAAAGGACCGATACAGATGATACCACTGACGATGAGAATCAGGAAGAGCCAACCGGAAAAAAAATTAAATTGGAAACTCTTCCATCTTTGGGTAGACGTTACTCACCATCGGGTCATTGGCCAGTGTGGGATGATATGGCGACTGCTAAAATGTGTCGCCTTAAATCTTGTAAAAGTCGCACCAGATGCAGGTGCGAGAAATGTAATATATATTTATGTTCTACAAAAACGAAGAATTGCTTTAAGGAATTTCATACAACGAAAGACTGAATTACATACGAGTATACCTATATTTAAATTAATTTTAAGTTCATTATTTTAGTTTTTTCGAAACTAAACCTGAATTTTGTGATATGAATAAGAAAAATGAATTTTGTGATAATATTTTAAATAAAGTAATGTTTTTTTTATCAATTCTGTATCATTTTTATTTATAAAATTGTGACGTAATTTGAATCCAAGTCACACAATTGTGTGGGTACTACATCGGCCATACCAATTACATTTTGAAGATCAAAATTAAAAATTTTATAGATTATTATCATAATTAAACAAATTTCAGAAAAAATACAGTGCTAATTTGGGTATTAATTCAGCTGGTTCTAACGATCACTTTAAATTTTCTGCACAAATGTAACATTCGATCGCCAAGTCATACATTTTTTTTCCTATTCTGGTTTTATATTATCAAACCATTTTCATACACAAATTTGTTAGTCAGTCGTAACTTACCATAAAAATTTGAATGTCACTGGTTTTATGTAAATGTTAAAATTTACCTACACAATTGTATCAGACCGTGCTGAAAGGGATAAGTTAGGTAATGAATATGTTTTATCAGGTAGTTCTAAGAAGAAAAGCTTAAACAATTAAGCTTAAGCCATAACCTAAAATTATAGACTTTCTGATTTTAAAATACAAATGGAAGCTGATTTATCCGCAGTTTCGGAATATTGAGTCCCATAATCTGCGATCACATATTAATGGATTCAAAGAAGGACACACTGGGGAAATTCATTAGGGCGTTGGTATGCCGAAATTTCGATCATAATCAACCAAACACTCAAGAATATTGACGACTGAGCGATGTACTTCGGCTATGAAGTTCACAATTAATCGTTAACTGACCAAAATCGATAAGCGCAGCAGACTTGCTAGATAGTACTATACGACCCTAATGAATTGCAAATTTCTTTTTGAATTTCTAACTTGTTTCAGTAAGTGATAAGAAGTTTCATATGACAACAGCAAAGGTTGGCTAATCCGCCACAAACAAAAAAAACGGATACTTTAATAATAAAAAAACGGGGTTTACAGGCCAATGCTAGCCGGTACCAAATCAACATCAAGAGCCTGTTCTTCGTACTGTTCTAGACAACCCGAAGAAGACAAGTCGTCCTCTACCCGGCATTTAGCGCCTGTCAAATCGTGGCTCTCACACTTCGGAAATAGCTGTTCCAACCGCTTATGATATTTATGCAAATTATGACCGAGCCAGCGTACTCGCTGTCCTTTTATTTCATGAACGAGATCTACAATTTTCATTAAATTCTTGATCTCGTGATTGAATAAAACTTGATAAGTATATCATTATCGTCGCGTCTGGGGCCATAAATAATACGCAGAATTCTTCTCTCGAATGTCGAATCAACCTCTTGTACAACTTCAGCTTGTTGGCATTTGCAAAGTATTTTGAATTTAGCAATGAACGTAAGACATACAAAACACGGTTACCGTTTTGATGTACGTCACGAGCTGTTCCGTAATATTTAGAATCATCATGATGAGCGAAAAAGCTTGACTAGTGACTGTCCATACGAAATTTTCCTTGGAACTCACAATTTATTTCTTACGGAACGATTCCTTCCAATAATATGTAACACAGTTAGTTGTATTGTATACAAAAGAGAGCGATTCCGCGATAGTTTTTGCATTTTGAGCAATCTCTTTTTTTAAGGACACTTGTTGAACACTGAGTAACTCGGAGAAATGATCGGTCTAAGTTTTGAGCACTGCATTAATGTTAACACGGAGCTTACCATCCTGGTTCCAAATGGCAATAGATCTAGTTCTAAAGTCCATTAACTCTTTTAAAAAAGTTAAGAGAATTGTGTTCAATGCTGAATTGTTGTACTTTTAAAACTTCGGCCAGTCAGACATTCATTATTCTATCTACAAATTCCCTTGGCGGTTCTTTTAGCATAAACCTCTTTGTTCTTCCGTGCGATTGTAAAACGCTTTCGCGCTTCCTTATAGAATATATTCTGTTACTTGACAGCAAGACGGCACTCCTCATCAAACCAATCATTTATGGGTAAAATTTTTACCATACTTAGAATCGCTTGGGCAGCAGAGATATCTAAAGTTTCCACTACCTCCCAAAGAGCGTTCACATCACAAAACGAGGTTAGTTTCCGTAATGCTACTG
Organism: Tipula confusa; assembly: GCA_963556175.1. NCBI lineage: Eukaryota > Metazoa > Arthropoda > Insecta > Diptera > Tipulidae > Tipula > Tipula confusa. Next base: position 82,863,309 of record OY744476.1, on the reverse strand, counting down.
CTAACAAGATTATCAGACATTCACAGGTGAAACGTAAGTTTCTTTTTCCTATGATCCCTGACTTGTACGAAAACTGTAATCTTAGCTTTGCCGTGACCAATTGATGACCACTGCCTACAAATGTGGCAGACGACCGATAAGACCTCACATACTGGATGACCCGAGACCTTCCCTTAGTAATTAACAAATGGTGAATTTAGCTTCAGGACGTCTTACGAAGATGGTTACAAGTGGATATTTTTATGAGCAAAAAATGTGCTATCTAAATGAAGTCATGCGCGATAGCAAAGTCCACCATTCTCTCCCCACTATCGGTCGCTAGATCGTGTCGAAAATAAGGATATGTGTTTTCACATAAGTCAGTCTGATTTTTGCCAACTCTATTAATTGACGTCGTACTCCGTTATGAATTCAGATCATCCAAATTGTTGTAAGAGTTTTTAACTTTAGGTTGGCTTACATCAGACATCAACACAAATAATTGACAGGTTGGCTAGTCGCATGCGTAAATGTACTTTACACATTCGATCATCAACTGCTTTGAAATCCCAAACAGCCTTTTTCACCTAGGGGCCCAAGAAGAAAACCAATACCAAGATTACCGAAGTTATCTGCACTGTAAAGCATTGGTATAGCCTTTGGACACATGGTCTACACTTTTTGGCCATCTAGTTTCTTGGAGAGTAACGAGTTCCAAGCAATACTCTTTCATGGCCGATATAGTACCATCAGATGCGGCTGGTTTTTTAGCGACTGCACGTTTCACGTACCAACCCTTAACTGGGCGTCCGTTAACATAAGTGGGGATAGGCGATTTTAATTTTAACAGTGAAGTTTTTTACTTACGGACGCGAGTAGTCGGCCTAGCGATCCATGATAGCATGCTCGTTCAGAAATATTTTCCGAGACATGGGAATGCCCCCAATCATAGGGGGCGATAAGCGTGGTTCATAAATTATTCAAGTGCGCTGATGCCGAGTCAGTTTTCAAATTCTAATCAATCAAAAGGAATCAAGCAGCTTTCTACGACGAGGACAAACTTTTATCCCCGAAAAGGTGGCTATTATCACGAGTGGCAAGTTGTGTTCTTCGATATTTTTTTCCATACATTTACCAAGAGTTCAACAAACATATAAGACTATCAATTAACGCATACACAATACTAAGTTCTTGGCGATATCTGATGATATGCCTATACCGTTACATGAAGGAATTTAAAAACCTCGGATCCACTCCGATGAACATGAACTATCATGGATCGATGAACTATTTACAGGCAAATATGGAAGTCACATTTCTACAAGTTACATCCTTTTTTATGTAGAGTTTAAACTTCTGGAAATCACTAATACGGCCGGTGCTAAGCCTACAGAAATTCGAATTCAACAAAATTAGATGACTTCGTCACGTCAGTCGAGCACAATCACACCGATCATTTACGAAAGTATCCTAACAATATCCAACTAGTATACGTCAAAGCGAACTACCTAGACTGCGCTGGCGTGACAACTCGAACAAAATCTGCGTGACACTGGATGTCGAAACTGGAGGCAACATGCGACTGTACGGGCGGCACAGAGAGAGAGAGAGTGGTTTCCTTGACATGGAAAGTTTCGCCGAAATATTCCTTTTTTAGAAAAAATATCTGTTGAATCGGAAATATTGAGTTAAATATATCTTGTCCTATATAGTCTACTAATATTTCATGAATTCAAACAAGGACACACTGGAAAACTAGAAATTTGGTCCACGCAATTCAAGTCGGAATGACGTGAAATGTCCTAGAAGGCAAACAATCATCGCCAAATGGATGCTGGGCATTCAATCGAAATATCACCAACTAAAAGCACACGAATATTAACCGCCGAGGCTATGTACTTCAAAGATTACAATTGCTGGTCAATTTCCACAAAAACAATTGACAATTGACTACCTACTGTGAACTACCAACTCGTAGTGTGACAGTTAATTTGGACAAGGGAAGGAAAACATTTGACTTGTTTGTTTCCAGCAAGGCAATCTCAAACTAAATATGTATACGTTCAAAAATTGAGTTATTTTTTTTTTTTTTTTTTTATTATAACTTCATTCATTACATAGATTTTTTGATTTTTAAATAATGATACAGATAGTACATATACTGGTAGAAACTTACTGGCAAAAAACAAACAAAATGTGATGAGTTAGTTAGGCTAATAAGTTAGGCTAATATGTTAAGCACCCACCTTACAGACCAGTGCTTACCATCCTGTGATGTTTTCTTTTTGGAAAACTTTTTAGACGACTTCGTTCTACTCAATTTGGCATCATCCAGCAGACTCTCACGGGCGATTTCAACCAGGAAATGTAGCAATTTTATTGCAGAGGAATTTTAATGTTGCAGCCGTTTTGTTGTAGACTTATAAAAAATAATAGAGACTGCTTTAATGAAGACGAAATTCCCCTTGATAGTTTCTAATATTTATTACGCTTAAAGTAACTGGTTATCAAAATAATCTCAACAATAACATTTTAGAAACCAATTTGCTAATAAAAGGTCGATTTTCTTAGAGTACAACAAGTCTGCAATGAGCTGAGTTCACGTCATTTTAGAAAAGCTTTAGGACCATTAGATGGTTGGTGAATATATCTAATTACCATTAGATGGTTGGTAAATATATTTAAATATATCTAATAAATAGAAGAAAAATCGAATGAAAACTCTCTACTTAAGCAATTCCAACCCCTTCGCGATTGGGTTTTAATTTAAAACATCGTTAGCCAAATCACCGAACTATGAAAATAGTTTAATTCCCTTATCCATTTGCATCGTTAAATAGCTCCACCCATTATGTGGCAGCATGCATGATAGATCACTTCATTGATTCAACACTCTAATAGGAGTCTAATAGGAGGATGAAAACCCGGTACCCTCCAATACAACTGCCGTAATTGCGTAAACTCAATTGGAGCTGACTTTGTGAAGCATTTTCTAGATCTTATTCAATTAGTATGTAAAGTGAAGTTTGGGAATGGAAACAATAAAGAAGATTGTTGTACGACATGGACCAGCAATGGCCGGTAAAACCGTTTATGATTATTTTTATAAAAGATTTTTGCCATACCACTTCCTATTTGTAGCACTCCTTTTTTGTATACATCAAATGAATGTCGTTATGATAGAAGCAGTCAGTGCTATTTGATTAAGGAACCTGCTAGATACATTGACAAACGTACCAAAACACATCCTATTTATAAAAAAAAACGAATAGTGAAAACGCTTGGTCCTAATTCTTGTGATAAAACAATCAATCCAACTCGCACACCCATACATAACACCGGGTCTGCTAAATACTAAAGACTGAGGCATATATTGGTTTGATTTTAAACCATAAGATATGGCAACACTTTAACTATGGCATGGTAACATTTGAACTTTTGACAACTCCTCAGTGTGATTTTTCGCAATATGAAACAACCATATTTTCGCTTGAAGAGCGTCTTGAAATATTGAAAACTGTTTTCAAGGTAATTGACAAAAACAGATGACTCAGGCATTGAAAGTAAATGACCATCCGCTTCGATATCAGTTCTTTGCGTGAACCATAGATCAGCTTGATAATGACATCGATCTTGGTCAAAAAATCGATCTTGGTCCCAACGTAATCGTATAGAGAAGCCAATGCATCCACCAAGCTTAATAGTTTGGTGTGGATGTTGAAGTGGTGGCAAAATTGGTCTTTTTACCTGCGAAAAGACTGCTGGAATCGCCTTTACCGATAATAGCTGCCGATACAGAGGCATGCTAATCAACTTTTTATGGCTTAAAATCGGGGCTATGAATATAGGCGACCTTTGGTTTTAACAAGATAGTGCTACATACTATTGAAGCCAATCGCGACAATCGATCTCTTGCACACTAAATTTGGCAACCGAGTAATCAGTCGTTTGGATATATCAATTGGTCTAAGCGGAACTGCAAATGACGCGGTTGGACATTTTCCTATAGGGTTTCGTTAAGAATAGATGTTATGCGGATAATCTTGTGACAATTCCAGCTTTAAAACATAACATTGCGACTATTTGAAAACTGGACTCATATGATGGCTTATTGTAAGTCTACCAGAGTGAGCCACATCATCAAAATTATTTTCATTCTTAGATTGGAGACTCCAACCTTCAAATAAAAAAAAATAATTGTCCACAAAAAAATTTTGGTTTTTTTAAAAACAAACTTTTAAATGGCCCACCCTTCAAGTACTAGAACTATTACGAATTTTGTGTGCCTATTGTAGATGTACCGGTATTAAGACCAGTGACATTCTAATAATAGGCATTAACTAATTAATACAGCTACAAATAAAATAAAATAAAATAAATTTACTAGTTACTGAATGAATGCGTGATTACATTTTAATTTAGGTAGTTTTTTAGTTACTTTTTTCGCCCGAATTTAAATTATTTAACTGTTTTGCATTCTAAAAACACTCTGCATATTATAAAGTTGTAACTTAAGTTCAACAACACGTTATTCAGTTTTCACCAATTAAAGTGTATAATTTAGTGCTATAGTTATAGTTTTGTCTATACCCGTATATGGCCAATTAGTAAGGAGAATAAATTATTTTGGCACATGTTGCGAATTTCTATTGGATATATGTTAACATTTTTAGAATAAAACTTTAGTTTCATTTTCGAATCGTTTTGTAGTGGTGATCACTTAGTGAACTTAACACTGTGGCAAACCACTTAATAATGATTTACTTATACTGTTTGTATCTATTAAATACGGGTATACTAATTTATATGTTACTTTTTGGCAGAGAAATCAATATGGTCTATGACAAATAACCTAAATCAATATAAGGTACTATGATCCAAAAGAAAATATCTTAACTTTTACATATCCGCAATACATATTTATACATATATTTATGAAATCTAATGATTTTTTTTATATGAACATTATATGAATTATTCATATACGAATAATTCAACTGATTCAACTGTGGCCATCACTCATTTCCTTAAATGATAAGGATATTATACCTTGCACATCTTTTCTTGTTGGGATTTACAAAGTGTGATAAAAAATTATTGCTCCTTTAAAATTTTGACATTAGGACGTCTTACGTGAGTGACCATGTTCTTTAATTTATTATTTTAAGGTACTTGCTACTATCAGATCGTGAGCGATTCAAAGGTACATAATCTTTCCCATTACCAGGCGCTAATTCGTGTCAAGAGCTAGTTTTTATATCCCCACATAAACCAACCTCTGATATTGATCACCCTAACATTATGTGTTATCGGCCATCGAAATTAATTAAATTTTATATCTGATTCCAAAATTAATCAATTATCCGGTGATAATTTGAAAGATTTTCAAATATAATCATGGATTTTATGCGCTCATTCTTTCCAGAGGTTTATTCCTTATTTTCAATCAATTGTCTATTTTTTTCGGTGATTTTAAAAGGTATGAAGATATTCATTGCTAGCCTTATAAAAGGAATAGACCATAAAAAAACCTCAATAATCCTATATTCTCTTAAGATACAAATCTTATCAAATTTAGAATAGCCTGAAACAATGAAAACGTTTGCTAGTTAGGTAAAAATTATTTAATTAATCCCCACCAACATGCACTATTATTTCTTCGTCCATTCCCAACATTTATTTTCGATCTCAAGTTGTTTCGATCTTAGAATCTTAACTTATATAAAGCAACAGAGACTGATGGATTACCATCAATCGACCTAAAACTGTTATTTATTTCTAACTGTCAATGAAGTAGGTAACTTCCCCTTCCGATTACCGGCCAATTATTCTGTTGGCGACCTTATCTAAAGTGATGGATTCTATAGTGAATGATTCTACCTTTTAAACTATCTTGAAGACCATGCACTTTTATTAAATTTTCAAAATGGATTTCGTAAGAACTGCTCTTCAGGTGCTCTTATTAACTCATTTTTGGAAAATTATAGACAAATATATAAGTTCCAGCTCGTCTGTTTTCACATAAAAAAGTTCAAAAATATGATCCACTCATAATAAACGGCGTTTTCGAGAATAGGACTGCCTCTCTTAGAATGTTGGGTCTAGAAAATTCGAGTGACCTTTCTTCGAAAGATCATATATATTCAATTGCAAAAAAAGCTAGTTAGTATTTGGGATTCAATACACGCTGTAATTTTTATTTTACTCTTGTGTAGCTCCAAAATCAATTCTTAATTTATGGAAGTCTTGATGGAATTAAAAAAAGCTTTATTCATATGATTAATGACAAAAATATTACTTTGTCAAGCAGTTTGCCTTAGATCAAACCCAGATGTAAAACAGACGATTTTAAATCGTCATTTTTCACTATAGAGTTATCTCTCGGTGGAATCAAATAGATTCATCGGTATTTCCCACAATATTTAGTTTGCAGGTGTTCAAGAGGAACCTAAATACCTTCTTGAAGTAACAAACTACCCGAGAAGAATAAATAATGTTGTTCGATTTAAACTTGTATATAAAATTAATTTAAAGGTTCCATTAAAAGGTGCAAATAGATAACGAAGATCAACAATTTGTAAATGATATACAGAAATTTGCCTAGGAAAGTATCCCAAAAATAAAATATAAAATAAAAGGAAACAACTACCTTAAAGAAAGTAGAGAACTCTTGACAGAAAAAAGAAGGGTGAGAAGAATATTGCAGCAAAGAAGAGCTCCTTAATATAAAACTAAGTTAAATAATATTTCTCAACAGTTAAGAAGGGAAATCCAAAATGCAAAAGATAAGTCAATCAGTAACTGCATCTAAAACGAACTAATGATAGAAGTACTGATCATTCACTTTAATTTCCAAAAGAATGCAACCAAAAAAATTAAAAAACCAACAATGCAAGATCCCCCAATAAGAATAGAAGGTGAAAAATGGAATCTAAATAACGAAGATAAAGTTCAAAGTTTTTCGGAACACTTCAAAAAAGTATTTCAACCACATGATGATCATAAACTTTAGAAGCTCGAAAGTAAATATGGTGGAATCTTAAATAGAAAGTGAAGAAATTTACCAAAAGAAGTCATGCGAGATAAAACTCAATATGAAATCGAAAAGAATAACCTAATCCCAAATCATCAGTTCGGATTTCAACACCAACACTCAATTATACAATAAGTACACAGAATAGTCAATATAATTGAGAAAGCACTCGAAGAGAAAAATGTCAGCTCCACGATAATTTTAGATGTTGCGCAAGCTTTTGACAAAGTTTGACATGACCATAAGTTAAGAAACCTTTTACCAATGCAATTTATTGTTTTCTGCAATTCGTCGTCTTTCTGTGGTGTACCATAGGGCTGGGTAGTAGGCCCAATTTTATATTTAGTATACACTAATGATCTACCTGAATTAGTAAGCAACATAGTGGCGACTTTCGCTGATGACACTGCGATCCTAGCTGTTGGAGAAAGCTAACGAAGAATCAACACAAAAATTAGAATCAGCTATATCTGAAGTACATAAATCGACTAACAGATGGCAGATTAAGCTAAATAAAATTAAATTAGTTCACATAAATTTTACCAACAAATGAGTTGAACATAAACCTGTTTCAATATATCGCACAAAGGTTTCAGAGCAGAGTACTAAGATACATCGTCGTAGCACCATGGTACGTCAGAGATGATGACCTACATAGAGACCTTAAACTGAATCTCGTTTCAATTGAAACCTAAAAAAATTCAAGCAGACACGAAGAAAGACTCCAGCAACATGTGAATATCGAGGCAATTCAGCTCTTAACCAACATTAATATTGTAAGCAGACTGAAAAGAACCAAACTCTTTGACGGGGTTTAATTGGAGGACAAACAGCAGCTTGCTGATTTAATTCAACATTAACGGTGTGATATAGACAACAACTTACTAGAAACTGTGAAACGCCAAAGGGTGGAGTCATAGATACATTTATCTTAGGAAATTAAGTCAGAAACAAATAGCCAGGGGCCGTATTCTCGAGTTTCACCGATATTTCCACATGTAGGCAACTGTCAAAATTCCCTATCAAATTCCCTATCGAAACTATTTTCGAAACAATCGAAATTTTTTATTCACCACTCACATAATTTATCTAACTTCATTGCACTCCATAGAGTGGTGAACTGATTTAGTCCATTTTTGTTTATGTTTTGCATGTCAACAAGAAATACAATAACAAAAACTCAATACATGTGAATAATATTTTAATAAGAAATGTAATTAAATAATTTAATTTATATAGATTAATATAATTAAATTACATAATTAAATTAATATAATTAAAAATATAATTAATTACATCTAATAAGACAATACTATGAATAGAAAACAAATATTAAATTATGAAAATTATCATACACAGGGAAAAATATCACAAGCATTTACCCAATCGAAAATATCTTAGGCCGTGTGCGAATTGGTTAAAAAGTTAAATATTTTAAATGTGGTAAAAATATAATTAGATAAAAACAGTTAAAATGAATGACTAGTAAATTTTTTATCTATGTAAATATGATGCTCAAACGTCAAAGGAAAATATGATTAAAGTTTTTAACTGTACCGCGACCAGTTAAACATTTTTTGGTGAATAAAAAAAGTTAAAATTTTAACTTTTTACGCGTTTTTTATGTTGTTTCGCACACAGACATAGAAGGGAAATTTTTCCTTACTATGGAAATTGATAATACATAATTTTTTTATTTCGGTAGTGTTATGGATTTTGATAGATATCCATATGGCGAAAATGGATGTGGAATTCGAGAATAGGGCCCCAGAAAACTAGATTGGAATAAAATATAACAAAAATTACTTTTAATATTTTATCGTTCAACGATTTTGTAGTTTTCTGCATTATGTTCAGGATAAAGCATCGATGAAATTGGTCTTAGTCGTGTCGGCCACTGTTTTTTCGTGTGCGTTTATCGCCCTAAAATTAAAATCAATGCATTACAGAAACCTAAAAAAAATAAATTGAAACCGGCTTCATTGAAAAATACATTCCTTCAGTATTTAAATTAATTTTAATAAAGGGTTTTAAACCAACATATTGCTGTGGCATAAGCCATTAAGGAAGGTATCCCAAGCAATATAGTAATTGCAAAAAAAAAAGTCCTTAAATTTTTAAGATAGTTTACGATAGTGAAGCTGCATTTCACAAAAGAAATCGAAAGGCCGTTGTTGGCCTCGAATGTACTATATAGATTATTAGACGAAAGAACGCTTTACAAACAATTCACAATTTCACTGCGTTTGTTTTATTTAATTATTGATCAAAATAAATTTGCGGTATGCGGTAAGCAAGTTATCTTAACCGACACTATACAGCCAGTGTCACTTATTGCTTACTATGTCAATTAAAGGGAGTATTATCATCTATATGATTGAAACATGTTTATTTGGGTGATCATCAGTAAAAAAAATCACATTATACTTAAGCTGTTCAATTATAAACACAATTTTATGTAAAAAAACGAGTTAGCATTTATTTACATTATTTATGTACATAATAACAGATTATATAAATGATAAGATTAAAACCACACGATGTTATGTATTCTGATTAGTTGACTAATTTTTGGTAAGCAGAGGAGTTTGAACTCACTATATGTGATAAGAATAACATATGTGCATGGTTATAATGATGCTGCTTGGTATTTTATAGTGGTACCTTTCGAGTAAAGCACTACAGTTTTAACTGTTAAACACGAAAAATGTAAACCCCAAGTTCAAACATACATTACTTTAGTTCAATCGATGATAGGATTGATTGTTTATACCTATATCTATTATTATTATTAATCATATTTGTGCTTGAGTGAATTACAAACAAAATTCAAGTGTAAAAAACTTTGAACTTTTCAATGTTGATCAATTTGCCGAGTTATGACAATAATTTCACTTTTTCATCCGATGGTGTTTTATTTTTACAACATAAATATCGTTACATCATAAACTTTAATATATTTTAATTAAATTCAAAAATATTAATCAAACACATTTTGTGTAAGTAAAGATGTTCAAAATTCATACACCACGAATTCTCTTATGTAATAGCAAAAAATCAATTCGTGTGGCAAGTTAACAAAGATTCATGTTTGTATTAACCACATATAAATATATTTACTTTGCATATTAACATGTTCTTCAACCGCACGGTACTTTCAAACTCATATCTACATAAAATACATATAATATAAGTTAAGTACCATTGTGTTTCCAAATCTCACGTTTCGTTTATTTTATGTTAGATGATTTAATTTTATTTTTTGGCTAATTATTAAATAATTCTGAACGCATGTAAATCATCCACGGTTTAAAAATTTTCTAATAGTATAATGTAGCTAATATTATATAAACTAAACCAGTGATTTAATGAATAGCAAATTCTAAATGATATAAATGTGCTCCCGTCCTACATTATATAGTCTCATTAATTAAAATTTTAATGTTTTTATAAATAAAATTAATTAAAGCATAAACATAAAAAAAATACTTAAAATAAAGTCAACTATATACAATATATATAGACATCCGCCGTAAACTTACCGATCCAAAGGTCTTTGTATTTATATTTGAATATATCATCGGTTTTACAAAAAAATCCACTTGATCGTAATTTTTGTAAAAGAAAAATTTAATTGTAATTCAAATAAATTAGAAATTAATTCGCGCTTTGATTGGAAATATTGTTTGCATACATCAATCATAAATGTACAGATAACTACATAGAAATTGTATATACATATTGATTTCTAAAATGATAATCAGATTAAAATTTGAAATTTGAAATGATATGATCGGTTGATTTTTTATTTTGAAATTCTTAAATTTTTGCTAAGTCATCGCGTTACTATAAATGGTTAAGAAATATTCAGTATGCTAAATTAAAAACGTCTATTAGGCGGAAATAAACTCTAACAAAAATAACGCTGCTAATTGTTGGAAGAGTTTTTCTAAGTTTTACGTTAGACTGGAGTCTAAAAACAGTTATTAAATTTTGTAAATTTTTTGTATAATTATTTCATCTCATCTTTCGTAAAAGTTAAACGTTTTATACCATCAGTCCAAGGATCCCGGCTCATGCACATGTTATTCGTATGATTGGACTTAAAGGCAACGGTGTTGAAAAAACTACTGGGTTCCATGTACAATTTTCAGCTTCTGATCTTCTCAAAATTAATGAGTTTACAACTAAATACATGATCTACAGGTTTTAGTGTTATCACACATTTGACGTTGTGTCGGATTCCGATATCTCGGTTCCCTAGTCACTCATGATAATTTTGTGGGAGGTGAGATCAAAGTGCTTATTGCCGCAGTTAATAATGTATATACTCTAACTACTAATAAAGTCTATATACTGTGTTTCCGATGATCCTGGCTCATTTTATCAATCAGTGTTTTATAGAGAGCAATGTTCTTTTCGTATTAAAATCTGCAATTATTATTCTCATATTCTAAAATGGTGATAAGCTACAAAAAGAAAATTACAGAACTATTGCTTAATTGCTATTTATGTTTAAAGAAAACATGGAGGAAGCACTAGACATACAAATAGTAGACTTCTTTTAAAATTAAAATAATCAGAAATTGTCAATATGGCTTTAGATCTGGAAAAATTGATGTGCTAAGATGTGCTAAGATGTGTTAAGATGTGCTCCACTTAAACGGTTCGAAATCATTGTATTCGTATAGATGATATAAGCTCCCAGAGTTTGTATTCTAGGTATTGCGCATCTCGTTTTCGAGTTATTCAATGATTCTTAGTTTACAAAATAAAAATAAGGCTTTTAATGTTGTTAACTTTGACTTTCGTTGACTTTGATAATTAGTGCTTTAAAATTGTGATAATTAGTGCTTTAAAATTGGCCCAGTGCTCAATTTCAAATACTTAGGGTGTTCACCTATACGCCAAATTGAATTTGAGATGATTCGTTTGCCCACCCCCAGCTTTATTAGATTTTTACTAGATGCGTGTGTGGATTCTAGGTTTTTTATAACATATCTTGCTGTGGTAGAACTTGCAACAATACCTTAAATTCATTATTCATTGCCCAAAAGTATATTATTCAAGTCATGTTATTCCAGCATCGTCCTGGCCATTCATGGCCACTATATGTTTCTGCCTAGTTATACTGCAGCTACAACTCCTTTTTATATTGTAAAGTTCGGAGGTTATTTATTTCTAGAAGTGGGGAACGTATACTACGAATTAATGCTACATATAAAATGCGCCAAAATCTCAGAGTTTTTGTTCCTGTCGTTAGGTTTATTAGTGTAGTGCATCGATGTGCTTTTCGATGTCGGCACTAATCGTTTATTAATCATATTGGATATGCAGTAAGAGCATCTTAAAATTAATAACGGAATGGTTATTTTTAAGTTTTAAAGTTTTTTGCTTAGAATTAATTTGATTTGGATGACAAACTGTTATAATTTCAATATATTGACATTGAACTACTTGAGATTTAGCTCTGCTAAATTAATTTTGGCCGGATTATTTAAATTCTAGAAAGGTGCTAGTATCTTTGTGCTATAGTACAGGATAAACACAGGTATAGTTAGTCTAGTTTGGTTCAAATCATTATTTAACGTTGCGAGTTGGGGTGAATTGGAGGGTTTTCTTCGTTATTATAAGAGAAATTAAATTTCAAGCATTTGCACTGAGATACCGTGTTTTAACTACGAGAAACATGCGTAAATGTTGACTAAAGACAATGGGTGCTTTCAGGTCCGCCATCATAGATACCGCTACCTATCGGTATCATATTTCATTATACATGTTGCCAACATAAAATGAGCCGATTTTCATAACTATATAAATGTTCGCTACGTAATGTAAACGACATACGAACACCGATGGAAAAAATTACATTTAGCTCAACAGTTATATAGAATATATCGGTTGCATTCAGTACTCAACATGTTGATTTTACTTAACATGTGGCCAACAGTTGGCGGATCTGAAAGCGCCCATTAAGATAAATTACGAGCTGAAAGGGAAAGTGCAGGCAGGAGAACTTTCCAAAAAAAATACTGTTCACAGTAATTTTGGGAAATGTTAATAAACAGCAATACTGTTTTCATGGACGGTTTAAAGCCGCGCTTATGGCCAGAAATACCAATAATCCTACTAGGTATCCGGGCCACAGTGAAAGAAACTATAGTTTATGGACAAATCATAAAATTATCTGGTGAGTTCTTCATCAAAAATCCTCTTACACATATGCCTACTAACGACACGGTTATCGACCAACTACGCACCAGAATGCTAAACCTTATCCCGACAGCACCTCATCAAAAGAAACAATACGGTATATTCTTACTAAAATCATTACAATTTTTCCATTTTGTTTTCGTCCGAGTAGATAAAATTCAAACAATATTGAACCGCCATATGAAGGCCCATACAGAATAATCCGCAAACTACGACAAACTTTTGTAGTCGAAATCAAAGAAGAAAAGCAAACAATCTCCGTAGATACGTTGAAGCCAGCATTTCTTCTGCTTAGCGAGAGCCGAACAGTATAGAATGCAAAAGAAAATTGAAAACCTAAATCTTTCGCAATTCAGGGTTACTTACCCGCATTATAAAAGCCAAGGGTCGTACTTAGTTCGTAAGCACCTGATTCACCTCACAGTGGCAAACCTTCATAAACACTGTTTCGAATAGCCAAAACAATTGGATTATCGTTTGACGTTCACAGTAAGAAGGATAAGAACCTCTGTCCAGTTGAGCATCAAACCAGCTTCAATCAGAAACGTTTTTCGTTGTAAATCTTATCTTTATACACGAGCATTCAGCTAACATAGTGTGAGGAATATCGAATCACGATTCCTCCGGAACTTTCACTTGGGAGAGGGTGATGTAGTGATCATTAATTTTAAACACAAAATTTTAGTCACACATAAAAGAACAATCGTCATGTGCAAACTAACACTAGCAACAGTTGTTTAGACTGATATACAGTATCGCGATATTAACTCAATGAACGATGACCTACGACGATAACGAAAAAAACAACCAGCCGAAAATAAAACGATGGCGAACGATAGTAAAAAGTAGTATACCTATGTAGAAATGTACAACGCGGTCTCTTTCTTAACTTTTTCGTTTGGAAGTCAAGCAAAGCGAAAGGAAAATTATTTTATCTAATTAAAAATTATAAAATAAGTTCTGTAAAAATAAACTAAGAAAAGATAAAGTAAATTAAATAATTATATTTAATTAAATGACCTCAAACGCGACGATTGCGACCATTGCCGAGTTCCTATCACTTGACGAAATCAGCAATTTGATGAAAATTTCAAATGTCGTTTATAAAATAAACGCACAGCGAGAGCGCTTATTCGACCACGTTTTGCGAGTGTAGATCCTAAACGGATGGTGTAGTGATTTATGAGGAAAACCGTAATTTGGCAGGCGTAGAGATCACAACCAGCGACGATTTCTCCTATAGAGAACAACATGTATTTTGCGGGTTGTCTAGAACAATGCAAAGAGCAAAGTCGGGATCAAACCGTTTGAACCATGTTATTGGTTCAGTACGCACCAGCAATGGTTTGTACAATTGGCCTGAAACCAATATGTTGGTAAAATATCTTGCCTTACAAAACTTTTCGGTTTGGAAACAATTACAAAATAAATGTAAGTGATACACTGTTACGTTTCAGTAAGGGCAATCCACTACATGTAGTCATAATTGTTTACGTATTTACGGGCATGCTTCTTTAGGGCAGAAATATTAGTTAGAGTAGTTTTTAGTAACTAGCATAGCTCCAAAACTACCACAGTAGTAGCTATTATTAATTTAATATTTCAATTACAACTTTTGACCAACCAAACTAGTATAAAAACCAAAAAATCCGATATACAATGCTAAATTCTACGCAGAACACAGTAAAAATACACTTCATAAACTGGAAACTGTATTGTCTCAGATCATAAAGTGCATATATAATAAATAAATGGGTTAACATGGTTTTATAGAATACACCTGATTCCTCCGTCTTTAGCTCTCAAGTAGACCAAACTTTGACAATTAAATTTATGCCCCTATTATAGTTTTTACTGCCTTAAACGTCTCACAATAATATTTAAAGTCGTGTGAGTTTTATTTTTCAATTATGGTTTTGACTTTTATGTTGAATACTGTCAGTATTTGAGTGCGTCGCACGTCTTGTTTCGTTTTAATATATTTTGACATTTTTATATTTTATTCATTAAAATAGTAACATCATCTAAGAGATTTGTGTTCATCAAAATATACTAATTTTTATGAGTTATTGTTAACACGTTGTGTAGTTATTCTCATGAAAATTAACTTTGAATAAAGAACTGAGCAAGATTACTAGTATTTAACCTCAAAGTTTTCATTAAATAAAGTCCACAGAAATGTTATATTATCAGGTTCTGGTGGGTTTTGTGGATCCTTAAAAAGTTTACATTTATGGTCAAAAAATTTTTATAAAAACTCTAGCATAATCAACTTTAAAAAACTATATATAGAAAGCTTTACAAATTAATAATTAATTATGTTAGTGATTCAAAACTAAAGAAAGATTTATTTTAAAATCAAGAAGACGTATTGACCACACCAAATATGAAACATCTTATTTAGAAGTACCATTCTAGTTAGCTACATTAGTTTTAATCAACCGTTAAATTTTGTAAAAAGGAAAGTAATAATATAGTATATCAACCACTCTAAAATGAATTGAACAAATGTTATATTTATCACAAAATTTTGCCGCGCGGATTTCACAAACTATATGACAGTATATACACAATAATTAAAAGCAACATTCCGCCTATAATAAATTATATGTCAGTAAAATAATTATAACAATTATTTCTATATATTTAAAACTAAACATAGATACATAAAAAATAAAGATACATAAAAAAAGTGAAATATCTTAAAGCAGAACCCCCATCATACACATATAAACGCACTGTGAGAACTTATTGAAATAAAAATGATGATTGATCAAATATATGTGCACAAATTCAAATTGGCGATTGCCTAAAATAATCGTACACATTTTTGCTTTTACATTGTTTAAAATCTTTCACCGGTTTCCGATTAATTTAAAAATTTGAAAGTGAAATATTTAGGTGTAAAAATTGAATAATTGAATTAGAGAAGCTAAAATTGTTGGTGTAAATTTCGATTGACTTTTTAATATTGTGTTTAATTAGCCCATAATAAATAAACAGCATTGTTTAAAATTCACAGTATAATAATTTGTTTGAACCAAATTCATTAAAATATTTCTAAGTTTATATATAGTTTAATTAGACGCCTTTGGGATTATGTTACTCATTACTTTACCTTTACGTAATAAATTTCATTAAGTTTTCTACGAGATAATCAAAGAACTTTACGAACTTAAATCTCGCAATAAAAAATATCATTTATCATAAAATTAAGAATTTAGTGCACAGAGAAAGTGAGATGTTGTACTTATCAACCAGGTTTATAGGCTATTTAAATAATTTTGTGTAGCAGGTTGAAAAAAAAGCAACACAAAATATTTATGGTTAATAACCCCATTACCATCAAATCCACTATGTGTTCAAAAATTGAAATATTTATACAGATAAATCAAAAAAATTCGTTTTTTTTTAACATATAGAGAGTACAGGAAATTCAATATAATTTTTCCAAATTAAGAAGATAATTATTTATTTAGTTATGGTATTTATTATGCTATCATCTTGTACATAAATAAATAATGGCGCAAGTGAAATGAAATTATTAATTGTTTTTTTTCTGTAAGTTGATTAAGGGCACATAAGTATATCATAAGTAACAATTATTTGTTTAATTTCAGTTTTAATTTTTAAGTCAACCGTTTAAAAACAACATTCACTTTAAACGTGTATTATACAATAATTTTTCAATCAATATTCTACCTATAAGTTGTCCATGAATTTATTGAAAATAATTTTTTTTTACAAATTTATTAAAACCAAATCTTACAACCACATAGGTATTATATGCATTATGATGAGGTGTCAAATTACTATATATTGTAGGTTGCACGTGAATTCAATAATGAATAAGTATATTGCACACGGATGTTTTGATCTGAAACACATGGTAACATGGAGCAGATGTGTTATGCAATCTAGATGTTCTTTATAGAAATTGATCAAAGTGGATGCTTTAAAATGTTTAATATTGTTCCATCAATTAAAAATGTTATTTTTATCTTAATATGATACACTTCATTCCAAGATTAACATAGTTTAAGATTTAAAGATTAAATTCGTTTTTTAATTACTTCCCATATGATTAAAAATAGTACAGGAAAGGGGAATTGTAACACTAAAACGATATATTTTTTTATTTACTATAAATGCAGGATGCTGTGGTTTATTGTAGTAAAAAGTATATACGTATAAAATTTAAATTAGGTTAGTAGATAACATTAAAAATGCAATTGACGATTGGAATTATAAAAAACCACACCACTGGTGGTAGTTTCTGACAACGAAGCAAGAATGTAAATACAATAGTTGGACAGTTCTATTTTGTTATGTGTAATGTAGAATTTAATTTTGGCGACGAAAATTTATTACATTTAACTTAAATAAAAGTTTAATTTTGTCTTCGGTCTATAGTCTATAAACTGCCATTAGTCATAACTCATAACAAATCGTCTTAGTAAAAAGCGACGAAAAAGATGACCTCAAGCATCATAGAATGACGTTTCTAATTTAATCATTAACTATTTGAATTCCAATATTTATGTAAGTAAACTTTTTTATTCCTTTTCGAACATATTTCAGTGGTTTAATTTCTAACCTTCCCTCTGACCATTGAAGTCAAACTGACGTTAAGCCGACTTAAAAGTCGAAAAAAATGTCGATTAGCATTGAATGTTGTCCTATAAAACGAGCAATGGAATAAAAATGCATTAAAATTATTTGCATATAAAATAATTATAATAGATTGAAGAAAACTGAACGCATTTCTGTCTAATATGGGGTCAGGGTAAACCCAAATGTTACTAGTTATATATATATATATATATATATATATATATATATATATATATATATATATATATATATATTTATATATATATATATATATATATTTATATATATATATATAAATATATATATATATATATATATATATATATATATATATAAATATATATATATATATATATATATATATATATGTATATATATATATATATATATATATATATATATATATATATATATATATATATAAATACGGTTATTATGGCACGGAAAAGTCAAAAAAGTCAAAAACTTTTAGATTTGTTCTACGACATTTCAACTCCAGTGGCAAGAGGAAAATGTAAAAGCAGATAATTGGTGATATTGACCTTCAAAAAGTGAAAAATTTGTTGAATAATTTACCAGAATCCAACAACAAACAATTTTGAGCCAGATAGTGAAGCTCTACAGGATCACTTGTTGATACGCTCAAAATAAAAAGTTCAAACGGAAATGAAGCGCAACACCTCCCATGTGATAATATGTTTTTATATAATGCAAAAATTGGAAGGTCTAACAGTTTAAGCGGCAGAAAATTTAACCAACCACTAATACTTTAACCAACCACTAATACAGGTGTTTAAAAAAAATGATATGAAACCAATTCAGAAGAGTTAAACGCATTATTTGCTGTTGTGATGTAAGCTGGGGTTTTAAACTGGGATGAATGGTTGATTTAGAAAACCATATCTAATGCTACTTTCATAAGAAAATACTGCAGAAATTTTAGTAAATATTTTTGCAGTAAAACTTGATGGAACTAACCTTTTTATAATAGTAATTTCCGAAAGTAAATTATAATATTTATTACAAAAAAAATTACTAAAACTACTAAAACAAAATAAAAAAAAAGTCAATTCCATCCTGTTGTACTGCGGAAATATTACCAAAAACATCTACAGAATTTTTTCAAAAACAGTAGAAACTGAAGAACGACGAGAATCGCACCTACAAGAACACTGCAACAACAGAGCATCAACATCCAGAGCAAATTAAGCGGGGGAAGAAAATAAATATAACGTTTTTCAGGAAAAGTGCAACAGAGTTTTGACATCATGATTACTCTTTTCCCTCGAAACAGTGGAAAAATGGGAATCTCGAATTAAAGAAATGCGTTACAATGACTCTAATTCTACAGCAAACAATACGAAAGAACTAAGAGAATTTCATCTTACCAACAATTAGAGGATTATCGGAATCACGAGGACGTAGTTTTTGGGCCGATGAATAAAGATTGGTTGCATTGTCCTGTTTTGAAGTTATCTATAAAGAATCTTCTGCGTGTATACGAATCAAAATCCACAAAATAGAGCTTGTATGCATCCGATGACTTCGCTAAAACATTGTTGTATAACAAAGTGCTCAAATACTACATTTGGAACACATCGAGAAAAATATACGCGAAAAGAAAGCAAGGTGCAATTATTCCAGAGTGGTTGGTGTACGTTTATCGGATGCATTAGGAAGTGTATACACAGTACATTCTAAAAACATTTTAATTTGCGATTGTTTTTGCATACAACCAAAGCTTCAACATCATTTGTTGATTCGAAAACCGTAGATGATGTAGAATACCAAACTTATAGAAAAGCATGTTTCAAGCTGAACTGACGTGAAAATGATCATCAATGAAATAACGTTAATAGAAGCGTCGTATATGTCATCCAAAGACACTGTGCTCGCAATCATTTTAACAACATGCGGTCACCATCGAATTCACAAGAAATGTGAAGAAACTCATCGAGAAAGCTTCAGCGAAGACGTTCTTCGACAAGCACGCGCAATCAATCCAGAACTGGAATATTCGGACAACATTTTCAATGCAGCGCTAATACTGATTGAAGACCTTTGCATATCAATCAACAAAGTCTATAATATCAACTTGATATGTCGGCATCGACACGACACAGAAATGACGAGCAAGACAGAGATCTGGTGCGAGAAACCAGCAAAATATGTTTGATCCATTTCATACTGGCATTGGTTCGAATGCAGTATGGAATAGCACGCACAGTGTAGCATCATTGGGGATTGCATCAACACTATTCAATAATGTACGAACAGTGGATTCAGCTCTAAAACTACCTTTGAATTTGAACTAAAATTAAATAGTAAAAAATCATTTGAGGCGATTGACCGGACCTTCGAGATTTCCGATGAACAAACCAACCGATGGGAGGCACTCTAATACTTCCTGTAGTTGATTTTCCTCTAACTTTGCCTGTTATACCTCGTACAACTCTCACTGATGAACTGAATGTACGTCTGAAAGCATCTTATTTATTGAACAAAGTCGAAAAAATAACTCTTCCAACGAACATGCGTGTGCATGAGCTAAAACAAGCCTTTGTCTAAGCATTCCCTAAACAACTGTTGGGCATTGGAAACGGCCAAATTCCAATTGATCGCACAACAAAATAATTTTCGTTTCCGACTTCTATATTTAACAAGTAATTGCAACAATCCAAATTGGCTGAGTGAACGTGCAAGTTTGACCCCAAAAACGATGATTTGAAAAAGCTAAATGAATAAATACAATTGAAATTGCCCGGAGAATTGATGGATGAGGAAGAAGCAGTCAATTACCCAACTGAATTTCTAAGAAATTCAATGGAACCAGAAATGTCACCACATATTGACTTAGAAAACTGAATCGCCGGTGATGCTCATTCGAAATTTGAACGCGCCAATGCAGTGCAACGGAATCAGATTGACCATCACAAAACACCCCAAATTTGATCGAGGTAACAATTATCAGCGCCAAATTCAAAAGAAACAATGTGGTGATTCCACGTATACCGATAATTTCTAACGATTTACTCTTCGAGTTCAAGCGGCTACAGCTTTTAGACAAGCTAGTAAGCATATTCCTACAAAAGGAAAACCAATCGATGGTCAATAGTATTCTTGTTTGATATAGTCGATCTTGCGAGAGAAGCAACATTTAATATGCATAAGAGTGTCAACATATATTATGTTGACTTTAAAACCCTTCCACCGGTTGTTGAAACACCGACGACAGCGCAGCTAAACATTTAAGACCTTATATTTGTCTTCGTTCAATAGAGAAAAAAATAGTGCCAGATGATGAAATATGACAGATGATAATATCACCGAACATCAGCAAAATAAAACTTTTTTTTTTTTTTTTTTTTTTGTTTCTGAACTCTGCAATCTGTTCTGGGGCCGAAGCTCTCCCAACTCTTTCGCAGTTAATTTTTAACGTCCTACCTTACGCCGTCACCAGCCAAATTGAGGACGCACGAATACAGGTTCGATTTTAAATCCATCTGCACATTGCATTGCTCCAGCCAGCCTGTACTGACATGGACGATGGTTCGGCCCATGGATTCTGCACTCCAACAGGGGGTCATAGTTGTGTTCATCGTCATCACCGATCGAAATCAGGTGATGAAAAATCCCTTTTGCAACCCTCCCCCGTTGGGATTCGAACCCGGTACCTCCCGTCCCAAACACCGCAGCTTTAACCACTGCGCCAATTGCTCGGTAAAATAAAACTGTAGGCAGATATAAGATAAATATTTTGCAGGTCAAGTAAAATTTAACGGCAATAAGACATTTTGGCTAAATGCATTGTAAAGTTTTAGCTAAGCTTAATTTGTAAATCTACAGCTATAACTATTGCCAATTGCTCGATAATTATACAATCCGTAATCTCTGCCGAAACCATTAGAATTTTTTTTGAAGTTATATGCACCGAATTTAGCCACTTGTTTGCTAATTTAAATTTAGTGTAATTAAGATTTATTGGAAATTTAAAATTTCATTTTAGATTTAGTTTGATTCAAGCACATTCATTTTTTCAACAAGCAAACATGGAAACGACACTGGACAGGGACCTGTGCATCTGCCAAACGGCGGCTTTCTTGACAGAGGTCAAGATTTAGGACCGGCTCGCAGACTTGTTACTTAATAGTTGCCCCATATGCTTGGAAGTATGCGTGTTCGGCTTCCAATATTTACCATCTTATAAACGTGCGACATCGATGTTGTCATAATTTTGCAATTTTAAAGCAAGTAAAATCAGGTCAAACAATCGTGTTTAGTAAAAAATGTAGCTGCTTAGAAAATGTAAAATGTAATTGCAAGCCTCAGTAACTAATTTCAACCGCTTTCATGTGTGCTGATAAATCGACAGATATTTTTGTTTTAAACTTTTTTGATATAGTTGTTCTAACAGAATCTCTTCCCTCTATAGTTTTAATACAAATTTTCAATGCAAAAACATTATTTATTGGTTTGACATTTTTTTAGTAACAGGCATTTTTTTGAGAAACGCAATTTTTTGCGTGCTTTTTTAAATAGTGAGTGCACTAGCTTAGTTATATATCTAACTATACTTATGTTTCATCACTTATGTTTATACTTATGTTTCATTACTAAAATGTGTCAAAGATATACAGTCAGATAATTGTTAATTTTTTAAATTTTATTCAGAATGACCTGAAACGCAAACTCGCAAACCTATTTTCTGGCAAAAATATTTTATTAATGTTAAAGCCATCTCTTAAGTTCGACTTCAGCGATATCCGCTTTTAAGATAATCGGTTAAATAAAACGAAAAAAAGTTAATGCCGTATAGTTTGGTAACTTCAAACTTGGATCAAACTAGTAAGATGCATGACAAAAACTTTTGACATGTTTGATTAAAAAATACATAAGCGTACCTATTTTATGTTTCTTTTTTTTTTTTAATGTGGTATAGCCTTAAACATTCACAAACACTCAAACATTTTCTACATTAAGTATACTACGATCGAAATTATTTATCATTCAACATAACATTGGCGACTTCGCTCAATAATCGATGCAAGTGTCAGATTATCGCGCGACTGACGTGAATCATTATCATATAATCCATGTATAATTCTATAATTTATAATGTGTTGGCTGATTTACAGCCACTTTTGCATCATTGAAACAAATTTTGACAAGTTTTATTATCTGAAGCTAAAAAACTAAATTAATAGTCTATAAAGTAAATTTAAAAAAATTTCCCACAAATCATCTAACAATAATAATCAATTTTATAATTAATCTAACTTAAAAAAGAAAGCTATATGCATATAATAAGTACATTGCTTGTAATTTGTAAACTGCAAAAGTAAAACATTTAAATTAATATTATATTTCAGCATGGAAAGGTGAACAACTGTCTTATGGTCATCAACTGTCACAAGCCACTTACTTTTGCCAACAAATGTTTGCTGGTCGGTTAATAATTGAACAATGAGACAAACGATGCGTAAAAATAAAATGCAATTACATTATGTAGTCAATGCAGTTTTGATAAACGTTACTAAAATTTAATTGTAACACACTTAAACTTTACTATATATGGTTTACTGGCAATGTTAAACATGATAACACGATCCTGATATATTAATTTTCAACAACACTATTCAAAGTTTTTACCTCAAACATGATAACAATAATAGTATATTAATATATTGAAACAACAAAAAACCACAAATACGTAATTTAAACTTCACTTTATTCTCACATATTTTATAATCGAAATTTTTAGTAGAAAAATAATATATTTTATGTAATATAGTTTTTTTTTCTTCTTAAAGACATTTTTGATTGATTACAACTATACAAATAAACTTATGACGAAATAATATGATTACTAGAAGAGTAAATACAAATCTTATTAAATGTACGTGTACATATATGCTACTGCTGTTAAGATAATTAGAAATCAACTGATAATTTACAAAAATAAAATAAAAATTATAGTATACCTAAATAATGCTGCTTTAAAGGTCAAACGTTTATAAAACCGTTATGAATCTTATGATCATGTTATTAAAAATTATAATAATTTTAAGTCGAGTTTTGATAATTAGAACGTCAAAGATTTAAAAAAACTGATATGAATTTATGATTGATTAATAGAGTAAAAACAGTGCATGTGATAATATCTATACCTCGACATGGATTGTCCACACATCAATCAAATAGCGAATAGCTAAAAACTTTAAAATTTAAATTAATTACCAATAATTATACGAAATTTCAATTATATGACTTAATAATCTTAATAAAACATTTTATACTATGTTTATTGCTAATGCGTGAGAAGATTTCCTTTATTTGGACCGATATTTGATCATTTGAGAGTTTAGGCAAAAGTATCTTAGTTTATCGATTTCATTATTTATCAAAATCAGGCAAAGAGTTAGATAGCCTTTTCTAATTTTTAAGCACGAAAATTATTTTTCACAACTATTTAAAAAAATAAAAACGCCGCCTGTGAGCAGGCTCACTTGTGTTCTAAATATCACAAGCCCCAAAGAAATTCGTTTAACATTCCCACTTTACTAAGTGTTTTAAGAGGTCGCGGAGAAAAAGTTCCCTGTCAAAAGTTAAAGTCATTGAAGAGGCAATGAAAATGTGTGTTCTTTAGCAGTATATAAGGTAAATCCGCCTTGCACAAAAAAAAGAACTAAGACTAAGATGTTGCTAATGGGTTTATTTAGTAAGGTGATTGTAATCTCACTTGAGATTACAATCACCTTACTAAATAAACCCATTGATGAGGCTATGATTGAAGTACCTCTGTAGTTTTTAAACAATTTCTTTCTTAGAACGAGAAACAATTTGGTCACTGATGATGAACAGGAAAAGATAAACTTTCTTCAGAGTTTTTTAATTCAATTACACTAATTGAATCTTTACAAAAATTAGCTCTATATAACGATACAAGGCTCATGAAGAGCCAGTTTTCTATATGAGTTCATTTCGTCATGAGAATATATAAGGGCAAACCACTGACAATATGCGACAATTTTTACGTCAACCTGTTTTCTCCTATGAACAGCTATATGTATCTACCGCAAGGATCAGGGAAATCGTATTGAAAAAAGCCATAAGGTATTTACCAGAAACATAGTATACAAGGAAGTTCTTTAAGGTATTTTTTTAATTTGAGGGAGATCCATAAGATAGGATCGGGTACGATAATTTCAACTTGGCGAGATAAAAGTGATCGGGTGATAGTATAGGAAAAGCATTTAAAATTAGCAACCACAAAATAACAGTTTACAAGTAAATAAACCAATCTATATAAAAAAAACAACGGACATGCATCTACTATCGCATTCGACTTAGCACGAATAATTTTTCTAGTGTTAATTAAGTTGCTATATATTAATTGAGCCGCTGTGGGAGATCTCCCAAACTGTAAAAATTTCGAATCATTAAAAATGTGGATTTTAACATGGTGGATTAAATGTACTATTACTGGTGGTACGTGGAACGTACAGTCGCTAAGAAACCCGGGCGCGTTTGATGGCATAAAATAAGCCACGAAAGAAAATCGGTTGAAACCCGTTGCTCTCCAAAAAACGCAAGGACCAAAAAAAGGAGACAATAGCCATATTTTATTGCCATGTTTTATATAAGAATGAGGGGAAATATTTCATTCTTATTCTTATTGCAGTGACCAATAAAATAAGCTTCATGTGTTCCAAGGCTATATGTTGCTTTGCAATGAAGATGAACTAGGCCATCTTGGTGCTGATTTTCTACTTGGGCCCCAGGTGACAAAGGCTTCGTTTACGCATGCAACTATAGCCAACCTGTCAATCAAATATATTCATGCCACTTTTGAAGTAAGCCAACCCAAATATAAAAACATATTTACAGCAATCAGATCAGCCATGATAAGACCAATGCCGGAGCACGACGTCAGAATAGTGATTGGTGATAGCTACAGGTGGCAAAAATCAGAATGATTTATGTGGAACATGGGTCCGTTCTCCCTTCACGATCTGGCGACCGATAATGGGGAAAAAATATTGTACTTTGCGATCTCTTACGGTCTCCTTGTTCCTACCACATTCTTTCCTCAAAAAAATATCTACTTGGAAACATGAACACTCTCTCGTAAGACGTCCTGAAGTCAAATTGTCTATGTGTTAATTTTTTAGGAAAGGACTCGGGTCAAGCAAAAAAGTGATATATTATCGGTTGGCTGCAAAATTTGTTAGATTGATCATGAATTGGTCAGTGCACAGCTAAGATGGTCTTAAAACGAACCTTATGTTTAAACTGTGAGGGTCTGATAAACCAAGATGATGAAGCACAATATCTTAAGCTTGTTAGCAGTAGCACTATGGAAACCAATCACCGTTGATAATGGAAGGTATTTAAAATTTCGATTGTCAGTGCTGCCCAGGCAACTCTATAGGTATGGTACAAATTAAACCAAAACTGATTAGTTTCAAGATGAGTGTCGTTTCATTAGGAGAACCGCCAAGTTAATTTGTAGACGGAAAAGAGTGAATGATGGAAGACTAAAATCTTAAGATTACAACCACTCAACTCAGCAATGATCAAGTAACTTCATCAGGTTCAAGTAAATTCATTAAATTAGTCACCAGATGCGCCATACCTATAGACTAGGTCTATTGCTATTCGGGATCAGAATAGAAACTTCAGTGTTAACTTTAATGAAGTATTTGACACTTGAAAGGAGCATTTCTCTTACTTACTCAATCTTCAACAAGTCTCAAATTCAGAGTTCTCCTGTGGTGGATTGCATTAATTGTGGGCTGTTGATATCCGGAGGAGATACTTTGTAGAAATATTTTTCAACCTTATTCGATTCGATTAGTATGGTAAAACGAAGTAGTGCCTGATGAATGGAAAGTGGCCGCGTTATGCCTTATCCATAAAAAAGAAGATCGCTCAAAATGCGTAAACTATCGCGGTTGTGCCTTGCAAAGTGCTCATTTGCAAAGAATATTGTCTTACATAATATTCGAGAGAATCACTCTACTGGCGAAGGAAATTCTAGGTAACTACCAAGGACGATTTTCTCCAAATCTGATCAAGTTTTTTTGTTGAGGATGAATCTTTATATATATTATGGAACTGGTGTTCTTATGGATTTCCAGCCATCTCAATCCATCAGGATTGCTTATGGTTTTGTCTGGGAACACCTGAAAAATATGTGCGTTACAATTCTGTGTCAAAGTTGAGAATAAGCTATCAAGAATTTTTGCAAATAGCTCTGATGTAAGGAAAGGAGATGTTCTGTTCTTGACTCTTTAATCTCATGTTAGAATTTAACTTTGGTAAAAGATATTTTTCAATTTAATTTGGATAATATCCAAAATTAAAATTTTTTTTAATACAGATATGGCCGTTTGTTAATCTGAAATATTACAATAACTAATAAGAACAAATTAATTTTAAGCATATCGATCTTGCGCTTATTTATTTTATGCAAATCGGTAAAACTTTTATAACCAAGGAAATATAGACAATAAGACTATATTTAGATAATGATTTACATTTAAGCCGTTGGTGATATCCACAAATAGACTTACTCTACAAAAAACTTCACGTAACAGAAAATATATATGTAAATCACTTACCTTAAGACTATTATAAGGCCTCTCGAGACGTAATTTTGCCTGAATTAATTCTGATGATCCACTATTTGGTGGCAGCGATGTTAACGACTGCGATGGTTTTATAAAGCAATTTTGTGTTGTTTCTTGTGTTGGCGGTTTCATGTTTGCGTTGTTTACTTTTTTTTTTTTTTAATTTTAATTTTATTTATAATAAATAAATAAAATAAATTTTTGTAATCAAATCAAGTTTTAAATTATAAATAATAATTTTTCGTTTAACAATTTTAATTTTATATTCCAAAAATTAAGTTAAACAAATTATAAAAAATTTTTCAAAATAATAATAATAATAATTATAAAAGTAAATTAAAATGATATTTTTTTTCCACCTGCATAGCAGGTATTATTATTTTATATAGACATCTTAGCAGTTCTAGAGGAAAAGTGTTTGTCTTCCTCTGCTTGTTTTGTTTTGTTTTGTTTTAATCTGAAAATAAAAAATAAAAAAATTGTGTTAATTACAAGATATATAATTTTATAGCATCTACGTGTGATTTATTATTAAAGCGGCCTATTACAAATTTTATTACACAAACACAGAGATCTCAAAAAGTCATACTTTAAGCTTGGTGATGATTTGAGAAAAAAAAATTAATTAAACTTTCCACTATTAAGAACTCTTTATTATACCTTTACGATATAAGCATATACATACAATTTCCATAAATCAAATTGAAATTTGTGTTTAGAGCGATAAGAAAATTGTTAAGTCATGGTGTTTATATCGGTAATTGTTGATTACCGTTTTTGTTTACTTATTTGAGTGATGCAATCAATAGCAGAAAATAGTTATATAGACAAGGAAAACTAATAATATGAAAACAATCGATGAATTATTTAATTAACAGCATCACGATTAATGCTAAGTCTCGTAAATAAATTTAAAATGGCAAAGAGATTGTCGTCAAGTTTAAACTTTACAACTATAGTAATTTATTTAGATATAGTGGTTGTTTATTAATAGATATAATCAGATTGTTTTTTAACGGTTATTTAACTTCATGCGGAACTTGGTTCCTTGGTACAACTCTTAGTTTTAAACATTATTTCCAGTTCTAAATTGAAAACATACAAACTATTGCCCGCCATACAATTTGTAAACAAATTTAAAAAAAAAATGGAAAAAGATTAGAACGAATCAGCTGTGGTTTGCTGAATTACGATTTAGTCGTGCGAATACTAAGGATTGCTTACGACTGATTATACAAACGAAATCGAGCGACAACTTTAAAGGAATGTTTGGTGATGTTTAATCGTAATCTTCCCAAGTTTTTGCACCGATTCGTATCTATATCTATAACTAACGCACAACAAATTTAATAATTTAAACAGGTTTACATGTACAGCCATAGGTAAATGTGTGTTATAAAAGTGTAACCATGGATAAATGTAAAGTATAACATTTGTTCGCAATATTTCTTCAATTGTAAGTAATATTGCTTTCTGTCACTTTTATACCCTAATGTAAATTGTGTTGCATTGAACGTGATAATTTGGGTATATTGATATTTCACTCAACACTTCTTAATTATTGATGAACATAAGTCATTATCAAAATTTACTTTTCACTTACAGAAAAATTAAACATTACGCCTACGGATTTTAGAACTACTTAGTGCACTGACAAGAATCAGACAATATATTTTTTGGTTTGTGATGATAGGTCATATACATATATCATTAATTTTTATTAATTTTTAAATAGGTTATATTGTTGAGTACGTATTACAATTTAGTGACTAGTTATGTAGCTGTAATTTATTATAATTAATAAAAATTAATACATAATTATGAAGTGGAACAAACACCGCTTGTGGCCAAAAAGGTGTGCGTTTTTAATTTATTTTGCATATGAGCTACTTTATTGGTGTAATTTAATTAAATTTAGGTAATAATTAGTAGGAACTATGTTAATGTATAACATAATTTTGATTTATGTTTTAATGAAAATAATAATAAAAATCAGTTTTAACCGACCAATGTTGATCCGTAGTGTATCTACAGTCAGGCTTCATCAGTTTTTAACGAAACTAATCGGTTAAGTAAATGTGTTGAGTACCTAGCGTTACAACGCAGATTACACAGTCTTTGTTGTCATCTATAGACTTTGTTGAAATTAAGTTGAAATACAAATTTAAAATATGTAATTATAGAAAAGTTTAACAAAAATATGAAGAAGATAAATTTTAGTTCCAAATCTACAAAATCTTCGGAATTTTAAAATTTAAATATCGATTCCTAACAAGTGATGATCTTAAGCAATACGTGATAGATATAACTTTAACGACGATGATGTTAGTCGGATAACACCAGATAAAAAAGTTTAAGAAAAAATTGAAAGAATATTATGAAGGCTACAGGAGAAGTACCAGCACTGTAACTCGAGAAATTTAAGTTCACAAAATATTGATTTGTCCTAAAATTTATGAGCCCATAACTAATTATTGATGAAACAATTAATGCGGTTGGGTTTAATGGATTACTGGAAATACATTGCATTCATCACGTTTTGTGACTAACTAAAATAAAATCTGGGTTTCACCAATTCGCAAAGGCGATAATGAACAAAGGCGATCGATTTCAACAGTATAGAAGCCCAGCTTTGTTATTTCCTGTGATTTTGTAATCACTGTAACCTATACAATACGTGCAAAATATTGTTCCGCCAAGTAATTTAATCATAAGTAAATTAAAAATGTATGTAAATGGACTTAGTGTAATCAACATTAATGAAAATAAAATTACATCATCGACAACTGACCATAAAATAAATAATGTGAAGGCATCGATAAAAAATGGCATTAATGAAGATTATACAATAACGGAGATTAAATAGAATTAAAAGTGCAACCGCGCAATATCGACACCTACATAGCATTAATTAAATATTTCGATCAAGTTGGATATAATTATAAGTCAACTATGGGTAAAGTTTGGCATTATGTAATACATGTTTCAATCTTGATACCAAGTTCATACAGGGATTTAAAGAAGTTGCCTAGTTTAACATGAACTGCAAAGGCGAATTAATCGTAGGGCAGCGACCTAAATAACGAATAAATAAACAAGATTCATCAAGTAAATAAAACATACTACCAGAAGTTAAACTAACATTCCATTTAGTTAAATTTACAATAACGTTCAAAATGTAATTTAAAACGCAACTGTAAGTAGTTGTTTACATCACTGAGTTACCTTCTGGGGTTCCTCAAAGGTAACATTTCAGCGGGTTTAACTAAATTAATTGGTATGATGCAATGTACCATGACAATGGCACCAATCAACTAGATGAAAATGCCTCATTCGCTATCAACACTTCTAAAAAAATTAATAAGCTTTCACTAATGTGAGAAGATCCAGAAGGTTCAGGAAAAGCGAAGATTTCAAAGCACTATTATTGAAATTGAGACTAAATCGAAGTATTATGACCGTTAGATTTACATTGCGGAAAGCAGATCTACTTAAGTCAACGCGCATCAACCATGAGGCACCAGACTACTAATTGGAAACCATGCGATGATGACGATGAAGAAAAAGCTAATAACTTTGCCGCTCATCTAAAAAAAGTATTCTCAGAAAAAAACAGTTGACAGTTTACCAATAAACCTATTAAGTTTAATTGGAAGAAAAATTAAGAATACTAGCAAAATTTGCATTAAAAGCTG
The DNA here is from genome assembly GCA_963556175.1 of Tipula confusa. NCBI lineage: Eukaryota > Metazoa > Arthropoda > Insecta > Diptera > Tipulidae > Tipula > Tipula confusa. The sequence continues at coordinate 82,832,143 of OY744476.1, read as the reverse complement.
CGCTCGAAAAAAGTAACATGCATATTTAACAGGATCATACGAACTGGTTATATTCCACGTAAATAGAAGATATTTCTAATGACAATGATACATATACAAGCGTGGGAAAATTAGCCCCCACGATTTCAAAGCTGTTAAAAAGAAATTATTAAGAAACTAAAACCAGTAATAGAAGAAAGGCCAATTATATCAGAAAATTAATGAAGAAAATCTGTCTTCTTTGATAATGCACAAGACTTTGACAAAGTGTAGTATATGATGGACTAAGCTACAAACTTAAAAAGCCCTCTTGAAGCATTTTTACTTCTCAGTTCTGTCTCTGCAGAATTACAGAGGAAATACAAATGGTTAAAATAAATGTATTAACTAATTGCTTAAGATGTTACCACTGGGGGCCCTAAACGAAAACCTACTAGCTCCAATTTTATATTTAATGTACACCGCCGATTTACCTGTTACTAGCAAAGTAATAGAGTCAACATTTGCTGATACGTTAATCAATCCTTTATGGTCATATGGATTTCAGTTATTGGGATTCCCTAGTGCGTATAATAGTGAACTTCTGCAACGCACACAATCGAAAATCATGCTTTTCGTGTCAAGAAAAGTATCATATATCTCGTGACCGGTTTTCCAATAATGACTTAACAACTTTTTTTTTAAATAACCATCAAACCCAAACCATTTTAGATATCTCGAAAATTTTATTATTGGCTTGAAGTACATTCAAAACATTTATGTTTGGAATTCGACATAGTTCATATGCCCACTACGGGCACGGTTGCAGGTGTTGATTCGTTGAACCCAATTTTCGATCGGCCACACATTTTGACGAAAACGGCCCACACTATCTCTCGTTTAATATTGGATCTGAGCTCCTCTAACGACGGTGGCTTATTAGCATAACACTATGATTTAACGTAGCTTCATAAAAAAAAGTCTAGAGGAGTAAAATCACATGATCAACATGCCAATCGACAGGACTATTTCTGGATATAACACGTTCATCGAATTTCAATTTCAATAAGTCGATTGTTAGACCCGCTGTGTGGCGTGTCGCACCGTCTTGTTGAAACCACATATCATTAATGTCTAGCTCATGAAATTGACCAAAGAAATAAAGTTGCAAAATGTCTCTGTAGCAATCTCCATTTACTATAACGTGACGGTCATATTCATCAACAGAAAAATGGTCCAATGACACCACACCAGCATGAAAACCAAAAATGCGCTTCATCACTTAGCCAAAAATGCGCTTCATCACTGAAGATGATTTTGCAATGAAATTGGTCATCTTATGGTCATCTACTGGAACGCTAATTACGACCAAATATTTAGAATTTTTTATTGGAATTAACGCTCTTGAAGTTGCAGTTACCGACTCGGAATTTTTGTAGTAAATTTTAATTATTTGTAAACGTTATTCGTTCGTGTATTTCACTATGATGAAAATTTTGTCTTTACTGAATGTTTTGACACTGACAGTTTGGTTATTTGTTTAAGTGTGTTCACAGTAAAAGTTGAAAGTTTTTAAGTGGCAAATGGAAAACTCTGTATATAAAGCGGGGGTGGTAGCAATAATATTTCCAGTATTATCATGTTTTATGATTATATTCATAAATTCCTGCTTTATTTCACGATTCATGATACCAACCGAAAATTTATTTGGACTGAATAAAATAACATATTGACTTCATATGAGGACAATACTATGGCGATCTCCAAGAGGTGACTCGTAATACCACCAAATGTAAATAGTTTTTGTGAAATACAATCTCTTTGAATACTATATTTAAACTTTTAGGGCGAAATGTCGTTTAGTTTTTGTTTGACAGCCGTAAAAAGCGACCAACTTCTGATTTTTCAAAATAATGGATAAAAACGAATTTCTCATTGTGATTAAACATTATTTTTTTGCGATGAAAAATCGCGAATTATTGATATATCTGCGGATTATTGATTTGCAGAATTTAAACGTGGAGGTACGAGCACAATTGACTGAACACTGTTCAGGTCACCCAAAAGAAGCAACAACCTCATAAATATTTGAAAAAATCAATAATATCGTTTTGAAAAATCACCGAGTAAAAGTGCGTGCAGATAGCTGACATCGTAAACATATCATCAGGCCGTCAGCAAGATGCGTGCCACGTTAGTTGGCACTCAATCACAAACACAATCGTGTGGTAATTTCAAAGCAATGTTTGGCCATGTTTCAACGAAATCCAAATTAATTTTTACGTCAACTCATAACCATTAATTCATCACTACACTCCTGAAGTAAAAGAACTATCAAAAAAACGGATTGAAGCTGGTTCAAGTGCATCGAAAACGGCAAAAGTGGTTGCATCGACTGGAAAGGTTAAGGCGATCTTTTTGGATCTTTGGTATGCGCAAGGTGTGATACGCATCGACTATATTTTACTGAAACAAAAATAATGCTACGAAGTTTTAGATTTACTAATTACCAAAACTGGTTACTTTTTTTGAACCATACTTCCATAGAGTAGAATTGTTATTCTGTCTTTTGAAATTGTACTGCCAGAATGTCCGGTTATTTTGAAGACATGTGATTATAGGTATTGCAAGCTACAAAAGGCAAGTTTTATCTGCATTGAATATATCATTTGAATCATAGTGACGAAATACATCAACTAAGGAAGTAGCCAACAATTTATTTGTTTCTGGAATATTTGCTTCAACTTTCTTACCATATAAACTTTTTTATAAACGATCTCAGACCTTTTCTTCAATCGATCCGTTTGCGGCCATACATATTTCGAAACTAAAATCGCACGATCAAATGATTCAACTTTAACCCGCAATATTATAATACGCCGGTAAATTTATTAAATGTGGGAAGTACTGACATCAAAAATTATAGATACCTGTTTTAGAGAGATATAATGATACAATGACATTGCTGATAAGATTTTGACATTGATAGATGCATTTCCATTGAATCCTAATTAGTACTATTTGCAAAGTTATAGCTAAACTTCTAAACAGTACAATCATGAAGTATTCGTTAACAATATTGCAATTTTCTCACATTAATATGTTTTAGAACTAACTACTTAATCTTTTAAGTATACATAATCATATCATTCTGTAGTACATAATGATAATATACAAACAATTGTATTTCTAACCAATAGCAATTACTTTTACATTTCTTACAATTTGCTAGGGTGTTGATTGAATTAATTAAACCGTGTGTTGAAATACGACTTATATAGCAGCGGCTAACAAATTTTTAAAATAAAAATTGACCTTAATTGCGTTAAATATGTTGTATGTATTTTTTTTATATTGTGTACATACAATTTAATTTATATTTTTTAAAATATTTTCTAAATACCAAAATAAAAATCTTTATTTTTTATTAGTTTCAACAGTTTGGATATTAGTTTTAATGAACGTGTCACATATGCATTACACTATATACAAACTATATAACATTTTCTATTTCATTGATTTGTATATAATACGTCTGTCATTTGATCTAATAAAAATAAATCAAATTTTTACTTACAACTTCTGTTTTGTATTGGAAAAATGAAAAATGTTTATTTTGTCAAGATTTTTTACACTCCACGAAATTACACACACGGACTGAAAATGTCAAAAAACTAATATAATTTAAATTTTTGGTGTATGTTGGTACGTGTGTGCGTGTGTGTGTGCATGTAATACTCTACGTGTAGTATTATTACCTAGATATATATGGATAAGATATATTATGACTCTGAAGTTCTTTATTCAACTTCCTTTCTGTTCTTTTGCATTATTACGTGTATATTGTTATTATATATTGTTAAAATTAAGAAATGTGAAACTTACAATAAAACTACAATAAAAAATTCTTTTTTTTTTACCAAGGCGCTATGCTTGGATGAAAACCATAAAACATGTTAAAAAATGTAATAAAAATAAATTCGGTGGTGGCGCGGCTGTTGGATGAGTCATGACTATATCATTTTTCCTCGAAAATATTGCACCTTGAGTTACGCATGGCATAGGTATAGTAAAAACAAAAATCTAAACCGCCCACCCTTATTCATCAAATAACCTATAATTTTAAAAACATAGACAAGCGCATGCAAGGCCTTCATTCTACAATGCAAATCTATTTAATTTAAAATCATAATAAACATAATAATCATAAATTAAAACTATTTTATAGTGTATGTATGTATATTCAAACAAGGGTCGTAATATTCGTGTGGTAATTTAAATAAATAAAGCGCCATGCCCTTTTTCGAATTATTATTGAAAATTTGTTTAGTATTATAATAATACTATTATTTAACTATTATCTTAAATCTATAACTTTGTTTGGGTTTTTAGAGTGTTTAGTCTAATGTCCGGTAAAATAATTTATGTGAACCAAGGTCAAAAAGTGCGTAGGGTTAATACAATAAGATAATTAGAGGTTATTAAATGCGCGGCATGTCATAATTTAAACGAATTTGTTTTGGATATTAATCGAATTATGTTTTATTTTTGTTTTGATTAAAAGTGAACACTACAAAATACTCAGTAAATATTTGACGTGGGTTTATAAAGTGTGTAATTAAAAGGTGCTTTTATATGTATAGTATCAACAATTCTGCGGAGAACAAATGTGAAACTTAACTTTATCGTAGTTTCAAATAACAAAAATTAAATAAAATTAAGTTAGAGCAGGTAACAAAAATCAAGAATGTGAAATATTCATAAACCATAATTTATGTATTTAAGCCCCTATGACTAATGAAACAATCTCGATAAACCATTAATACAGCTTATTATAACGTCTCTTGGGTGTACAACATATCGAAAATATTGTATAGCAAAGAATTTTTTTAACTACATATTGCAATAATATGTCTATAGCTAATGATTTCCATTTTTTATGTAATTAATTTTTTATGTATGTAAACATTTCTTTAAACTTTGGAAAATATTGTAAAATAACCAAACCAACAATGCGTCACTATACAGAAATGTTTGTTTACCATCGGCATAAAGTATATAGCATATGGCATCTCTGAAGAGGACGAAATTCCCTTTTTCCGGGTGCAATTGTATAGTAAAATTTCACACCAAAATCAAAATTAAATTTTTTTAACATCGTTCATTATTTAAAAACGAGCCTTGGTAATAAAGGTGACATTTTGTTAGCCGCTATTTAGATTAATTATTATCTGTTTTTAATAAATGACCGCATTATAACTGAATTTTATAGGGTTGGAAAGTTTTAGTGCAGAATTTCTGAAGTTGAAATATAGACGCTATTTTGGAATTAAAAACAAAACATTTTGATTAAATCGAATATTTTTCTAACCATGGTTCAACCGATAGTGATTTTTGTATGTTTAAGAAAAACGATTCCACTATTTTCTTGATCATTCGTAGAAATGCTTTTGGTGAAAAGATTAAACTCTTTTGAAGAGAATGAACAAGGAGTATAGTTGCCAGTAATTTATGGACATTCAATAAAATAGCGTGAAGGACCAAGTTATATTTTATGGATAGGTTTAAAAATATCTTTTAATCTAAATTGAAAAACTATAATATAAACTGTGTAAACTATATTCAGTTAATTGAGGTTATATAATGTTCCAGAGAATACAGTCAGTTTAAAAAATGTATTTTAATATCGTTCCCATTTTCAAATCGAGGTCTTCAGCACAAATTAAAAAAAAAACGAATTGGTGGAAACCATCCAAGCCTAAGGAGATGAATTAACAGGCAGTGATTACTCCACCTAAACAGTAAGATTTTTTTTTAAATTTTGGAAATAAACAAAAATTGTACATGAAGTCATTAGGACATTTTAAATTTGCTAAAATAAAAACAACTCGAAGCTATATTTGTAATTTCAGCTAAATATTAAGATGGAAGTAACAAATAACCTTAAAATATGCTCGCAGAATTAAAAACAAAAGCAATAATAAAATAGTTGAAATTGACGACAACATTAACACTAACAAAGTAGATGTGCTAATATTGACAGAATCAGGTTACAGAGTTCTGACTAGATTAGTAAATCTAATTATAAATGTTATAGGTTGAACAAAAAAAATCGTGCGGGTGGCGAAATTGCAGTGCTGGTCAATCGGAAGATTCAGCATAGTCTTTTCCCACCATACAACACTAAAGTAATCGAATCTCTCGGTCTTATTAGATCTGATCTACACCTCATCAGTAACTTATAGAAAGTTTTTTCATATGTGGTGATCTAAATTCGAGACAAAGAATGTGGAGATGCTCAAAATTCAACCAACCGAAAAAAATTTTATATTATTTCCTCACTAATCGAGGTTTAAGTATATATAATATCCTAACACTCCGACGTATATTTCGCTTTTCTAAGCGGCAACCCTCTGTTCTAGATGTAATTGTAACAAGCAATTTCCATAACGTCTCATCTCCCTACTTCCAGATATATTCAGACCATCGTTCTACTATTTTTTAAATAAATGTGGTAGTCGTCATTTGTCGATTCCTCCTATAAAGAAGCCAATTGAAGCTCAATAAGCTGATTTTATAGAATTCTATAAACTGGATAATACTCCCACCGCGTCATACAATAGATCTAATGATATAGATGATGTATTATAAAATTTAACTGCTTTAATTTGTACGTTTGCAACACAGCTTTCATTAAATTACACATTAAAATCTTGCACTACCTTTGGTATATGGTAAAGGTGAGTGGTGATTGAATCCTATAGTATTTGATTAAGAGTCTGTTTATGGCAATCTAGAGTGAAACTATAAGGACGTTTTTACTGTTTGGTAAAATGCTTTGCGCGGCGCATATATCGCCGATGCAAGTGACACTCATATAAACTGCCTGAGCATTGTTAAGAATTAAATCTGTAAATAAGGTCTAATAACTTGGGGCAAAACATTGATGTTTTGATAAATAGCCACGATTGGAGGGTGGGTGCTCCAATTTAGCCTCTTGTGTGGAACAATGCAATGGAAATTTGTAATTATCACTCGTTGATCATCTCCAAACATTTTCCGATAACATACCTGGTTTTTCAATAACCTAATTCCCGAGCATTACATCGCTATGAGCTTATAATGCATTGGCAATCGAGCATTACTTCAATTGTTTTCAAATGTACAGTTGCGACACGAGGAAGTCGATATTTCTACTGAATTTCTGGAATATCGTCAGTAGAAATAATGTAAAGACCTTCAAGACTTGTCGCTCACGACAAAGTTAAATAAACCAATGGTTGGTAATGTCTACGACTGTACGAATAGACAATTTCATCAAATGTTCCTCCTTGGGGCCTTTGAATAGTCAGAGCACACAAGCCTCCTAGAGGAGTATGATTTCATTTACCCTTAGTAGATGTATTTCGATCAGGGAATCAGCGGAGTCGTCGCAAATCTTAAACTAATAGGGGTTGCGTCCTTGGAAATACGTTATGCAGCGGCGTAGCGATTGTTTTTGTCACGTGTTACTAAACCAATACTCCACGGGTAAAAATCAGCCACGCACGTACAATTCTATTTTCATTATGTGCTAATTTTCGAACTGCTTCGTTTAGTAACCCATCAACAACATCAATATTCACGGTTGATCTTTTAAGGTAGATCGCCGGTATCAATTGAATTCAAAGATTGAAGCTTCTGAAGAACGACGCGGTATTGTTTGTGATTGCAGGTGATTTTAAATCTCGTATGAACGTTTGTACCTCTAATAGCTTCCGCAGTTTTACCCATTGATATTGAAAATTTACATAATCATCTCGATGCTGTTCAAAACGTTGACACTTTCTTTTTTGGTTACCTTAATAATATCAAATAATGCATTCTGCACAATTATTTGAAAAAGCTGTTGCTGCAAACTGCTGATTCCTCTGGTTATTTTGTAAACGTATTCTTCCATATATTTAGCGCATGAATATTCTTCGACGATGAATATTCTTCGACAGTTTTTGAAATATAGTTTTTTAAAAAAGTTGAGCAACTTTTCTCAGCCACTTAATGAATACGCGGGGTCAGAAACTTGTAGTATCTCGTTACTTGGGAGTATATCGTTGAAATCAGTGTCTTCCAGTTTTTTTTAGATCTTCTAAATTCACAAAAATTTTTTTCCTCAAAGCAAAACACAACAAATATCTGACAAACAACGCCATCGCAGTTGAACCGGAACAGTAAAAATTGTTAATTTTATTGTTTTTTATTTGATTAAAGTCTCATATGCTTGGTTTTGTAAAGTGTAAAGGTGGATGGATTTCACGATCAATTTTATTGCACAATATACTTGTGTGAAATCAGTTTTGCGCAATATATTGTGTATTATTTTTCAGTTTGTGCAATTAATACATTGACGAGATATTTACGAAAAATTTGGAAAATAATTGCTCAATATAATTGCACGTGAATATCCACATTAAGGCTATGGTGACACACCAAATCAGATAAAATGTTTTTTTCATGTCTCAAAACGGCTTCCACCAAAGTTACCTACGATTATATACGGTTATACTAAAACTATTTTATTTTACTCAGTGTGCATAATCGCCATATAATCGTAGGTAACTTTGGCGTTAGTCGTTTAAAGACTAGAAAAAAACGTTTTGTCAGATTTGGTGTGTCACCAGCCACTGATTTTATTACCCGAGTTCGTATAATAGTTTTCGCGTTATATAACGATTATAAAGCAGTAAACTACAAAAATAATTGAAACGGTTTGATAAAAATAAAATTTACAGTACGTTTAAAAACGTCTCAAAAATTAACGTGAGCAATTAAATTGGCCTCTTACAAAATGAAGATACATTTTATGGATTTATGAGTCAACAATTAATTTATGCGCCTCCGGCCGATGACAGCTAACCAAGAATATTTTCCAAATTTTATAGTAAAAACTGTAAAACATGGCGCAGGTGGATTTTTACAATGAGCTTTACTTCTATTAGTAAAGCTTTAATACTTTTTATTGAACATTTTTACGTTTTCATAGATATTGGGCCCTGTTTTGAAGCCATACCATTTGTTAATGTTGTTATGTTTCTTCACTTCCTATTTGAATTTATATATTGATAAACAAATTAACATAAACGTTAAAAATCAGAATAGGCCCCATTGTCCACAATTATGCTACCATTCGCGGAAAAAGAAATGCTGCTAAGATGTGTGTTTCAATACGACAACGATCCTAAGTATACGTCTAAATTAGGCAAAAACTGCAGGCAATATTCGCAGGCAATATGTTTCAGATTATGGAATGACCGGCACATAATTACCGGACCTTAATTTGATATAGAATCTGTTGCAAATTATGATGCATTATGACAATCTGTTAAACGCGCATTAAAAGCAATTCTTGTTGACCGATGTCGCCTCCACATCTACTAAAATTTATTTTAAAATACTCGGGAATTATTACTCGCCATATACATAGCAACATTTTTTCTATTATTATTGATGTATCCCTTTAAAAATTAATTTGTTTAGTAGTCTTTTGTCCAATTTTTCAGATAATATAAGATAATTTTGATACACTTATTTTTATTCACACCACTGAATATTTCAATTCGATGCAATATGATTTGGACCTGAAGCAAATCTTTGAAATTAAGCAAATCTTTTTTTTCAAATCTTTGAAATTAACTTAAAACATTCTACTTTTCACCGTTTTCAGCTAATTTCAAGGAATTGCAACAAAAACAAGTTATAGGTTTAATTATCCATTATATTACAAATATCTAAATTCAAACATCCTGGTTTGAAAATGTTTCTGTCTATTATGCACTCCGATAACAAGCAGGGTTCGTAAATGTGGCAAAAGCTAGGACCGAACGGAATTAAGTAGATAGAAATTACCTTTGCAAACTCAGTATATCCCTATTATATTGCCTCAGCAACATGAATTAAGCATGGAAAGCCGTATGTCCAAAGTGAGTTACGTAACCAAAAAACTAATCAACGAGATATTAATCACCCGACCTTTTAATTCTGCTATAACTCACTATAAGAAGAAAGTGCAAAAAGTAGCAAGCTAAACAAAAAAAACGATTATCTTTTAAACTTGGCCTATATATTATAAGGACAGCTAAACAATATAAATTTTACCAAGTTCGATACTGAAAACCTTTTGTATTATTGTCTCGTCAAAATCATCTTAGGGCGTATAAATACCTTCATCCAGTATCCATCACATTCACGTACAACATTAATAATCATGATCAAAGTAGCGCTTAATTACACCTATAATATATATAATATTATTACATAAGTACAAGTGTAGACCACTTAAGATAGCTTTGAAATAAATCATGTGAATTTTGTGTTACACTCGTCTGAATCAATTTATAAACGCAACTTTTTGATTATAGTTTTTAATATTTTTTTTTTTTTTTTTTGTATTAGCTATTAATCCAAATAACTTGATTCGTTAAATTCTAAAATTGAAATACCATCAAGAAAAATGAAATCAATTGTCAATTTCAAAGAATAATGAAGAAGTATAATAAATTGAAAAAAAAAAATATATGGATATAAAATACTTTAAACTGTAAGAAAATTATAAGTTGATTTAATGTTTTTTAAGAAGAGAATTGAAACACTTGAATAAATATTTAAATATTATGTTGGCTATCTTCAAAGCGTTCATAATAAGACAAAATAAGAAAAGTGAAATAAAAAAAAAAAACTATCTATTAATAGTCTTATACAAGTAAATACCGCTATATTTTGATCATACTCTTTAATTTTTTTTATTTTATTATATCTTATATGCACAACCGTAAGAGAGTAACACTTTTATTGTTGGTGTTGTTGTTTTCATTTCAATGTGCATTCAACTTTAATTAACGCGTTTATACGGACATCGTGGGATCATTCAAATAAAATTCATTAATTGAATTATATTATGTATTTATAGTGCGCGGATAGTGAAAGCAGTTTCACAATATATTCGTCTGACCATTTTATTGTATATTAATGTATATATGTACCGTTGTGCGTCTCACCAAAATTAGCAATTGCATTTGACAGCTCATGTAACTGATATTATTTTACATTAGTTTTCCGCAATAGTAAAATAGAAATTATTCGAGAGTTGTAGGTTGATCTATGATAAAAGATAATCATTATTTTGAAATGATAATTTATAATTTATGATGATTTTTCTCGATTAATAATTTATAACAACTTAATGTTACTCGAAAGAAAATATTTTTTTAAAAAAATTACTTGACTTTCGTTTTAACTACCCCAGTAAAAAAAAATGGAAACGCACATGTCAGTAAAAGGAAAAGTGTGAGATGACTAATCACATTGCATCATATCATTTATGTAAAATAAATATGTATGTAGTTGTACACGTCATATAATTTAATTTAAAGAAGCACATGTCTTATACGGTATTATTTAATGGTTGACAGTCATAATTTTTTGTTATACAAGAGTTACCAGTACAGAATGCCTTGTACTGCGTCTGTTTTGCTTATATTTACTTTATTTTGATTGAGTATCGAAATCAAAAGTCATTAAGAGTGGCAACAAAGCACCGCAAATCAACGGGCGGTTAAGAAACGATCAAAAATGTTCTTCAACCAATAAGAAATTCAGTAGTAAAGGATGGTTTTACAAATGTTAAACATTCAAAAATTTATTTACTATAGTAACATTAGATACTTCTTTAATCGTGGTCGAAATGTGTGCAAGTTACACATTTCCGTTTTCTGAGCAGTGATTTTTGGAGACAGGTTTGCATAGATTTTTTGATTTTGTCCATTTGCAAGTTACTATCTCTCGAGAGTCAGTATAGAATCAACTCTCGGAAAGCGCTCTCAGTACCTACTACAGTTTACACTTCCGAGAGTCACTATCGAGATGTTTATTCTTTCTTAACCTTTGTGTCACCACAAGCATCGAACATATTTTCATCGACGCGAACACGCCCTGGTATGTATTTAGTTTTAAGGTGTGTTTTGAATGCAAAGTTGTAAATAAAGACTACTTACTTACTGTCTTAGGCAACCTGTTTTATCCTTTTCGTCCAAAATATGTGATGCAATTGCTGTATTTATTGTTTCAAAAGAAAATCTTAGTTTGCGCTAGAGCATTGCTTCGAGGACATTTCTGGTGTTAAATTTAACTATTTATTTGTTTAGCAGCATACTCCTCTTTGGATTTTGTACTTAATGCTTTAGTGGGATCTAGAAAATACTACAGGGTGGCTGAGACCAAGTGTTACCAAATGGAAACGATGTAATTTTTTTAATTTTGATTATTTTTTATTGAAATTTCGTGGAATATGTTGAAAACATATTACATTTTATGAAAAACATGTTACTGCTCGATATGACCTCCTTTGGCTCTGATTATTTGATTCAGTCTTCCATAGAAAGCATTGCATGCTGACCGAACGTGGGCTTGCGGAATTTTATTCCATTCTCGAACAACAGCTGACTTCAATGCATCAACACTTTCGTAATTTTTAGTGGACTCTCCAAAATGGACCATATGGAGAAATCCATGGGATTCAAGTCTGGTGAATATGGTGGCCATTCTTTCGACGAAATCAGCCACGGAACACAATTTTGTAAAAATTGCTGTGTCGCTCGAGCTTTGTGTGACGGTGTCGAGTCCTGTTGGAATGTCCAACGGTTCGTACCAAAGTGTTTACGTGCCCAAGGTAGCAAAGCATCGTTTAGGATCTTTTGGCGGTACACCTCTTGGTTTACCTTGACTCCATGTCCGATGAAAACCAGAGGAGTGCGTCCATCTGCATTAACTGCAACCCAATCCATAACATAAGCTGGTGATTGCTTGCGCATGGCAACTGTTGTGTCCAAATTATCGTTGGATTTGTGCTCTAACCAAACACGATCATTTTGTTTATTCACAAACTGTTGAATGGTGAAAATTTTCTCATCAGAAAAGACAATTTTTGGAATCTCATCACGTTCGGCCAAGGTCTTCACTGCTCGTGTTCTTTCAAGCCTAACTTTTTTTGTGCCTCCGTAAGATCTTGAACTTTTTGTATCTTGTAGTGCTTAAAGTGTCGTTCATTTTTCAATATGGTTTGAATGCTGTATCGTGAAACATGTAGCCGTGCTGCTAATTGATTGGCACTTTGACGAGGATTTCGTGGGATTCGTTTCTTCACCTTTCGTATCATTTCTTTCGATGTTGCTGTCATTTTAGGACCGCCTCTGTTGCGTTTAGCGATGCTACCAGTTTTGTTGTATCGAGTTATGGTTCGATACACAAACATTTTATTCACATTCAAATGCTGGAGCTGACGAACTATTGCTGTTTGTGAATTTCCACCCAAATACAGTGCAATTACACTATTACGTTTGGATTCCATTACGATTTTTTTATTAAGATATTAATTTAGAACAATTATTTGTTGACCACATGTAAACTAACCAAACTTCAATCTGTCAAAAAATTGACGCGCGAAAATGACAACTACACAAATGACAGCAGAGTGAAGTCAGTAACATTTGGTCTCAGCCACCCTGTATAATACAGATGGAGAAATGCAGCATCTACGATATAAAGAGAAGACTTGTTGATTTCTTATCAATCTAATAATTAGTCTGAAACGTGACTAAAACTGTGTAAACATTCATAATAAATGAAAATGTGGATTTTATACTTTAAACGGCCCGATATAGCAGTTTGAATTAGTGGCTATATAAAACAATTAGACTTGGTACTACGCTCATTGACAGCGATTTTGTAAACGAACAAACTATAGTGGCGCTCGAAGTACAAATATTGTCAGAATTTAGGTTTTGTGAAAGAATTTTTTTAACACACACATCTACTAATAAGCAAAATTTTTTCGTAACGATAACCTCACACAATGCGAGGGATGTCTGTACTTAAATTGTAAAATGGTTCGAACGTTTCAATTAATTAGTATAAAAAACAACGGCGCTTACTAACTAAAACTATTTCCGGTTAATATTTTTTTTTGCCAGTTCTTAAAAACAGTTACTCCATTTGTTTTTACGTATCGTATGAATTTCAATTATTGATTGAATTTGGATACCAAAATTATTTTTAGTTATTCCTTGTACTTAATGTAATTCATAATTTTTTTCTTTAGAGTACGCACATTGCCGATAGTTTAGTGTTGTAATAATGATATAGTTTGACACCCGTTATTATTGATTGTTCTTCAACTATTTAACTAAGAAAAGTCATATATACAATGATGTAATAAAATGTCAACAATAAGTAAAAATTTCATGTATTTGATTAGATAAGATAATTTTGTGTTACCGGTAAATTTTAATACATTTAACTCCCACGTTTATAAATTATAAAAACATAAGTCTTATATAATATAATAGTTTTAAACCGTCTAGAATTTAAAATTTCATCACAACGTTAGCTTATTTGATATTCAATGTAAATATGGGTGGAGTTTAGATAATTTACATATTCTGGTTAAATAAATTAAGAGTTTGTAAATGTCGCGTACGTACATTATATACATAGGTATTATTTACACATACCTATTTTGCAATATAAATATATAATATGTTTTCATTAATAAATAATAAACATAAAAAAATCAATGTCTTCAACTATATCAACATATTTTCTTTTTTATTATATAACATGCGAATCAACATTTCAAAAAGAAAACTACTAAACTTATTTGAAACGATAGCTCATGTGTACACACACTAAATTCTTAATATCGTTATCACTATTTTAAACGTATATTGGTTAGCGATGTGTTATACAAGTACAAAAGACGAATATAGAGTTACTTACATCATGTTCAACTTGTTATTTTTAATGGAGTTTATAAATGCAGGGTTACAATGACAGATAGTTTTTTATTCATTACGCGTTTTAATAGTGTTGGTCACTAATTGATTGGGTTCGCAAGAAAAATCTTTACACATTCGCAAGAAAAATCTTTACAAAACGATGTAGGTTAAGAATTTAAATTTGTTGAATATAAATAATTGGTTTTCATCAAAATTATTTAAATATTGCCTTAAGAAATTAGAAAGGTTCTGAAAAAGACTAATTTGTCTGAAAAGTGAATAATTGAAATATGACAGAAAAAATGTAAAAAATTTGCAACGTACATAAATAT
This sequence comes from Tipula confusa, assembly GCA_963556175.1. Taxonomy (NCBI): domain Eukaryota; kingdom Metazoa; phylum Arthropoda; class Insecta; order Diptera; family Tipulidae; genus Tipula; species Tipula confusa. The sequence continues at coordinate 82,817,049 of OY744476.1, read as the reverse complement.
CTCTAAAAAAAACTGTATGATTCCAAACTTGTTAAACTAAAAAAAAATACTCATATACTTCCAAGAAGCAGAATACATACGTCTTTAGATTAAATATTATAAGAAGGTTGTAGCAGAACAAGAATTACACTAATTTTAATTGGAATTTTGTTTAACTAACTTTAAAGAAATTTGTATAGTATTCGTACGTTATATGGAGACATATACATTGCATTATAATATAACAACATTTACAAACAAGTTTGATACCTACAGTCAAACTCTATTTCGCGTAATACAACTAGTGATTGCAACGAGAACCTACCGCAATAGTACTTGCATTTTGAAGTGTATTTTGTTATAGATTCGACCATCGAACAACAAATCGAATAAGAATCAAATATTTCTCTGTTTTGGGTTATGTTTCCTCCGAATATCAATATAAGTTTTAAATGTAATTTGAGCCAGATGACTAAATATTTTTTAGTTTCTTGAGGAGTCAACTTTGTGTAAACATAACGCCGACATCACTTTCAGATAGAAAATGTTTTCTTAATGTTGAGAAAAAATGTATGTATTTGATCAGTTTTTTGGGTTTGTTGATTTTTTGGTTTTATTTCCTAGATGGCTAAAAGCCACAATCTACAATTTAAACAATGTAAAATTTTAAGCAAATTTATTAAATTTATAAATTTAAATCAAACAATTATTAAAATTTCGAAATTTGAACCATTTGAACTAAATTTCAAGAAAACCTTTGAATTTAAAAAATGATAAATGCTAAAACTTTAATATTTTATATATTCCTGTTTGAATTTCAAGATTGCCATGAAGAATTATATTATAAACACTTTTTAAAAGCCTAAATATTAATTTTTACAAATTAAAAAAAAATTATTAAAACTTGGAAATTTTATATTTCCAAATTTAAAAATCCAGTAAATCCGAATATAGTTTCCCAATTCACAAAAATTTTAATTTTATAAATTATACGTTTTACAAATAATTTGAAATGTAATAATTTAGAATTTGAGCGAAATTCAGCGTGAGAATTTTGAAAATTTACAGTCAGTAAAGCTAAAATTAAATTATTAAAAATCATTGAATATCAAAAAAATTTAAAAATTCAGTTCTCTTAATTGATCTTAAAAGTTATTAAAATTAAGTAAAATTAAAATTTGAAATTTTACATATTTTGATAACCAACAGTCTTATGACAATTTAAAAACAAGTAAATAAGGTAAATTTTTAATTGAAATGGAAATGTATAGCAATTTACAATATTCTGTTTACTTCAATTTTTAAAATTGATTTCAGAAATTGTGCACTGTAAGTTTTAAATTGATATGATACTCCAAATATAAATCAAGCAACATAACTTTCTATGAATTTTCTAATTTGTCGCAATTAAACAAAAATTTTAAAAAATTCAATACTAAAAAATTTCTAATTCTTGGTTCTTATAAGAAAAAGATAAAAAAAAATTTAAGATTAAAAATTAACAATTTTGAAGTCCTGTATTTGCAAACTTTTAAGTTAAAATTAAAATGTTGGCCTTTTAAATTTAAATTCTATAAGTTTATTTCATTAAACTTTGCACGCACATAAATCTAAATTCCAGAAATTCCAATTTCTGTCCAAAATTTTATTAAAATCGACAATTTTAAAATTTCATATTTGCACTATTTTGATAATTTTAAAGAAATCAATGTTTTCAAACTGTGACTTGCAAACAGCTTTAAAATTGGTGGGTTTTACATGTGTGTTATTTACCTGACATTTTTGGGTAGTTTCTGGCACCAAATTAACTTTATAAATTACGTAACATATTATTTGATTTCGAATTGTTTAAAATTTTTAAGACCTGCCCTCCGGGGTTTGGCTTATCGAATAAGATCCGATTTTGGTTCAATTTCGTACAACTGCTAAATTAAAACCGTTTCAATAAAATTTTAAGCCAGAACTTGTGAAAACAATTTTTTTTAAATCCTAAAGTTTTGTTTTATATTGCTTCACACTTTGACGTAGTCTCAAGCCTATAAATAAATGCATTTAGTAATTCACAATGACAAATGACAGTGAATTTCTGAACCATGACTAATAAATGACTAATTAAATAATAAATGTATGACTAATAATCATAAATTTCAGGAGCTAAAATGTTGAACATTATTATATTTTCCCCAAGATTTAGAAATATCCATAGATGGAATTTTACGTTAACTTCGTCCTGGTTATTGTATTATATAATACTCATCTAACCTCGTGCCATATTGCATGCTGCCAACATGAATTTATTAGCACTCCAGTGGACCGTTAAATAGTAGAAATAAAATATACCTTTATTAAATACAATTTGATACGTTTGCCAGAAGTGCAGAGCAAACACATTCTATAGATTGTAACTTAGTATGGTCGAAAACAATATCCCTTTTTATTTTTGCGAACCTATATTATTGTTTCGTGTTTCTCGTGCTTGTGCAATGTTTTTAGTTGTAGGCAAAAAGGATTAATGCATCGCATTAATCTTTTTTAGCTTTCTTAAAAATTAATTTTAATTCCTCATTAAATACTCACAGTAAATATTTCATGTAACAGCAAATTTGTTCGATTGTAATCGATCAATTAGCGCAGTGGTTAAGGCTGTGGTGTATGGGTCGGAAGTACCGGGTTCGAATACGAACGGGAGAGGGTTGAAAAAGGATTTTTCATCACTTGATTACGATCGATTATGACGATGAACAAAACTATGATCCCCTGTTGGAGTGCAGTTTTAATAGGCTGAACCATGCCAGTACAGGCTGGTTAGGTACCTGTTCATAATCATGCGTCCTTGACTGGGCTGGCGACGGCGTCAAGTAACTTCTTGGAAAACAATACTTTTAAATTAATTATGCGTTAATGTGTCGAAATAATAAACACTTAAAACTTGTCTCTTTATCAATATTAAAAAAGTTTCATCACACTTCGAAATTTTCTACTCTTGTAGATCGACGCCTACAGAGAAATTTTCCTGACTTAGCCACAAAGTTTATTTTTTAATTTAACCCTTTGTAAATGAGCAAACTTATGAATTAAAATAACATTAACATTATTAACATATTTTTTTTTTATTTAAATCAAGTTGAGCTTATAATGTTTCAGACTAAATGATTTTTTGTCCTTACAGCAAGACTTCTTTACTAAGAAAACCGGAACAATTTAAGTACCTCAGCATATTATGTAACCTTGAAACTTTATAACTATAATAAATAAATTAAGTTTATTAGAACACAGAATAGATACGAATTGCACCTGATATCTTAATTAAATATAGTGTTATTGGGTGAAAAAATTATGATAGTTATAAAGAATACGCCTGAAGTATCTTGGTCGCTCCGCATCCAATTAAAAAATACTGTCATTTTATAATTGTAAATAATTTTAAAAAACTATACTTAATCCTATCACGAAGATAACTCTTCTTATATAACCGATTTTTATTTCATAACCAATTGATCGATAAGAATATATATATGTAACCAACATTAATTTTTTTTTATTTTAATGCCCCGAAAGAAAATGTTTCGTTCACAGTGTATAGTTAGATACAATCTACTCCAATATATTTCATATTACTTATGCGCTTTATTGATAATAACACGGCATATCACTTATTATTATAAAATATGCTCGTACGTTTTCAAAACACATATATGTGTATACATAATTTTTAATAGATAATATATGATGTATGAACATTAAAAAAAAAATAAAATAAAATATTAATCACGAATATTTTTAGAAAATCATTTTAACATTTAAAAACTATAAAAATTACAATAGAATCAAAATCATGAGTTAGAAGAGCACATCATTTGCGGTATAATAATACTACTATATAGTAAGATAATTTCTATTAAATATAAAAAAAAATTACTTGTACTTTCGATTTCAATTAAAATAGCTAATTTATATATTTTTATGTCTGTATAATGAGTTAATAATAAGTATGAAATACAGTCAATGACTTTGAATTTAAAAAGTTTATTTTTGTGCATAAATTATTTCAGCGAATGCAACAATCGCATGCGAGCACTAATCCAAAGGTGCATGAAAAATAAACGCTCGATGAAATTGTATATTACAAATATAAACAAGTGAACGACTTATACATTTATATTAAAAAAGTTCCAAGTTCAATTTTAGTTTCAAACAGTCGCCAAGTTGTTAGCGACGATTACCATTTAAAGAATTTACTAGTAACCGAATAATGTTTAAACAGTGTTTGTTGACTGACTTTCAAACAAGTGGTTCATAAGGTATTTTTAGAAGACGGCTTAAATGTCAAATATAAATATTTTAAACAGACATATAGAAATGTATAAACAAGTGATGCACAGCTTAAGTTACAAAATATATGATTACAAAATTAAAGATATTTGTAAATCGTATAGTCAGCATTAGTAATAACCCTTTCTTTTTAAAAAGCTATTATGAAATTTCGGATTAAATAAAAACTGACACGAACTTATATATTATTATAAATTTCGTACATCGTTTTAATTTTGAAATATATTTAAATAGTAATTTTTAATACTCACGGTAATTCGTTAGGCTATTCAATAAAACTGAGCTGAAATTTAAAAAAAAATTGTTTATCAATTTGCATATCATAAGTTTATTATTTGTAATATAATCAATGAATAATCAATTACGAGTGGGAAGGGTAGGGCCTATGATATAACCTTAAAATTTAAAATGTCAACACTATATACAACTGTAAATGTATTAATAATATTGAACTATTATCAGTTTAGTATTTAATAAATAATAGTCACTCTTTAATCAATTATTTGATAAGCTTACTTAGTACAACTTAATTGATTTCTGAAAATAATCTAAATCAATAGCATTACAGGCCAAAGTTGAACCTTTACTGAGATATATTAAAAGATCTTTTAGACCATATTTTTATACCATCACGACATCGCAGAGTACGTTGAGGAGCTGAAATCATAATATGTAAAAGCAGCCGACCTATGGATGATTGCTCAGCTCATGGATTATATTCTTCAACAGTGGGTCATAGTTGTGTTCTTCTTCATCACCGAGTGCAATTAAGTAATGAAAAACTATTTTTGCATCCCTCCCCTAATGTGAATCGAAACTGGTACCTCCCGACCCAAACAGCGCATTTTTAACTGCGCCAATGTCAGAAGTTTTCATATGGATAGCAAGTTTAGTAAGCTTCTACATTTGATTGACGTACATAATCAATTTTTTTTCGTGGTTATAACTACCAGTTAGTTTAAACCATGGATGACACCAACAAATTCAGTTTACATCCCTATGGTTTTGCTTTAATTAGAAATGATTTTTATTACTTCAAGTAATGATCCTATTCAATATTTATAGCTATTCATAATTGTACATTTAATGGATTTTATTGAATATTTATACCTAATCATCTAACTAAGTTTGATTCTGTCTCTTCAAAATTTAAAAGTGTATTTTCGTCCCGAAATTTAGCATATTCAACCCACTCACTTTAACGACTTTCATTGTTCTGATGTATCAGTAATCTTAAGATTTGCGCTACTTGATTTGTCTATTTCTGATCATCATTTTATTTACTTGTACTATCAATTAGCTATTGAAGCCTCCTGTTTTAGTTTCTTCATGAAAATGAAACCGCAATTCCAGTTTTCGGCGATAAATAGTTGCAGTAAAATTTTAGAATCAGGAGATATTTTTCGCTTATCTTCATCATTGCTTAGGTCAAACAACCAATATTTGTGGCAGATTTTTTGTTTTGATACAATCTGCTGGTAGATGGCGCTAATGGGAAAATAGTTGATCGTAAGGCGATTTTACAACCATCACACAATAACATCACACAACCGGATCAATATCATTTGCCCTATATTAATGACTGTGGTCATATTGTTTACGGCAAAACAGGATTTTTACAAGTCGATCTGCGAAAAGCTCACCATCGCAGGTACCAATCGAGCCAGCGGATGTGTATTAAACAGCTATTAGAACACCATTTGGGTTTTATGAATTTGTATATAATCATGCTCTTTGAATTAAGCAACGCGGTTTGACTTTTTCATTAAGGGTTCACGCAATTTAGATTTTGTGGTTTTTTATATTGATGGCATTCTGATAGCATCAATGGACAGCAAGCAACATACAGGTACGTGAAGTATCACAACGGCTTAGTTATTATAACCTATGTATCAATCCATTAACCTATGACCTATGGATCCATTAGTCCTATAACCTATGTATCAATCTAAATGTGGGTTGGGAAAATCAAACATAGAATTTTTAGGGCATCAAATCACATCAAAAAGCATTAAATCTTTGCCAGCAAAAGTAAAAGTAATTCAACAGTACCAACTACCTAGTTTTAAAAATATGTTTGGCAATGATTAATTTTTACGAAGAAAAATTATAAAACACCACTTGTTTGGGATAGCGTCACAATCACAGCTTTCGACTAGTGAAAAGACGAATTGTCTACATCAACTCTATTGTGCCATCCCTCACCTAATGGAAAACTTAGCACTATCCGTGGGTGCTTCAGATACTGCAATAGGCGCAGTTTTACACCAAGTTAAAGATCAACAATCCCAACCACTGAGTTGTTTTTCTAAAAAGCTTCATGATACACAAAATAAATATAATTCATACGAATTCGAGTTACTGGCCACATGTTTAGGAGTGAAATATGTCAGACATATGATTGATGCAACGCAATGTCGTTAATCGGATCAAGCTTCCCCGAGACAAAGGCGGCACTAGGATTTTATGTTGCAATTTACAACCGATATCAAAGATGTCTTATGGTAAGAAAATGATACAGCAGATTTTCTATCTCGTATTAATGAAATAGGCTTTTCTGCAATAATCAATTACAATGAAATAGCTTTCTAATTCGTAAAAATGCCGAAAGACGAGCAACAATAAAGCACCACCATAAAATTTTATTAAATGAATAGCATTACACGAATACCATGCCTTATGTTCTGGAGCCGAAGCACTCCCAACTCTTTTCCGGTTAATTTAACGCCCCACTTTACGCCATCACCGAATCGAAGACTCACGAATACAGCACAAAATAAAAATACTCTCAATTTGATTACAGCCACAGCCGTTTTACATAATATTGCCATAATTCAAAGAGAACCTGAGCCAAACCAGAAGTAGAAATTTCAGCATATGTAATAAACTGGTACCTAGTATTCGTAATCCGGTGGAAAATCGTCCTATATGGCATTTGTCAATAATGTATTTATTGTACAGAAATTATTTAAGGCAGGAAAACTGACTAAATAAAGATTTAAACTGTACATGATCACAATCCAACCCTGGCATGAACCTCCTGTGATACTTACTATGCAAGATCTCCAATTGCTTAAGTTATTTTGTTAACCACGGGTCGATACGCATATACGAATTTAAATATATCAATTTAAGAACAAATTTGCTCAGTAGCATAACACTTAACAATTCATTGAATTTATCTAAGGAACTGTTGATATCATAATTGGATGGAGTATTCGTCTAATAATCCTTCGATAAAAAATGATTTAATAAATCGTGGTCAGCAGGTAAATAATAAAACATAGTACAGTTTTGAATTAAGTTAAAATAGCCTAAAATAATAAAATCAATAATAATTAGCATATAAGTTATTTATAACACTTTCGAGAAAAACGGAACTACGAGTAAAAGATAAAAATTCATATATAAAAATGTTTTGCTTTATAACGCATGTTAATATAAAAAACTTAGTGTATTGATAAAAACGTCTGACCATTTATGTTTGTGTTTATAGATTACATTCTTGTTCTTTACTTACAAGAACTTTCTGATCTTATTAACTATATTAAAGCAAGAAATTTGTTTAGGTTTCGGGACTTAAATGGTGACATTCTCAATTTATCACCATGCTATGATGATTACAGATTTTTCATGTCTTAATTTGAACTGAAATAATTAGTTAACGGTCCTATTCGAGTTACTATAGCATCGTGTAACGATCATTTTTTTGTCGGCTTTAAATCAAAAATAATCTCTCAGCCTGAACGCCATCGGCTTAAATTTTTGGACCATCATTTTATCGAGGTATGTTTTAATATTTTTAATGTTGTATTGCAAAATAACTATCCGTTTGATTATAAAAAAAACTGAATATTGTAATGCTAAATGATACCCTAGAGTTTCATTTTTAACATTGACTGTCCTTTTTTAATTCTGGATCAGTTTTTTATTTTTTTACGAGTACCCTCATTTAATATTATTCAATATTAGGTAATTAAAAATATTAAATTATACAACATTTGATTACTAATAAAATTGCCAGTCGTATCAAAAAGAGCATAAGAAATAACTATTAGAATATAAGAAATATAAGAAAATAATATTGCATAAGTAATTAAAAAAAACATCCTGATGATCTTCGATTACGTAATATTCATGCGAGAAAAAAACTTTGTAATGAAATTAATGGTATATAATATTAAAAAAGAAAAGGAAACGTCCTTTGCCAATCGTTTTTCAGTAAAGCAAAGCGATTTAAACAAACTGAGACGTTGTAACGAAATCTTGGCAAAAAGAACAAAGACTTCCTCTATTAAAAATATTCTATCGAATAATGTTTTTTTCTTCGGGTGATCTGGAAATCTCCTATGAGCTTAATTTTATTTTGCTAGTATTGCTTATCAAGGAAAGGAACAAAGGAACAAATTTTAAAGGAACAAATTTTGTTAAATGATTCGCCGGATATTAATGATTAATGATTACTTTTCCACTAATAATAATATTTCCACTAATGAGCTATTGTCTTTTGTTGATTCACTTAAACCGAAGAGGTTACTTTATATTGATATGGACTAAATAATTATATTTAAATTTTTATTTTTATTTTTTTTTTTTTTTTATATTAAAATTACAATTTTAAATTCATTAGCCCTATTCTCGTTCACATGTTATACCTTCGAGCACGGAATATTATCATTCCTCTATTTTAAAAAGGTAAACGTATCGTGAAAGGAAATTATAGACTAATTGGCATTCAGCCAATATAATACTGATTTTCTTAAAAATTGGTTACAAATAGACTTACTAATTTTTTCGATCGGTTTTCTATACTTTATGCTCACTACATGGATTTATGCTACATGGATTTCGTCCAATATTTAGCACAGTTAGCTTTGCTTGTGATTAAATTTTGTTCAGGTTGATTTGTTGATGTTACTAAAGCTTTTGATATAGTCGATCACAAACTTATTTCATCTATTATGTCCAACATTGGTTTTAGAGATATTTCCAATAAATGATTGTCTTACTATCTAGCAAACAGAAGAGTTAGAGTTAAAATTAATGATAGTTTTAGTATCCTAGGACGGTGAACGTTGGTGTCCTTCAAGGTTCGGTTTTGGGTTCTTTATTTTTTATTATATTAAATTCTATTTTTAAACTTAACTTGAATAGTATTAGCACTGAGTTTGATGAAACTAAGTTTATTTCTCTAGAATTTGAGTTATTCCAAATGAACCCAACTTAAATCAGGTTGTATATCACAGTACTTCTAAATGTAATTCTAGTAGTTGTCATTTTAATTGTGTTAATATCGAGTTGACTCGTTCAAGTATCTCGGTATTCACTTGGATACTAATTTAAACTGGAAATGTCATATTACTATAATGTGAAACATTATATCTATCATCTGCTTCTATAGGATTTTCCATTTGCTTTTTATGTCCTATTCCTGTACTAAAAATGATTTATCATGCATTGATCTAAATTAGAATATGGTCTATCATATTGGGGTGGTTGTTATCCTACTACATTAAAATAATTATTTGTATTACAAAAAATGATTTTGAAAACTATGCTGAGCAAAGCTTAAACTGCATCAACCTGGCTTTTATTTTCATGGAATAACATTTTAGCACTGCAGAACTTATATGTGTACAAGTTTTTAAGTTTTTAATTTGTTTAGGCAATGTGGGCAGTAATCATATGTGGGCAGAAATGATCCTCAAAATAACTTCGTGGTAACCATCGGTTTCTATTTACTATCCCTAGATTAAATAACGACCACTTTCACCGCTTTATTCTTGTTGCAGCACCTTCGTTTTTTAATGGATTGGCCTTATCTATTTAAAGTACTATTTGTTCTAAATTATTTTTAAAGTTCTGAAAATTTATTATTATTTATTTATCATTAATCTTTAGAAACATAAGGAACGTCAAACGCAAGATCGTTGATCGTTTAACCACTTCTAGACGATTGGATGGCAATAATTCAAAAGCAAAGAAATTCTCATATTCATGATTCCAAGCTAATGCTCTTGATTATAATTAATGCGATTAAACTTAACATTAAAGAAAAATCACATAAATTCGAGCAGGGACACGATGAAGTTATTCTTTAGCAAGGCAATGTTCTGTTTTAAATTGCAAGACCAGTTAAAACAGGGATAAAAGTGAAATGAGAAGTTCTACTCCACCAGTCGTATTCTTTAGATTCCCGTATTTTTCTGATTACCACTTTGCTGACTCATGGCCTATCTGCGTAATGCTTCCCTTCTTGTGAAGATGGCAAAAAATAGGCTGATTCGTACATAGCTTGAAGGACAACAGTAGTTTAACCAAAACAATCAGTCAAAATTGATGGAAGGTGCTAATATTTTCCTAATAGATATCAAAAACATCTGTACGTTTTGTGAGATCTTCTGCATGGCAGATTTATAGTATTTTTTATTTTATTTTTTATTTTTTTGATAGGATGGCATTTCAAATCTTGTAAAGCATGTTTATCTACTGACTTTTATAAGACATTTGCGTCATCTACAACCTTGAGCCGTGTTGAAAATATGGCTTTTAGTTAGCACTTGTTAGGATTCAGTTCCGTGAGAACCTAATTAGAACCTAGCATTCTAATTTGCTTTTTTGCTTTTTTTCGGGCTTCTCGATATACCAGTTCAACTACTATTTTCTTGAGTAAGATATTTTCGTAATCAACCTTTCAAAGGTATTATAAAAGTAATAGTGATAATATGATCTTATTAATATTATTATAGCTATACGAGAAGGTAAATATCTTGACATCTTCAGATTATTTAAGACCAGGCAAAGCTGGCTTAGAATCAAGTTAGATTAAATAAAACCTGATTGTTGGTACGAAACCATTCAGCAAAGATATATGTGAACATTTTTTTTATTTGTTTCGAATTATAAACTTTTGCTTATAAATTACATTATCCAAATAAACATTATCATTAAACTCGATGTAAAAAAAAATTCGCAAGATTAAAATCAAATAATTACTAGTTTTCAACTACATATATATGAAACAACGGACACATTATAGAATTAAAACCTGATTCTACATACATAATAATTTCTCATGTATACATAACATGTAAATAAGATTAAGAAATCAGCATGATGAAGATGATCATGGATGATGAGAGAAAACTTTTGTAGTTTAATGGAATAAGATTAAATAATATAAAATACATAATGATTATATAGCTATAAGAAAACTATTTTACTCATGACCTAATATATCAAATATTATGTATTTATTTGTGCAAATATAGTTTTTGGCAAAAACTAAGCAATTCAAAAGTATGAATTACATTACGAAATATTTACTAATCGAATTATGTTCGTTAAATTAAAGATAGCTCAAATCTTATCGTGTTTAAAGTTCAATTACACATAATTTAGTTATGGTTTTAATATTAAATGTTAATTGTAAAAAATGAAAAATTATGCAAAATTTATGTTGTGGGAAAATCTAAACCAAACTCATGTCTTGGACCGCCCTACAAAAAAATTAAAAACTTAACGATCCTAATTAAAGAAATTCCAATATAAATATTGTATTTATACATAATAATTATGTGTATCTCATATTTCATTAAATGCCAAACGCTTGCTTCGAAGGTGGATTTATTTTCCTATCTTACATTAGAAAACAAAGTAAAAATTCAATTTTACTTTTTACTATTCAAAACTCACATACTAACTTATTTAATATCTAGGATAGTAAATCAGTTTATGCTTTATAACTTGATATATGCATGTTTAATAACTTCATCGATTAAATATTAAGATCTATGTTTTTTTTTTTTTTTTTTTGAAAAGCATAAAAATGTATATTTTTTTTAATAGTAGTTAATTATATAAGAATACAGCTATTTGCGTACATTATTAATGTAAGTTTGAGTATAATTGATAATTAATAGTGAAAACTATATAATTTTATTAACACTCATTTAAATGTGTGTTTGTAAAAGATCACGAGTGCAAACTGCACAAGACGAAGCTGATGGTGCAGTGATTACTTCAATTACTAATACTTATTTACTTTACTTGTGGTTTTAAAAATATTAAATCCATTGTAGTTTGGATATATTGCGGCACAAACAAATAAATACGTCAATATATAGTTATTTCCGATATGTTATGCGTGACTAGAATTAGGTAGATATAACAACAAAGTGGTATTAATTTTTCTATATGGAATATATTAGTTATAATGTTTGTTTGAATAGTTATAATGACATGCGAGAATGAAATCAAAAGTTAATCTAAAAATGCGGTTGTTCCTATATATTATAAGAACAGTTAACATAATTATTCACTTTAAGTTTCTATATCTTCGGTGGTCAGAACATTTATGACTATGCAACAACTATATAGACGTTTTTATTAAATAATTTAAACTTTGTTTTTATTTTAAAGATTTTATACAAAAGGTTTAAAAATTTATCTGACCTCAATCACATTTAATTTAAACATAACACTATACAATATGTAATAAGTTACAGACATCAGCCATAAAAATATTAGCATAAAGATTTATATCGGTAAATATGTATAAAAACATAAAACATTTATAAGTTTTCGTCAATATACGAAATTTGTAGGCGTAAAATTTAAGAAACAGTTCAAAAGTTGTTTATTGCTCTAAAACTAGACTAATTGGATCTACATTTTGGTATACAAAAAAAAAACGAGTAGGTATAAACGCTTTATGCTACCTCAATTATATTGATATAACATTTTTCTACCAGGAAATTAATTAAATTTATATAGGAAAATCATTTATTTGATACGACATACAAGTCGCCTGACGGTCAAAAACAAACGAATTAAATTTGAGAGCATTAAAATTTTTAGGGCAGCTGAATCAGTTATACATTAATTAAAACACTTCAAACCCAGATTAGATAAATTATCCCATGGTAATTTATTTTATGATCGTTTCCTACAATTTTATGTACACAAATATATTGGCGTTTCGTTCGTACATAGATTAATTATTGTGAATAATTTATTGTAAAAGTTTCAAATTTTTTTACACCATGCAAAAAAAAAGTTTAACATACTTTTATTTTAGTTTAATTATAATTTCACGATGCATTTATATAAAATATAAATTATGTTGTGTCTAATAATATTGCCGCATTAAGTCAACACAAAATATTTGACGCCTAGTGGTTTAAAATCCTTATTTAGTTGTTAAAAAATATTACATGCAAATTTTATAAATTTAAATTAACATATAATTTCTTTCATCAACAAATTATATCAAATCATGCTTTATATACTTAAACAAAAAGAAAAATCAAGACAACTGTTGTAAATGCACACAGTTTAATCGGAAAATTGTTAGAATTGTATATTATATATTGATTATATTTAATCACGAACTCTTTAATCATTAAATTGTTATTGCTGCTTTAACTATTGAAATTAATGTTAAGAAATCTACGAGACGGTACATTTTTTATGTACGAGTATGCATATAAGCCGAAGAATTAAAAATTAAGCCACAATCGTAATTAATTAAAATCAATTTTTTATTACCTGCTATACTGTCGCTTTATTTATTGAAATTGCTTCTTCTTCTTTTAAAATTGCATTATATCATAAAAATATTACAACTGTTTAAAGCATTTCGAAAAGAAAGTGCACCACAACGTCCATGTATACATTGGAAACAGATATGTTTATTATATGTTATCTATAAATTAATTAAATGAGCATGGATTTTATTACTATAATATGCGTGGGTGAATTAAAAAAATTGATTAATTATTGTAACCAATAAAGTTAAGTTTACACCTATGTTTTACGGAAATGTCATCCGTCGTACCCAGGAAGAAATAATTTAAAATTATGAATACATATAAAAATATTAATATACGGTTTTTACAGGCCAATGCTGGCCCGTACCGTATCAACAACAATTTAGCTTCATCGGATTCGATCACAAGTATTATATTCATATTGTTCTAGAAAACGAAAGGAAGCTAAGTCGCCCTGCCCTCTAAAATACTATATTCACTGACGCACACTGTAATTTATGAGTTGTGGCTCAGTAAATCTTTTACTCCGAAAAATATTAGTTCCTAGATTATATTTTTCATAAGCACAGATATATTTTTAACCAAAGTTTAAAAGATGTCGCAGTTTAGATTGCCGTAAAGAACCCAATTTCAAATATATTTACCGCTTTTCATCCTATATCCAACACGCCATTGCGATTCGAATTAACATTGCTAACTCGTATTGCAGGTATTTTATTTGCGTGACATGAAGACCAGCTTATAATTTTCGGAGATTGCAATCTTTTAGAAGTATGACTGGTGGATGGGTAGTCCTGGGTCATTGGTGTTTTAAGCCCATTTTTACCGATGAGATGTAGTTGGTCACAGGGTTCCTTAGCTAGCATCGCAACTATCTAGTTAAATCTTAAGTGCAATCAATAGTCGTGATAAAATTCTGAATAATTTTGATTAATGTGCAATTTTACGGGCTGCACGAGCATCATGATACCCCAGTTATAATTAGTCTTAATCTTAGATTGTTCGTCTCGAAATGTGAATATCGAGCTAAGCCGTAACAAGCTGCATTCTCTCTATAAGGTTAAGATTTATAATATTTATAGTCAAGATTTATAAGGTTACCCTACTTTCGAGACTGCTCGAAAGGAATACAAAATTTTGAACTTATTCCGTTAATATATTAATTATATTCTGGAAATTGAGAAAGATCTGACTTCTAACCCGAAAATATTTTGAAATTTCATTATAATATAAAAAGAAAACTGTTGGGATTCCTTCAAAATGGACGTAAATGAATGTTTCGGTTATTTATTTTTCGGATATTTGTAATTTAGCTGTGAGTTTTTCGAATCAGCTTACGATCCAACAACATACCTTAAGAAAATGTATGATTGCATTTACAATCTCGATGTAAAAATGGGTCACTTCTGTAACCAGAACTATCAATTCTAAACTTACAATTCGACCTAGTTTTTACAGATTTTTCGAAAGCATACGACAAAGCCAACCATTCTATTCTAAGTGATAAATAGGAAATTGAATGGTAATTTTTTCCCCATTAAGTCGTTTTCCTTTCAAGTCGTGGCAATTTGTCTTCGATTAATCCTCTCGTTTATTTGATGTAACCTCGGGAGTGCCACTGAGTAGCTACTTTGAGTTACTTTTATTCATACTATTCACCAGCAATGTATTTGATTGTTTTGTTTTGCAAATTACCTGCTCAATGCTGTTTGATATAAAATTCACACAAATCACCAACGTCTCGAATTGCTTAAGGTTACAAACGAAATTAAATAAATTTTGTAAGTTATCGATTAGCAACCATTTCATTTAAATGCAAGCAAATATAAAATGCTATATCTTTTATTCAACAGTCAATCTTTTATTGCAGCAGTATTGTCTTTACAATGACCCAGTCGTTAGATTCGGTTTCACATCCGATTTGGGTATTATTTTCTCTTAAGGCCTCCTTGTATGTTCCTTTTGTTTTATATAAGCACTGAAAAGTTTACCAACCTTGCAGGTTGATGATAACATGTTTCCATCTTATCGTGGCCGTCTTCGTTGATACTAAATCTTTTTCTAATAATTACGGTCTTTCTGAGGCAATCCAGAATGCTTCGCTTTTTTTAGGTTATAAATATGAGTTGCTAAATTTACTCTCAACTTTTCGAAACTATTCGGAATTAGGATATATATGATTTGCGATTAATTTGGGACATATACTCGGGCCACTTTGATTTTGTTCATTAATTATACCCCATTTGACCAAGCCACCTAATGTCGTTATATTGTAAGCTAAAAGGGCATTTTTCTTATTGATTTAAATAAATGTAGTATAAATCATAGAGAGGACATTTTTTTTGCCTTCAGTTTACCTGCAGTTGTCACAAAGTTAATAACAATTTATCCATAACGTAGGTATAGCTAATAACATATGATTCTCGTTTGGGATTTCTAATTTTATAAACCATTTCAAATACGCATCCACCAAGATTCAACTCTGACACCCTTACATGACAGACTCTCATCACCACCTTGTACAACTTCAGCTTACTGATGATGATTTTTAGCCCAGCCCGTTCAATCGGCTCCTACAACACGCAAAAAGGATACTGTTTTCTAAATATAACGATATTACGCTAGTTTATAAGTATCTTATGAAATAAGCGAATACATGGCCACATGAAACCCTGGCCACAGAGGCCTAACAAATATTAAACATGTATATTATTAAATCCATTAATTTTGATAGATTTAGATTCACCAAAAAGTAACATCCATCGTAAATATACATAAAAAATAATTACATATTTTTATGTTTATTCAAATAAAGCCAACAACAAAACTTGTGAAATGATTTATCTTATACATCACAGCCGAAAAGGAAGTTAAAATTATCTACTAGAATAAATTAGTTTTAACGTTTTTGGAAATATGTTATAGGAAAAAGTATTTTCATAAATTTTTACTATTCTAATATTAATGAACCCTTTCACATAATATACGGAAGTTTTATTATTGGCCTAAAAATAGACATAAACATATAATTTAATCATATTTTTGATTATATTTATGTTTAAAAATTTCACGCCAATTCACGCGGTTATATGTACGTATATATTATGTTGATTTATACTACCTTGGATTTAATTATCCTTGAACATATTAAATAGCAAATAAATTCGTTAATTTTATATAAAGCTCGAATAACAAATTTTGATATTTAAGACAGTGATAAAATTTGATATATGTAGTATATGTTATGTCTTTAACAAAAGGTTTATATATGAGAGAGAATGTGTCAACTGTACTAATAATTAAAATGTATTTTTTATAATTAATTTAAAAAAAAGGTTTTTTGATGACAATAATAATTTTTTTGTGGTTGATGATTGAAATTGAGCTACAACGTAAATTATATTTTTCAAAGAAAATATTGTGCTGTGTCATTTTTGTACACTGTATTACATTAATTTACAATGTACTCGCTTTGTGGTCATTCTTAAACTATTTTGATTTAATCTACAAAAGAACACTAAAATTGTGTATTTAATTTAAGAAAATTAATCACGTCTTGTATGCAATAAACATAAAATACACGAATTTACATCAATCCTATGAAAATGTTACAAATAAATAAAAATTTAATTAAAGATTAAAGTAAAATTAGGAAAATATATAGATCGTCCAAACATTTAGTAGTTTAAGATATCTGTATTTGTTTTCGAAATTCTCATAAATTTCCGACAACTAAATTTCATTTTATAACGCATTACTTCCAGTTTAATAATAAATCTTTCAGACCTATTGTAAGAATTTAGCAATTTAGAATGTTAAAATAGTTTTAATCTAAGTAATTAATTAGCATGATATGGATCAAATGTATTTTAAGCATATTGCTAAACATCAGAATTTTTTTACCAGATTTAAGATTATTTTATAATGAATTACTTGCACCATAATTTTGAAAGATTTTTATATTTTAAATAAAACTATAAAATATTTTCCGGTAAGGTTACATTTTTGATTATCATTATCTTTTGTAACATTTGAAAATATATGGTAATATTTTAAATTTATTTTGACCGTTTCAAAACTCCTTCAAAAATATTGAAAGTATACAATAATACGTGCCATTTCCTAAAAGATGGCGTTTGTCATCTACAAGATGACGTTAGTCAGGAGGTGATAATATACTAAAGTACCAGTGTACTACAATTTGTCAAACTAGTAAACCAAACGGTCCTTTCACTTGATAACGTCTAGATTAAAACCAAAAAAAAAAACTGAAAGAACTTCAATGTGGTTTCAAAGATTCTTAAAATGTTATTCCCATTATTTAAAGATGCATAATTGTGAGCATTATTGACTAAGAATATAGTCAGACGCAATAGAAATCAGTGAAAGTTGTTTGTCAAACAGCTATAAACTGGGAAATGATGGAGAGCAAAAAGCAAAAAAATAACCAGATTGGTGTAGTGAAGTCTAATGAAGGTCGCGATCTAGTGGTCAAGATCGACATAGGAGTTCAAGCTTAAAAAAAGATAACTAATTTTTTCGTTGTTGACGTTTTCATAATTATCCTGTAAAATCATGGAAATATTTTATAAATGTCGCAATGTTGGTCACACTTCTAACATGTATCGGAAAGAATCATCGAATATCGATTTTAGTCAAAGGAAATATCAAGAAACCAGTAGATCATCGAGATCACTCTCCATTAGTAGCAGAATCAAAGAATTTTTTGGGAAAATTAATGTAGAATTGGAATATCCATAGTTAATATGATTCCGTCAGTTAATCCATTAACAAAGCAAATGTTTAGTGAAAATGTACGTCTATTGAATTTGAAACTGATACCGGAGCATCAGACAGCGTCATATCTTTAGAAAAGTATTTAGAAATGTTTAACCATATTGAATTAATTAAGATTAACTATCAATTTAATACGGTAACGGAGATAGAATTAAGGGTAATGGGATAGTCAATGTCAAAGTGGAACGAGATGGAAAATAACAAATTATGGAAATGGTAATGATTAACCGTAATAAAAAGATTATTAGATCCACTGATGGGTCGTTCTTGGTTAAATAAATTGTTTCCAAATTGGAAAGAAAACTTGCTAGATATAAAAATGGTACAAATAAGCCCGATTCTTTTAACGAATTTATTCAGGTAAATTTTCCGTTTTAATTGCCCCAAATCGAGCATCAAAAATCAATTCGTCAATACAACAGGACTAACGAATGTGAAAACACCTTTAATAAATGCAAACTGCTCATAACTAAGTATAGTAATAAGTTATTGTCGTTATTTGACCCAACAAAACCAATTGTTCTGGCGATATATACTACTGCTTACGGTGTAGAAGCAGTGTTATCAATTATAATTTATTGACAGAAGAGACTTGTTTTGTTTACCTCTACATCACCCTATTAAAGGTTGAACACAATTATTCCCAGTTACATAAAGAAACTTTAGCAGTCATTTTTGCATTAAAAAATGTTCACAAATATTTATATGGACATCATTTTACGGAACATATTCCATTTTATGGAACCATTTTTGGAACATATTCCGAATTCCCAAGCATTAAAAGAAATCTTCAGTTCTAAGACAAGAGCAACGGCGGTAGCAGAATCGAGATGTACAAAGGCGGGCTGTTATATTATCCACGTATGATTGTAACTTAAATTTGAGACAGATGAAGATTCTATCAATTGGGTCAATAATTGCTCTGAATTTACAATGAAGCTTCTTTAGAAGCTTTCTAAAGAAGTCGCATGGCATACTAAAATGGATTTAGTGTTATCAAAATTACATAATTATATGTAAAAGATTGTTGGCGTAATAGACTTAGCGTCGAACACAAAAACTATTTTAAGGATCCCTCAAACCGACGCGTTTTTTGCGTCGGTTTGAGGGATCCTTAAGGGGAAGCGGAACGAATTATTCGCGAGATTAAGTAACATGGCGACTTATGAATGTGCAAATTTGGCACGGATTTACAGCGTTTTTCCCTCGGCGGATTTTATTATAATGTTGACAGCGTTTTTATGCACTTTACCAGCGGATTCCGCTTACTTGTTTCAAAAATAATTTAAAAATGTTATGTGAAAAATAATCATTCGTAAAAACCATAACAATTTTTTTAATTCCAGATATTAACTTTGTTTTTCTAACTAATTTGCATTTTTAAATTGAAATATTCAGTAAATTTTTATAAAAATATTTAATATTTATATGTTAAAGACAAATTTATAAAATTACTGTCATTTTATGTTTTTATTCTCAATCATTTATTTCACAAATAAAACTATCAAAATTGTATTACGTGTAACAGTGAAATTATCGTTCTTGTGTACGCATACACATGAATTCCTCGCGATTTCCGCTACTGTCGCGAATA
The DNA here is from genome assembly GCA_963556175.1 of Tipula confusa. Lineage (NCBI taxonomy): Eukaryota > Metazoa > Arthropoda > Insecta > Diptera > Tipulidae > Tipula > Tipula confusa. The sequence continues at coordinate 82,796,796 of OY744476.1, read as the reverse complement.
ATTCGTTTCCGCTTTCGGTGAAAACGCGTCGGTTTGAGGGATCCTTTATATTAAGAAGTAGTTTAAAGCTTAGAGAATGGGTGTTTGTTTTTTGAGGATAGAATTGTAGTTCTATCAACATTGATTCCAAAGGGCATGGATCTAATTCATACGAGTCTCGATGAGATAGTCCCTATGACAATGTTGGCAAGAAGTATCGTTTGGTGGTTAAATATGAATAAAGATATCAAAAATAAAATAAAAAGTTGTTATATTTGTTCAAGTACTCAGAATATTAGAAGAGGCGAAAAAGTCTAAATAGAGCCAAGCACTATATCCTTTTGAAATATTCTAATTATTTAATGACTAACGGCCGAGTTAGTCATTAAATAATTAGAGTCAATATTTAAATATTTCGTAATATCAAAAAAAAATAGTGTTTTCTTAATGATCGTCATCTAAGTGGTAACGGTCCTTTATTTAAAGTATGTAATGATATTTGTATTGTTAATAATATAGTTCTTACATTCATCTGCTTATAGCCCTGAACGAATTGGCAGAACAGGGTGTACAAACGGTGATATTAATTATTTAATTCCGAAATTATTTAAATAAAATTCCATAATCTGTTACTTCAAGCCTCCTAATGATTTGTTATTTAACTACATAGTTTGCACGATCCTTAATTCTATTAATTCGAGAGTTGAAGGTGAGGCTAGTTTTAACGATTATAAAACAAATGAAAAATGTAAAGCTGTTAGTTTTAAGTTTAAAGAAAATTAACAAAGTCAATTAGGGGAGTAAAATAAGGGAAAGTTAACATGTTTTAGAGATGGGCAGAAGAGTTTCAAGTCATCAGCTAAGAAAATTAACTTAACTTAAATTAATTATTTTAAAGAAGAAATTTAAAACCATTTAATGTAAAAGAGAAATCTACAATCAGTAACCGATTTATTTATATGAAATAATTTCAGTCCATGGGGAGACTAAAGAAAGATTTGACATTTGGAGACAGCATTATTTGGAATTTTTTTTGGTGAGTATAGCAGATAACTTTTTTTGATGAGAATAGCACTGCAAAATTAAAATTGTTTAAGTACAAATCAATTTTATATTAACAACCATGGCTGATTGGCAACAGCGTGCAGTTCTTGCTTGGTCCATTTGTACAATTTTCCAATTTTATTTTGGGCTTAGAATCTAAAAGTCCAATACGAAATACCTGGTTATAAATTAGTGGAAAATGAACTTTTGGTAAATTATTATTTACGACAACCGCCAGTAAAGATTTCGAGATTTGTTTTACTACAATGTCCAAAGTTGTTAGTTTTCTTAACCAAGTAAACTCGGCACGATGGTACAAACCAATATTTTTATAATTTCAAAATTAGGAATCTTTTAAAGATCTTTTTTTAAAGTAAACTTGAAAGACCTAAGAAATTGAATGAATTCGATTAGCGATCTATGGTACCAGATTGTTCATACAATGATATTTTATTATACAATTTTAATAATATAATCAATAAACTATTGACATAGAAAAGGAAAATAATTTTTTAGTAGGGAAGGTGTCAATTTTATACTACATATGTGCTCGAAATGTAATTCATACTGAATGCAGTTTTTATTTAAAAACGCTTAATAAACTTGTCTTTAAATACAATATGTATTTACAACATTTAAGTAATAAAACTACGTCAAAAACTTAGAAAAACGAACAATACTAATATACACAATTTTCTTGATCGATAATCGATTTTCTAAAATAATTACATATATGTAGGGCACAATATTAAATAAACATATGCGCATACATTATTTATTTACACGTATTTTACATAAATGTTAAACGAATAATAATTCTTACAACCAAAACACGTATTGATGGGAAAATTGCTAATAAATCTAATGTTGCGACCTTTAATTTTTTACAGTATTCTTTATTTTTAATATCTAATCTTCTGTAACTAAAAACTTTTTGTTATACACTACTTAGTCATATTTAATAATAACATATCTCTATTACCACTCTAATTTTAAACAAATTGTTAACTAGACAAAATAATAAAAGCATTTTAGCTAAAATGTCACTCGAAAATATTAAAATATATAATAAAATTGAAAGTCATTCTTATTTTTGTGCCGTCCACAACTAATAAATAATTCAAATAAAATTATCGAATGTATAAATCATGCTATTGAACTGTGTATTATAATTGAGAATATGTCTATACATATACGGTGATACTGGGTCACGCAAGTCGATTCAATAAAAAAAAAAATTATAAATTTATAGGTAACATTTAACTTCGTATGTACGTTTAGATTTGATTTTCATTTAAATTCCCATAAAGAAAAATTATAGTTTAACCGAGACAGACTAGGGCAAAATTATGGTGGTTGTGTTCATTTTTTCACGTTTCTTGATTAATACTACTTTAATGACATGATTTTAGCTATATAATATTAAGTTTTCAATACAACAACATTTTTTAACTAACTAATATAATTTATATAAATATACAAATATTTAGTTAGAGAAAGGTCAGTGATTTATTTATTTAACTATAAGTACACGAATTCTCTTCACAATTGTTTATATAAACTTAATAATATTCAATTCATATTGTTATATTTAGGTTAAATAGAAGAAAATGAATTATCTATTATTTATTAACCCTTCTTATAATTCCTAAATAGAAACGCAAAACGTTTTTATTTTTCTTCTAAATTACTTTCATTCTGCATCTACTGTACGGTAATTCAGAATTAATAAATCGTTCATTATTAAAAGAATGTTAATAAAGAAGCTTTAAGCTGTTTATTTAAGTAGTAACTATATGTATGATACGCGCTCATGCTAATTTCACCAAACTGTATAAAAGGTATTAGAAAATATTTTTTTTTGTATTTCATAAGCCTAAATTATTGTTTAGGATGATGATGAGCCAAGAAAATATTTAACTTAATTGATTGAACTTTAAAATAACTCTTAAATATTCATCTTCGATAGACAAAAAAAAAAGTGAAAATCATTTAAAAATTAATCTCACATTGGATTTTTTTTTAACACGTATCTAATTACTATAGTAGCATCTATATGACATAATATCATACCTTTTGAAAAGAAATCAATTAATTTGTTTGTTTCAACTATATATATAGTAGTGTGTAAGAAAAAGATTCAAATGTGACTCTCGATTTGTTATAATTAAAGTGTAACTTATTTAAATTTAAAAAATTTAATTTCACAGATTTATGTGTTGTCGGCTTGAGAAAAATTGTAATACTTTTGGAAGATCATCGGAACAATAGTAACAATGTACCATCATTGGGTCTTGATGAAAGAGTTACATTTTTGATTTATAAGCGGCCTTAATATTTTTTTATAAAGGGTGTTCCCATTTGAGGTTAATTTTTAAATTTTTAATAAAACATATAAATTGTTTAAGAAGTATTTACTAGCGTTTACAATTTCAGGACCTAGGGATCCAAATTTCTTGGGTCCCGAAATTATATGTTAAACGACATTCCCAAAAATCAGTGCGACGATTAATTGCAATTCAAACTGAGAAAGAACGGGCTTCAAGAAACGAGCGAAACAAAGCATAGCTATCGCGTTCTGTAACCTCTGTTCGGATCTGTCCGTTTTCAACATAATGAACCCGACAAGCTGAGGATAGCTGAAAGACGTCAACAAGAAACATCAGATCAGAGTCAAAGATGACTCCGTGCTTAGGAATCATGCAATTAAAATCGCCGTGCATTCCGGTAGAACCCATCCGATGATTATAGTTTGAGCCGACATGTTCTCATCGGCACATGACTAAAGTGTGTCCTCATTACGCGGCTCTTACATTTAATGTAGAAACGAAAGGAAAGCGTTGCGCTGCAGGAGAAAATAAACTTACTCAACTTGGAGAACTGCCGGAGCCATTAAAAACTTTGCTTGCCGGATATACCACCGAATCACAGCATTTCTTATCTTACATCAAGAAATATAACTCACGTTTCTAAATGATGTCGTTTAGTGCAAAAATCATAAATCATAGTTCAATTCCTGCCAACTTTAAAAGATACAGGACAATTTTAACATAAAGCCGGCTACCGGCTTTCATTTCCAGAAGGTCAACATAAATAATTTCCTACAAATTTATTTCGTCGGTAATGGTAATGATGAATTAAATGAACGCTGCGAAATCTCTATCCGCATAAAAAGATCTATCGTTTCCCAACTTATTTCTCAAAATTGAACACCCTTTACAAATAAACACAAACAATTTCTATGGATTAATGTGCGTCTTGGATTAAGAACAGATTATTAATTATTTATGTGCAGCGAAACGGAAAACCATATATGTTATAAGAATTGTTAAATCTGTTGATGGTAATCTATGCATTGGTGAAATAATCCTCGTCTATTCTGTACGATGAACAATAAGAAGAGTTTTAAAAGGAAAGTGATAAAGACATAAAAATTTATTGGCGGAGGTTTTGATAAGATTAGCATAAACCTGTTTATTATTCACTAAAGCCAATGAATTTTATTTGACAACGATGAATATTTTCAAGAATTTGGCAAAAAATTTTACTTATAGAAACTACTACATATAATGATGAAACTCGAGTGATTTTTCTGACTCTAATTTTCAAAAATGCAATGAAGTTTACGATAGCTTAGAGAGCAAAATCGATTTAGCAATTCAACAGAGCTCCTAGAGCAAACTTCAAACGTAATATTAACAAGTAAAGATCACTTATTGGCTTGATCATGTTACTGATAAAATTACAATTAAACCGAAATTTGCAAAAGATAACAAACCTAATAAATAAAAGTTGTAAAATTTTGAAAACAATTACATTAAAATAATCAGCATCGTGCTTTATTACAACATTACATTTGTTTAATTTTAAAATCATAAATTATAATATGTAACTGGCTTGCTTTTATTTCAACACAATATGGCCTTTAAATCATTACCTTACCATATGTTATGAATGCAATAATAATGACTTTAGTGCGAATATACAACATTACAAGTGGCAAAATCAATGCCCATTAAATTAATTAAAATTGCATCAACAACAATAAAACACGCAAGATTTAATCATATATGCCTCATATATACAATATTGCCACAATACGGATATATTCGCCAGTCATAAAATTATAAAAAACATTTTTTTTACACTTGTCAAGAAAATTAGAAAAAACTATTTAAATTTGTTTTATCGTTATTTTTCGATCAACAAAATATAATTTTCTCTACACGAATTTATACTCCCTAAGTGGATGTTAGTTTTTCATACTTTATTTAAAGTAATGCAATTTCGATTCTACATTTCAAAATCGCGTGACAACTAAAATACACACACTCAATTCCACAGATAGTGGAAATAATACTAACTATATATAGAGAGAAAAATGTCGTGGGCGACCTTTTTTTTTAATGAAAAGAATTTATGTAGCATGTAGTAAATTTTTTATTTACAAAATATGTATGAAAAGTGAAATTTAGTAATTTACAAAATCGACAAATTAATCATCAAGCAACAAACTTAATCAAAATTTAAATTAGTCATATCGTTAAAATTATTTTAAATTAACAATATTTACGATAAGATATACGATGTTATGTATATATATAACAAAAACAATATTTTAAAAAGAAATACTAAACTAATCAAGATAAATTCGATATAAAATTGGAAACTATTTCTTTTTTGTACATGGAAATTTTATAGTTTATGTTTAATTTTATATTTTTCGTTACAAATACATAAATAGTTAAAACAAAAACACCCACATTCACAATTTCTATTTGATACTTTTTCAATAAAAAAATAATAACAGTAACAAATATTCCAATTATCTACCTATTGCAAATAGTTAAAAAAATTTAGAAACAATTAGGAGTTTATAGCCAATGTATTTTAGCTAGATATGTAAATAACTATGCGTCTAAACAATCTTTAGTCATATTAAAAGAGAAAATTGTAAAATCTGTAAAAACATTTTTAAAGTGGTGTAATAATAAAAATGTTACATGTTTTAAAAAAGTTTAAGTTAACTGTCTTTCGTATAGTGAAATATACATTATCATCGTTATCAACTTGAGTACCAAACAAAAAATCAAATAGAAAATAAAATCATAAATTGATAAAAACAAAAAGTCAAACTATAACGTATAGAGCATAAATTACACTTGACAGTGAAAACTATAACCGAAAGTCATATCAATATTTCACTATTTTCTTTTATGTTTGATCATTTCATTTTAAGTATTTATTGTTTTTATTTATTTTATGTTTTGTTTTAAGTTCTGTTAGATTTTTCGTATGTAGGAAGTGATAATTTTAGTGTCCAATCAATATTCATAAGATGGTTAAAAAAATATCGTTTTCTCTTTACTTTTTACAAAACCCTTAACCTCCATTATAATTAAATAATTTATTAAGGTACATACAACCAGTAAACATAATTAAATTCTACATTCTGTTAGCCAAAAATATAAATCGTTATTTTATCTTTGATCACCATACTCAACATCTTAAATACTATAAAACGTTTAATTCATACCAAATTGTTAATAGCAGTGACATCACATCAGATTAGATAATTACCTAAAAAGAAAAACAAAAAAAAACAATTAAAAAACGATAAGATAATAATCTTGAAGCTTACTTAAAAATAAAATGCAATAACCATACATTTTAAATTTCATACATTTTCTAAACCAAAGATCAAATCAATAATTTATTAAATGTTTCGACACATCGTGGTTTTCTATGTCAAAGTAATTGATTATTGAAACCAAACAAACAAAAATAAAAAACAAGTAAAAGTTAATTACCGGACACATCTTTAAGATACTTAACGTTTATAGTACCGATATTATCAATATATTTTTGGTATCAACATAACTAGGCACACTGCACATATTTAATATATTATTATGTATAAAAACTCCCAAAAAAAAAAATTACTATAAATTTTATGTAAATAATGATACACAGCAACATCGGGTCAATTATTATTATTTTAAATGTTTTTTCATGTTGTATTTTAGAAAATCATGTTTCATTTAACATATAAAATTTCTTTTGTACATCTTTCACGCATTTTCAATATTACATATATTAGTTATAATGTATAAGTAAAAACTATTATTATTTGTTTAATAAATAATAAAATGAAAGGTGAAACTAATTAATTTGAATAAAAAACATTTTTTTTTATTATTATTATTTATGTTACCTATTTTGCATTAATTTAGCATCCGTTAGAATTAAATAGTTTTTAAATCTAAAAAGATAGTTGTTACTTGTTTTTATATTCTTAGTTTTATTTATGTTGACCAAAAAGTTGCATACTTCAATCAAATTTAGAATGCCGGAGAACAATTATAGTAGGAAACATAAACTATTTTATAGCATATAATTTTTATGTGGTAAGCTAAAACTTTCGTTAATAATTTGCTTATCAAACTGATTCTCGATAGATAAACTAACAAAAACATATAAGTGTTCTCATATCACTAAAATGTTATCGAATTGAAGTTATCGAAGCTGATCTGAACAACATTATGTTTTATACAAATGTATCGATTGTTTACTGGCAACACTAAAATTGGCAAAATTGTACTCTAATTATTTTTTATTAAATTTAACTTTCGTTTTGGAGCAGAAACCTATCCTAAATTCCCAGTTCGTTGTTAACTGTTAAATATTAGCTTAATGGATTCTGTGTTCGAATAGAAGTAATTTTTGAACTATTTAAAATTCGTTTGATACTCTAGACAAAATTCCTGAGTGATACCTTCCAACCATTGCTTGGGTTAGTACAAATATGGGTGTACGCTTGGGAACATCATAGTAGAAAAAGTAAATAATGGAATGAAACAAAAAACCTCCCCATTCCCACCCATTCGGCATGCCAATATGCCTTACTCTGCAGCTCTAGGAGCTGGCTAGGATTTATTGAACCAAATCATTCATTAATCCGAAATCAAACCGATTATAGAAAACGAATACTAGAAGCAATAATACACGTCGGCCATTGGCTATCGTACGGACACGAACTAGAAACTCAGAACTCTAACAGAAACATCAAGGTTAGCACAACAGAAGGAAATGAAATGAACCAGAACTACACGAGGAAACCATGAATTAGAGATTATACGTGGAAGAAATTAAAGGTACAGCTTCAAGAGCTACTAAAGTCAGGCAAATACGGCGGAAAGTCAAAACAAACATGAAGAAACTGCAAAGCAAATAAAGAACATGACAAGAAATGATCGTAGGAAATACACCGAAGACATTCTCGAGACTGAGCAGCAACATCAAATAGAAACATGCGTACACTACATCAAAGTGTAAGAAAGGTCACCGGAAAATTCACAAACTTGCCAACAATAAAGTATTCAACAAAATGACGAGCTTTTTGATGGTCACTATAACGAAACCATAAATACCCATCCACCAACGAAACGGGAAGTTAAAAGGGCTTGACTATAAGAAAGAGGGCCTGACTATAATAATTTCGAAGTAAGACAACCTCAAAGAGTGCAAGAACTGGAGAGTTATCCCCTCCTCAATAGTACAATGAAAGTTTTAGCATAATGATCATTTTTGAGCTCAGCAGAATGGAACTTACCACTTTATCTAATCTTCGTGAACTTTGAACGCGTATTTGACTTTATCAGTAGATGTGCAATCTGGAAAGCACTCTGCGAATTGAGCATTCCGAGGAAGATTTGAACTCATTAGAGCAATGTACAAGGATGCCGGAAATTAGAGGCATTGTAACGAAAACATGCGGAATTGAAGAGGACATAAACCGACGCATCAACAAAGCAAGAAATATATCCAATTTATTCATAAGATATGAAATGCATCCATCCTGTCACGAACTACAAAGAAACGAATGTTTAATGACTGTGTGAAAGCTGTGCTGCTGTATAGCTGTAAACATGGAAGCACACGCATAAGATCACTAGTAGAATCCAGGTATTTGTTAATAAATGCCTTAGGCGGCTAATAAAATACATCTGGCTAAATACAATCATAAATGAGGCACTTTTGTGGCAAACCAGACAGATCAGATTTGAGTGTGAAATTAAGAAACCATAATGAATTGGACACACACTAAGGAAAGGTACCAATGATATAACCTGAATGTCAATGGAATGGAATGCAATAACCTTGAAACTTTCGGCGCTAGCCGAACAAAACATCTCGGTGAAACATGGGGGGAACTGAATGCAATAGCCCCGAGTAGAGTACGATGGTCCAGCCTAGGAAACACCTTATGCTCCTAAATTGGAGGTAAAGGAAAACAAAGTTTAACGAGCGATCAAATTGTTATGGTAACTTAAAAATTGCCGTGGAGTGAAAAACTCATGTGGAATAAAATCTTTACTCAAGAAGCCGAACATATTTTGTTAGTTTTTCAACATATTTTGTTAGTTTTAAGTATATTTTGTTAGTTTTTCAGAAGACCAAAAATAATGCTAACAATTATTTCTGACAAATGCTGAAATATTTAAACTGAAAACGATTAGTTTAAACGACAATACTTCCAACACACTATGTAGGAGTGTACTCGTGGCATTTTTATGTAAACTCACTATAATCTTTCATTAAACTGAAAATTGGCTTCTTAAGATATTTTGCAGTATAAATACAAAAGATTTTAAACTTATGTCGCTTATGATAATTTTGAGATCACTTTAATTTCTTTTTGTGTTTTAAGTCGATTTATATGATATTGCGAATGTAATGATGCTGATAGTAAATAATTAAGTGAAGGTGACTCACTAAATAATAATAATTTAATTGTAAAATGCTATTACTGGTTCGTTCCATATCAACAATCTGGTTCCATCGGTTCTAATCTCGAGCTTGCTCTTCGTATTGTTTTAAACAACCCAGAAGCAGATAAATCGTTCTCTACTGCCGACATCGACTTCTACTTTCACCAAATGGTGGCTTTTCTAAAATGCTTTGCTTTTCAAATGGCGTTTTGCAAGACGGAGCTAGTGTACTCGCTGTTCATTTACTTGATAAACGACCTCAGGAACTTTTATTAAATTCCTGATCACATATGACTGAACAGAATTCGGGAAATTTTATTATCGCCGCGTTTGCGGCTTTATATCATGCGCATAATTCGTTTTTCGAATGTTACCAGCCACCCCTCATGCTCATTCGTCAGGATCATACTTGACAATGGTTCTAATTAAAACTCTGCACAATTTTATTTTATCGGCATTTACAACTTAATTAGACTTTATCTTTGGACGAATGGTACCCAAATCAAGCCTTTACCTTGTATGACTAACCATTAACTTGCCTAAACTTGCATAAAGCAATGACCGATTTGTTGTTTTATGCGATTGTGAAACGTATACCCTATTATTTCTATTCTATATTACCTATGTTATAGAAAACCGATGTTTTATGTCTCCCCATTAGGCGTTCAAATCTTCAGGACAGTGATTGGGTTTCACAATGTAACTGCAGACTAACAAGGGTTTGATATTGTGTTTTCTCATCTTAGTTTAACAGACCTTAAACTTGTAGGTGTGTAGTAACCTTGATGCCAATTGATCACTACTTACGAATATGTCAGCCCATCGATATGCCTTCACATCTTGGATTACCCACAACCTTTCCTTAAAAATTAACACTAATGTTCAATTTGACTTCGGGACGTCATTCGCGGCTATGTCCATGTTTCCAAGTGCATATTGTTTTATTTTTTCAAGTGGACAATATGGTAAAATTCTTATAATATCATACTTGTTTATAAGTTTTTTATAAGGCATGCGGATACGGATGAGGTTTTATTTTATTCTGGACAATTGTTACTGTAGAAAATTAACTGTTTTGCCTCATTTGATGATGTTTTTAAATATTGGAATACTGTAAGAAACTATTGCATTTTCTCCTCGTTCGGCAATACTCGGTCAAACGTTTTTCTCTCGAATTCTCTTGTCCAATCAGTTTGTCCGGTTTTTTTATTTCATCAGCAGTTGAACTGTCTAAGTGGTGTTGCCGGTGTTATTTTAATAATCTGTTTTTATATGTTTATTCTGCCAAATCAATTTTTATTTTTAATATTTCACAAGTTTTGCATCTTTCTGATTTTGGTAAATTAAATTTAAGTTTAAGAGTATGGAAAATCTCCGTACTTTAGGTATGAAACTGGAGAATGCTGCCACTGTATTGGCTTTCGTAAGAGGGAAAACTTAATATGTGACAGCGGATTTCCTGTAGTTTCTGCTGGGAAAATTATGTGGTTCATGACGATCGCGTTTATCTAGCTGACTATTACTACCAACCGATTCCAGTTTTCTTCTATAGATAACGAAATAAAAATGACCTATGGCATAGATGATTTACGCTTTTAATCAATCTTTTTTTTTGTGGATTTCCAGCAACCCATATATAGAGTTTATCCTCTTGGAACCATAATTTTCAGTACGACTAAAATATATTTTTTTGATTTTCAACTTAAATTTTATCGTTACATTTACTCCGGAATTGCTGCAAAGGCTTAAATTCTCTGGCTCTTACAAAAGCACATTTTTTGTAAAATATCCTAGTCCTAGATTTCTTTTTTGCCTTCTGGTAGATTAAGTTTCATTTGTTAAATATGAATTATTTTGTCGCTCGCATAAAATTTGGTGCAGTTCTGTATTTAAATTTTCTATTTGCAGTTTTCTATTGGCGTCTGATGAATCTTCCTTTTGTAATTGCAGGTGGCTATTATCGATACTTTGTGACCGATTGTCTTGAGGATTAAATCGAATTTTTGTCGCTACCGTAAGAATGATATTCACTATCGATTTCTTCCCTATCTAAATTGCACGAAAAATCAGCTAAATATTTTAAAGTGCCAGGGACACTGGTATAAAACGTTTACTCAGAAATTTTTTGATCTTCGCTCAATATTATTTTGAGTGATTAAGTAACTTGGTAAGTACTGTAAAAACAACACTGATGAAAATAATAATAATATAGTGTGTCTTCGGAGGTTATGGTATGCATTCAATAGTAAATCTCTAAATGGAAAGCCTTTGGAATCCAATTATATTTCTAATTTGTTCAAACAAATTTGTTTCTTAATAAAAGTTTATTGACGAAACCATGGCTTTTACATTTCGTCAACAAAATTTATACAATTTGAACAAATACCCTATTGATCCTCCCAACGAGATTTTAAAATTTTAACAAACAAATGCATTTTTTTAAATTTGTTTGAAATTATAACAAAATTGTCACTCATTTCGAATAGTCCATTTAATTTTCAAATGCAATTATAGCATTAAATCATAAATGCAACTATATTTAAAAGAAACGATCTAAAATATCTTAACTAAAAATAACATATTTTTGCTCTAGAAATTATAGATCCATAGTTAAAGTAGTAAATTATCTTAAGTTTTTATTAGATAGTAATTTTAGTTTTTTTTTAGATTTAGGAACGTATTATAGCTAACTATTGCAAGTTTATTATCTTAAATAAAATTAAGTATTACTAAAACGAGGAAGAAATTATAATTAAAATTAGTAAATCGACATGATATTCGAGAAGACATTTTGATATTAAATAATAAATCGATATATTGTTATAATAAATCGACAAGATATTTTTGAAATTAAAAATACTTGAAAGTGACTTAATATATATTTATTAGGTATTACTAAGAGTATTACTCTCGAGTTGTACTAAGGTATTACTCTCGAGTTGTAAAAACTTCAGAGAACTTATGTTTATATAAATCTATTCCACTTGAAAGCATCACTTCGATTCCGACGAAACCTCAAATTTGACTTTTTTCGACTTAAGATGTTCTACTTTGTGAGTAAAGAAATATTGACAATCACTACAAACTAGAAATAAAATATAAAACTAAAACAGTAACTTTATCTGTAGAAGGGAGACCTGTAGAAGGTAAATAATTCATCAAAATTAAAAAAAAAAATCGGCTCTATAGATTTGCTTTTATATCTTTCCGGCCAATTTACACATCGCCGGCGATATATTGATCTTTATTCTATTATTTTGTAATATTTTTAAATGAACAATTGGCATTTTTAGCACGATACCGTTTCAATTAGTATCAGTTGTCATTTAGAGAGTTACTGTCTTTTTGCAAACCAGACCTCTAAACAATTATTCTTTCATTTCATTATACTTATCAATAAATGATTAAAGTACGCAAATAAAGATTTAATCGTATACGATTCTACATTGATCGACTAAACCTTTGTAAAAAAACTAGATTCCTGATACCTCGTTTCCTTATATAGCAAACCACAACATAACTTTCCTTGGAAATTTGGTTTTACTAATAAACTTTTGATTACTTCGAAATTCGTTACCTTGTAAATGACATTTTTTGCAGGCCCAAGTTTTTTCTCTAAGCTTTTTTATTTTAGAATAGGGTAATAATCTTGTGAATGAACGATAAACGATAATAATCTTGTGAATGAACATTTCATTCTTTGCTTTGTTCTTTTGTTTATTTTATATAAAAACTCAGGGAATCCCTTATTATAAAGAAAATAATGTTTAATTTTTGACTGTATAAAAAACTACATTTTACTTTTGTTAATATTTCACTCCTCATATACGTTAGTAATTATCGATAAAAAAATAGTTAAAAACTACAGATTAGTGTCAACTACTGAAAGTGAGTTAACTAAATTTATAATGACAAAGGTCTGAATATTTCAAATAATCTTACAGAAGTGAGGGGTGGGTTAAAATACTATATGAAAATAAAATATCGCAATATTCTATAAATCTTCAAACGATTTACTTTTTTTTTATTATAGTTTATAATTAGTTTTTTCATCAAAAATAAAAGTTTAAAACAAAGGTTGGAATTATTCTGTTTAACTTTATTTTTAAGTTTCTGGAATCAAAATAACCTCATTTAATTTACTTCGTGATTAAGGTCATATATCAATAACTTGACTCAATCATATCTCATACTCATTCAAATTTTCTGCGTTTAAGAGGTATTTATAAAATAAGACATATTGCACGAATAACTTCATAAAATATTGATTCAATCTAGAGAACTCAACTGTACATAGCTATAGTAGGGTTTCATTAAAATAAGATAATTTAATAAAATATTAAAAATTGATTAAGAAGTATAAATGAAATAAACTATTTAATGGCGTCCAAAGAAACGAAGACTCGAACAGATACAGTGCAATATCACGAGAAGAATAAAAAACATTACAAGTATGTATTAACTGAATATCCTTTATTTGTTGTTAACTACGCATACGTTTATACCTAAACATTTTTTACTGAGGAACAATCCAAATATATTTACTTATTAAAATTTAAGCAACACATAAAGTCATTTGGGTAATTAAAACAAACCAATGTACATTACAAAAGAATTTCCATTGTTAGGTGATAAGAAATTTTAAAATACCATATTACAATATCTACTTGTAATCTTTAAAAAAAAAACATAGTCCAAACATTAGTTCGACATTTGTTAAAAAAAAACTTTAATTGAAATATTGGGACGCACTCTAGATGAGGAGATGAACCCCTAGATGAATAATGCAATATAACGAAAGAAGTTAATAATTCAATATTATATTGGATAATCCATTTAAATTAATCCCTTGATACTGACAATATAATAAAATATGGCAAAATAAAGCATTCAACAAAAATAATTAGAATATATAAATTTATAAAAATTTCTAAAGTTTCAAAACTTTAATCTATTAATTTAAAATAAGTACAATACATACTTAAAAAATGTCTCTTAAACAAAGAGTAATAATAAGTACGTAATAAATAAAGATAATAAGTTACTCACTTCATTGATTTTGTTAAGTTTTAAACGTTACATTAATATTGTTGATTATGCAATTCTAAATATTAAGAAAAAATGATCATCAATCATGTTTTAAATTTGTCTGTAAGACTAGTTTGTAACCTCGATTTTACTATAAAGTTACACAAAGTACCCTACCGATATCGTGCATCACTGTGACTCCACGACAAATCGTACAATATTTGATTATATTTATATTTGTATTTCCAGAAGAGAGTGCGCTCAAACTAAAACGGGGAATAAATGTAAAAGGAAATTTGAATAACTTGATTTTGATCAGTGACGACAATGATTGACTTGATTGCAACGATATAAGGAAAGAATTGTAATACTTGTTTCTATATCCAAACATATTTCCTTAAAAAACACAAAAAGGTTAATCTATACTTCTCACTATATTCGGTAGTATACTTGTGCCGATACTAAAGATACAACATATTGCTGGAAAGGATCGGCCATTTTAAACTTTGCTTTCAAAAACGATATAAAATGAGTAAGTATAAGAACAGCTATATTTTTTTTAATTTTGCTAATAGTAAAATTTGGAGTCTTCGATTTAAGAATGAAAAACAATTCCGTTTGTGTGGCTCCCTCTCCTGATCTTACAGTAAGCTATCCTGTGAGTCCAGTTTTCGACAACTTTTTCGATTATTTGTCTCTAGATCCACGTAACATTTATCCTTAACGAAACCCCATAGAAAAAAGTCAAACGGTGTCAACCAGAGCTCTGCGCAGGCCTTATTAACATCTCTAACACTGAAAAAATTATTCGGTTGCCAATTTTGGTGCGCAATATATCGATTGTCTGTCGGCTTGTTTGGCATATGGCACCATCTTGTTAAACCAAAGGTTGTTCACATTCAAAGCGTCGATTTGAGGCCATAAAATGGAAATGCGCTTTTTCTAAAAAGATGATTTTTCGACTAGAATCGACGTCATTATCAAACTGGTATATGGCCTGAGCAGTTAACTGTTATCGAAGCGGATGATGATTTACTTCCAACAGCTGATCATCTGGACATTGAAGGCGAAAGTCTTTTGCACGAACATTCTTAAACAATCGCTACAACGGTTCCACTTGCCGATCTTTCACGACCCATATTTCTTTTCAAGGTATTTCTGTTCAAAATGAGTATGTTTATTTCGAATTTCAGTACTTCGTGAATTCCAAATTTCCAAATCAATCTAGAAACACATGCTTGATTAGACAAGGGATTCACTTCAATAAGGAATAATAATATTTCAAGAGCAGCAAAATATTGTTTTGATAAACACCGTATTCCAAAGATAGATGCCCAAGAATACGGTATGACGTAAAAGTGGAAGAAATTTATAATGTTATTGGTATTTTGTTATATGCCGGGTTGAGAAAAAGTTGGAATGAACGACTGGAAGAGTTTTGACCATAGGAAGTCAGCTATTTTAAAGAGCGACTATGCCGTCACAACACAACGTATGCAGCAAATTTTTTATGCATTCCGATAACCGTAGAACCCGAGATGAACGGTTGAAAACCGATAAATGGCAGATTTCAGGAACATTTGGTTAATTTTTCAAGAAACCTCAATACTAGTTATAGATCAAGAGACTTGACTTTTGATTAAGTACTAGTTGCTACTAAAGAGCGTTGCAACTATCGGCAATATATGCCCTCTAAACCTGGCAAATATGGCATTAAAATATTTTGAATAATATAGATGCTATAAATTCATACCAGTTGATTGGTGAAATATGTATAAGTTACCAACCTAGAGAGAAAAGTGCAAAAAGTACGATCAGAAACAATAAACCTAAATTTGAACAAAAATTTGTTACTATTTATTACGTTACATACCAATGAGGAAGTAGACCCAGTTCTCGGCAAACCAAATATAATTTTGGACTAACTTTCAGTAAGGGAGTGGATACAGTGAATAACTTGGCCAAAATATTACAATTAAGTAACTCTTAGATGGCAAATTGTCCACTTTTTTAATATGGTCGATGTAGTAGCTTTTACTTACAAAATTCATAAAGTAAGTCGTCCAGATGTGTATATCTAAAATACATGCAACGACCGAAAAAATTTCTGGAATCACTGGCAAAGCAGGTGGATCCACTTATATGCCACCGGCTAGCAAACCGAAACGCTCTACAAGTTTCAACCTATAAATATTGGTGTTCCTTGTATAGTAAAAAGTACCTAGTGAAGTAAAATGATAAGAACACTTAGAGAAAGAACCAAAATTGTGAACCCTTTGAATATAATCAAGGACTATATTATATGCCAAGTTTGATTTTAAATTAAAAAAAATTAGCAGTTTAGAGTTTTGTCATAATTACTTTAAAATATACATTTAACTATTATAGTATATTTTTGTTTTATATTTTGCTTATGGTTTTGTACTTCGATCGTTAACAATTAGTTAAAATTGGTGAGCTGATCAATTATTTAAACAGCTTGTTCACTTAGATTACATATCTACTAAATGACAATTCCCGACCATGCTTGGAATTTTATTAATTGTTATAAACAATTCCCGACCATGCTTGGAATTTATCAGGAAACGGAAAGTAGTAAAAAAAATTCTCTAAAAATGCAGTTATTTCCTAGACAACTCAAGCTAGATGTTACATCAATTTATTGATGTTCAAAACTAACATGCATAATACCTAACTTGCACAGAAGCAACAAATAGTTTCTTCTTTTTCTCATTATTTCTGCATAGTTCAAATTCCTGCTTATGTATGATTCTTAACATTATATTTTAATCCATGCTAAACCTCATCATACACAAATCAATAAATGTATCTTAATAATTTATTACTTATAGGCGACTCAGAAGATGAGGATTCAATTCAAAATATGTACTCAAAAGACGTATCGTTTTTAGCAACAACGGAAAAATTAGAAAAGAATTTGACGAAAAACTCATGTTAAATTTAATTGAAAGTGTGTCAAACAAGAAGATACTGGAAACCCAAATGGAAAAACCTTAGGATAGATGTTGTACAAGGTAAGGTTGAGACCATTGTGCGACGAAGGACCTGCAGTGATAACCTGTGGCACTATTCTTTAACATACTATAAATGATGGATGTGACAAGACAAATAAAATATATGTGAACAATATTCCAACAACTAAATAATTAATTGCCAATTAATTGCAAAATCATCCAAATGTGATAATTATAGCTTGGTGATAATTTGGTTGTTAGTAATTAAATTACTATTTACTTTAGTTACTAATTTTTGATATTTATTATTTATCTGCGTAGAAATATTTTTTTTTTATTATATTATGAACTGGCTATCCGGATAAAATGTAATCGTCCGAAAAAAATTTTGAAAAAGAAAACTTGGAAAGAGTTCGTTAGAGCAGGTAGCAGAAAAACAGAAAGAAAATGTCAACTAGTCATCTAATTTAAAATCTAAAACAATTTGATCGAGACACCAACACACTTAATCAAATTAATATCCGGATCAAATACACAACTTGATCAAAAATAGTTTTCCCAATATAATATATACCTATATTATAATCAATTTCAAGTACAACCACGTTGTCGGTATTTACATTCAGCATATTTAACCAGAACAACAACAAACAAATCAATAAAGTACGAGTACCATAGAATTTATTTTATCTTCAGGCTATTTTAAATGAATTGAAGAAAATATTAGAAAATTAAATCGATAGTTATAAAATATAATATATTTAAACTGACACAAGTTGATTATAAAATAAGAAAATACAATTAAAAATAATAAAATTTTAACTCCTACGTTACAACAAATTAAATGAAAGAAAGAACCTATTTCTTGTTGTAATTAAGAAATTAATTTTTTATTTATTTTTTGACTGCATTATTACACTTAAAATAGAAATACGCGTGTGAACAATTATAAATTACGAAGATATTATAAATATAAAATGTAAGTGCTTAGAGATTTCATTTTCTATATTTTTACATGTTCAATGTTACTTTGAATATAAATAAGAACAAAATAACAAGGCATTTGTGTTTCTTAAGAGCTATTTACCTTTTATGTCAAGAATGACTTAAGAAAGAAAAAACATTCCGTACATAAAAAATATGTACCAATTTATTATAATATTTTAAATATTGTATAGTATTATCATATAGCGATAAGAAATATTATTTGTGGCAAGCAAATAGCCCAGGGCGTTTATAAAACTGTTAGTTTCTAGGACCTCTAGATAGCAAATATAAAGCAAAATAAATACTTTCACTTTATACAAAAAAGTATTCAAGTTTTTTCATTATCGCAACGTTAACACACACGTAAATAACAGACTGTATTAATTAAACAAACCGAAAATATAGGTACGTACGTACAGCTAGAGAAAAGCTCCAAATGACAACATAGAAAAAATTGATTAATCGACAACATATTAAAGAAAATAGCATGGGTATGTGCATTTTACTTTTAATTTCTAGTTTTTTTTTTAAGATTCAACCTCAATGTTATTAGAAAAATGTAAATTGGCTCGTGAGTGTTTAATGTTTTTTTTTTTTTTTTCAAAGTATGGTTTGTGCATATGATTTTTACAAAATAAAAAAATATATTATCCGATTGGGTCATCAAGTACAGCAAACTTCCACTAAATATTTATTTGAATGAAACGTAAAAATTAGAGAATTTGAATGTTGGTTGTTGTTTGTAAACTTATTTTTCTTATTTAATTGTTAGAAAAAATTATTTTTAATTTGTTTTATCATGCATAATTGAAAAACTTTTAATTTAATAGACCAACATATTTTTATTTTGCAATAAAGTGAAAATTACAATAAAAGTTCAATAAATTCGTGCTATGAACGATTCGTTGAAAGATTATAGTAATTTTAATGTATGCTTAATGTGGGGTGGGAAATTAAATACATAAGATTGGTAATTTAATAGTTTTAAAAAAAATATACAAAATGATAGTTTAATATGTGGATTAGTTTATCATAAGAATAGCACTTGATAATTTGATTGTAAATATTATATTTATCAATCAATCTTAAATTACATTTTCTCTTGCAGAAGCTATCATGGTAAGTTTAAAGAAGTCCAATATACTTTCTGTCTGATATCTGTGTGATTGGATTGAAGGCAACGGTGTAAAAGAACTAAAAAAAGCGCGTTTTGTATTCCCTACGTCGACTTGAAAGTCTAAATACCTTGCAAGTGCCGACAAGCTAAAACGGTAGAAGGTGTGCTGATCAGAACAGTTCACAAGTTAAGCTACGTATTTGTACAGTATTTTGCTAAAATGGTGAAATTCATTAAAGGTAATTATTATTAAGGGATTAATGGAAAAGAGTCTGACGAACGAAATTGTGTGATAGTTATAATTTTTCGCAACGGTTCGAGCGCTGATATTTTTTTAACCCATGGCCTATCGATTGATTGATTGATGACACTGCGAGACCAACCACTTTTCAAGTGTTCTGGTAAACGCCGGTCTTATTCCTACAACCTTTTTACATTTAACAAACGGAAGGATAGGAGGGATTTTAATATATTTATATTTCTATAAATATATTTCCATGCACGATAGAAACGACCCGGTTTCAGACACCTCATGATCATTTTCTACATCATTAAAAATATCAAATTATAAAAATTATAATATAAATTAGATGTTTAAAAAATAAAAATAATCAATTAAATATTATAAATCAATAATCAATTGTTTTATGACCAATACGGCATGTCCGAAAATCAAATTTATATACACTTTATTTGACAAAAAACTTTCAAATTAATATAAGTTAGATTTTCAAAAAATTGATTAAACATTCCAAATCAATTAAATTAACCGTTTTATGACAAATATTTCAATATTTTTTTAACCCAGTGCCTATAAAGCTATATTAAATTTGAATTTATTTTTGTCGGTAGAATTAATTTTGATAAAATTACAAATTTTAAACAATTACAAATCAATAAACAATAAACTTTGGCCTGTATAATTTTGTGTAAGAAAAATATTTCTAAACTTTTTATAAAAAGCATCCGGATTCAAAATCCTTAGACCAACATTTATTGAAGCTATAAATAACTTTACGTTTTTGCTTTATTACATGCCTTCCATGTAATAAAGCAACAACTTCTTACTATCGATAAAAATTCCCAAATAGATTTGGAGATCACAAACCACAATGAAAAATTGCTAACGATATTTAGGGGTTAGCACAAATTAAAAAAAATTAACCTGAAGAAATAATATGCTTCGGCCAAAACAGGGTTAACAATTTTCAAAGTATGTATTGCAAATTTTCTCAGTGAGTATTTTTTTATTATAAATTGGTTTAATTTTGAGAGCACCAAACGGAATTCCTAATATTTTAAGTAATTGTGGGAACAGCAATAACATTAATGAATTCTCAAATAAAAGCTCGATATATTTTTAACTATACCGAAAATTAATTTAATTTACTAATTTGTGAAATGAAAAATAAAAAATTCAGTTTAAAAAGTACAGCATTGGCATAAATTGCTTGGAAAATATATGACCTTTTATTAAAAATTTCATATTATTAACATAAGTCTTTCTACTGGTTTTCTAAATCAATATAAAATGCAATTAATAAACGGCTTTTAAGGTTTTTGGAGTATATTGATTAATTAATATGGTTTTCGGTTTGATAATGATTATATCTTTAATAATACTGGATTTTAATCTACCAAAGATTTCTTGATAAACGATGATCTCATAGGGTCTACAACTTCTGACCTTTCTAACCTGGTATCCCAAAATTAGCGAAGCTGTCTAGCTTCGCTAATTTTGGGACAAGCCAATTCAATGCTGTATTCAGTAATTATGGAAATATTTTGGCTTTGATTTTTTCATCATTATAATTTATTATTATAATTTATTGAGAGTCTTGTCTAGATTTATCAGGACATTCTATTATTTACCACATGCCACTGTTAATAAAATTTTATTTTGTTGATTATGATTTCATTAATTTTTTAAAAACGATTTTAATATAATTTTTTGAAAGCTAATCTTTTGTCCTTAAACAATTTTCTACTTAGTGTGAATTGGTCTGCTATTTTTGATGGATTGCTGTCGGATGCTGTATCTGAGTTTTATAAAATTGTGGATACTGGTTTTGATGCCAAAGAAATTTTGTGGTTCAAACTATGACAAGCCATAGTTCAATCATCGATTAAAAAATATTTCAAACTGTAATTCAAAGCTTTGAACATATTCAAGCGCTCTGGAGATACATATAATAATTTAAAACATCGCGAATTATACAAAGAATTGAAATTTCTCAATGATTTCTTGTACAAAATGTAAGTTTTACAGATTGAAAGCGAAATTTCTATACAAAAAGGAAATCACACCGCTATCGTCGGGTTATGAAGTATAATAATGCTCCTTTTTCAGGTTCTCACGAAATATGCAATGCGTTTACTCATTTTTTCAAAAGTTCCTGATTATGACGTTAGCTACAATACAATTCATATATGAACTACTATCAAACACGTTACCTCGGAGATTTTGATTGGCTAAGAATGTTTAAATACTGCTGGTAGTTTAGGTCTAAATAAATGCGCACATTCATGTGAACCTTTACTTCATTTGTTTAACGTAATTCTTAGGAGTGGTGTATTTCCTGACATTTGGCAAAAATCATTTTTTCACAAAGTATTCAAATTAAGTAGAAGAAGCGATATTACGTGTTATAAGGGCATTTGGATTATCTCCGCGATAACAAAGCTTTTTTAATCTTTGGTTAAATCTAGTTTAGAATTTCATATAAGAAATAGAATAAGTTCTCGCCAACGTAGTTTTCTTCAAGGTAAATCAACAATTACCAATTTGATGATTTTTTCTATAGTGACATTCGAGACTTTTGGGAACCGTGGACAGGTGGATGTGATCTATACAGATTTTTCAAAAGCTTTCGGTAAGTTAGATCACGCAATTTTTCTGCGTATAAAAATAATTGATTTTGGGTTCGAATTCATTCTGATTAAATGGGTTGCATCGTATCTTCCAGACTTTAAACAATGCGTCAATATCGCATAGTTCAATTCGTTCTTGCGTATGAGGTTCCTTCTGGAGTTCCGCAAGATCATCTTGGACCGTTACTTTTCATAATATTTATTTATGACGTAGTCCAATGCTTTAAGTTTTAATAGTGTGCAGATGACCTAAAAATGTATGCGAATATTAAGGCTGATCGGATGCAGGTAGAGCTGCTCGATAAATTTTTTAATTGGTCTACAATAAATAAGTTGCCATTAAATGCCAATAAGTGTAAAGTTATGACATTTTTTAGAACGCGACAGTCGTGCGCGGAGGTCCCATTTGTTTAATTCGACATACAGTTCAGTAGAGTCTTTGACATCCATGATCTAGAAGTTATATATTCTAGTAACTTGAACTTTAACAATCACATTAGCTACCTAATAAATAAGACATTTGCTATGCCGGGTTTTATTAAGCGTTATAGTCGTGAGTTTTGTGATCCTTTGACTTTAAAATGTCTTTACGTAACCTACGTTAGGATGTTGGAATATAGTGTTAGAATATGCCTCAGTAATTTAGAATCCCTTTTATCAAACGCATTCCGACATAATTAAAAGTATCCAGACATTTTTAATTTATTCTCGGCGACGTTTACTTAATTTGAATCAGGGTTTTGTTCGTGAACCGTACGTAAACGTTTTTTATTATAAGATTTAGACAATTTAACGGGAAGAAGAGAAATATATTGTGCCGTTTTTTTAAGAGCACGTTTGGCGTTTTGCATATTCCTTATTGCGCAAATAAGTTTAGAAATGCGGAATTTATTTTGAATGCTTTTGTTGCTTTAAATCAAAATTTCAGTGTTGTTGATTTTAATATTTCAAGAACGTTTTTTAAGAGGCCGATTCCTGTCATAATAATTTCATTTTCATGGTTTTGCTTTATTGCTTTATTTGCTTGTTTTTTTTTTGATTTATTAAAGAATTTTATTTTATATTATAATTATGTCAAATATTATTTACAGTTGTACCTTTTTTTAAGATATTATATATTCATCGTAGTGGTCGTGTGAGTAATCAAACATTGTAATTTTACAAAATTGAACAATAAATTATTAAATGATAATAATAATAAATTAAGAAAAATGACTGTATTTGGCAAAGAAGAAAGACTGGTTTTATCAAGACAATGCACCAGTTCACAATTTTGATATTGCGCTGACAAAAAAAAATCAACTGCATTACGGGTCATTTTGTCAAAAATAACTCATTCAACCTATTTGCCAGGTTTAGTTTCCTCGAATTATTTTGAGTTTCCGAACATAAAAACGGGCTCGGTAGTATAAGTTTGGTCAACAATTAGGAGGTGAAGTATGCGGTTAATGGCTATTTTGAAGATTCTCTCTATAAAAATGCTATCGATGCTATTTATTACGGCTGAAAATTGAGCTTGTATTGTGCTAAAAGAAGACAATGTTGTACAATGGAAATAAAAACATTTTTCCCCAAATTATTTGAGTTTGAAACCACCCTGGTAGGAATTTGGATCAACAAACTATATATAGCATAGGCATCAACAATGTATGCAACAATTGTTTTATTTCGTATTTGTCTGAGCGTAAACCAATTGCATTTTCAGATGACAAAGCGGAATGATGATAATCTGGAAATCGGAAATGGTATAATGCTCATGGTTTATTATAAACCGACAAATCAAAGGTTATGATTTTTAGACCATCGTCTTATCTTAATTGTAGAAATATTCCCATTGTTTATAGTAGATATTCTAATGATTTTATATAGCCACTAGCAAGTATATATGTACTTATTGAGTGAGAATTTATATTGTAAATAGTTACTATTTAGGTATGAACATTGAGAACAAGCAAAAATGGGAGCTTCACACTACAAGTTTACTTGTATATTTATTTATTTATTGTTCACTATCGGTATCAAGTGATTTATATTTAGTGTAAAAACGTTAACTCGTTGTTATCAACGTTGTTGATAGGGTACAAGAAAACAATGGCGCTTAAAAACCACATATAATTATTATTTTGTGTTTGGACTAAATGGTAATGGTAGGAAGGAGTTAAAAACTCCACTGAAAATAAATTAAATTCTAACAAAATCTCAGGATATAGAAACCGCATGATATATCACAAAGATAAACTTACCGAGTTATACAGACAATTAAATGAAAGCAGGATTTAAATTGCTGAGAAAAGTTCACGATATAGAAAAAACCGATACATCGCCTACAATAACCTTTTAGTAATATCTATGAGGAGATCCACTTTTTAACTATTTTTAATTATTATTACCGCATTAACTAATTATTTAGTTGAATAATATACATGTATACATAAATTTTCGATTCTATTCTTATTAGATTCTTATAAACGCGAAAATGTTATATCAAAATCAAACTATCTTTTATTTTTTTTTAAACAATAGAAAGATGAATGTACTCATTCTTTACATTTTTCAAATCTTCTTTATATTTTTATACTTCTCGCGCAAAAATATAAAAAAAGTTAATATTCCATCGATTTGCACATTGTTACGTCCGCCAAGAGAAAAATTCCTTGAATCTAAAAATTATTTTTTTTTTATACAATAATTTTATTATTGAATAATCAATTTTCTTGTATTTATGTTTTAATGTTTTTAACGTTAGGTTATGTGCCATTCGTAGTGATTTTTTCTCATGTTGCTCACAATTGATTCAAATTCAACAGTATAATTCTCATGTTCTTAAAACTATACTCGTATCATGTTAAGATAAAAATAGAAAAACATTGAAGATAATTTATTTGTATTGATATTTTTTTCATACATATAATCAAAAATTAAATTACAATTTATTTGATTATAATTAGAACTTGTGAATTTGTCAAACTAATTTTGAATTTTTGTTAGAACACTTGTCTATACTTTTAAATCGTTTGCAATAAAATTTGGAAAGATTTTAGTGTAAGAGTTTAGATGGTACAGACTAACGTATTATACAATTCACGTTTTGATAGTGACTGTTGTTTTTTTCAATGACTGTTCTTATTTTTTTTTTTTTTTGTTTTTGAAAAAACAGCATACTTACTTAAACCACAATAAAAAATATAAGGAAGTACAAAGAATATATAGTTGGATCAAAAGATACTGTTTTCGAATCCAAATGGGTAATGATTTTGATGATGGAGCGAACAATGCTCGAGCGTCCTAAGTTTGGCCGTCGACGACTAAGTGGGTCATTCGAGAACACTTGAGCGCAGATGAATTGGGGTTAAGATAGCTTCGACCTTAAAACATACTACATTGAATACTATATCTCTGATACCCAACGTAAAAACGTCTTCACATCCTAAAGACACCGCCATAGTAAAAATGGAAAAGTGCCAACTACGGTGGTACATGTAACGAACAGTTTTGTAAAAATATGCGCTTTAAGGTAGACAGGCTTCAGCGAATGCATAAGCAGATAGAGATTATTCCTCCAAACTAGCCAAAATAATTGACGAGGGTGAATATACAACCAATCAAGTATTTAACACAGACAAAACGATCTATTTTGGAAGCCTAACCGAACTATAGGAAAAAATAGTTTCCGAGTTTCAGCACATGGTTGAGTTAGAAATTTGCCATCGACATCCTCTGTTTTTTGTGCTCTCCACATGGTTCGAAAGAAATATCAAGATTGGAGACCTTGTGGGGATAATAGGCGACTACATGCGGTTACAATACCGAATCGCTATCCAATTCCTCAAATTGAAAATTTCCCATGAATCTTTATGGTAAGTCGATATTTTAAAAAATCTACCTTGACAGGGCATATCTTTTGATTTCCGTTGCCTCCGATGATATTTACATAACGACCATCGATACCCCTTGGTTTAGGTAATGCCGCACAAACATTTCAACGTTTTATTAACGAAATTGTTCGTGATTTAGATTTTGTTTTCGTCTATATTAACGACATTTTGGTGGCAGCCTCTTCTGAGAAAGAGCACAAACAACACTTAGAACAATTATACCAACATCTTACAGAGTTCATATTAAAAGTTCTAAGCGGGTTTTTGGAGCACAATCATTAAATTTGCCATCATAAATTACTTCGGATGACATTCTTCTTTCAGTAGAGAGGATTAATAAGACACATACAGCAATTCACCAGCATAGTGAACTATTATCACCATTTTATTCCAAAGCTTGTCAAATGTTTAGCTCCAATTCAATCTCATTTTGGCTCTGTTACTCAAAAAGCCCAAGACGCCAAGAAATTTTACTTGGCCGGATGAATGCTATTTAGTATTCGAATTTTTAAAACGAGAATTGGCATCAAATGCTTTGTTAGCTCATCCTAAGAATGATTCTATATTTCGAAAGATACCGAACTTAAGTATTCCGATCAAACGGATCGAGAGCTATTTGCTATTTATCTAGCTAACAAGCATTTCTGTTATTTTTTAGATTTTACACCGATCATAAGCACATAAGTCTACGAATTCCGAGACACGTATGTGTTAATTTACAAGATATTAGGCATGTGAGCGGTTAAGATAAGACTGTGTAGTTTTATCATCCCCAAATTTCCCATAATTCGGCCCAAAAAGCTGACTTAGAACTTCAGATATTATTTTTTAGTTCCGGACGTCACACTAACTCCAATTTGAAGTTAGAATTTGTCCGGGTTTCGAGATTAACTGTGAAGTTTCTACGGGGCAGAATCGCCCATAAATCGCAGCTCCTCTTCGGAAGAAAATGTATGAATCTTTATATAACATCTCACACCTAAGGGTTCGTGCAACCCGTCAATTGGTTTCTATTTGCTATTTTTGGCCTAATTTAAACAAATATATCAATAATTGAGCACAATCTTGTTTAGCATGCCAACGTTCAAAAGTGCAGAGACATTTGTCAGTCGTTTTGCTCGTTGGCCTGAAGCGTATTGTATGACCGATATGTCTGCATCTACTATTGTGACCACATTCGTTCATAATTATGCTTCCGGTTTCAGTGTTCTTTTGACAATTAAAAGTAAGTCAATTCGAGTCCAAACTCTTTAAAGAGTTGACCGCATACAGCTTATTATCCTCAAGCAAAAAGAATGGCCCAACGCTTCCATTGGCAACGCAGATTGGAATCTGCACTTAGAGCCCGAGATAATACAGCGCAATGGAGCTAAGAAATACCTATTATTTTACTTGGTATAGGAACTACGATTAAAATAGAACTAAAATGCTCACCAGCGAAGCTATAGTATATGGTAAAACCAACAAACTATACTCGATGAACCGACAAACTATACTCGTTGAAAGTCCTATTCCGCCTTTACCAACAACTGATTATATTGTTGAACAATTACGTAATTGTATGCAAAATTCTATTTCAACCTCTACAAGACATACTATTTATTACATTATTTAAAATAACCAAATCGTCAAAATAAAACAACCTATAGTTTATATCTATATAGTTAATTATAGTTTGATTAAGATAAACTCTAATAATTGATATTACGAAAGTGTTTTCAAATAATTAAAATGCCTTCATTTTAGTCATCATAAATAACAATATTACTAACTTAGTTAACTCACTCCCGAAACACATCTCAACAGTCACAGAAGAACAGCTAACTGGTTGTTTATCAAACGAAATGTTGATAAACTTTAGTATATTGTTATGAAGTAATACCAGTTCAATTGTCATGGGCGGATTGATAAGTACAATTGAGGTTTGTTTCCAAAATTAAGTGTTAACTGTTTTCTAAAAATTAACAAGAAAGTATCTGCTACTTGTCCCACGTAACTTATTGGATTGCATAATTTATAAACTCGGGAGAAGTTAAAAAGTTTTCAAAAAATGTTAACACTGGACAAGAATTGATAAACTCAACAAAATTTCACACATTGTATTAAATTTTAGAAAAAATTTTACAGACTAAACGTTTTATCATTACACTTTTAAAATATAGTAGTAAGTTATTACATTGTTCCAAACCGCAAGAATTATAAATATAATTAATCAAAGAAATAAACTAAAGAAAGTGAAATTTTTGTGGGTGAGGCTGATTTACATACCACATTCATCTTTGATAATTTTTATCGCACACTTATATTTATATAACTATAAGCTAAATTTTAATTTCCCAATCAGTGAAAGCAAGTAGTTAATGAAACTATAAGTAAACCACGTCTTTATTGCAATGTAAAACATATTAATAATTATTTTAAGTTCTTCCAATGCTAGTTTACTAGAATTACTAAAAACAAATTTGTCTCATTCAACATTAAAATATGCAAAAAAAAAAAGAAAAGAACTAATAAATCTTCCTAAACTTAAATAAGAAAATAGGTGCATAAAACATAAAAAACTGCGCATTTGCATGTATAAATGGCATACTTACATAGACAAAAGTATAAGATTTGTGGAATTTACAAGAAATACAAAAAAATATATATATATTAAATAGACTAAAAATAAATGCTAAAGACTATGTGAAATGAAACTTAATGTATGTTTTTTTTTCATAAGGATATATTAATGTCAAGTGTAATACAAAAAAAAGAAAATAAGAAGTTACTTGTTAGTACAATATATAAATATGCATGTATATAAATTTGACTGCATTTTCTTAAAACTTCGTTCAATGAAAAATAAAAATAAGCTACATTTATTATATTATTATAGTTCAGCGAGTTTAGTTTAGATATATTTTTGACCTTTTATCTAAGATGTATATAAATAATAATACAAAATAAACTGTTTGGTTTATAGGGTCAATAAATTTCATCAAATTATATTAAGATTTATACGTTAACATTTTTTTTTTTTTTGGAATGGAAAATTTTGTTGTTAAATAATTAAAGTTAATTGCAATAACTTTTTTTTTTAAATAATACACAATATATTTTCTTGCTACAAAAAATGGATACACTTTATTTTACCACTTAATAATATAAGTAAAATGTGTATTGTACCAGAAAAACATTGTCCGATTTTTTTTCTGCCAAATTTGACCTACAATAAGTATTTAAAATTTTATTCATGTTAAAAACTATTTAATTAGAAATAAATTAGAATAATATACATCGTAGCATTTACTTAGTTTTAAACTATATTCTATCTCAAATAAATAATAGATCACAAAAACTAAATTTAAAGTATTTTTTTGCAGTGAAATTTACTTTTCTTAGATGTTTGGTTTGTCGATGTCGAATAAAAAGTGAGTGTGTATCGAACCAGAAATTAAATTTACTCAAACTTGCAAACTGATGAGATGTTTATGGTTTCGTTGGTGAAATTTTTTAATTAAAAAAAACTTGCTTTATTATTTAGAATTATAAACTTAATTCGGCTTACTGCGTTTAGATAAAATTATTATGTCTATCAGTTACTAATCGTATATTCGCGGCCAATTGTAAAATAATTGTTTATATAATTTGATAGTTGATTTGTTTCAAATCAAACCACGGAAGAATCTATATATGTATTTCAAAAAATAAATGTAATTTGTGCATCAGTGTAAATAAAATCCTAAGTCTTCAATAATTTGCTCAAGTTTTTTAATAACTACAATTTTCACTCCCTCGGTTTCGATCCCAAAACTACTATGCTTTGTGATATTTCATTT
Organism: Tipula confusa; assembly: GCA_963556175.1. NCBI lineage: Eukaryota > Metazoa > Arthropoda > Insecta > Diptera > Tipulidae > Tipula > Tipula confusa. The sequence goes on along the minus strand of OY744476.1, from coordinate 82,766,328 downwards.
AAGATATTTCACTTTTGGAGAAATGTAAGCACCTTTTCGTTTTTTTATCACTTCATTTCATTTTCCATTAGTAAGTACATTTGTCACGCAACATGGAAGAAAAATGCAAAGTTTCTAGTTTTCTTCAATAATCTTTAAGGTGGTAAGAGCAGAAAGGAGATTTGTTGAAGATGCAACGTTCATAGGTCGACAATTACTCGAATAAAAAATAACAAAGAAAACTTAGGCCATGAAAGAAAGTTTCCATTATACGTGCATACATAACTTCGCATACTCTCCATATAATGATGATTGAAAGAGCGAAAAATCCTCGTTGTTTTCGAAATACTGTTGTCTTACAAGTTATCTGAAAATGCTTGCAATCTTTTATTCATTTTAAGAAGTGGTGAAACAAACTTTTTATTCTTTAAGTTAGTTGTCACTTAGACGCTAACGGTTTACCAAAAAAAACGATATTATTGGTGGATAACGGGATCTGCTATGGCACAGTAAACGCTTTTCCGACATTTAAAACATCAAGGTTATCTTTTTTTCGTCTAGGTGGCAAAAATGTGAATTTAAAAGACGTGGGGCTCTTTATTGTAGAAACCTGGAATAAACACTAAGTCAGTTGTCAAAATTTATCGATTGACGAAGTTTAGGTATACCGGCTGGTATAAAGGAGTGGGCGATTGGTGGAAATGAGAGAAACAAATCCCTCTTTCTTTGGACAACAATCCCTTTGAACGAGGTTGGCTTTTGAAACAGAACAAAACACTCATGTATCTAACGTGGAAAAATAAACAAAGAGGCTCCAACGGAAAATGACAGCGCCAATTTCCAAATCAATATTTTTTTCAAACCAATACACTGTTCTGAAATTATATCTGAAATCCAATTATATTGGTTATAAAGTTCCAATATATAAAAAAGAAGATGAATATATTTTTGAATAACTATAGATCCATTTTACTTCTTAGCACTTAAGGTAATTACTACCTTAATAAAGTTAAGTTTTTGCATAGTATAATCAGTTTGGGTTTACTGCCGGAAAATCGACTGAAGAAGCATTCATAAATTTTTTAAAGCTATATTTATTCCGCGTTCAATGATTCACAAAAACCAACTGTGATCTTCGTCGATATGTCCAAAGCATTGGTCATAACGTATTATTAATGAAATTTTTCAGCTTAGGTATTAGAGGACATATTTTTAAGTTTTTTGAGAGTTATCTCCTAAATCGAAGACAGGTTGTCCGGTTTTGTCCTGTTTTGGAACCTATACTATTTTTAAATTTATTTCAACTCTATTTTGAAGTAAAACTTATAGGTCACGCCATAGCATTTGCTGATGACTTTGTCTTGCGATATGCATCCAATGATAGTTTTGATGATGTTCTTCTACTTTACCAAAGAGATTTGTGCTACCTCAGTAAATGGTTCATAAGCTTGCTGGTAGGGAAATAGTTTGAATAACGAGAGATCCATAAAGTAACATGAATTCTCATGTAAATGAGAAAATGGTATCTCATGCTCACCTAAATGTTTAGAGTTGGAGTTTGTAAGCGATTTTAAATATTCAGGTCTACAGTTGAATTGGAATAGTCACCTCTGTAAAATTAGAAAAAATGTTATCACTGCTGTGCACAAATTCTATAATTTAAGGTAATTTTGCCCACTAACACTATTAAGGCAACTATATCTTGCATTGGTTTTAATCATCTCTAATGTATAATATTTCCAGCTGGATGGAATTTATTTTTTGAACATTTAAGACCTTCACATTTCGCAAAAACGTATTATTAAATTGATTTATCGTCGTCCTAAAACCACAGCCGCAGTTCCATTTTTCCGTGAACTAAATTTATTACCACTTAAGTATCTCTATATTTATAAAGTATTAAAAATGTTCTTTGTTAGAAGTAGTAGCTCCCATAATCATTTAACGCATACATATACAGCACGAGAAATCCAAACAACTTGTTACAGCTGTTCATACACATACATATTCACTTAATGAATATTTTCGTTTGATCATTAATTTTTTTTATTTGCGATTACCGGGATTAACCCGTTAGATATTTTTGGTATAAAAAGGCAAAATTTTTGGCACGGAGGACAGTATTTTTTTGGATATTTTCAAGTATGGCTCGATGTGACACATCATACTAAATAGTTGAGAAGTTGACTTAAAACAATATTTTAAAGTGCATTAAAAAAAAAAAAAATTTAAAGTGACCAAAATGGATTTTAGTTAAAGAAAAAAAATAAATAAATAAACACTTCGATAGTGTTTAAAAGAAGCATTTGGCAAATAAAAGTGTTTATATAAAAAAAAGAACTTAATAAAACCACAATAATTTCATAATTTTTTTGTGGTACCTAAAAATCTAAAATAAAATCACGTGGTCATAAAAATTAAATTATATGGCACAAGTATTGTGTTTTTTTTTTTTGTGATTGTAAAAGAAAATTCACGAACAAATTACTAAAATTAATTTAAATTAAAACTCAATTATATCTAAAATTGTAATTATTACGTATGTGTAATCATAAATGTGAATATACGTCCTCTAGCTATGGTACAGCTATGTAAAAAAAAAAAAACTACTATAAACATTCGTAAACGTACTAGCATTCTTAAAAAAAAAAATAAATAAATAAATATATCCAGTTTAATATAATTTTTACTTATTGAATGGAATAATTTTCGGTTCAAAGTTTAATGAATACGAAGAAACAACATTACGTCATTTCAATTTTATCAAAAAACGAATTTAACGGGTGGTGCGATGAGGATTATTTTTATAAACCACAACAACAACAACAACAAATAAAGACTGTATTAATATAAATTAAAGGCGCATGAAGGTGTAGGGTATATGTAAGTTTTTTTTTACAATTTTATAAAATTTATTTACTTTTCACAATTTTTTTGTTATTATTAATATTAGTTAAGGTAGTTAAGTTAGTTAAGGATTTTTTTTTTTTATTTTAAAACAAGTTGTATTATTATTATTGAAATTTTTTTTGGTTTAGTTTGTTTCTTATATTTGGTTTGTTGTTATTGTTAGTCAATATTTTTTTTATCGTTCTATTAAAAAGTTAACTACAAAAATAATGGAGTAATGTTTTTTTTCAAATTGGTGATGTGGATAAACGAAGACCCCTAGTGTATTTAGAATTTTTTTTTGTGTTTAACCATTACCTTTACACGTACGATTTGTTCTGTATCCATATAAATTGTGACAAGTAATTGGACCTCCCAAGCCGATGAGCTAATCTTTTAATTATACGTGTAGTCACAATAGGACAGTAACAAACTTTGTGCGATTGTGGTTTAATAATGAAAAATTTAGAAGATTTTACCTTTTCATGGCACCATACTGGTTTCATAAGTTACCCAAACATTTAAAATCTCCCACTATTGAGCGCAAATATTTTTTCTAAAAAGAACTTCGGACATGTCTGCTTAATTAAAATACCATATATTATAAAATGTATGAATCATTAAATGTTTGTTAATATTAAATTTTTAAAAAATAGTTTGAATTTTTATTCAACGTAGTGTTCTAAACTTCGGTATCTGATTTGTAATCCATAAAATTTAAAATTTTACTTTAACATATTTAAACCTCTAAAAACAATTCTAATTTTGTAATTTTCACAAAAAAAAAATGATTTTACACAATAATTTTCTCTTAGCTTGATAAACTTGGTTTAACAATTTCGGCAGATGTTCAATACATTTTATTGTTGTAAACGAATAGAGTCCCATAAACTTCGTATAATTCCACTTACGCACGATTATATTTTGAATAAAAATACAAAAGTAGTTTGCTTTCAATGGCTTTTAAAAGTTTTAAACACAAACTTCATCGCACAGCTGCCTGATAATTACATAGTATATATTCAAATGTGATGGGACCAAAAAATAGCATTAATTTTATATTTTTGGCCAAATCTCTGGTCAATGCCTGATACTTTTAATACGACCTTCGGAATTTAAACTATTGTTAATTATTGTAGCTACATTTTTATCGTAAAGAAATTTTTATATTTTGCAATCTTTTCTTTCATAGGTGATTGGATTATTTTATCGATCTCAAATGTTCGAATGGTTTGTATGTTGATTTTACATTGTTATTATATTTTGTCGGTGAAATGTTTTTTTAACCATTTAAGTACATATGTTTAGTTATGTCAATGTACCAAAAGCATAACATTAAAATCAATATGTTTTATTTATTCGACCAAACTAATATTATTTTTATTAAATAAAATGAGTATGCACAAAATAAAATTTGCTTTTATTATTAATTAAGTAATAAAATAATTTTTATTTTCGATCGTTGAACTAATCGATGAAATACGTAACATATATACAGATAAAAGTTGTATTGTCGCTCTATAAATTAGCCTCATAATACTTCCGTGTAATGAAAAAAGCACACAACCTAAACATCTATTTTCGAATGAAAGTAGAACGTAATTTTTGTATTTTTTTTTTAATTCTCCATAGGGTACATTTTCACAGTACGTTAAATATAATTTTGTGAGATACATTTTCTCGCTGTGTATAGCCATAGACATCGTGAATGTTAAACCCTTAAGGGAATACAGACAAGCAAAAAAAACATTAAACACTGACATTAATTTCAATCTTACAACAACAAAAAACATACAAAAAGTTGGAAAATTGTATTACTTATTTGTCAATGGTAATCGAAAAATCATGATTTAAGCATAACAAAAAACAAAAATTAATTAGAAAAGACTAAACCGGGGTGTATATAGGAGAAAATTGTTATTGATTTGCTAATACCTGAATCTTTCAAAACATTTAAATCGTGTATTAGACCGCCTATTCTTGTGGTAAGTACTTATATCTTATTAATTATAGATTTTTTTTTACTTTTTATATTGTAAATTAAATTAAATTAAACAATATTATATTGTAATCTTCCATCTTAATTTTTAATACCCAAAATAATACATAACTTAAATGACATTCCAACATTTATTTTTAGTTCCATTTATACATATATGTATAATTTAATGAGATAGTGAAATAGTTTTAAATTTATATATTCCACTCCATATAATAAATAATAATAATATATTCTCACGACTTTCTCTGAGACGATATAAATTTTTTGTTATTTTTATTTTAAAAAAAATGCATTTTTGTGATAAAAATAGCATAAAACCTAAAGAGGTTGACTTGGAATAAAGAATGGATGAAACAATATTAAGATACATACAATGTTTTAAAAGACTAGACTTTTTAATATTAACATAAAATTATAATCTTAAAATATTTTACGTTTTTGCACGTAAACATAGTTTTTCAATTGATTAAATTGAATAATTATATAGAATTATGGTTAGTCATATTTCTTTGAAAACTTTAACATTTGTCACTTTAAAAAATTGTTAGTCAATTTTTACATTAAATAAGTCATTCAATTAATATTTAATTAAGAAAGGTGGTTAGATATGTAAAGAATTTAAATTGCATTCGAAGATAAATCATAATTATTAGTTGTTGTGGGTCAACGAAAGTGCGGTTAATGTTTTTATCTCTAAATTACAATACATATTATTTATAACAAAATTCTTATTCATTTTTTAAAGTAACAAAGTTGATGTGTAGGTGTTAAATTATTATATCTTAGATGGAAATGATTGATCAAACTATATTATTATACATACGTTTTTTTATGTAGGTAATGTACAAATTGCCATGCTTGAAAAATAACACCCAAGTCCCAAATATTTAATTAAAATTTAGTCTATGTACTTTCAAAACATGTACTTGGCAAAAAAGTAAGACAATAGACCGCATAGAAGGAGTAAACTAAGAAATAAAGACTAAGGATATGTCAACGATGTGGAATTAAATTAAAAAATATTTCCTAAGTACAGAAATCTGCCGAAATACGTTGATAAGCGTTTAAAAATAAGGCGACATAAATAGAGAAGTCCAAATAAAGTAGTTTATAAACATAAGCTGACTAACCTAAAAACTTGTTTATTTGTTATAATACACATTGACATTTAACTAAAAATTAATTCATAAATCTATATTAACCAAACAAAAAATAATTTCAAAACTATATTTCTTCAAAACACATTTATCCTATACCAAGTCGGAAATACAGGGTGGCTGAGACCAAGTGTTACCAAATGAAAACGCTGTAATTTTTTTAATTTTGATTATTTTTTATTGAAATTTCGTGGAATATGTTGAAAACATATTACATTTTATGAAAAACATGTTACTGCTCGATATGACCTCCTTTGGCTCTGATTATTTGATTCAGTCTTCCATAGAAAGCATTGCATGCTGACCGAACGTGGGCTTGCGGAATTTTATTCCATTCTCGAACAAGAGCTGACTTCAATGCATCAACACTTTCGTATTTTTTAGTGGACACCTTACTCTCCAAAATGGACCATATGGAGAAATCCATGAGATTCAAGTCTGGTGAATATGGTGGCCATTCTTTCGACGAAAACAGCCGCGGAACGCAATTTTGTAAAAATTGCTGTGTCGCTCGAGCTTTGTGTGACGGTGCCGAGTCCTGTTGAAATGTCCAACGGTTCGTACCAAAGTGTTTACGTGCCCAAGGTAGCAAAGCATCGTTTAGGATCTTTTGGCGGTACACCTCTTGGTTTACCTTGACCCCAAGTTCGATGAAAACCAGAGGAGTGCGTCCATCTGTAGTAACTGCAGCCCAAACCATAACATAAGCTGGTGATGGCTTGCGCATGGCAACTCTTGTGTCCAAATTAACGTTGGACTTGTGCTCTAACCCAAAACGATCATTTTGTTTATTCACATACTGTTGAATGGTGAAAATTATTCATCAGAAAAGACAATTTTTGGAATCTCATCACGTTCGGCCAAGGCCTTCAATGCTCGTGTTCTTTCAAGCCTAACTTTTTTTTGTGCCTCCGTAAGATCTTGAACTTTTTGTATCTTGTAGGGCTTCAAGTGTAGTTCATTTTTCAATATGGTTTGAATGCTGTATCGTGAAACATGTAGACGTGCGGCTAATTGATTGGCACTTTGACGAGGATTTCGTTGGATTCGTTTCTTCACCTTTCGTATCATTTCTTTTGATGATGCTGTCTTTTTAGGACCGCCTCTGTTGCGTTTAGCGATGCTACCAGTTTCGTTGTATCGAGTTATGGTTCGATACACAAACATTTTATTCACATTCAAATGCTGGAGCTGACGAACTATTGCTGTTTGTGAATTTCCACCCAAATACAGTGCATTTACAAAATTACGTTTGAATTCCATTACGATTTTTTTATTAAGATATTAATTTAGAACAATTATATGTTGACCACATGTAAACAACTAACCAAACTTCAATCTGTCAAAAAATTGACGCGCGAAAATGACAACTACATAAATGACAGCAGAGTGAAGTCAGTAACATTTGGTCTCAGCCACCCTGTATATAGGGTGGCTCATTTAACGTTTGCAATTTAATTTGGCTGTGAAATTAAAGACGAATGAATATTTTTCAAAGCGGTTTGTTTTATTAGAAAGAGTACAAATTCACTTCCACGGCTAGCTTTACAGTACTCAATCATGTCAACCCAATTTTTGAAAACATTTTTGATTTTATGGGCTCCTTTCCCATCAACTTTGATTTGATCTTTCACACCTTGGATAGTCTGTGGATGGTTAGGGTAACACTTATCTTTAACGACTCCCCACAAAAAAAAGGAGTCCAACGGATTTAAACGAGAGCTGCGCGGGTTGTGGATGCTTCGGCTTCTCTATGATTACGTGTGGATTTTCTGAGCCCCAAAGCGACAATTTTGGTTAATTGCCTTCGCGGTTAAAATGCCCTGCGTCGGAAAATATGATTTTCGGTAAAAATACTCATTTTCTCATTTCAAAGTAAGTTTTCAATATTTCTTAATTTTATTCAAGCGTAAAGCGACCCATTTTGTAAATGTCAAACATTTAACTAATTTTCTGATCACCCTTTATATATACTTAGTGAAAACTTGATAGAAAATAGAAATGTATACCTTTAAGGCGAAAATTCTAAATCCCGAACGGATGACGTACAAAAAAGCAGGGAATTCTAATTTTATTGTGTAATACTTTTTGATTTTAAATGTATAAATGATTAAAAAACGCTAGAGGTATTACTGAATGAAATACGGAAATATATTGGAGGATGGACAAATTGGTTAAAATGCTGTAGTGCTTGCAATTATAGCAGGATTTAAATTAAATCAATAGAATAGTCGAATGCGCTGATAAAAGTTTTAAAAAATTTTTAAAACACCCAACACAGAAAACACCTTGCATCCGAAATTTTGCTTTGGTGTTGTCATTTCTTTTTTACTGGATTTCACTGCATTTACACAATCAGGGTACATCATCCAGTAAAATTTCGCTTCTGCGAACATGTTCAAGTTCAACATAAGGAAATTCAATAGACTTCTGCTTTAAAACAATTTTTTGGACCTCCAACACTATATAGTAATTTACACAACTAAAGATTTATTGATTTATCGATTCAAATACTGACGTATCATTGTCATATTCCCCGAAGATTTCTACGGCCAAAGCAATTTCTGCATTTGATAATTGTTGTCGATCTACTTTCAGGTGGTGTATTATTTTATTCGATAACAACATTTTGAGCAAGGCAAAGTGCTAAGAGTTCCATTATCTCTTATAAGTTAGTAGTTCTTTAAGTTTAAATAATTACTAAATAAACCAGTTCAATATGTTCGTCGTTAAAAAATACCGTAATCTAAGTCTGAAATAGTCGATCTGTGAAGTAGATAAATTCAACTAAACACAGAAACAGTAGGGTTGGCTAATCAAGTTGACTTTATAGAAATCGATGAATCTGATGTATCGGATATATTATTTGGATATATCCGATACATCAGATTCATCGATGTCTATAAAGTCAACTTGATTAGCCAATCCTACAGTTTCTATGTTTAGTTGACTTTATCTACTTCACAGACGTATTAGAAAACATTCTAATACGTCTTTTTGTTTAATTCTAATTTATCCTAATAGTAACGTGCAAAACAACATCTATTATCCATTTCGCGATAAACAAAATGTGAATTATTTGATGAAGCAGAAAGAAAATCTTTGTTTAATAATTTTTGGTCAATTATTAACATAAGGGAACAAAAAAATACAGACTGAACATGATTCGCGCAGAAACAATTCTATACTTTATTATTTGCTAATCAACGATGGTAGAAACCCAGCATGAACCTTAAGCACGTTGTTACTAGGGTCGGGTCGTACACAGTTCTAAATTGAAAGAAATTCGGCAAACCAAAAATTAATTTGTATTTTCTACTTTCGTAGCCAATGCAAGGAAAAAAGATGCTATATCACAGCTATTCCTCAACAGCTTTTTCTTCAATAGTTTTTTCGAAAAACTTCCGAAACTTCCATCTTACTATAGTCGGCAAAACTCATCAAAAACATTCCTCGAACATAGTTTTAATTCAATACAGGATGTATTTAATTTTTATATTCAAGAACTCCAAGCTCAAAATGAATTATGTACTTTAATAAACCGTTCAAACAAGAAATCTTTTTTCTAAAATGACCTCCATAACTTTCCAGAGATATTTATTTTATTTCGTACTGCCAGCGCAGGTTTCACATCGAACTTTTCTCAAAGCTAGAGCGGGCGATACTAAGAATATTAATATTCTTAGTATTCTTAGTATCGCCCGCTCTAACTTTGAGAAAAGTTCGATGTGACACCTGCGCTGGCAGTACGAAATAAAATAAATATCTCTGGAAAGTTATGGAGGTCATTTTAGAAAAAAGAACAAGGCCCAAGAATAGAAGGCCGAAGATAAAAAAATGAAAAAACATGGTTCGTGTATAGTGCTTGCTATAGACTTACAGTCTGTTAAAGCCTCTCCTTTCCTTCATTACAAGTTAGCACAGTTTTTTTATAAAACGATACATCAACGTTTGTATTCTGATGGCTGCACCTATCGGAATGCAATTTTGTCAAATGCTTTGCTTTTTTTTTTTAAAAGCAGAAGATTGCAGTGTGGCAGACATTTTTAGAGAAGGGTCACACTAAAACGGTAACTCTGTTCACAGTACAATCGAACGTTAACCAACAAATTAAAAATGTATCTTCCTTATAAATATTTTCAAGCTTCAATAAACGCTCGAGTAAAGCCAAAGCCGACTGTAAATAATTTCTATAGAATCAATTGTTTAAGGATTATACTAAAACATAGTATACTAATCTAATCGGACGGGTCAAAAAGCTAGAGATCCTGTAGTGACTGACCTTCGATGCTTGCACTAGCCGATTCCTTTACTTTTGGTTCAATCAATGATGTAATCGATAGACAAAAAATTCGGCTTTAAGATTAGAACCTTATTGCCTAAATGTATAGCTATGAAAATGTGATATATATTAAGATATTTTTGTTTTGAGACTGAGCAACTTTAAGACTTACCACGCCTTATAAGACACTTTTAGCTAATACATTTGTTAAAATACTAAATGTTTCATTTATTTTTTAAGTTAATTTTATTTTTGTTTTTATGTTATGTTAAATAATTTAATTTATGCTTTTTTTAATTTACTTTTTTTAATTTAAAAAAATATTCGTCAGTTCAAATGGGGGAACTGACGAATATTTTTTTATCTAAAAGTTACAAAATTCAAAATCTCATGAAAATACTTTTTTTCATTTACGCAAATGATAATTTGTTATTTGGATGATTGGAGGTTTTGGTCTTTAATGAAGGATATTTCGGCTATACTTTTATCCATATACTTTGTTTATTGTTGGCCGAGAAACTTCTTTCCAGGATTTATTATTGCATGATAATAAAATTAAACGGGATTAGTAAATTAGGTAGTAAGTTACCTTAATTTGATCGTTTCCCTCATTCAAATTATCTTAATATGGAAACCAGGGGAATTATTCATAAGTAGCAATGCTTTATGTGCCAAATTATGTTTTTCACAATATGATATACTTAACTGCCGGTCACAAACTTGCTAAATCATTCTGATGTACTATCCGTTACACAAGAATTGTATGGATCAAAGCTTAATTGCGCCAAGAAAAAGCGTTAACCTAACGTAAGCCATTTTTTGTCCAGAAGCAAAATTTTCTTTTTTAAAAATAAATGTTCTTGACAGCTTACGTTTACAATGTAGCCTTAGCTGCAAAATTGTTTAGCTGCCTCCAGATCATTACTTACAGATTTGTACCGGTATTTGTACGTTATGATATGACGCTGCAATTTTATTTAAATGTATTGAGCCATCCAGAACTAGCGCATAAACTAAAGTTCTTATCACTTATAGTTTTCATATTTCTAAAATAATCAAATAAACTGGTCGTTTTGTGTTTGATAAAGAGCGTGGTTACAGGTTAATTATTTTTAACAGATATTACTGCTGAAAAGACTCGCAGCCTACGGTTTATTGAATACTTTTTTTTAATTGTCCTTAATGATGGTAATTCAATTGATTTACAAATTACAACAACCTTAAACGAGAGGAAGAATATTGAAGATTTTAAAATCGTCACTTACAGCAAATACAAATGCTTCGTAAGTTACTTGTTATAATCAATCGGGTTTTAAATGCTATTTTAAAAGAAAATATAACTATAAATTGCGATTCACTTCATTCAAATGCAAAATTTATATTTTAGCTACCGTTAAATTTCGAAATCCGATTTAAACATTCGCTTACTTACTATTTAACTTTAAATATCCATTATATATACAACTATATACTTATATAGTTTTGTTTTAATGTACATAACCTCTTGTTATTGTTTACATATATACATACATTTTATTCCTTCTAGCTTTCGAGTTTTTATTAAGAAACGATTATACATCTTGAGTAAAAATCAATACCATCAGTTTATATAAAATATAAGCAAATATCAACATTATTAAATCAAAAAACTACTTTATAAAATATCTAAGAAATAGAAGAAAAAGTATTTTTAAAAATTGTTGTAAAATTTTCAAGGTTAAAAACTTTATGCAAATTACGTTGGAACATTGTACTTGAATGATGTCATTGATTGTGTATATCTTTATATAGCTCTTTAAAACTAATCGTTTTTATTTCAACTTGTTATATTGTCATTTTAATATGAGAAGAAGTTGCTTATTTTTATTTTTTTATTTTTTATAACCACATACCTAAAATGAGATAGTCTTGTTCATTTTACCATAACACACCACCTATATAAAATCATCAAAACTTAACAAAATAAATTAATATCTCAATTTTAGATTTATCAAATTGTTTTTAATTTAATTGACCGGCCGACTATAGTAGTTCAGAATGAAAGAATAAAAAAAATAACTATCTTTAATTATTTCCGGTTAGATTGACTGACACAATGTCAAGGTAAGAGCACTTAAGTACAATTTATTTTTATTTTTTATAAATAGTTTTACTCTCGAAATGGAAAGACTTTCTATAATTTTTGTTTTAAAAAAATATTAATTAAACATGAATTGATTTGCGATATGGATTAAAATAAATAATTTGCAAACATCACTAAAGTAGTTCATGTTTAATGATTTAATAATAAAAAATTATAATTTTAAAGATCTTAATTAACATTGACAGGTTTATTCTAAAAAGGGCAATAGAAACCGTTGAGCAAGTGTTGAGTAAAATCACGATTTCTCTAATACAAGTCAAACGTCAAAAATGTGATCACAAATGGTAATGATTCGAAAAATGGCATACCTTTTTTAATGCTTTCCATTATCTATACAGTGATTGACAGTCATTACTCTGTCGTAGCGAATATAAAACATAATCATTCATTTAAATTAATTACTTTCAATGCTATATTATTATAATATAGATGTGTTTTTTAATACTTGGAGTCAATATTTTTATGAACTTAGATAGAATTTTACTACTTAATTCAGACCGGCCATATATACCGGAAGTCAACTCAAACTTAAGAAAGAATGATCTAGAGTTGAATGTATTAATTTGGTGCTATTAATATTCGGTAACTTTTCGAAATTATTTAGTACAGTCATCTTAAGTAATTTTAAGATCGAAGAAATGTTAGCTATTTATGAGATATACATTATTTAATAAACAAATCGGTTACGGCTAAATTTATATTAGACATCTCACAGTACTTAAACAAGTGTCGAGTGAGGTCACGCTTATTAAAGGAATATTTACTCAGCGGAATAGAGTTAACTAAATTGTAAAACCAATTCATTTTTCTTCCCACTAATCCTATTGGGGATTCTCATATGAAGGGCCGCATTTTGTTACGTGCAATTGTGAAACTTATACACGCTTCTTTTTAAACCAATCATTTTTGGTTTGGTGTACACTATGGCTAACAAGATATGGATAGTTTTAAACTTCATTCAACAGACCTTCACAGTTGAAACATTGGGTTTGTTTTTATGTGTTCCCTGATTGATACAAAAACAGTCATCGTAGCTCTGCATTGACCAATTGATGGTCACTGCCTTGGAATTAGGTAACCAACCGATATGACATTACAACTTGGATAACCCGAAAAATTTTTTACAACTATCACATGGTCAATTTGACTTTGACGTCATTCAATTTGACGTCTTACGCGATTGTCTCTACCATGTGTCTAAGTGGATGCTTTCATAACGAAAAAATGTACTAGCCTCATTATCGGTGGCTAGTTTGTGTCAAGTATATGGACCTTTATTTTCACATTAGTCAGTCTGGTTTATACCAGCTGTAGCATTGAAGTCACCATAATCACTATTCTTGCGTCGTGCTCTAGGATGGATTCTATGAGGGTTTATCTTTAGGTTGTCTAGCTTCCTTGGTTGCATAAATTAAAATTACTGACATGTTGGCCTCATACAAACGGTTATCGACTGCTTTAAAATTCAAACCAGTGTTTTTACTTGTGCCCTAGGAGAAATTTAATACTAAAAAACGCTTCATCACTGTAAAGCAACGTAAGCATTGGAACATATATACATACAGTAAAATTGCTATTCAAAACCTGTTTGATTATAATTTTAAGTGCATTCGGATATAGTGAATCATCGGATATACATTTAATAAAATTAAAATAGTAATTAAATGATTCACAAATTAGAAGCTAAAATAAATAGACCGTTTCATTGCATATATTCACTTAGTGATTTATACTTTTGATACAGCTTTTGGGCTGTTACTTACTAAAAGATGAAAATTAGTGAATGCATTCGCACACGAAACAGGTAGTTTAAAAAAAACAAGTAAGTCCGCTACTAATAATCTGATTTCAATAATTTAGATGCTCAATATTTTAGCTGGACTAAAGAGTAGTAAACAAACGACCTTTTGAGTTAAGCTGATTATGTTAACTTCTATATTTTTATCATTTCATTTTTATAATCCTTAAAATTAATACTTAATTGATTTTGAGTTAAAAAGCTCACAATCAACTAGAGCTATAAATAGTTTGTGAGACAGAATGTTATAAAATCAATATACATAATTAAATGTTAATGATTTTGTTTTATGATTTTCAACGTTAAATTAGTAAAATGAACAAACTTTAGGAAAACTGCGAATACGCTAAATAAATATATAATTTTATAAATTTTAACCATTAGCTTACCTTATTTATCCCTTGCGTGGTTCGAGTAATAATAATCCTGAAATTAGGTAAAAAAGTAAAATTTAAGTTTATTTAAAAAAAGTATTATAATTGCTATTTTAAAACGATAGATTTAACATTAAAAAACTAAAATTAAAATCCTACATTAAGTAAGGAAAATATAATATTTTCCACTTGTTCCATAATTAATCATTCGTAAAAATCATCAACATACAATAATTTTTTCTCTATATTTGAATACAAATGATGAAACTCGAGAGTTAATTTGTTAATCTTATTTTGTTCATTTTAATTTTTATTTCATCTCAAATTTAATTCCAAAAATAAAATTAAATGTAACAAAGCACTTACATCCATATATAACAATTTTTAACAAGAATTTTTTCTATTTTAAATTAAAAAAAAACAGAAAAATTTTCAAAATATTTATAGGAAGATTAAAATAGCAATAAATAATTGGTTGTACTTAAATAAACTCTAAATGGAATTAGTAAATATTATATTAAAGGACTAAAGGACTCGTTTAATTTATAAATATACTCGTACTATGATGTGACAAACTAATTAACTGAAATAACTAATCAATAAAACTCAGCATTTAAGGTTTTATTTAGCGATAGAATTGTAATTTACCCTTTACGGAAACTATAAAATAACTTAAAGGTTATCGAAACCAAACAAAACTATAATAAATACTTATATCCATTTTATTTTAAATAATCAAACTTTTTATGTATTATGCATACTTCAACAATAATTGTATATTCAAACCCTAAGTAATTATTGTTTATTTTTCTTATAGGCAAGCAATTAAATAATAGAGCAATAAAATTAGATTAGGTTTTTGTTTATAATAGTTTTTATGTTAGAAATTAAAATTGTTTAGTTTTATAATAGAATCAATAAATATTTGTCACATTTAGTAAATCGTTAAAGATTTATAGCATGAGCTTCCGTTTTGAATAGATCGTTCAATGAACTTAACATTTAAATTTTTAAACCTTAAATTAAAATTAATAGAACAATGATAATTTTTAATATTACCAAAAATAAAATTAAATATCTCTTTAAAAAGTATAGATTTATGTAAATTGAGGAAAATTGTTTTAACTACCACTGATTGAAAACCAATACAAAAATGTTGCTTATTAGTAACCCTCAGTCAGTAAGACTTTCTATACTTAATCACCTTCGAAATGCAATAAACACGCCAGCCATTTAATTTTTTTGTAGGTGTCGTTACGATAATTTTGCTTATTTACTTGAAAATAATACCAAGCAAAATTACGACGTTGTGAAAAATAAAAATTTGCATACTTTGAATTTCCGCTAGAACATTATGTGAGGTTTGATAATTTATGGGAATCAACTAAGTATTTGCAACAAACGTGCTTAATATTATGGAGTTGCTCTTCCTCGACAAGATATGACTTATAGAGGAAACTACGAATTTAAAAATATACTCAACTCCATTTTCGGAGCTTTCTACACATTTGGGTATTCCGGGTTTTAAACCAAAAATACTAATGAACATAAATAAATTAGCATTGGCAAATTTTTAACGAAATATATTATAAGTAGAACATTTTTAAATATCATTTTAGGAGATATTTTTTAACCACGATAAAGTTCATCCTTGATCCAACAAAAGATATACAGTCACATAAATAATAAATCTTCCTCGAAACATAAGTAAAATATTTATTATGTATTAATGAATCATATATAGAAATAATTTATTCAAATATTCTGCAATCTACCCGTATTTGAAAAACTTGCTAGCACCATAGAATATATAAATTATAAAAATACAATAAAGTATACACCTGACTAAAATTTTAATTATTCAAATAACATCAAAAAATTATAAACTATTATACATTCTCTCTCAAGATGTCGACTCAAACTGTTACGCTACTAATTTATTATAAGGCGCTATCGCGACACTACTTTATGAGATACTATTAAATTAGTGCATAAAAGTATTAATATAGACAACATATATATACTATTTTTACACGGTCGTTACATTTTTAAGAATATTGTGTTAAATAAAACCGTGTATAAATATATATATATCTTAACTCGCTTTATTGGATATTGGATTGGTCCTTTGAATTAAACATTTATTATAATTTATATTTTTTAACACTTTCTCGTAAATCACTTTCTTCTAGAATTAATTATGGAAATAATTTTAGTTTATCTTCCTGATACCTTTTGAAGCCAACTATTTCTCTGTCGGCAATAACTTCATTTATATAGTAAATAGGGAGATTGCAAAATACCTCACCGTCAATTGTGTGTGCCCAAAGTAAGTATTATTTTTAATGAGAAAGTGACTGCAATTTTAACACAAATAGGCATAAAGTTCCTTCCAACACGTATTTAACTTTTGTGTGGATGGCAAATTTTACACCCTATCTATACGGTAAAAAATCGGGACTAATTTTAAAACATTTGTTTAAATCACAATAGTTTTATAGAATAATAAAACAATTCAATGCTAATTCTTAAACTTCAAAAGTTTAATACTTATTTAAAATTACAAAGTATTAATTTTAAACATAAAAAGTTCTGATCTAAAATAAAACCAAAAAACATTTGAATATCCTTTATATATTGGCAACTAATAAAGAAAACTCTAACAGTTTGATTTTAAATACAAATAAATTATATATTTGGTCATATTAAAAGATTTAAAATTGTCCATAATGGTTCACAACTAAAAAAAACGTAAGAGTTAAGTAGACTTTTTCATATTAAAAAATTGGACGCATCGAAGGTGTAATAAACGAAATTTGCATTGTTTCTATGGGTATATATGGAAATAATTTAAGTTAAGTAGATAAAATTAGTTAAAAATACATTTAAGTTGTATAAGTAGTAAAAAGTGGTTTAAGCCAATAGATTTAAGTCAATTACTTAAGATAATAGATGATAAAGTTAAGGCTAAGAATCTTAGTTAAGGAAATTGAGTAGGACACCTAAGGTACATTTTTGTACCTTCATATATTTTAAAAGGAAAAAACATTTAAATACAGATTTTTCTTAAAAAAAAATTATTTAATTATTAATATGTTTGAAACAAGGTAGCGTTATTAAAACCAATTTAAAAAGATAGACTCTTAATGACAATGCAAAAAACCGAAATAATTAAAAATAACGGGAATGCAACCGTATTTTTCTCTTATATACATATAAGTAGATGTAAAATAAATTTATTTGAAAACGAATTCGGGAAAAGTGTTAAAAATTATTTGTGGTGGATGGTGCATATGCAAAAAAGCGCACAGTAGAATAAAGATTTAAAAAAACGGAATCACGAGAATACCGAAATATATACCAGCTGGACTCGCTTAACATCAACATTTTTGTTTTCGTATTTGGGAATACTACTTACAATGAGTGTGTCTTACTCTAATTATGAGCACCACAACGTCATTAGGTATTGTGGTGATCAGTGACTCACTTTCCATGCTCTTTTGAATCCAGCATAGATAGCAGTCTCAATTTGGTCTTATGTGCCAAAAACTATTATAATGTCACATTGGTGTCGACTACACATACAGATAAAAAGATGGATATTGGTGGGAAATTAAAACCAGATATAATCCAAAAGTATAATGCAACGAAAGGCGATGTAGAGAAAATGGACAAAATTTCACATTATGCAACCAAACTTAAACCACTCCGGTGGCCACAGGCAATGTCTTATATTATTATTGATGACACTATTATTGCTTTCTACATAATATTTTCTAAAAACTGCAGTCACCACCCAGAAACACAAAGTCGACATGCATGTCTGTAAAATTAATGTAAGGATTTAGCAATGCCAGTACTAAAAAAGCACTACGGCAGCACAAAAGTGATTGCTCAAATTTCCTCAAAATTAAGGATAGGATGCATCTTAGGCCGCCCGGCTATTACTACATAATGTCGACTCCTTTAACATC
The DNA here is from genome assembly GCA_963556175.1 of Tipula confusa. Lineage (NCBI taxonomy): Eukaryota > Metazoa > Arthropoda > Insecta > Diptera > Tipulidae > Tipula > Tipula confusa. The sequence continues at coordinate 82,747,730 of OY744476.1, read as the reverse complement.
AAGTAATGCGTACTCACATGGAGGAAGCTTCTACGTTTGTTGGTCAATGTCATCTTGCCAGAGCAAGACTTTTTAAAATAGCTTTTTGTTGAATTTTTTCTTAATTCAAAAGTTACAAAGCCGTCCATTATATTCAAATATATAAGTAGGTACAAATGTACCTTAGGAGTTCGTTTAAGTAGTACTTAATTATTTTTACCTTAAGTTGTTTTTTTTTTCAAATCTAAAAGGATTCTAAAAATATCAAATTCTGGATAAGAAAAGACACGTTTAGGCTATACAACATTTGTAGACATCTAGCTAAAGGCTATAGTTTAAAAAAATTAAAGTAAAAGTAGAAAAGGTACAAGTGTACTAGATGACTTGATTTCAATAACGGACATAAATAACTGCATGTTTTATACAATTCAGGAGACCTGAATTGACCTTATCCGTTTTATGTTATATGTATCAATCATTTAAAACTTAAATAATAATGTGATAAATTACAATTCTTCGCTGGTCAAGTGATTGAAGTGACAAAGATGTAATGGGTGACAACAAGGCGACTTTTACATTAGAATGATCCGAAAAGAACTTTAAATACCTCCGTAATAAAACATTTTCGAACCACTCAGTGAATACTGAAGCCGTATCTCAGGGTTTACATACCTTTGCATTGATACATTTTAATGGTTACGGTCTAAGTAAATTACTAACAAGGAGGTTTTAAAATATGATCTTCTGTTTGGGTTTAAGTATTTTTAATACAGTAAAATTGATTTTTGGCTACTAGAATAATTGAGGTCAAAAGGATATCATCGTTATGTTTAAAAATTATACTGACGCATTTCAGAATTTAAATTAATTTAAATTAAGATTAAAACACAAATGGTATTTCAGTTTAATTTGTTTAAGCAAATATTTAGTTTAGTCAATAACCGACATCTTTAAATTGTTAAAAAAATCAGTTAAAAAATTAGAACATATAAAAATGTGGATTATGTGCAAATGTTACATTTTCGTAATTATTTTGTAATAAACGCAAGGGTTCAATCATAATATTATGTTGTTTCAAAATATGTATTTAGTAATTTCAATTTCTAAAAACTTATCTTTTTTTTTTTATTAAAACATAAAATCGCAATTAACGGTGGATATGCAAGATAAACTACAATAAAAACATTTGTACCACTTCGAATTTAAATATATAAAATATAATAAATAAATATAAAAAAAATGTGCAGGTGCTTTTTCACAATATCTATTGAAGAGGAAAAATAGATAATTTCATCTGAAATAAAATTTAATATTCTAAGTAACGGATTTTTTGCCATTTCTACACATGTAACAAATCTATCGTGATTATTTTAAATTATTATCACACTAAGTATAAGTACAAAAAGTCAAATACAATTCGTTTTCGAAGAACCATTATCTACCACAGACTAAGAAGTTCCATGAATAATTTATATATTTAGAATAGAAAATTCATTGAACTTAACAAAACATAGGAACGCATATGATATGCATTATATTAAATTAAAGTGATAGTCGTTTGACATAAAATACAATTTAATGTTTTATTCTATTTTCAGATCCATTAAATAATTTTCTTGGATTTTTTCAAAACAAACAAATCTACGTTTGTTGCACATTATTGGTGATCACATTACCTAATTTGATGAATTATTACACCACCTACAAAAACTATCAAAATAAGTTAAACTTTAAGAGATAAATTTGGTTAGCATAAGAAATAAAAAAAAAATTTTTTTTTTTTACTATATAGAACCCTAAAATAATTGACAGTTAGTTCGATGGGTTAAAAAGTAAACAATTAACAAAATGGGTCTATAATATAATAATGACATATTAATAAATTTTAGTATTAAAAAGACCACAATTCTAAGCCAAACCAAAATTTGAACAATTAATATAACTCTTGTGTAGGTTTGACATCCTCCGCATTCGACGTGGTTAACTATAAATATAACCGATGTAACTAATTTATAAAACGATCTCGATGAGATGAGCATTCTATTCACATTGAAATAATATTATATTTCCAATATAAGCATTTTTAGACACTGTTGTCTAATTTAGTATAATATGTGCGAAAGACCGACGAATATATTTTATTCCACAACGAGTGAGTAATTTTAAAGAGCACCGACGGAATCAAATTTGTTGGTTAGCTATATCTAATGCGAACCAATTCCATATTACTAATTGCATATTATTAATCTAGAAAACGACTAGGTATGAGAAGAGGAAGGACTATTGAAATAAATTTAAATGGGTACATAATTCTCGGAGATCTTTCCTGTTGTTATCATTTGACGGTTTTCGTGCGTGAGAATGTTTCCTAGGCTTAGTCTTTATATATTTTTGCGCCATCGTGCTTGGCTTTTCTTACTGCTTTTTGTATGCTTAGCCATGTTATTTAAGCTGTTTTCATTACTGCTACGTGGAGGCACACACTTCCATATATCTAGCCCCTTTGGTATATTATTGGCCGTAGACATATGCATGTTTAATGCAGTCAATTTTTTGCGGGAACTTGACACTTACGATTGCATAGAACAGTGCCACAGAGACTGTTAAACACTAAGATGTTTTTTGGCTCCATTAAAGTTAGTCTGTTGGCTGGCCACTCTGCACTCATCTCCGTCATTAGCTTTTGTTCGTCTACGACAAGGTTGCAGCTGTAAAGCAAGTGGTCTATGGTTTTGTCATCATGGCCACACTCACAGCTACTCGTTTTGCGTAAATGTAACCTTTTAACGTAGAATGTTATTTCGTTAACATCTGAGTTAATGGTACGCTAAACTTAAGCCTTTTATCTAACCTTTCTTCAATGTTTGGAATGAAACTAAAAGTTATAAGATATTGTAATGGATGTTTTCCGCATCTGCCTCTTGAGCGAACCAATGCTTCTATTTGTCCAGCTTGCAATATCACGTTCTCGTAGGTCACACTTAGCCTTTTTCTTACTTTATACCTTGCAACTCTGTCTTGTCTTTCAGTTCTGTAATTTTCAGTAATACCTGAAATTTTAAGTAATACCAAAATTTTTCAGTAATCTGATTAATGTTCTCCGGTGGTGACAATGCATTCTGTCAGCCCACCCGCACAACCATATATAAATAATACAACCACTAGGCCTTCGTATATAGTCTTGAGCATCCGTTTCTAACGCCCAAATTTTCTTAACTTTTGTACTGCTTGTTCCAATCCTTTTGACATGTGTGTGACGTGTCACATAAAGCCTTTCGTTGACATTTTATAGTTTTGAACCCAACCCATTTTACAGTTTTGACCATCTTGATTCTCGCTCCATTCACAGACAGCAAAGATGGTCTTCTGAGCGATCCTGTTTTGGCAGGCGAAAGCGCCATCTTAAAACTGCAACTCCAATACTTAAGTCATTTTATTTATAGCACTTTGGGCTACTTCCTCAATGCTTTGTCTAGAGTTTTCAGCATTTCCTTATCGTCCGCGAATGCTACTTCTTGGACATTGACATTCATGCTACTATTGAAGACGATGTTCCAGAGGTGTGGCTTCAGAATGGATCCTTGTGGACAACCTTTGGTCACAATATTCCAAGAACGTATTTTTGCTCCGACTGTTTGACTATGTTGATCATTTTCACCATAGCGTCCTCTGTAGACTGATTTTCTCTGAATCCGAACTGTTTGTCACTATACATCCCACTTCTCTCAAATGCAAACATCAACCTGCCAGTTATTACTTTCTCCAGTAATTTGCCCCAGAGTATCATGATTGACCTATATAATTTTGGGTCGATAGAATCTCGTTTACCGCCCTTCCTTATGATACCTTGCAACTCTTTCTTGTCTTTCTTTGCTGTTTTTTCAAGCTTTCGGAAAAACTCCTCTTTTCAGACACTCGTTCAGAAAGCGCGTGATATTAGGCCCTATTTTAGGCCATTCTCTTTGTATCACTTCGATCTTGATATTGTCGAGGCTGGGTGCTTTGCCAGTTTTTAATGACATTATTATGTCAGCGATTTCATAATTTCTGAATTCTGCCACGTCGCAAGTTCTTCGTGCTACAAATCTATGCGCTCTAAGTTCTTTATTCGCTTCTGTGTCACTTGTCATAGTGTCATCAGAAAGCAGTGCACTCAACAAACATTTTGCGGTATTCTTCCAACAAATAGTTGTCAGGCCGTGTCTCTTTATTACGGTGCTTAAAACTTCTGGAGTTTAAAGTCTTCTTTAATAAATATCTCCAGGCTAAACTGGTTGGTCGTATTTACACTACTAACGTATTTATTACGGCATACTACATAATTGTATTTCTTTAGCAGTCTTGCTATTGTTGCTCTTTTTGTGATTAGCCTCTTATGTCACCAAGATAATTTTACACTGTGCGCACGTTTCCGTGGTATACTTTTATCATAGACAGCAATTATTGAGCTCGTGATTTAATTTTTTATTACATTTACATCCTTATTGGATGCGCATGTTAAATGTTCCGACTATCCTGAGCCTGAGAAATTATAGCTATTATGTGCACTTAGAGATTATAAAGTTATATACTTAGAGATTATAAAGTTAGAAACTAAATTCCTCAATCCTTCTGAAATCGCGATAGTTACATGATTAGAGGCTTCATCACAGTATGACTAATAAAGGTCGTAAAAACGTCTGAGACCACCAAAGACATTCACTGCAGACACTGGAGAGAACTGATATATTTTGTCAATAGAACTTAAAATGATATCAAATTCGTGACAGATGCAGATCGATTTAGCCTACGGTACAAATACGTAGGCCTACTACTACAACTGGAGGAGAGCAGATTTTAATTTGAATCCACAAAATATTAGGAACAGGATTAGAACTAGGTAGAATAAATTTGTATATATTAAAATGCAGATCTCCTGCAAATACAGGATGGCTGAGACCAAATGTTACTGACTTCACTCTGCTGTCATTTGTGTAGTCATTTTTGCGCGTCAATTTTTTGACAGATTGAAGTTTGGTTAGTTGTTTACATGTGGTCAACAAATAATTGTTCTAAATTAATATCTTAATAAAAAAATCGCAATGGAATTCAAACGTAATAGTGTAATTGCACTGTATTTGGGTGGAAATTCACAAACAGCAATAGTTCGTCAGCTCCAGCATTTGAATGTGAATAAAATGTTTGTGTATCGAACCATAACTTGATACAACGAAACTGGTAGCATCGCTAAACGCAACAGAGGGAGTCCTAAAAAGACAGCAACATCAAAAGAAATGATACGAAAGGTGAAGAAACGAATCCAACGAAATCCTCGTCAAAGTGCCAATCAATTAGTCGCACGTCTACATGTTTCACGATACAGCATTCAAACTATATTTAAAAATGAACAACACTTGAAGCCCTACAAGATACAAAAAGTTCAAGATCTTACGGAGGCACAAAAAAAAGTTAGGCTTGAAATAACACGAGCATTGAAGGCCTAGGCCGAACGTGATGAGATTCCAAAAATTGTCTTTTCTGATGAGAAAATTTTCACCATTCAACAGTTCGTGAATAAACAAAATGATCGTGTTTGGTTAGAGCACAAGTCCAACGATAATTTGGACACAAGAGTTCCCATGCGCAAGCAATCACCAGCTTATGTTATGGTTTGGGCTGCAGTTACTGCAGATGGACGCACTCCTCTGGTTTTCATCGAACATGGAGTCAAGGTAAACCAAGAGGTGTACCGCCAAAAGTTCCTAAACGATGCTTTGCTACCTTGGACACGTAAACACTTTGGTACGAACCGTTGGACATTCCAACAGGACACCGTCACACAAAGTTCGAGCGACACAGCAATTTTTACAAAATTGCGTTCCGCGGCTGATTTCGTCGAAAGAATGGCCACTATATTCACCAGACTTGAATCCCATAGATTTTTCCATATGGTCCATTTTGGAGAGTAAGGTGTCCAATAAAAAATACGAGTGTTGATGCATTGAAGTCGGCTCTTGTTCGAGAATGGAATAAAATTCCGCAAGCCCTGAATCAAATAAGCAGAGCCAAAGGAGGTCATATCGAGCAGTAACATATTTTTCATAAAATGTAATATGTTTTCAAAATATTCCACGAAATTTCAATAAAAAATAATCAAAATTAAAAAAATTACAGCGTTTTCATTTGGTAACACTTGGTCTCAGGTACCCTGTAGAATAAACTCTCGATAGGGAATCAATTATATAGTATAGCTTCGAATAACCCTGATATTGGTTATAGTTCAAGTTATCCAAGTATGAAATTTGCGTTTTTTCTAAAATTAAAACAGCAAATTTGTTTAACCCCAGATGAGATAAGTAGTAAGTATATTTAATTAAAATTAGATTTGAAAATTCTGCGAATATATAAATTAAACAAAATCAAATCTATCAAAATTTAAAACGTCAAGAGTTTGCAGACTGTTTGTCTAACTGCTTTTCATTGACTGGGATAGCCGGCACTTTATTTTTTTATAACTACTACTTTGGAAACTTGCGATTTTTGACATTTGTTTGATTTAGTCTTGCACCACAACATAAATTTGGATCTTCATTATAAAAAGTTTTAGAAAAAAAAATCTTTAAAATAAATTTTGTCCAAAACTCTAACAAAATACTTAATGTGAAAAAGTATTAGATTAATATAAACATTGCGGGATTTGTTCATGTAAGATCAAAAATTATGAAGTTAGAATTTAGTTTAATTTAATTTGGAAGCCGTTATAAAAAAAATTATCACCTTCTCGCTAGTTAAAGCTATACATAAAACATTATGAAAGTTGCAGAAATACATACAGTACACTATAATTAAATGGTCAAAAATATACGGGCTCGGTAATATTATTTTTATTAATTAAAAATGTTGATAAATGAATAACAAAATTAAAAATGCCACGGAAACATACCATAAAAATTCGAATTTAAAGACCACCTATACGTATTATATATAGATACAACATTGTTTCTCTAAATTATTTGATGTAGAATAACATTATCATCAACTTTACTATGAATAAACATATCTTAATTCAAGCAACTAAAAAACGAATCTTAGATGAAAATAAAGCAAACAAAAGATCACAACTATTTAAAGTTGGTAATTAAAATATATATTCCACCTTGGCAATCTTCACAAAAATGAACTCAAGTGGAACACATTTAAATTCAGTTTTATTTTCATTTTTTTATTTCAAATATTTATGTTCCAAATGATGTAATCTTAAATTGTACTTATATATATTCAAACTGGATAGATAACCACAAGTCACCACCACCGATCAACTTTAAATTTAAATTTATCTTACACAACATCGAAAATGTTTGTAAATATTAATAATCAATGGACGGTGGAAGAGATTAATTGAAATTGTTGTCAAAAGTTTTAGCGAACAATTTCAAGTGGCCTTTATTGATGTCATTTTACAAAAATGCTTATTATTTAATAGTACTATTGTTTAGGCAGCCAAACAAGATTTACTGCTTGCAGTGGAACCATCATATTAGTTCATATTTCTATTTTTGTATAAATTAACGAACCAGCCAATTTGCGCGCAAATAAAACTTGTTTAATAATGTATTCCGTATTTTGGAGATACGTATTTGATCATGGTATAAAACTAAACTTGGAAATTTAATTTAATTTATCTGTGTAACATTTCTCTATGTAAACTTAAATAAAACGTGATTATACATTAAAATATATTACATAAACTACACATGCATGTTATGATAGTTCATTCCACTCATAAGTCATTTGTAATTAAATACACCTAGCTAAAATCTAATTACAATTTCCGACACAAAATATAACACAATGTATAATTATCAGAATACATAGAAATTTTTTCAATTATTAAAGTGACACAAGTAACTAACGGAAGAACAGGCATATAATCCTTTAAAATATATATATATACAGAAAAATGCAAAACAAGATTTGGTTTTAAATCAAATTTGAACTACATGTTTTTTTATGTTATGGTTATTATTTATTACTTACTATTCCAAAGAAACTTTTCTTTTTAAAATCATTTCAGTTTTCTTGTTCAGGAAATAATATTGCACGATCATCTTTTACTTAAGAAATGTTAATCTTAAATCATTATTTGAATTGTTTTGATATTATAATTTTTTATTATTTTTTTTTTATTATTTAATCTAAACAATTTTTAAATCATTTCTCTCTCACTCGATTTTTTATATTGCTGACAGATAAATAATAATTATATTTTTCATGATTAGATAAAAATGTTATACATATTTCCCTCTTCGTTTATATTTGGATAGTATACGTACGAGATTATGTACATAAGATTAAGATTTGTACATACAAACATTTGAAGTATAGAATTTTGAAGGAAGTTAACAAAAATTGTTTCTTTCTATCTATCTATATTTGAATAGAACAGACCGAACAACAAATATGTTGCAAGCAATAACCATTAACACAATTTTCACGTATATCTACATAATCATTTATCACAGCAAATTCTTATTTGCTTATTTATTAATTATTTCTTGTGTTTTGACATGCAGTCCTCAATTATACAGGTATCTACATACATATTTCTTTCTTTCTCCAAAGTAGTTTTCTAAGTAGGTTTTATTATGTTAGTTCCATAATTTTGTTTACGCTCAATATTTCATGTCACCGTTTTACGCATGTTGTCGCACGGTGGAAATTTTTGAAAAATGGAACATCAAAAAATTTTTAATTTTTAATAAGTATATGGTTTATTGATTAAGAAATTCTGACAAACTATTTATAAAAATATATACGTTAACACAAAAATCAAATACTTATAGTTTTAACAAACAAAAATGTCTATATAAATATCGGCAATTTACATGTCATAACAATCAGGCCAATAAAGTCAAATGAGTGCATATAGCATTAGAAACAGTCTTTCGATGTTAAATTTAGAAATTCTTTCGTGTTTATTAAAAGATTTATAAGAATTAAAATAAAGTAACATTTTTGTTTTTAAACGAACACTGAAAATTTATGTCGTAAATGAGTTGGTTATATAAAATTTCTGACTTAATAAAATAATCGTTTAGCTGGAGAAATAAATTTTATTATGGTTTAAAATTAGTTTTTTGTATGTTATATTAAAAACGATTTTGACACATTTTTATAGTTCAAAAAGATTAATATACATATAGTCTAAATAGTAATTAAGACCGTTCAGTATCAATAAAGTTGCTCCCTTTTACGTACCAAAGATCCATAATGCCGAAATCTACAATATCTAACTAACTCAAATTAGTTGCTTATTTTTTAATTCTTGAACATTTAAGATGTTAAAATGAGAGCAGTGATTTGTACTTCTATGTCAGTACCACTTTAATTTGTGTTCTGTGCAAAGGAATAGATTCGATAATATTTATAATGAGAAAGAGATAGTCCCACAAAGTTTATTTTTTTTTACAAATCATACCAACTCTAAAAAAAATTTTTTTTAAATTATATAATTAATAAATTGTACAAATAAACAAAAAATAAATACACAGGGTAGTTACATTTGCCGAGAAAATAGAAGCTCTGCGTTTTTAGTGGTATAGAAATATTGTTTTAGAGCTTTGGAGAAAAGAGAGCAGCTGCCAATCTTTTATATTTCATCCGATTAATTGTAAAATATGATGCTTAGGTCATATTGAAAAAACGTTTACGAAACTCAAGTTTCCAGTTCCGGGTGTATTTTCTCAATTGAGTTAATTAAATTATTTCCGCTAATTATATAAACATGTGTTAAAGTGGCAAAATGACTAGTGCTTTGAAAAGACATTATCCTAAGGATATATTTCTGTCAAACAAGGAATTTGTATGAGGTTTGCAGGCAACACCCCAACATGAAAGCTTATTAAGAAGAATAAAATCCAGTAGAGCAATATAAACAAGCCTTAAAACGTGCAACGAACAAAAGGGGCGTAAACCGTATATCTTCTTAGATACTAATAATTGCTTGGATTCAAGCTGTCAATGCAGGTCCTCCAATCAAGATTTGCATCAATAAAACTTCTAAGTATTGAATGCGTTTATGACACTTACAACAAAAACGAAGTGCAGACCCTAACTTTATCACAGCTAAAGCCACAGAAGAAAATTCCTTCAGGCAAACTCTAACTTTCCCTCAAATGTAGTATTTTAGTTTCATCTAAACTGCCAGTTAGCCTAGACCATAATCTATATTATAAATTTTATCGCGAAGATATAAGGTGTCAAACGCACGAAGTCATCTACAAACGCAGTAAAGGATCCAAAGGGGAGTTTTAAATACCATGGATAAGAGAGGTCCTAACACCAAATCTTGAGGAACCCCAGCCGTATTGGGAAGTTCCTCACTTAGATGGTGATTAACACACTACCTGGATACAAGCAGTAATGTAAGAGCAGAGCCACCTGTGGATTGTCTCTCGAAAGCTACATCAATAAAGCTTCTCTTGTTCTTATTCGTTCTACTGTGGATTGTCCTCTCGAAAGCTACAGCAATAAAGCTTCTCTTGTTCTTCGACTTCTGTAAAATCGAAAACTGCATTTTTACTAAAGGCCGTAGATAAGGTTTTCACTTTTAGCAATCTAACTTTTTGGAGAGCAACTCAGAAGTGTACCATCGTTTCTAATGTATCACGGTGCATTTACAATGAATCGAAGAGCGGAAGCTTATTTTGATTACAGAGCTCGAAGTGTTTCCCTAGAAGCCAGTGCATTTTTCTAAATTGTAAGTTTCATTCTTCTCTTTCCTAAGCTCATTCCTTTAACCGTATTTGCATACGGTACTTTGAATGATTATTATTGATACGTGCTTAACTTTCACATAAGTAAAGTTCCCAAATGTGGCATTAGTTTAATTCGGTTTAATACGACATTTTTTTCTAATTGCATATTTTGATTGTTTCTTTTTGCTGTTTAGCGTAAGTTATGTTTTGTGCTGATGCTAATATTGTAGTATTTTGATCGGATTGCTATATATTATGTGCAATAATTGCATCATCCCTTTTTCTGGTAAGGTTTTAGGTAATTACCTGACCCGTTATTAAGTTACACCCCGGAGCCTTTTAAATGTTTCGGTTATTTACTAATTTAGTTCAAGCAAGATTATAGCTCTTATTTCGTGCTCATTAATTTTGTCAGTTGGGGTAATATCTTTCTCTGTGTCTTAAGTATGGTTAAAATGTCTGATCTAGTCATCATGTATCGCGTTGTGGTTAATTAGAGAGATATGCTGGTTAGATCTTTTCAGGGCCTTGGGTATCTTCCATAGAGAATAGTCAGAGGCAAGACGAAAAACCTGTCAGATTGTTTAGATATCTATTGACTGGCTGGTTTTTAATCTCCTTTATAAAAGCTTTTAATTAATTGACCAAATTGTTAAACAGTGTTTTCTCTTTCAGTGTGCGATTTTTTTGTCAGTTTATACGAGCTTTTCTTTTATTTTTAAATATTTCTTACTTCTTCGGGATATGTAACGTTTTTCTTTGTGTGACTAGTAGTACAATCCAAAGCGGGGTATGAAAGAGATTCCAATTAGATTTGTTATTTGTTAACTTGACTTTAAACTCTTTTGATATTGTTGTTTGGCTAAACATCATTATAACTAGCAAATGATTAAATGAAAGTCTCAAGTCGTTTACACGGATATTACTCTGATATACCTCAGGATGTAAAAAGTATACTCACGCAATTTACAGTATGAAGATTTTGTGAAATCAATTCCTGAAATCAAACATTTATCTAGGTGTTTAAAAATATTTGATATGATGTTATAACTCATTTGTATTCCAGACTACTAGACACAAGAAAATCTACTAAAACAAGACAATCTAAAACACCGCAAATTACTTAAAGGCATTTGGATGATTACAAACTATGAAAAATTAAAGAAAATTGCTGATACGATAATATATTTAAACGGATATTAGCCAATCACAATAAATCAATTTCTCTGTATTCTATGTAGAATTAGATCGAAAGTTGAAGTGTTTTTACGTCTTTAATAGTTTAATTGTAACGTCACAGTTCAAGACATCCTATACTGAAGTGCAGCACGTATATGATTTACACCGACAGGCGATTACAGTTATGTTCATTACCATCACCGGTTAAAATCTTACAATAAAAACTAATATGTTTGCAATGCGTGTTAAATTTTTTAAATTCAATTATCGTTGTTTCATTCGAAATTATTTGCAATGGTAAGTATATACATTGGAGTACTTTCATTTGAATAAATAAAATATTTAAACCACTTAAATATTTGCTTCATAATAAATTATTTCTAAAAAAAAACTCTCACTATTACCCGCTTATTTTTAAAATGATAAATGTACTTATGTTTAACCGAAGATTTCGCATAAATATCTAGAAACCTCATAAAGAATTGACACCTTAATACTGGGTAGGCAAGTAACAACTCTATAGCCATATCTAGATCAATCAAACATATTGATAAATTGATTGTTAATTTCATTTGTCAACTTTTTTATGTTTAGATTTTCTAAATTCAAACCACCATCATACCTAAATAGATCAATTATTTCAATAAAGATAGAAGTACGAGTATTTCATTTTACATCTTTGTCAAAAGCAACGCAAATTTTACCATATAACCTACATTCTTAATTTAAATTTTAATTGTATAAATAAAACTACCATTCTAAATTATAATTTAATTATGGCCATCTTGTACATATTTGCTTGCCAATTATTGTTGTCTTGTGGTTATAAAAGTATACTTGCACATATATGTATATATATACATTTTTCTTATATATGTACGAGTATATAAATAAATCACTCAGGCTTGGATCATTTATCGTCGTATGAGTCATACACGATGTTTTAAAAACTTCTAGCTTATATGTTGTAACTACCCTATTTATACTTCAATAAGTCGTTTTTCGTTTAGTTGTATGCATTGTAAACGATATATGTTGATACATATATCGTAAGAATAACTCGTTTTATTACTACAAATACAACCCTAAAACTAAAACATAAACATATTAAGTGTATATGTGTTTAATGCATATATGTGTTACATATTTATATAGATACAAGAATTTTGGATAACATTTTTTGTATTAAAAACTAAAAACTAAAAAAAACTAATGCAATACAATCAAAACAAAAATGTATTTTAATACTAGTTTATAGCAATATGTAACAGCTGACATTGCATTATTATTATTTTGTATAGCTGTATAGCACCAAACTATATAGGTTTTTTATGTTTATATATGCCAGTTTAATAGTTCACAAAAAAGGGGATTAAATTTGTTTGTTTTAAATAAAGGTTTCACGCAAAGGCATCGCAGAGAAATTAATTATATTTATTAATAGTAAATGTGTATAGTTTTCATTTGTTTACAATGGGAAATTAACAAGGCTTTTAATTTAACACACATCAATAGTTTGTTTTTTTTTCTTCTATTAATTAACATAAAAATGAAAATCAACGAAGCTATTTAGCGGTTGTCATTGATCAATGCACAAATAAGTATATGATTGTGTATATGGTAATTACCAGTTTTATTTTGGCTGATGTACTTAAGTTTACTTTATTTATGTAAGTTTCAAATATGATGTTATGTATGTAGATGAGTGTTGTAACAAAAAGCATTAAAAACAAATGCTTTAATTTGCTGTTTTATAAGAATTAAAATTTGATATGAATTTTGTAAAGTAGACAGTTTCGTTTTTATCTTGAAATAGAAAACCAAATTTAAATACCGGGAGGAAATAGTTTTATAGACACATTTAATGGAATATTTTAAAGCTAATATTTTATGTAAAATATAATTAACAAAATTTCACAATTAAAACGAAACTGTGGACAAAATCTGAAATTATGGTTACAACGACTTGGCAATGCACGCAATTTGCGTAATTTATTAAAATGAGTCACCAAAATGCATAATACTTTACCGTGTACTACACCGCGAACCCACCGAAATGAATTCACTCTATACAAGCAGAGAATAAACACCAACCATTCTCTTGAATTATTTGCATTAATTAGAATTAATTTATTAAATTACTTTTTATTAGTCTATGATTTCTTGGTGATTAATCAATTAATTACTTAAAATTTAAATTAATTAGTGTATTTAATAATTAATTTCTATAAAAATGCATATAATTTTGCTGCCGGAAATTTGAACGGTTAAAATTTTAATTTTTATTTTTACCGCAGCACATTGGCGATAATAGTTTAAAATTACTCAGCTTTTTAACAAATTTTTCTGAAATGCAAGTAAATTAATTTTAATTTTACAAAGGTTTAAATACAAATTAATTATTTGGCTAATGTTCAGCACACCGAATTTAAATTAAAACCGCTGAAATTTTGTGTTTTAATTAATGGAACTTTAAAAACTATGATAAGCCAGAAATTAGTGCATAATGTGCCACTAATAAGAGAAACGATGTCTGACGAGAAAATATTGGTAACTATATTGTAAAATTTTTTACTGTTTATTAATAAAATAAGTAACTTTATTAAATACATTTATTACTAATTATTTCAAACTTGCATATATCTAGTAAAATTGAAATGAAAATAAAACGCAGGGCTTATAGTCATAAGGTGCTAGGCAAATATCCATAGAGGACTGTACCATCAACAATTGGACGAAAAAGAGGAGGAGTTGATAGTGAAATGGGTTCTTCAGATGAGAAATATTGGCTTTTTGGTTATCAAAAGTCAATGAGTTGACAGAATATGGAAATGCATTTTTTATATCCACAAGAAAAAAACGGTGCTGGTTCGAAACTGTACAATAGAATCGCCAACGGCGAGAAGGAGTACTTCCAGCATAACCAGCAGCAAGCATAAACCAATAAAAAAACAGTTTGCGAACAAGGACAAAAACAAAAACAAAGAACTAAGCCGAGAAAAGTTTGCACATTTAAATAAGTTTTGTTTAGTTTACAGGAACAGGAAAAACTTAAAAACTTAGAACTTTACATTTTAAAGTTCTAAGTTTTTAAGTTTTTAAGTTTTAAAAAAAAGATACTACTAACAATACTAACCACTAATGCCAATAAAAATCCACTGCTTAAAGATATCACAGTGGATGAAAAATTATGGTCTGGTTGTGATAATATTTTAAATTACACAGTATGATTATATTTTCAGAGGACGTAAATCTGATTATCGAACCTGGTCAATAGTTGGATATTCTATTAAATAATGCATCACCTGAATCACCAAAAACCTAGCCTAGCTATATTTATTTGACCTTTAAAGAGAACGGTTATATTCCTTTCAAAAAATCATTTTATTATCCTGAAACTCGTCATGATCCAACGAAATAAAAAGCTGTAAAAAAAGTATTTGTAGATGCGAGTCCATCAAATAAATATTTCAAGCATCTTCAGAAATTAGAAACAGAAAAACAAAAGGTTAGCTGCCAAATTGGAAAGATCGGCTAAGCGAAATGAAAAAAGGCATAATCGAAAAAAAAGGACCAAGCGAAAAGCTTAAGGAGAAAATTAATCAACGTCAGGGGCTAGCAAAACAGTTATAAAAAAGAAGCCTAAGTTAAAAGTAAAAAATAAAAACAACAAACAGTTCCTGGTAACTGTGTTATAGTAGCATACGAAGATGAATATTTCCCTAGAACTCTATAAGATGTTAGAAACGCGGAGATATTTATAAAAACGATGCACATGAGTGGCTAAAATTTGAAATAATCAGAAAAGGAGGACGTCATATGATACAAAGATGAATCAATCAATAGTTTTATTTGCCAATTTATTAAAAAACAACTCTCGTTTAGGCACAAACAAAATACACCTTAACATATTATTGGAACTCACACTATTAGTGAAATAAATTGTAGGTCACTAGCAAGGTGAATTTCATTTGAATCGATCAGTCACGGAGCAAGATTTTTCGCTATGATTGTTTTAGAGCTATTACGTTACATCTCATGATGTACATCGGAGTCTGGTGTTCCTATGCTTGAAGCAGACAGGAATTACCCGATCAATCGGAAGGGTATAAAGGTTTCGTTGAGATATCTAAGATTACCTTACAATATGCGCTTTTATTTAAATGACCGTAACAGAATGACTATATTGTGTTAAAGATGATAAAATTCAGAAAATTTAAATTTTCTGGTCACTAGAATTACTTACTTTAATCACTTACTTTAATCACTTCAGTAAAATGTGTTTTTATAAAGATATGTTTTTCTACTTGAGAATATTTTTTCCAGTGACAGCCAAATTATCAGCTGGCAGCTGACTTGCGCATGATTTGTTTTCCATTTCTCCATGAATTGACTTATAGCAAAATAACGCTATTTAATGTGCAAATTTATTTCAAAAATAGTCCGCCAAAATATTTTATTTAGCTATGAGGATATTTTGCTTAAATAGCTTTGTCAACTCATTTAGTTGAATCCATTCTTCAAAATTGATGCCGGTCAGAACTGTAACGTTCTGTCGTCAATGGAGACTGCTATAGAACCATGGCAATCTTTTTTGTTTCCTAATTGAATAGCATTAATGTGTCAAGTCTGTTATTTTATTGTAACAAGACGCACAACATGTCCAAAACTGGATTTCCAGACTGCGCTTCATTCTTCGACGCTTATATACTGGCTTTTAAATATTCTGAAGCTTACCTTGTTATAATAATGTCATTAAAACTTCAATGACTTAAATTCAGAAACGAAACTAACAATTTTTTTACAAATATATATTATACACATATATAATTGAACCTCCACAATTATTAATTAGACAATTGAAACGAATAACGAATTCGGCAAACCACAACTTCATTATATTTTACTTAAGTAAAAAATCATTAAGACTACTTAAGTAGTTTATTTTAAAAATTACTTTTCGCTTAAAATTTACACATGGTATCTAAAAACTACATATTAAAACATCTGTTCTAATATTTTAATTTGCCATTCATTAGTAAAGATTTAAATTCAAGGATAAAAAAGAAACCCATTTTTAAATTTTTTAAACTACTTAATGAATATTTAAAAAAAAATACAATTTTTTTTATTTCGTTCAGTGTTAATGCAAATTTACTGAATAATAATTATAGAATTTGCAAAAGAAAGTAACTAGATGTGTGTTGTGAATTTTGCTATTATTAAAAATCAATCTAAAATTATGTTTCAGATATTTTACAGTCGTTATTATTAATATTTTATTTTAACTGGTTCTTCTTCGTAACATGTCGACAATATATACTATCATTAAAAACAGATTAAGAAAACAAAAAACCGGCTATAAAGATTGATTACAAATCTAAAAAACAAAAGTGTTATCTCTCACTGTATCTAAAGACTAGACTAAAATTTTGCATTAATTTATATATTAGTCTGAAAATAAAATATTTACTGATTTAAAATTCTAAGTAATTTGTGTAAAAGTTTCGACCATTTCTTAAAATGTTCTTTTTGAACAGATGTTTTCGTTTAGAACATTAGCTTGTTTACAGACGCAACAAAAATGTCATAGAAAACCTCGAAGGACGTAAAATTTACCCCAATCCGATCGCAAAGTAGATATACATAATCTTTTTATCATAAACGCTAGTATTAAAGTAACTAATCACAATTATGACGTTATGCACGTTATACGTTTGCTATTCAACTATATAGTCGCTTCCTATGTCAAGTGCTTTATTCAGGGACGTAAGCTAAAGAATGTCATCCCTGCTTAGATGTATTTTAGAAGTCAGGCGAACGCCTCATCGAAAAATTCAAAGATTAAGACCCTATTAGAATACTCTTTAATGCTACTAATGAATTTTATCATGTTTACAAACCTAAGCAAAAATTGTAATAAAATATCAAAATATCTAAAACAAATTTTAGAAAATATCAAAAATTTTGCTCGGTTTTATAATTCTCATATATAAAAACACATATAAATACAGGTCTTGATATGATTACGTAAAGACATTTTTTTAAAACTAAAATATAGTCGTTTGAACACTAAAGCAAGAAAATATTATACTTACACAGGTGAACACTATTATAGTTATTGTAAGACGTTTACGTTTCGTTTTTTAAGTTTTTTCTTTCATTAACTGGTAATAATAATAATAATAATATCGAATGAATGTCATATGTAGTATATTATGTACAATACATACAAAAATGGTTATGTATTTTATAATACATATACATAAAACTTAAAGATAATTTAACCCTAAGAAACTGAAAATAATTAATCGGTTCAAAATAATACTTATATTTAGAAAATGAATTCTGCTTTTAATTTTTAGATTTCTAATAGTTTTATGAACAATTTTAAATTATACGCTATACATATATGGTTTATTCAAGTTGAATGTTATGATGTGTGACATTTTTAATGCACCCCTTTTTCATAAACTTATACATAGTTTACTTTATGTGCAGACAAATTTAAGTTGGTTGAATGTAAGTAACACATAGTAAAAATGTTACGACATTCTTTAGTACCTCAGTTTCAAGATAATATAATATTTACTAGACTCGCTTAGGTTGTACGAGAAGATAGTAAACCTAATAACTATTATCTACACAGTATAACACAATGGAGATAACATTACTAACATACAAAGGAAGTCCGAAAGAAGTACGAAGACATAGTACGAGTACATAGTACAAGTAAATAAAATGGCAACATATGACCGTAGAAAGTACAAAGATGATATTCTGGAAAGAATTTTTCGAGGACTTTTAAAAAGCATAAGTAAGATAGCGAACAAAATTACGAGCTTTGGTTGCTCATCGGGAAGATACAAGTATATTACTAAATTAGTATATTATATTACGAATAAGTATAACTTTAAAAAAATATATAGGAGTTTAGACCAGGAAAGAGCTTCAATTCGATCAATAAAAGCACAATCTGTAAAGCACTCTTTGAAATAGACATCTCGAAGCGCAAATAATCAAACTCATAAAATAAATTTACCGGAATGCAGGACAGAGTTTATCACAAAGAAAAGCAGAATAATGTACCACAATAACCAAAACTTCTGTTCTTTTTAGCACTATACAATGCCATTGGCAAGCTAATCCCAGTGATACCAAAAGGCATTTAGTTGGATCCCATAAGCCAACTAGACGATTTCCACACAAACACGCTGATATGCAACAAAAACTACAAAAGCTATCGGGTTTGGCACATAAAGTTGATCTCAAGATAAATATTCGAAAAACAAAGGTGATAAAACTGATATCATATAGAAGATATTGAGCAGTCCGCCTACATTTGTTGTACTCCATCGAAAATAGGCTGCACCGTAAAATATATTTGTCCACAAATACCTAAGGCAGGTAAAAAAAATGATTTTTGGCCGAATACCATTACCAATAGGAACTTCTGCGGCAAACACAAAATCGATAATGAAAGAGAAATCTTGGGTATTAAAGCTCATTAGTTAAAAGAAGAAATCCCGAGATATCTGAGCGAGTTTCTTAATTTAGTGAAAAGTTGATCTATTATTGAAGAGAAAATACATGACTGACTTTAATTTTAAAAAACAAATTTCCAAAAATCTCTCCCAATCCAGAGTGAGTTTTTAATTTTAATAAAATTAATTTTGATAACTGTCCAAAAAAAATATGTCTTAGCAACAAAGAATGAGACAATTTTTCACAAAATGACAAAAAAGGTTTGCTTTAAATCGTAAAGAGCCGAGGTAATGTGAGCTTTGATTCTGAATATGTAACAATCGTATTTGTAGCATGGCTAAAACAAAACAGACTCATATCTCATTTGTTTCTAGAGTTAAATGAATTTTGCAAAGATATTATTCATATTAATGGCACTGTTATTGTTATATGTAGGTACTTTCTCGCCCCTCAAACATGATTAGGAGCTAGACATTGAAGAAAATTGGAGAACGAAGGGAAAAATCTAAAACTTTGGCAACGCAGACCCTAACGCGACAACAATGCATTTAGTAAATAGTAAATTTAGTCGATTGGAATCCTTCAAAAACACTGATAGATAGCGTTTAGCTTCAGGGAGTAAAGAGAATAGCCGTCTCTACAAGGTGTGAGTTAAAGTAAATCAAAAATGTAGTCAGTATTCGAGAATATTCGAAACGAGTATTCGAAAATGCTTGATTTGTTTAGAAAACTAATTGCGTTATTGTTAAATAATACATACAATAAGACCTCATTTCAGTTATTGACAGAGACAGCAGATCACAATAATGAGGATTGGTGACGTAATAACCCTAATGGTATAGAAAATAAAGCAGAAACTGAAATATTAAAAATTCCACAGGATAAAACTCCAGTACATATTAATGAAAATTCGATAGTCCCAACACATCATAAGGATGGTTATGCAAACATAGAAACACTACACACAAATAGTTTCTGTTGGTCAGAAGACAGATCTAATCAAGTTTCCATCAACAAGGTAAAAAACAAATACCGACTGTGATCGTCTCATCTGATGAAACAAAACTATAAATATAAAGTAACCAAAGCTAAAATGAGTAGCCAACAAGAACTCAGATATTGACTCACAGTGTTGAGTCACAAAAGGGCAAACTGTCGAAAATTTTCCTCAAAAATTTGCCAAATAAAAGTCGGTACCTATGTTATACTAAGGGATGAAGGAGAATATTCTCTGGGTATGGGTTTAAAAGCCAAATCTAATGAAAATATTCTTTTTTATCCTATCCCGCAGATATTGTGCAGCTTATTTCTGAACAAATAAAATTCCTGACGTCATAAACGACATCAGGAATTTTAATAAAATTCCTGATCTCGTAGTTGACTAGAAATCGGTATCATTATCTTTGCTTTTGGGGCCAAAGATCAATCGCACGAGTCTCCTCTTGAATGTCATTATTCATTTCTCATACTCATTCGTCACAGTCCAATTATCACACCCATTCATGACAACAGGTCCGATTAACTCCTCGTACAAATTCAGCTTGTCGGAGTTTGAAAGGACCCGAGGTAACGGAAACTTGTCATTCTTTCAAATGTGTGGTCGCAACTACTAAAGCCCATTGCGTGTATGTTTCTAAAACCAGTGATCATATATTTTGTTTTGAGACCAATTGAAGCCGAGAATCGTAAAACAAGTTGATCCAGTAGTTATTTTACACCGATGCCATTCAGTTCAATAATAAAGATATCATCTAAATATACCAGGCCTTGGTTGAAACCAAGGCCTGGTTGAGACTGAAGGTACGTGATGTTGTCTTGAGGAGTTTTTCTCTTACGTAAAATAAATTCTAACATGAGATTAAATAGTATCGGGGACAAAGCATCTCCGTGCCGTACATCAGCGGTAATTGCAAAAATTCCGATAGCGTGGTCTCAACTTTGACACACCATTGTGACTGCATTGCTGTCACGTTACATAAACGCACATATTTGTCAGGTATTCCCAGACATCGCAAAGCACAAGATAAGCTATTCCGATGGATTGAGCAATATGCCTACTGGAATCCAAGAACACTTGATGAACGTCACGAGATGTTTCGTAATATTTAGAAAGAATCATCTTCAGCGAAAACACTTAATCAGTGACTGGTCGATTCGGACAAAATCCTTCTTAGAAGTAACCAACAATTTGTTCGTTTGTTTTGTTTGTTTGTTTATTTCTATGCAATCTGTTTTGGGGCCGAAGCTCACCCAACTCTTTCGCGGTTAATTAACGTCCTACTTTACGTCATTACTAGCCAAATCGAGGACGCGCGAATACAGGTTCGCGTTTCAAATATCCATCTGCACATTGCATTGTTCCAGCCAGCCTGTACTGGCCTGGACGATGGTTCGGCCCATGAATTCTGCACTCCAACGGGGGGTCATAATTGTGTTCATCGTCATCACCGATCGTAATCAAGTGATGAAAAATTCCTTTTTGCAACCCTCCCCCGTTGGGATTCGAACCCAGTACCTCCCGTCCCAAACACCGCAGCTTTAACCACTGCGCCAATTGCTCGGTAACCAACAATTTCCTTCGACAATAATTTGAATGCTACGCAAAGAAGAGGTATACCGCGATAGTTTTCTCATTTTGAGCGTTCTCTTTTTTAAAGATAGGGCATAACACAGCCACTTCCCATTCATCAGACATAACTTCGCTTTTCCATACTAATCGAATAAGGTCGAAAAGATAGTTCCCTACAGTAACCCCTCAGAATATCAAGAGCTCAGGATTAACGCAATCAACCACAGAGATTTATTTTAGTCTCTACATCATGGCCAGTGTGGATTTCACGAAAGATGGGTCCTCTATGCACATCTCAGCAGTTTGTATTTGATAACTTTCGAATACAGGATTTGACACTTGTTGAACATTAAGTAAATCAGAGAAATACTCCTTCCAAGTATCGAGTACTGCATCAATGTTAACATGGAGGTTGCCATCCTGGCCCGAATGGCTTTTTCCGTCTACAAATTACTTTAACCGTTTTCCTAGCAAGGACCGTTTTTTTCCGTGCGATTGTCAAACGTATTTGCGCTTCTTTATAGGCTTTATTCTGTTACTCGACAGAAAGACGAGACTCTTCAACTAGCATCATTTCTGCGTTTAATTTTTACCATACCTTGTAGAATTACATGGGCCGCATTGTCAACTGAAGTTTTCGGTATCTCCAGAGAGTGTTCACATCATCAGAACGGAAGTTGGTAGAAGCCTAAGTTTCGTTTTATTTTTACCATTGACTTGTATGGAAACTGCCATCTTAACTTTTCAGTGGCCTATTGCAGATCCCTGCGTACAAATTTGTCAGCCGACCGACAAGATCTCACATTTTGGATAACCCGAAACCTTTCCTTGGAAATTAACACATACATAGTAAATTTGAATTCGGAAAGTCTTACTCAACTTGAATACAAATTGTCAAATGATTCATTATCTTTGGATTGGCTTACATCAGTGGGCGCATGAACACAAATGATTGACAGGGTGGATAGTCGCATGTGTAAATGTAGCTTACACATACTATTTTCAACTGATTTGAAATCCAAAACAAACTTTTTCACCTGGAGCCCTGAAAGTAAATCAACACCAAGATTGCCGAGGCCATCTCAACTGTAAAGCAATGTATAGCGTTGGGACACACGGTCTCCAGTTTTTGGCCATCGTGTTTTTTTAAGCGCAACGACTTCAAAGCGATAGATTTCCTTGTCTGATATAGTGCCATCAAACGCTCCTGGTTTTCTTAGCGACGGTACCAGTCCTATACTGCGTGTCCGTTAACATAAGCGCATTTTAGAGTTATCTTTATTTTTTTAGTTGATCTTTTTAACTGTTGAGGTTTTTTAAGGAAACGGATAGTTAGCCCTGCGATCCAACCTTTGTTTAGTCACCTCCTACGACAAGCCAAGGATGCTGTGGTGGAATTTTAAGGACAACATGCTCAGAAGTCTTTTATGAGGCATGGGAGTGCTTCTAAAATTGTGCTCCCAAAGAGGTCGATACATTCTTGAAACTCAGTGGAAACGTTCGTTGGGTTGACGTCTACAACGTCCTCCAGTTCATAAGTGCTTCGAAAAGCGATCTTTAGAGATGCGGTAAGGGACGTTTAATGTCTCTATATACCAAAGAATATTATCATCAAATGGTCTTCTGGATTATTAGCTGGAGCGTTTAATTAAAAATTACATTGAGTCATTTTCGAGTATAGATACGGATTTCACCTTGCCAACTTTGAGCCTTTGTCACAATAAATTCCTTCGCCAAGTTTTCATTTACTAATGCACGCCAGCAGTTTAAGTTTAAGTTTCTGAACATTGACTGATCAGAAACTTAAAGCGCCAATGTCACGCTTCGACACTGCTCGAAATACGTGGGAATATTTCTGAACCCATACCTTTAACATAATTCATCGAACATAAACCAGAATAATATGCAGATATTTCGCTTTATGGAACGAAACCATTGCTTTTGTACCCTTTCCCAAAATATTTGGCAGAAGTGGAAATGGCAAACTTTAAAGGTTGCTGCGGGGAAATTTGTGATCAGTAGACACAATTGCTTTTTCGAAATCGATTATATTCCTTTTAGGATTTGAATTAATACCCAGTTCCAAGGAGACTTTCTTAAGTTAACAAAATTTATAGTACTTAGATTCAAAGATTTGTTGTTCATTAAACAAAATAATAACGGTATATGATTTGCCCTCCAACACACCTCCAATAAAGAACACCTAACGATGAAGCGGTTCCGATTATAATTTTTTCACAGTCAAACTCATCATCACTAAGTACAAATAATTTCCCTTCATTCCCTGCCATTTGTTACCTTGCATAACAATTTCAGGCAATTATTATGAAAGATTTCGTAAAGTAAGTAATTAAGAGACTAACCCTTTTGAATTTCTAATTTAAACTCATAATTTTAGTAAATGTTAGGTGATATACAAACATAAACGAGGCTTTTCAAGAAATTGTCTTGATTGGCCGCCACTAATTATTTACTAACAAAAATTTTAAACTTCAAAAACACAAAATCACAAAAAATCATTTTTCCACAACACTTGAATCATTAACAGAATAATTTTAAAAGGCGGTAAAAAGATTATTTTTGGAGTAATGACCGATACACGTAACCTTCACAACATATTATTATATTTTATGAATGGTAATTTTTATTGATATATAAAATGCAAAAAACGTAAAAATTCTCCACATGTTTCTTTCGCCATTTTAAAAATTATCGATACGCATTCGAGGGTTAAACCAAAACAACCGTTTTTATTTCAAAAAAATTGAATAAAACAAAATCGCAATCGCACACATGCACAAACCGAATACGCAACACTAAAGTGTTTTTCTTTCAGAAATTTGATTATCCACGCAAATTTTTTGTCTTTAAACTATGATTACCTTTATCTTAATACGGAATAACTTGTTGGTTATGAAAATATAGTTGTAACTCTACTTTGCGTCCGAATATTATGTTTTAAAGTGTATTAACAACATAATGACCGGTCAAGGATGATTAGCTTTTGCAATACATAAACTTTTTATTTCAATATTAGTTTGTCTCGTTCTTATACCGTTCGAACTTGTTGTAAAAACGAGATAGCTGATAAAAAAAATTATAAATCTACTGTGTTGTGTATGTACTCGTAAATTATAAAATGTAAAAATTACCTTTAATAGTTTTATTAATTAATCCAAATATGTATATTTATGAAATTCTGTATATTTCACACTACAAAATATAATTAATTTCACTTATATAAGAATTATTTTCACTCTTATGCTAACAATAATAATGTAAAATAACATTACATTATTATTCACGGACACGGATAATTTAACTTAAAATTTAAAACACACTATTTTTCGCCATTAATGCAAATACCTATATATTTTAATTATATTAATAATTCCATCACAACACAAATGCACTCACAATTGTTATTGTTTTAATCCACTAAATATTTTTTTTGAACTTTATTGTTTTAATTAAAAAATATTTTATTTTACGTTTACACATTAGCCACTGTGTCTTAACGATTTGAAATTTATTACAACACTAAAATCATATAAAAAAAAATTGTTGTACTGGAATATTTTTTGGAATGCAAGCGTGATATTCTTCGTTTTGATTGGCTACACGGTTGATGTGAAGTTTGTTGTAATTAAATGTCAAAAAATTTAAATATTTTTTCGATGCGTTCGTAAATCGCATATACAAATCTAGTACAAAATATGTTTGCATTTTGGGCACATTTATAGTTTTGACAGTTCTATAATTAATTAGTTTTGATTTTTATTGTTTTTGTCATGCATACTGTTTTTTTGTATTAAACTAATAATAAATTTATTTTGGTAAAATCAAATTATAAAGATTGAAATAAAGGCAAAATGTCTGATCTACAGAGATCTGTGTTAAAATCACGGCTGCCTCCTTTTTCTCCGCCATCCGCCAAATTAAGGTAAACTATAATGTCAATATGTAGTTTTTAAGGTCGAACCGGTGGTTTGAAATTTACCTAACAACTATCATTTCATTAAAATATATATTAATTAATGGTCGCCTAACTTAATTTACTGAATTTTTAGTAAATTATAATTTTTATACGGCTCTTCAATGAAGGACAATGAACCGCACCGGCATCTTATTGTAATGTAAAAATAGTTTGTTTTTAATGTATACATCTTGTCTGTGTGGTCCGGGGGTACTTGCATGTCTCGTAAAATACTTAAAAACGAGCATGATATCGTGAGACCATAGTTTTTTTGGCTTGTCGTAGAAGGCGACTAAATGATAGTCGTTTGACTGATAACACGCAATCTTAAAAAAACTTGATTGTTTAAAATACCGACAAAAGTAATTGAAGGTATTGAAAATTTTAGTTCTTATTGTCGCCCAGGCGACTATTGGTATGACGAAAATTAAACTCAATAATGATTGATTTGATGAAGAGTGTCATCTTGTTGCCGAGCAACGGAATATAATCTATAGATAATCTGTTTTATAATTGAACGCAACAACAAAGTGGGACCTACTAGGAGAATCGCAAAGTAAATGTGTTGATCAAAAAAGCGTAAACGGTAGAAGACGGTTCACCTAACTTCTTTAAAGGAGCCACCAATACCTTGACATGAGGTCTATTGCCAATTTGGACTAGGAGCTTCAACATATTTGTCAAACGCTGTAGATGAAAGTCCATCCTCAGAAACCGTTCTCCTATAGTTCATTGCATTAATTCTGACCTCCTGATATTCAGAAGGGATACTCTGTGGGCCTGTCTTTTCGACCTTGTTCGATTATTGTGGTGAAACGAAGTTATGTCCGATTAATGAAAAGTAACCCCGTTATAGCCTATCGTTAAGAATGTAGGTCGCTCAAAATTTTAAGCTATCGAGGCATAACGCTCTTCTGCACGGCATATAAATATTAGGTAGAATCAGTTCTGTAGCGAAAGAAATGCAGGTCACACAAAGGAGTATTTTGTTCGAATCATTTCCTGGATTTCCTCAGTGCCTATGCGGTTATTTTCGAATAATTCTTTCCACCTGTTGATTTTCTAAGATTCGAGTTTGACCTGCTGTATCCATAATTTGTGGTATGTTTGTAAACTTTCCGATGACCCTTGTGCATTGATGCAGCGTGCTCATTTTCTGTCCTTGCTGCTGCTTCTTCAGCTGTTTCGAGGATGCAATCAGTGTATTTCCTGCGATCACTCCGTGCTTTTTTTATACCTGTCGAGCTGTATTTTCGTATTGCCTTCTAATTTTTGACGCGTTTTGATGACACAATTGTTGCTTAAGTTGACGGCGTTCCTCAATTTTCCTTATGGTATTATTATCTCTTTTCCAAATAATGGACGTTATAACAGCCCGATTTCTCTCTCTCTCTCTCTCTCTCTAGCTTTTTAATTCAAAGAAGAATTTTGCCGCCCACAAAGTTGACCTTCGTTCATCTCGAACTAATCGGATTTTATGAATCCGATAATATAGCAATCTCCAAATATCGAAATTAATCCTAACCCGATATTTGTTCTCAACAACTTTTATGGAATCATAATGGATCGATCGTATGAACTTCCTCTCGAATGTTGAGAGAATACTGCAGTCGTTGGAGATCAGGGTCAAGCTTTCGCTTTCGAAGGTTAGCACCGATCGTATTTCATCGGGTCGGGCTTTCATATCTGCTTTAGCTCTGTTATAGTTGATCCTGAAAAGCCGAATAATTCAGATCTAACTTTTGTGAAGGAAACCGGACTATTGCAAACATTGTTCTGTTGTGTAGCGGTAATAGTAACACTTTATCTTGGATAGAGGAATAAGATAATCTAAATCTTATTTGAACCAGTCTACATCCTGTAGGTTGGAATATCTAACAATCATGAGTTGTTCGTCAACACGAGAGTTAGGCGCGCAAATCGTACAAACTGGATCCACTTGTTCGATTCCGTTAGTCACAAAATCAATAAGTCAAAAATCGCAATGAATTCTAGTAGTGGTGACCACTCATTTGTATCAGTGGTGGGTTTACTCGGATACTTAAGATAATTGTAGGAAAAGTAATTGATTCCTAAAGTTGAAATACCTTCCGAATTCCCACCTTCGCTGAGGTGTAAAAGGTGTTGATCAGACCATTGTCATGTATGGGTATGAGAATTAGACCTCACCGGATAAAGAATCGCCAATACGTCGACCCAGTCACGTTTTGCGAGCCTCACGTGAGGCGATCTCTGAGAAGAGATTAGTTAGAACAATATGAACAACAGCGTTTTCTACTCTCCTCTAGTTTACTTCCTCTATAAATTAGTTCTAGTTGATTTGAAATATCTAAAAATTTTATTATTTTTCCCATTTTCCAGCCATGACAAAAAGAAAAATCGTGGCACAAAAGATTATACACCAACAATGTGGAACGAATATTTTAAGGAACGGAAAGAAATAAAAACGGAACATGGAACGTTTTGCGTATATTTATCTGAACCACCAGTCGAACAGGGGCCTATTTTATTATTGTTACATGGAGGTGGCTTTTCGGCTTTGACCTGGTGCCATTTCAGTGTAATTATATTTTAATGATTATTTTTTAGTCATTCGTATCATTCAAATTTAAATGAATTTTAGGTTGAAATCTCCAGTATTATTCATTGCCAGTGTTTAGCAATCGATTTACGAGGTCACGGCGACACAGAAACTGATGATGATACAAATTTATCGGCTGAAGTTATGGCAACCGATCTTGGAAATGTTATAAGTCAGTTATATCCTGATGGTGCGCCATCTATACTATTGATTGGACATTCAATGGGTGGTGCAATTGCCGTACATACAGCCTATATGGAAGTGATTCCATCACTAATTGGAGTTACTGTAATCGATGTAGTTGAAGGAACTGCTATGGAAGCATTGGCGAGTATGCAAAGTTTCCTTCGATCAAGGCCTACGTATTTTAAAAGTATACCCCAAGCCATCGAATGGAGTATTCGTAGTGGTCAAATACGAAACATTGATTCGGCCAAAGTTTCAATGCCCGGACAAATTGTAAATGTAATTACCGGAAAATTGTCGACAAACGATCTTCCACTTGAATGTACGAGTGAATGTACAAGTCCAACGAAATTTGCTAATCCTTTTGCAATACCCGAAGATGCGGAAGAATCGGACGAAGCGGATACCGATGATGGACCAAGTAGTCCAAAAATGAAACCACCATCGGATATGGAAAATCCTAAAAAATATACATGGCGTATTGATCTATCGAAATCAGAAACATTTTGGCCTGGTTGGTTTCAGGGGTTAAGTGAAAAATTTTTGAATTTAAGAGTTCCTAAATTATTATTACTCGCCAGTATCGATGGCCTAGACCGTACGCTAACGGTTGGACAAATGCAGGGTAAATTTCAAATGCAAGTATTAGCACGATGTGGACACGCCGTGCACGAAGATCGTCCCCATGAAGTTGCCGAAGTTGTGGGCTCATACTTAATACGAAATAAATTTGCTACAGCTGCGGGTGATTTTATACGTCAAATGCCTTCGTGTTAAAAATAAAAACAATCATAAAAAAAAACTTTGAAGGTAGATTTAGTTTTTGAAATTATTTTATTAATTAATAATTTTTTCTTTTTAATTTTTTTTTACTATTTAATTGAATATAATTTAAAATAATTTTTTTTTAACAATTAATTCTTTTGTGAGTGAGAAGAATACAAGCAAAACCAATATACAAAATAAAAAGATAATTTAAATTTAATAAAAAATAAAAATGTAATGAAACATCTCGTTTTTAATTGTTTTCTTTAAGAAAATTAAACAGCCTTTTTGCATAATTTTTTTTTAAATAATTGGTTTAACTACAATTAAATTATTTACTTTATTTTTGATTCTAATTAAAATTTTTATAGTTTTGCAAATTATTTTTTTTTATTCACTATTCAAATATTATGATATGTGAGTATTTTTGTTTTGGTTAATTTATTTATTTTGGATATAATTTTTTTTAATTTTTATTATTATGCATAAAATCAAAATAATTTTATTGAATTCTTAAAGATTTTTTTTTTTTTTTTCAATGATATTTTATAGTTTTGTGTGTATTTTAATTGTAAATTGTAACCGACAACCAATAACATAAAAAAAATTATTTTTATTATTTTCAAATTATCACGCTTAGATTACATAGTTTGAAGGAGACTCGGTCAGGAGGTGTTTATAACCGTTGCTTCCAAGGTACATATTTTCTTTGCGATAGTAGTATGGTATCTGAAATTAACAATAATTATAATAAACAACATAAAATTTGGATTTTGTTCGTTAACATATAGGTAACCAATCTCGCCAATTATCGTAGATGTGAAGTAGCTAAAGAATTACAAAAAATTAGAAACCGTGCCTAAAATAGAAGCCTTAAACAAAAAAAAAACTTGACGAGTTGACTGAGATCTATAAACTTATATTTGACATTTTAATAGATCTTCATACGCTAAAATACGTGGGTATAGATTCTACCATGTTCTTCATCTGCCACCGTTATCAAAGCTAATATGAAACACCATAACGAACTAAAGGTTGAAATTGAATCCATACAAATAACAACAATCAAAATTCAAACAAAAATAAATTTTTAAGTATCTTAGCTATATACTGCTCCCTACGCTATAACTTGAAAAAAGAAAAATACGAAGAACTTTTCCACATCTTGGTACGATGTTTCATAACTGGTGTTATGTAGGTGACTTCAATAGGCAAATACCTATTTTAGAGCTTCAGAATGACAACACCAAAAGGAAAAGACGAATAGAAAATATTACAATTTTAAAAAAGAATTGCTTATATACCGCCAAACTCATACGTGGATCCCTATTATGAAAAAATGCGATATCGTATTTGTATGCGATATCGCATAATTGAATTATAAAACATTTTCGCAAAAATGCGAATGACTCTGTGCTTTTCAGACACTGAGATTTTTTTATCGTTAATTGAGGTTATAAATATTGACAGGTGTTGTAATTTGACATTAAAATTTGTCCAACAAATTTTCCCTATAATTTCAATTTCAATTTGCAATTCAATTTGCGACAATTGCATTTCATAATACAAATGGAAGCGCGAATTTGCATCCGTAAAATTTCAAAAAAATAATTATATTAGCAAAAAATTTGATTATATTAAACGCAGATTTATTTCTTAAAATTAGTACTCTTATCGAGTAATTGAATTCTTTGAAAATAAAAACCCACTCGACCAATTAAGATTATTGAGGAAGTTTGAAACAAAGTAAACTAGGAAAACATTTAAAATCAACATTTAATAAACTAAAATATTTTTTGCCTAATGGGCCAATACGATAGTTCGAGTTCGCATGTTACTGACCAGTGAAGTCCTTAAGAAATGAACGAAAATGTTTTGTTTAAATGAAGTGGCATTTAACTAAGCGAAAATTACGGAACAAACTGTATGGAATGTCAAATCATTTTATACGCAACCTCAAACCAAGGCAATTTGATAATTTGGCACATGAAACTGAAATTTGGCACATGATTTAACATTCGTCAAATTCCGCAATCTTTCTTAGGGATTTCTTATGGTTAGCCTCAAGCTTCGCCTAAATGTCTCGTTAAGAATTTTTCACGGGCATAATCTTAGATCAGTTTGCTACCAAAAATCAACAAAAAAGAGCCGGATAGCGCCAAAATTTAACATAAGACCACAGCTGACGTTTACGGATACGCAGTTTATTTTACGTGGAACGAGCGGGCGCGTTTGATGTCACAATATCATCCAAGAAAGAGCCTTCCAAGAAACTCGATTGGCAGAAAGTGTAGACCATGTGTCCCAAGATTATACTTTCTTTGCAGCGGAGAAGATCTCTCATCATTGTGTCGGATCTTTTCTACAGGCAAAAGACAAAACTGTTTTTTTTTAGAAAAATGATTTGTGACTTCAATGTTAGAGCTGGCATTAATCCTAATAACTTATGTTAAAATATAGATTCGTTCTCCCAACCCGAACTATCGACCGATAATAGACAATAATGATGTAATTTGCGATCGCACACAATCTCATTGTGACTATAACAGTCTTTTCTCATAAAAATATCCATTTGGAAACACGGACACACCCAAGTAAGAGATCCCAAAATTTTGTAAGGAAAAGTTTCGAATCGTATATTGGTCTCTGCTGCTCTGCAAAGCTACGATGTCAGTATTCTTATACAAGTCAGAAAATAAAGAAAAATGAAACTTACGTTAAACTTTCAACTGCGTGTAGGTCTGATAAACAAAAGTGAGGAAATGCAATACAATCTTGTTAGAAATAGAATTGTGGAAATGATTGGTTTGGTGAAGAGTGTAGTCTTGCTATCAAGCATAGAATATAGAGAAGCGTGAATTCGTTTCGATAGCTTTTGTTGGTCTTTAAATCAAACAGTCGTAAACAAAATAAATGACCAAAGGTTTTAGAGGCCAAGATGCAATGAGATATTTCGATCCTAAACAAATGATACAGCTGAGAGAAAAGCCACCACAATGACTATGGATCTTCGAGGTAGAGACTGACTTAGCTTCTTCTGTTTTTTCACTGTAATATAAAATGAAAAATATTGCAACCGACGACTAGATTGTTGGTCGGGTCTAAATTCGGGTCAGTAATGGCCTGTAAAAGCTGATTATTATCAACAAGTCATAATCCCAAGGCACTGGAAATTTGAATGGCTCTACGTTCACTTGGGTTTTCCAATGTGTTTCGGCTGAAAAAGGACCAGTTAATTTCATCAGAGTAATATAAAACTAGGATCTAATGGAATGAGAGATTAGCAAACATTTCTTACTTGCCTTTACTACGAAAATTATATAATTTAACATTAAAATTCAGTAGACTTCGTAGTAGTGACTGTGCATATATAAATCCACGCCATTTGGTCGCCAAAAATTATGTTGGCAAACGAATTTGAACTTATTGATTAATTTTAAAATATATGTATTAGAAATTATTGATCTCAGACTAAACTTATCCTATAGCATGTCTATACCAAAACACTATTAAAATGTAAAAATCATATTTACCTGAGCACCAGGTGCAGGACACGGAATTGGAACTGTTGCAACTTCAGTTAATTTTTTGATATGTCTTAAATTTAAATAATACGCGTGCACAATAAACCAAATCATTATATCAAAAAGTGTTAGACCGACACAAAAGAACCCTGAAATAGATAAAATTAAAAAATTCATTCCTGCTATCAAAAACGGCCAGAACACAAATTTTACAATATTGTAATTTTCCACCAGCATAATTCACAATTGTATCATTACAGGCAGCAATAGCAACTGTAATCAATAGAAATGCGCCAATTAAATCTAATATCAACCATGGTAGCATCATTTCCGATTTATTCCTTAGCGTGCCAATCAATAATCCCAAACAACTGATTAGATAAACCGAAGCAATTCCCGTTGCAATATATAATACAACCAATGTAATCGAGGCCAAATGTGATGCCTGATTAAATCGTATCGCATTAAGAGTTTCACCCTTTGCATTTGTTGGCATATCTTCAACCCAATCTTTTTCTTTTTGTTCGGCAATATCGGCTTGTAATAGCGATGACATTTCTTCTGCATGTGCTAATCCCAATAACATCACAAACATTATGACATGGGCAATCATCTGTGTTTTGCGAGAGATGCGTGTATATCAATAATTTTATTTAATCGAAAAGTCACTTTGTGTTTTACTTACGACTTGGTATATGGCCACCAAAATCGCCGAAATCCGTAGATTTTTTGGTGACAATGGTACAATTGATGTTGATAGCAACCAATTAGGAAAATTCATTTTCATTTTTTATGTTTTATTTTTTGTTTTAACACTGATTAAAGGTATAAATCGTTCACATACACTCGACACTATTTCATTTAAAGTTAGGCAAAATGGAAAATTATAAAATTTACAAATTTTATTTTTTGGTTATTGGAAAATCTATTATTGTTATGGTAAAAGAAAGAACAAAACTTATATTTGTTGTTTGATGACGAATGATGGAAAATTAAATTTTCGTTTTTTTTTATTTTCTGTTGTTTGGTGAAATAAAAGAGGACATGCGCTTTCCAAAAAAAGTCTCCAAGTTGTAAAAACAAAACTTGGAATCGAAATAACCAAACAAGAATCGCGTTGTGGTATCTTTTTGTCTAGTTTAGGGTAGGTTAAACTAATGAGATCACCGACATTGGTAAATAAAGGGAATCATGTAATAAAGGGAATTATGTTTTTAGGGAACAAAGAGTTTCAGATGCCCTAAAATAATCTATACTTGATTCATTCGAATAAAGTCGATAAAACATTCGAGACAGGAAGTGTTGAGTAATTTTCATTGTTTCCATGGCATCGAATGATTTGTAAAATAAATAATAAAAACAACTTTAGCTGACAACCGTGCGCTTCTTTCCAAAAAAAAAACAACGGAAAATTTAGTTCATTGTTTCCAGTCCTAGTGAAAAGGAAAGTAAATCAATTTTTATCCTATAGTTCAAGTTTATTAATATAAACATAAAAAATGGAGGAACAAGTTGAATGGCCCAGTAAACGAATACCACATGGTGGCATGTTTCATTTGCCCAAGCCAAATTTTAGTAAAGAAACACAGGATCTGATTAAATTACTAATGGATGAAGCACACCTAACGATGATGCAACGCAAGAAAATCAATTATCACTTAAGAAATGGTGATCCATTACCACCACCCGAATTCGCTCCACCCCAATGCGACGATGAAAAAATGCAAGCATATAATATTATGATGAAGGTGCGTAATATAAGAAAACGTTCGTTGGACTCGATTAAGGCGAGTGGTGCCTTTGAACCAGAACGATATGTTCCACCACGGCGTAAAAGTGAACCATCACATTTGGCGAAAATTCGTTTGCAAGAATTTATGAGTGGAATTAAAGAATATCCCGATGTTGATTTATTGAAAGTTAAAAATAAATATAAACACAAAAAGGTTGAGGATGGTGAATGGATGGATCCGGTTAATGAAAGTAAGTCTATAAATATGTATTAAGTTGTACTAAGTTATAAATCAATTAATTTTCCTTTTATATCATTTATAGTTCTAAAAGAAATTTACGAACGTGCTGATTGGCTAGCAGAAATGGAAGATTTAGGTGAAGGTAAAAAGCACCGTGACGTTATTCAGTTACAAATTGCTGAAAGATTGCGTGATATAAGGCGTATACAACAGCAAAAACGCGAACTTTTTGAAACGAAAAAACTCGAGGTAAAAGTTAAAGAAAATGTTAAGTCGACGGTATTTAGGTATGAGTGATTAGGGCGCTGAAATGCTGGAATATACAAGCTTTTTATTTATTTGATAAAATTTAAAAAAATTTATGTATGTGAAAATTTAAAAATACACAAAATTTTTTTTGTAAATCTTATAATTGCTAATCGTTTTTAAAGTTACGATAACCTTCAAATGCCATCCGATTAAAAATAGTTTATCCCATACTTAAGTGCCATAATTTTTAGGCATTGCGAAAACCCATCACTTCAAAAATGAGGACACTACCTTAAAACCTAATGCGTTTTGGTCTCGAAAATATATTATCATAGATCTTGTAAAAAGGTTGCTAGATTCCGATCACTTGAGTACTTCCCAAACGTTATTTCTGATCACCTTTCGAAAGTGATCGAATTAACAGAGAAAAAATTGTATGGAACTTAGCTCCACAGGTGAACTTTGTGGTTGTCGTATCGTACAATGAATTGGAGTAATTTCGGCTCGTTATATTAGCTTAGACTCTTGGATTATTTGTTGTTTAAAAAATCTCCAACTGCTTTGGAACGAGCTCAAACTACAACATATGTACTTCTAGCAAAGATTAAATCAGGAATATTATCATATCAACGGTTTTTGATAGCTTTTTTGTTTGGTAAATTAATGGCTGAAGGCGGTTTACAAACTTCAGTAATCATTCAAATATTTATGATCTGACACGAGTTGGAGTGAGGCAGCTTTTAACTGCACCATATTCAGATAAACAGTGGATATATCAAATTAATAGTCAAAGTGCTTGCGTACCAATGGTATCGATCAATTTCTAATTGTATATTTTTATTAAATATATAATTATGTATGATTATATTCTTATCGTATTCTTATAAATTTGTGTATTGGGATTTTAAATTTCTAATCAAAGTCTGATGGGAATTATCTGAATTCAAAATGATAAGAATTTAAGGGGTGTCTATTATACGCAATATGCATCACTGTCACTTCAAATTATCATTGGCTAATCTCACAAAGTCACTTTATTTGTCCGATAAACAACACTGCATTTTGTTTTATTGCTGCCAATTTAACCCATATGGACTCCGACTATACTAAAACAGAGTCATAAAAATCTTTGAGCATTGCTTTAAAATTTGATCGCTTCTGAAAGATGTTTAGCAGTAGTCGAACGATTAACTACAAAATAATAAGCATGATAAAATGAAAATTCCACAAGTCCAGTGTTTTTTCGGTGGTTTAACTATCTATAAAAGAGTATTGTTTGGAACACATCGCTTGTGGAAACCGTTTGTCTCAAGGCTTCGTTGTTTTACAGTGAAGATGACCTTGACAATCTTGGAACTGGATTTGTTGCAAGACCAAACGCTCCTTTTTTTCCGATCATTCTTGATAGCACTGCTTTTAAACTGCAAGACAGCTCTGAGCGCAATGTTGGATCCGGAATTTGCCACGCTCTTGTGGATGGTCGAGCAGGGTAACCTGAGTCAGGGTGGCTTTGGTTTTATTCATAGCTGCCTGACTCATGTGGCAAACTAAAGTTGTTTTTCTTACTTTTTAGAAACAAGACCAGTTGCGTATGATTTGGGAAAGTAGTTCGGCTAAGTGAGAAAGAAATCGGTGAAATTAGTTTGCCATTCCGATAAAGCACTTTACTTGCCGAAAAGATGTTGGTTGGACAAAATCATTTATAACCACGATTCTCGCTGGACTTGGACGTATTCCATCCTTATAAAGATCTCGTGATTAAGAAAAAAGTTTCTTCTCCTTTGAAATGTTTGTTCGGTGTAACCTTGTGATCAACCAGGCTTTCAAACAACCATTAATGGGCCAATTCTCAAGTTAAATAAAAACCAGGTGGTTCCTGCAGCTCAACCAATCGTTTTACATTAATAACGTGTCGAAAAAAATGAAATTTGTTACAGTAATATGGTAGCTTTGTTGGACAAAACCATTGTCAAGTCCAGTAAGGGTGTTTAATCGCAGCTAGCAGGATAATGGTAATGGATTCAATCAAGGTAATGGATTCAATGAATTTCAGTGTAAATAGTTCAAACTGCCCCACTTACAGCTCTAACAACAGTCTGTGTTGGACACAAATCAGTTGCAAATATAAGAGCTATAACCTCAAGTTCAGCCGCTTTCATCAAGTTCAGCAGGATCGTTTTACATGATATTTGATTTGGACAAAATCGCGAAACTGCAATGCATTAAATAGACGTAACAATTCGCCGGCAATTTTTGTGTATGCGAAGTTGGCTCTGTAATGTTATTTTTCGGCCATATACAGTTGCAATTACATTTGGGACTTAAGAGCTGTTTTTGACGCCTTCATCATTGCTGAGGTAAAATAACCAATATTTGTGGCAGATTTATTTTGTCTCAGTACAATCGTAGATGCTGCTAATGGCACATTAACTGACAATAATGCATCAGAAACACGAGGTAATGCGACCATCGTAAGAACTTTGTTAATCAAGACCTACAATGTTTATGATCCGTTCGCGTCGCTATTTCACAAACATGAGAAATAACCACAAATTGACACAGTAGGGCATCCCATCAATTCGAAAACACGATGTCTTTCTTTGACAAAGTTAAAAGCAGCAAAGGCTGAATTCGAGGAAATTATGCGTAAGGGAACTTGCAAACCATTGAAAAGTAATTGGTCATCACCGCTTCACATGGTGGTCAAAAAAGATGGCCATGTACCAAGACCGTCTAGCGATTTTGTTTTATTTTTCATAGAATTTCTGGGGCATCAAATCACACCAACAAGCATTAAATCTTTGACAGCAAAAATGGAAGCCATTCAACAGTGCCAACTACGTAGTGTGGTCAAAAAGATTTTTGGCAAAGATTAATTTGTATAGGGCATTTATGTCTCAAGCTGTCCAGCACCAAATGAGTTTACAACAGATAATAAAGCGCAAAAAGAAAAATGATAAAACGCTACTTGTATGAGATAGCGTCAGAATCGAAGCTTTCGACAAGTACAAAAGTGAAAAGTCACCTATTGCACAGATAAAACTATCCGTGGATGCTTCAGATACTACAATAGGTGCAGTTCTACACCAAGTTACAGAGCAACGCCCAACAACTGGGTTATTTTTCCAAAATGCTGGTTGTTATACAGAAGAAATATAGCACATACGACCGCGAGTTACTGTGGCCATCTTTTTACGAGTAAAATATTTTAGACATATGAGTGAAGCAAGGTAATGTCGTATAATACTGATCATAAGCCATTGGCTTATGCCTTCCAACAGAAATCGGATAAAGCTTCATCGAGGCTAATACGGCACAGGAGATTTTATTTCGCAATTTTCAATCGATATCAAACATGTTTCAGGGCAAGCAAATATTACATTCGAACTTCTATTAGACCAATTGGTCTAAATGTTTATCAATAGTATTACTACCGTTAAGAGCTCCGTACAAGCCAGACATAGAATCAACGCAAACGGAGATGTTGTATAGTCAGAATTTACGGCTGTCGGGTAAATTTATAGGGGCTATCCAAAATACGTTTCACCTAGCAAAGTATGTTCACTGCTGATATTCGCAAAGTTAGTCACAGGTGAAAAAACCTTCCAATTATCATAACTGGTGACTTCAATGCTAAGTCAAAACTTTGGCATAATAAAGACACAAACAATCAAGTGATATTCGTGAAAGACTTTGTTGCAAGAAAAGGGTCAGCCAAGCACCTATTGCCACAATGGCGAATCAAATGTTAATCTTACATTTGTGGTTTCCTGAAATGCACTGAAACGTGCACATCGGGAAAAGTTTAGAAACTTATTAAACTCAACTTGGCAAGTTGATGTGGATAAAGTAGATCACAGGATCTTACGCAAGGTTAAACAAAATATATCAAAAAGAGAAGAACCCAACAGCAAGGCTGCAAAAGAAATGCAGTTATGTAGCAAGGGAAGGCTTAAAACTACTAAGGTACTGAGCAATTTAGCAAAATTATAAAGGGCCTGACAACTACGTGTTGGAAGGATACCACAAACTACTTGTTTGGTACGCTATTCCTGAAGACACAGTGAGAAACACAGAACCACCAAATGAACTTGAAACGTGGAGGAATTGAGCAATGATGAAACCATGGACGCAATAATGTTTATGAATTGGGCAAACCACTCGGCCTCGATAATATTTAGGTCAAAGTGATACAAAGAGCAGAATTTCCGAACGACTGTCAGACATTAGGAAGGGAGGTGAACGAGATCCCACCGACCCAAAATTCTATAGGGCAATCATGTTACTACGATTATTTGGTAAATTAGTGAAGAAACTGATAACTAGTTTGTTAATGTGCGTGTTCCAGGGTAGGGGCAAATATAGTTACCAACAGTTCGGATTCAGGGAAGATCGGTCTACAGAGGATGCTATAATGAAAATGATCAACTTAAAGTAAGACTAATGCGAAAATCATCTATTGCAATATGACAAAAGAGATGAGATAATTCGTTAGATGGAAGAACAACTTCTAGTTTTCTTCCAAAGATCGAAGAAAGGGTAGAACCTTGAAAGGTTCCAGTTAAGCGAAATATGCTGCTTATCGAAGAAAAAAGACAACAAGTAATGATGGAGCTGAGCGCTAAGTGGTCACGAAGCAAACTACTTTTAATAAGAAACATCATAATTTTTAACATCATAACTTTTAAAAGGTTTTGTGACATTGTTCTAAGTAATATATAGTACAACTTCCTGCACAATTGCGACACTAGACTATTTATTTAACATACAAACGTATACGTATTTAACCTTACAAAGAAGCTAGATATAGTAGACAAGTATGCGCCTCTTCATGGCAGTGACGGATACAGTTGCTTTCAACATGGCTAAGCATGCTAAGAACAGTTAATAAAACCAAGCACGACGGCGCGAGAATGTATATAGGCTAAGCCCGGTTGACGTTCTCATGCAATAAAAACGTTAAATGATAACAATGACGATATTGATTCGATACGAGCCAGCAATGGCCTGTAAAACCCGTTTTTTATTATTATATGGCATCATCATTAATACAACAAAATTACAAAATTCGGCAAAAAAGCAGTTGTGATCATGAAATCGATAAAGTATCACTTAAAAAGTATTTTTGGTGATTCAATACTTA
Source organism: Tipula confusa (assembly GCA_963556175.1). NCBI lineage: Eukaryota > Metazoa > Arthropoda > Insecta > Diptera > Tipulidae > Tipula > Tipula confusa. Next base: position 82,707,385 of record OY744476.1, on the reverse strand, counting down.
CCTACGAGGAATTACTCCCTCCACAGGTTAGCCGACGAGTCGCTTAATCGTCGTGAATAAATGCACTAACATATTATACCACGTTTCCGTGTACATTATTACAATCACTTGATTAAATAATGTACTTAAAACTAATTTCATTTTGTATGACTATTACACTTCATATACCTCTCATTTCCATACCAAAACCATTTTACAATCAGTGAGTTACACTCTCATACTTATGTGAGTAAATACTTGTCATGGAGTTTTAAAAAAAAACCTACAAAATAATACAAAGAAGTTGTTGTTATAAAATTGCATGTATTTGTTAAACAAATTCTCAAGAAACTATGTGTGGATAAATATACGATCACAATTTACGATCAACAAACGGTATTTTCTACCATTTCTTATGTCATTTTATGTATACATTTATATACTTGTATCGTAATAGTAATAATTAAGGTACAATGCACGATAACTATAACTATGTCGTTATATACTAGACTAGTTCATTTTTATATCGGTACATATAGTTAATTTGAGTTCAAATATTCCGCTAATTTTAAATCGTACAACGAGTCAATTTCGAGTGAATCGTGTGCCTCGATCTCAACGTATGAACAATTTAAATTTTGAAAATAGCCCTTCTCCAACAAAATCCGATCACTAAAATAAAACATTCCATTTTCCACCAGTTCACCAGACCAATCTTGACGTCTAGGCCGGCTGGTTGGACTAAAATTAAGTGGTCGTAAAATTTGTGTGCTACGATCGAACATCCATCGAAGTTTATAACTTTTTGTAACGGAAAATGCACAATCGCGATTTTGAAATAAATCGATCGCTCGATGTAAATAATTCACGTTTACAAAAACTGAAGTGCATTGAACCAATGCTAAATGCATAATGTCGGTGTGATGTTGTAAAAATTCTTGTACCGATTCAATTGATGTGGTGTTGTCGCGGGCATAGTGTGACGAACGAAAATGTGTATGGACATTTGATCGTCGCGCCTCGTCGAGTATAGCAAAATGATCGGATGATACCCAAATTTCATGAAATATTTTAGCGTTACGTAGCACGTTAATTGTTCGCCGTAATAAACTCGTCCCGTTAATTTTGGCTAAATTCTTTAATGGCAAACCTTTTGATCCCCCTCTTGCCAATATTAATGCTGTCACCTTGATCTTGCGGCATCTAAAAATGGTTAGGGTCTTAAGATCGATAAAAAAATTTTAATTTTATTTTTCTTACTTTTCCGAATGGCAACACGTACTGAATACACCGATCGAGAGCACAAACACAATTATTAGGAATTTCAACAACATATTTAGGTACTTTCGATTCGATCAAATTAAATTGATTTACAAAAAAAATGAAAATCTCATCTAAATTTCCGGATGATGGTAATTTAGATGTATGTCGAGTTTTGTTTGTCTGGGTGATGTGGAATGGAATCATATACATAGAATTTAATGTGTTTGATTATTGTAGATTAATATTTTTGAAACGATCATCACATAATTTTGATTGATTAAATCAAGTGATCTTGACAATAAAGTTATATATTTATCTATAACATAAAGGTCAAAACCGGCCCTTGCATACTTATTTTCCGAGATATTTTGATCGTTTTATGTTGAGCCTTAATGGGCTAATCACTGTTATTGGTCATTGCTAACGTACTAACAATCCGACTCGATCGGATTTGATCCTTTTCCAGCTCTTCGTATTGTTCTAGTAGCTAACTCGACCAGCTCTTCCGTAGTGCTAACTCGATAGTTGATCTCACATAGATTAATGAGAGTAGTCTCATAACTAAAGTATTCAGTTAGAAAGTAATGACCTGCGTAAAAAATGCCTCCGTACAAGACGCTTATGTCAATGTGCAAGGCCCAAGACGAAATACGAGTCATGACCACAATATTGTGCTTCCCGTTCAAGTAATACATCAAAGCAAGCAAACAGCGATGCTTTCAAGTATTGTGTGAGGAACTAGACCGGGATCTTTGGGGCAAGCCATATAAAACAGTTATGGCAAGGTTCAATAGTACATACAATACATGCGTAGTTTTAACATCTGCTACACGAGCAATGCCATCTTAACCATTGTAAACCCAACCAGTTTACAGTGCCACACGACCCAATCTCCAACTATGCGGTGGTTGATTTTCATTGGTCAGGACTACTAGTTCTCCAACCACAAGATTTCGTGATGTATGTATGCCATCAAAATGAGAGATAGCTGGCGGCGTGAATCTCCACACTATCTGGTCTTCTTCACAGCGCCTAAAGCTCACGCAACTCTGAGGATTGCTTTCATCACAAAGCAGATGTAGGTCTTTGTTGGTGGTTTTTCACAAACTCGGTAGTGGACATAGAATGGTCCGACGAAGTCCACTCCTACTGTATAGAAAGATGGCGATGAAATTACACGGTCTAGTGATGAATCTACCATTGGTTGTACCGTAGAAGACAGTTAAGTTGCATTTGGCGCAGTGGTTAAAGAAGCGGTGTTTGGGTCGGGATGTACCAGGTTAGAATCCCAACGAAGGAGGGTTGCAAAAAGGATTTTTCATCACTTGATTTTGATCAGTGATGACGATGAACTGGCTGCAGTAAAGCAAAGGGCATATGGCTGGTGACAGCGAAGGTGAGACATTAAAAATTAAGTACGAAAGAGTTCAAACAAAAAAAATAAAAAAAGAGACGGTCAAGTTCGAAAACATTCTTTGCATCCTCGTATAACTTTATTGCGGTACAGTAGTACCATAAAGTGGCCAATAAAACTGGCGAAAGGCAGCTAACAACGCTCGTGGAACGTCATGCAAAAGGTTCTTGTATGGTAAAAGATAATTAATGTTACTGTAAAGTGGTAAGCATTTGATAACAAAATTAGGCGTTTTGAAGTGTAAGGCAACGCTCTGTGTTGAAGAAGTCCTCCAACCAGAATGTTGTGATTACTAACCAAGAATAGCGAAAACGATTGGAGGAAGATCTGCTTTATGATGAAAAGTGCTTTTTCCAAACCGTCGTACTCAATGGGAAAACACTTATGCTGCACAATTCTGTTGATGGTTAAGAGTACTTGGTCCAATTCTTCTAGCTTAAGTGGTCCGCTTAATTTAAATTTAATTTTTCGGAAGTCGTTATAAAATGTTATACCCTTTAGGATATTGGAAACTTCCGTTAACATCACAGCAACTTGTGATAATTTCTCCATCTCATACATTTCCTTAGGCAGTGGAAATTATTCACACAATGTCGGCCAAGAAGGTTCTTTTAATAGGAATGCAGTGCCATAAATCCATTGATCGGATTGAATAAATTTTTTGGGAATGACTTGCGTTTAACCCTTTAATAATTCTGGCGACTTATAGAAACGATTTTCTAGGTTAAAGATTACCAGAAGCTATCCAGCATGCCGTAGCCAGATATAGATAAATGATTCTGAATTTAGCTTAGGTTTCGATTTTGCTAGCGATACCGCAACTGACATGGCAACATTATTGGTTTGCTGATCGCTCTGTTTGTTGACTGATGAATTCAAGGCCTTTGAATTTGTATCCGGTGGAACTGGTTTCCTTGGTGAGTGATATGTACGCCTTCCGCGTCGGCAGCTAAGGGTTACTGGACATGAGTCTATGGCCAACTGCAAACTCATAGATCTTATAAACCCTATTTCATGCCCCGCTAGCATTTTCTGGAATGGGTAACTACACAGACCTAGGCAACAGCGTGATTTAAAAAATATACTGTCCAAGTTTAACGATCAAACTTCCTACCTTGTTCGCATACAATAACTACGTTCACTTCCAAATCACGTACTGTTTGCTGTAGCAAGCCTTGTGAAGCCTCACCGTGATTAAGATTTAGTTGGAACTTCTCTGTTTCATTTGCTGCATCTTCTGATATATCGAATAATTTAAATTACCAGCAAATGTGTGTTGCCTCCAAAACATTGCTGCAGCCCTTTGCTTTATGATCTTAGATCTATCCGGCAACCTTCTACATTGTTGAGCTTCGTGACTATATTCGAAGCATTTGAAATATTGTAATTAAATGCTAAATAATTGCTCGAATTCGGCAAATCACCCAACCAATCTTTGTTTTCCCTTTGGATTTGACATTCACTGCTATTTGGCTTGAAAGACTAACCACTTCTATTTGTTTCGATACAGTTACTTTTTTTAATCAAAAGCACATCCGGTCGAGATGGTCGTTTTCGATTTCTTTTCCACCTTTTTGGTGCTACATTTTGCTATTCTGATTTATGTCTTACCGCTTTTTTCTCCAGTTTTCTTTCTGGTTCTAATGCTGGCTCCAGATTTGTTAAATTATGCGCATTTGTTGTATTGCGTTTATTTTTTCTCAACGGCGGGCCACTTTGGTGCATTGAATTCCTCTTCCTTTTTTAGCAGTATCTACATTAGAAGCGTCCAGGGTTTCGTTTATTCCTTTATCTTGATTATTTGTCTTAAATTGCAGGAGCGTACAAGTACAATCTTCACTATAAACGCAGATGCAACACGAATTTCTGACTCGCATCTTCACATTCCTCCTTCAGAGCCACCTCGTATTTTCCTAATTTATCCATTTCTCCAGAAGAACTCTTTATTTCACCATGCACATTGTTCGCACCTTTCACATATTCGAACAGATTATTCGAAATGGCAACATATGCCTTGGACAGCAAATTGCGAACCTGTTCCTCATTTAGTTTAGGAAGTGAGACTGCCCCTGATATATGTGTTTCTGTAGGCGATCTTATGAGCTTCTAACTTCTCTTAAATGGGTCCACTCAACTAGTTGAATATCAATTCTTAGAACTGGACCCAAATTTAGTCGCTACTTGATTAGCTGAACTAAAGGAACTAAGGAACTTGTAACAATTTTTGCTTAGGCAGCCAAGTTTTCCACTAATGGAAATTGCGGTCGTTGGATATCGATGACTAGAAGCCCGCTCGCTCACCCTCTAAAGCCGCCAACCCGTTAAGAGGTTTTATCTATCCACCACCCAAAGAGGCGTTCGATTGGAGACTGCCATCTTCACAATGCTGAGTATGAGAGGATGACATTTGAGAGAAGACTCATTCGCATGATACATGGCCCCAGACACCATAAAGGACAGCGATTAAGGTGTCTCGGTCACGTTCTACGAGCTGATCTAGAACAATATAATGAGCAAGCACCCTATCAAAACCGATGAAGCCGGATGGTTGATTTGGTACGGACATGTTGAACTTATCATGTCCCATTAGAAGAGAACTAGCTCGGCAGAAACAAATTTGGCTAAAAGGAATATAAAAAAGTCCAAGATTAAGTACTTATCATACGACCCCCGTACCAAAACAAAAAAAAGTCAAGCTGACATTCGTATTATCATATTATTAAGTTATAACAACGCAAAGCGCTAAACTCATGGCCAGTCGTTCACTTACAATTCAACAAGCTGCATGATAATTTTATTTTTTATTTTTTTGTAGTTTTAAGTTTTATGAGAATTTTTTTTGAGTGTTTCGAGAGAAAATAAAAAAAAAATTAAAATTGTTGATGTGGAAGTGGAAGTAGCAATAAAAAAAACATAACAAAAACAGCACATTTGAGGTTTACTATTAGTCGCGGATACAAGTCGCGGTTTAAAATTTCTTTTGATTATTTTTTTATTATGGTGTAACAGTCGAGTTAAGTAAAAAAAAATTTACATTTTTATAATAAAATGAGTGGAAAACTATCAAATGGTAAAACTATAGTAGTAATATGGTTAAGTGCAAGTGTACCGATAAAATTGATTTAATAATTTTAAATTTTAGTGAATGAAAAAGATCCCGATGTGATAACCGTTACATTAGTGCCACACAAGAAAGGTTTATTTCTAAAACATTCGGAATATGAGGTAAATTTATTATTTGTGCATCGATGTTGTTTAGCATTAATTTTTCGTAAGATTACAAAGGTGAAGATTTTATTTTTTTTATTTGCTTAATCTTTTGAAATTCGTTAACCCTCGATCTGGGCGGTGAACTCGTATATTTAGTGAATGCATCTGAAATGTTGTGTGGTTTTAAAGATTGCACTCGATTCGCAACTATATAACGTATTGTTGATCGAGACAGGGTTAAAACTTAAAAATCCGGTTATATTTAGCATATTGAATTGCGTACTCTGAAAATAATATTTAATGTACATAAAAATAAATTAATTCTTCTCGTTTGATCTTTTATCGTGTTCTTATACGGTGAAAAAAATCATCTTAAGTTGTATAATTTAGGTGTAATATATGAAGAGATTTAACATAAGGCAAAACGATCTTAAAATGTGTCACATTCTTATTAAGTCAGTCACGACGTTTTATTTATAATGTTTTTAGTCATCATTATATCGAGACCATGACATTTCGATGAATGTATTTCCAGTTTTGTTTCCAAGTTAGCACATTGTTTAACACACATTTGTCGTTAAATATGGGATTCCCGCACGAGAATAAGTTATTTAAATATGATTATCTAACGGTCATCCAAATGAGCTATGTTCTATGATTTTGATCGTAAGACGGAAACGGGATTTGTATTTTCTTTTCGTAAAACGATAAAGATACAGTTTAAAGTCTTGGATTTAAAAGTTACGAATTACGACCAACAATTAGCTCCATCGGTTTCAATGTAAAGTCTGCACATTGCTCTAACTTTTAGAATAGTAGTTCCAAGTGCAGTTTGTGTTGTTCCTCAGTATGCGAATTCGAATAGAATTGAGAATGAATAGAAATGAGGGTGTAATTGCCATTTTGTGAACGTATTCAGATGCAACTGGGTCGACGATACACCCCGCTTGGCCCCATTACAGATCTGCATTCTTTATTAGTTATGTACATGCGTATGACTTGAGCGCTATCCATTTTAAGGTCTAGTTGCTTTGGCAGGTTACTTATGTTCTTCGGTTGCTTAGTCCTTTTTTGAATCGACTTGCAAGTTCAAACTAGATGTAGACGCTGATGCTCTTGTTGAGCGTTGAAATTGCATGGATTAAAGTATTTTAAGGGCATTGTGGCCGAATGTAGGCAATGTACTAACAACAGCCCTGCCGGCGGTTGTTGTTGTTATTATTGTAGCTATGTATGCTTGATTGTGATTTCTGGAACTTTAATTGGAACGGTGTGATCTTGATTGGTACTGCCTATCTGAAAGGTAACTGTAAATGTTTGCTTCGAGATATGTTAGGCGACTTTCGACTGTATTTGATAGCCAGAAGCACAGTGAGTCTCTACTGTCTCTACCGTCAATAACTCTGGCTGAGCAAGTAGTGCAATTTTTATAATTTGTTTGGCAATTTCCAGTTTTATAGTAACCGTACTTTTCTCGTCGGGAATTGTTTGCCTGCCAGAGATTTTATGTGTCTTAGTAGATCGGAAGGCAACTATAACCTGTGCTATCTCCCGAAAATAAGGTTTTTAAATTGGAACATTAGCTAGGCTATAGAACCAAGTGTGTGGGTTATCAGGCCAAAATGGTTGCAGCTTTACCTGTACTGCTTCGAAATTGTTAAATTATCCGGATATCCGGATCATACGGATAGTTCAAAATTCGATATCCGGATAATGAAATACGTCGCATAGCTGCAAACTTTAACGTATTTGTTTTATTTTAACTTTAAAATTGGCATCGGAAATTTTCATTTATGATTGAATAATTGAAAAGAGCTCGGTAAGCGCCATCACGATTACCATTTCAAGTGTGTTATGTCACCATTGTTAAAATCCATTGGATATACCATCACAGTGTTCTTCGCTTGTCATACCAAGTGAAATAGTTAGAGCTGGTAAAATTCAGAGTACCAAACTAAATTATGTGAAAATATAGGTTCGTACTCCGACACGACCAGTGATGGAAGAGAATCATGAATTTTGCGATAGCGTACGCCTTAATTTTGTCTAGCATATTCTTTCCTCATAAAAATATTTTCTTGAAAACATGAACGTATCAAGAAAATTAAACCCAAACATGATTGGTTTGATGAGGAGTGCCATCTTGCTGTCGAGTAACAGAATATAACTAAAAAAGCGCGAATACGTTTAACAATCGCACTGAAGAACAAATCGGTCCTTGCTAGGTGAACTACTAAGAGATTTTATAGACGGTTAAATCTTAAATGGTGGAAGGCTGAAGTCTTAAGACTACAACAACTCGGCAATGAGTTCAGTTTATATAACTTCTTTAAAAGAGCCATCGGACTGCATCGTACATTCAGACCTAGGCCTATTACCATTCGGGTCAAGGATGGAAACCTCTGTTTTAACATCGATGCAATACACGACACTTGGCAGGAACATTTTTCTGAATTGCTCTATGTTTAACATTTGTCAAATGATGCAAATTAAAATTGTCAAATAGCGACTGCAGAGATGTAGAGACCATGCAGAGACTAAAAAGAAATCGTTCTTTTGGAGTTGATTGTATTAATTCATATTTTAATACATATTTTAATGAACCAAGTGGTAAAATGGAATCAAGGAGAACAAATCGCGCAAGAGACTCATTTATCATTTTTACATATCAAAAGGGGAGATCCACCAACATTTACTAAATGGTTACGTTGATCGACCTCGAAGTAGAAAAAATTTTTCAGGAAAAATTTCTGACAGAAAAAGAGAAGCTTTTTGAAAACGATTACCAACAGAACTTCAGACAGCAAGCAGATGGTCAATTCGATTGTCAGTACCAAATAAGTCTTTTAATGGCGTACTGTAACTATATACAAGACCAGAATCAGCCAAGCTACTTGATCCATTAGGTTGGCTAGCTCCGACATTAATACCAGCCATAATCTGTATGCAAACTCTATGGAGCTCTGGCGTTTAATGGGACTATTGATTTGTGATCATTAATTTGTTTACTGCAGTTACGATGGTTGCTTTCATGTAAGGTAGGAAGCACAAGTAAACGAATTTTCGTTTCAAATGAGAAGGTCTGATTAACTTTATGACCATCATGATGTTGTAAACTTTAGTTACCAGTGCCACCCTGGTGGCTTTAGATATGGCAATAATTAAACTAAAAATTGATTGGTTTGGTAAGGAGTGCTGTCTTGCTATCGAGCAGCAGAATATAACCTTTAGATAAGCACGAATACGTTTTACAATTATATGGAAAACAAACCCGTTAGGTCAGTTCACGTAACTTTTTTAAAGGAGTCACCAAACTGCATCATACCTTCAGACAGGGTAGAAACCTCCGTATTATCGTCGATCCGATACTCGATCTTATTCGACTAGTGTGGCAAAGCAAAGTTATGCCCGATGAATGGAAAGTGGTAGCGGTATGCTTATACTTAAGAAAAGAGATCCTTTAAAATGTGGAAACTGTCATAATATTAGAGAGAATTAGTCCTTTAGCGGATGGAATTGAAAATCTGATTTGCTTAATCAAAGATGTTCGTGAATTAGATTTTATTGGATTACCAGCAGCGTATGGATGAAACCTCCAGGAGATATTTTTATAGGTTAAGCTATTGGGAATTTTAGCAACTAACTCTGTTACTTGCTTGAGATCTGAATATGGCAAAGGTGTATTAGAACTAATGGGCCCTTAATACACTTTTGTAAAAGTGCCAGGTTTTCGATTCCTCAAATTCCTTGTCATTCATGATAATTATATAGAAGGTGATACTGACGAGGATAAAAAATGAATAATTTCTTTTGATAGTCATGCAAGTTAAATGAGCCCAAATGGCAATTACCGAGTTCTCTTTAATCAAGGAATCTGGAATTTAATGAAATTTTCTGATGTTTTTACAAAGTAAAACGGGTCCAATCTTATATATCAGAGAACGAACCAATTTTCCGAATTATAAACCATTTTTTAGTGGTTGGTCAGCTTAAATAGGTCTCAGATTTATGAGCTGTCGATGACGTCTAGTCACCTTCTACACCAAACAAAAGAAAATGTTTTAGTTTTATTTAGATATTCTAATTGGTTCGATTTATTTTACGAGTTGTACGTGACTGCGCTCTAATCACAAAGGTTAAATATATGTGTGAATCATCTGAGCTACATTTTACGGTGTTTCAATCGCCGATGAAAATTTTAATTTTAAACACAATAATTAATAGCATGCACGTCTGTAAAGAAATGAATTAAAACAAGTGTATTGAGCCGTAACGAGCGTTCGTTTTATCTTTTAGAAATCAGCTTGTGGCCGGTGCATTTTTATGCCACGTAAATTGTAGTGGAAATATCACAAGTTCCCCGACTAATATAGGAGGTACCCAAAGACTTTTGTGTAGCAGATCCTTAAATCGGATAGTTTTACTGGGATCTCTAACGTTTATGTCGCTCTTTTTTCAAGAAAACGACCTATATGCATGACAGTTACTATAAGTTTCTATCTGGACATTAACGATCCTAAAATGAATACTACTAAAGGAATCTGTAAACCTCCAAGTAATCAATAAAAGCGTGTAAAGAGCTACGATGTTAAGTCGAGCGTTCTTCTTTAGAAGATGTTGACTCGATTTTAACACTAAACATTCGGACTAGGACGGAAACCTCCAAATTAACATCGTTGCAGTATTTGACACTTAGAAGGAACATTTCTTTGATTTACTTATTGTTCAACAAGTATCAAAGGATGAAATTATATTCGAAGGGGATACCTGGTGAAACTATCTTTTCGTCCTTATTCAACTAGTAGGGCAAAGCGAAGTGATGTCTGATGAATGGAAAGTGGCCGCGCTATTCACTCAAAATGGGAAAACATCATGGCATAGATCTCCTTTACACAGCTTACAAATCATTGTCTTAGATTGGGAAGAATCCTCCGCTGGCCAAAAAGGATTTCGACCTAATAGATCAATCACTTGATTTCAGCAAGCCTATATGACTCGATCTATCGCGATAGCTTATGATTCTCTTTGCGATGTCTGGAAATTCCTGAAAAGTTTATGGTTACCAGCTGAAGTAGTACAAGTTGTTGATCTTGTCAACAACACCCATTGTTATGTATGGGGTTTGAGAGTTTGACTCCGACGGTTGAGTAAGAGAGGAAGCGATTTGATGAGGATTCTTTATGTTGCTATCGATATTAAAGTACAGAAGGTCGCTCTGCGAACCAACCATAAAAAATAGTTTGGCGATCTCTGAAAGGAATGGTAGACGCAGAGGTTGCTATCGGCGTTCAGTTCTCCTCCATTTTTCAATGGCTTGACAAAGTGTTAATATTTTTTTCAAATATTTTCGAGATATCAATTCGACATATAAGAGTTTATTGTATGTTGACAAATTATCAGCTAAACAACGCCACGTTTTTGCGTTTCAAGTTCATATCATATCAAAACTAATTCCAAGTACATCACATACGAGTATCATTTTAAAATGTAGGATCCATGTATGTGTGTGTAACCTTGCATGCAACTAGTAAATGTATGAATAGTAAATTACTAGTAATTTGGAATGTTCTAAATTATTATTACTACTTAACGCAAAACAAATTTTACAATATATAAAATCATCGGTCATAATCATTGGTAATAATAATAATAAACGGATTTTGCAGGGCTATTGCTTGCCCAGACCGAATCAACAGTCTGGTTCCATCGGATTCGATCCTGGTGTTGTTCTTCGAATTGTTTTAGACACCTCGAAAAAGATAAATTGTTATCTACATTGACGAGCTATCGTCACCGACAGCGACTATGTGGCTCCCAAATGGCGAATGGCAGATGAAGATCACTGCACTATCCGTTTAGGACTGGCTCTCAGAACGTGACCCCTTTATGAACATCGCTGTAATCACTAAACTATCTCAATTAGATACAGTAATTTAATTTAAGATTTTCCATCTATATTCTTGCAGCTATCATCACGTCGACTAAAATGCTCTGTACATCGAAGATACAATGACTTTGTAACCCTGCAAAGTTTAATGCTAACGAAATTTCCATATCGCATGATTCCGCGCCTACCACCCAAACAATTAATGCTGGATTCTCTCTTGGAAGAACGACGACGTGGACTTCATCGATGGCTACGGATTGTGTCACGCCATCCAATTCTCGGAAACAGTTTAATGTTACAATGCTTCCTATCGGATCAAACGGACGACCATCAGCAACATTTACGCGATGTCTACGAAAAGGAGCTAGACGAATTTACAACATTGAGTGAAGATGTTGAATTACCGTTAGAAGATCAAGGACGTTTAGCGGCAAGTCGGGAAATGATGCGAGCCATGCTAAACGCAGTATCACGACTTAAACGAATTGTTGAGCAACAAGCGGTTCGAGCCAATAGCCAATCAAAAGATATGGAGGATATTGGTAGTGTTATGAAACTTCTTAGTTCGGCAATAAATGTTTTCGATTGTAATCCATTTGGTGAAATGGCCATTGCCGTTTCGGACATATCAAAATTGTCATCGAAATATTCTAGCATTCAACATAATACAGTGTGTGAACGATTCAATTTACTGTTGGACGTATTGTTGGCGCACAGTGATCTTTGTGAACGTGTCGAAAATGGAATTGTGTCCGAACATCAAAGGGCACTTTATAAAATGTTAAATTTAAATAAACAAAAAATTAAGGGAGTGATACGAGGAACAGCGGCTGAAAGTGTGGCCGCACTACACGAAAAGGAAGTTCAACAAACTGGAGTTGTTGGATCGCTTGGACGTCGCAGTGCTTTTAGTTTGCACTGTGTACTACAGGAAACATCATTAGCACAAGATTATTTACAAGTATTACCAACTATTATGCTGTCATTTGCCCACGAACAAAATCAAGAAAATTCACAGATAGCCGCAATTTGGAATCAAATAATAGCCAATGAAGCGAGACGATTAAATTAAAAATTCTATTATTTTAATAAAAAATATATTATTATTACTTTTGTTACATTACCGATTTATTTATTTTATCTTCTCGACAATTGATTTAAGAACTGCCGACGTTGTACAGTCTGGGATTTCCGTTAGGCACGATCGACCGGTTCCAGCTAGTAGCCCAACTCGTGGATCTATAGGAAATGTGCCTAAATGTGGAACGTGTGTAAGTTCAGCCAGTGCCACACCACCATCCGACGAAAATATATTTGTGCATTCCGAACAATTGGGACAAACGTAACCACTCATATTTTCGATAATTCCGATGATGTTGATTCCAGTTTTTTTACAAAATGTTATCTCTTTGCGTACATCCTCTAAAGCGACTTCTTGTGGAGTCGTTACAATAATGGCACCATCACACGGTACACTTTTCATACATTCCATTACCGTAATATGTTCGTCTGAAGTTCCGGGTGGCGTATCAATAATTAAATAATCCAGCTCGCCCCAGTGTACATCATTCAAAAATTGACGAATCATTGCAGTTTTTTTTGGGCCACGCCATATAACTGCATCAGATCGGTTTTTAAGTAAAAATCCTATTGACATTACGGCCAGTGTTTTTGTTTCGTCCGTATAAACTGGAACCCATCCTTCATCGCATTGATGAACATCTTGCCCTTCTAGATTTAGTAAATATGGAACACTTGGTCCACACAAATCAATATCTAGTAAACCGACCTGAAATGTACAAAAAGAATATTAACCGTTTATCGACTCTGGATATTAGACGGCCTTGTAAGAAATACCCGATTTCCGAATTCCCTTAGAGCCAATGCCAGTTGTGTGCTAACAGTTGATTTACCAACACCACCTTTTCCTGACAGAACCAGTATAATATGCTTTACGTCTGTTAACATTTTATTTAATAATTTTTTGTGGTTTAATCGTGACGGATGATTACTATTTTGCTTCGAGAACTGACATCTATCAAAATTTTAATCAAATGTCAAAACATTGGTGACTTGCGCAATTGAATAAACGCACTCATTTTTACTTCGTTCATACCACAGTAGTTTATTAAATTATTGGCATGTTAAGCATAAAACATACTCATTTACAAAAATTTTTGAATTTTTCGGTTATCAAAATTTATTCAAAAAAATTTTTTTTATTCAAAATTGCTCGTATTTGACAGTATTTTGAGGTCAATTTTTCTGAATGGGTCGCTTTTCAAGTGCTTTTCAACTGAATGCTGGAAATGTTAACCTTCGTAAGGCGTCTCAAAATCAAATTGATCAAAATGATAATCAATCGACTGCCTAAATTGTAGATGACCCAGCATTTACTAACCCTGGCAAAATCGATGTTCTATAATCGGCACATATAATCATAGAAGGGTCACCTTATCACTGGTTACCTTAACGAACTATCTAGAAGACGTACCGTATTTGGTTAGTTTATGTTTGGACCTGTCATTGAAGTTTTGGGAACTTGAAGAACCAGTTACCAAGTTGAACCTAGCTCCAAATCGCAGCGAAACAAAGATGATCGCTACAGCAATCAAATTTTATTTCGCCTTAATGCATCTGGCCTAGGGAATTTTTATAAGCTAGCCCTTCGACAGTTTCATCCGTTAGAACGCAAATGATCCGGAAGTTCACAGTACGGATTCTTCATGTGAAGCGGTGTGACTCTGGCATTCGATATCAACATCTTATTCAAACGAGACTATTTTCAAGAGGAAATGTAATTCAGACGATTTGGAAGTTTAATCTTAGTGATTCGGACACAACAATACTTGGCTTTCATTGGAACCCGCTCACCGATGAGCTGTAGTGCTACAAAAGCATTGTATGTGAGTTAGACATCAACCGACAGACAGTTGACTTTTGTGTCGCAACGCTTTTCAACTACTATCCTATTTCATATTTTGGCTCGGTTGCTTGCTAATCATGTACAAGCCATCAAATTTCATAGTGGTATCCATGAAATGAAGCAGTACCTACGAAATAGGCTTATACATGGCAGCGCATTGGTAAAAGCATTCTTCCATCAATACGTCATCCCCAAACGACAGATGGTGTTGTCCCGGTCACGCGTTCTCGACTATTGTAGTCCAATGTATATTAGACGGGATGGGCGTCCGGGTGACCAGAAAATACTACGTCGAACACTTACGCTTCGATAATAATTTGTATGAGCACGAAGCCTGTTCACATCGAATAGACATAGCTCCTCTCACTTGTCTCACAAATTATCGGAGAGAACCATTCCTCTAGTGAAAGAAACTGTAGATGACTACAAAAGGAAAGGATTCTGTCCAAATCGGTCACAAGTAGTTTGCAACTACGGGATCAGGAATTTGATTGATGTTTCTGATGAGCTTGATTTCGTTTGTGAAGTAAATGAACAGCGATAAAGCTGGCTTGGTCAAGTTCTGCGAGCTAACCTGAAATGGATGATGCAGTAAACTCTGAGTGCCGCCATTTGGAAGGCTCAGAGTTCGTTGTCGGCGACGATAACTCCCCGGGGTTGTCTACAACAATACAATGCGCTAGCTCGAGATTATTAATATTAGTTGGCAGCTTGGCTCGTTTTGAAGCACCACAACTTTAAAAATCACCACCCTGTTAGAATTATTAATGTTCGAAAATTCAAAATTAAACGAAAGAGAAAGTACCTGAGCTGTCTCTGTCGCACAATTGTGTTATTATTTTTTCTACCATCGAAATTTTTGAAGTTTGACAGATCCAAATCCATGTATAAATAGATCAATGGTGGATTGGCGACGCTCTAAACAAAACAAAATATTTATTAAAAAAAATATAAAAATAAATAAGACGAAGAAATACATTTAAAGAAAAAAAATGTCTACTCTAAATTTAACTTAATTTGCTTTATTGTCTGTTTATACGTTTTAAAATTAGATAAGCGATTAATAACTTTAAAAAATGTTGTGTATCAATTGTGATCGATTGGAAACGAGTTGAACGTCGTAGAAAAAAAAAGTTCTCTTAAAATTTGTCTTGTCTTCTATCATTTTGGAAAATTTGCTATAATTTAAAAACAAAAATAAATCGGCCAATGTTTTTATTATTACTGATGTATGAAAATAAAACAGGTAGTGGTACGAATAAAATAAAAAAGAAAAACCAATGAAAATATTTCCAAATATTCGGTTGAGTTCCATACTGGGGCTCCTGCAACGGGGCTCGTCTGCAAAGAATCGTGAAGAAGGCGGTGGTAGTGGAGGTGTAAAAATTACATACCATAAAACTAATAAGGTAACCATTTGAAATAATATTTAGAATTCGCCGAAACATACTGATACACACACACGCCCTTTTTGTATTTTTCAGCAAATTCCATTACATTTTGTGATAATGCGGCTGAATCTAAAAGTATTTTTGATGTTCTTGTGCTTAATGGTTTTTATTGTGATCATTTCCTTTTGGACACGATGCAGTGATTTATCGTTGGCCCGCACCCTTGTGCCCAAATGGAATCGTATTAAATTCACCAATGGAAATCATCAAACGGAACCAACGGAAGAAATTGATTGCTACATTAATCAAGAGTATTCGATTAGTTGCCGAAAAGAAGGTGACGAAGTGTACTTACCATTTTCATTTTTACATAAATATTTTGAGGTATACGGTACATTAAGTTCGGTCGATGGTTCAACACGATTCGATTGGTCTCATAGCTATGGCAAAGTTAATTATCCAAAAGGGCCTTACGACCCAAAAGGTGTATTCATGTATTTCGAAAACTACAATGTTGAAATGCGAGATCGAGTGAAGTGTATAAGTGGACCAAATGGTGTACCAATTTCAACACAATGGGAGAGTCAAGGATATTTTTATCCGACACAAATAGCCCAATTTGGATTGTCGCATTACAGTAAAAATTTAACTGAACCAGAACCACGACGTAAAATACTCGAGGATGGTGATAAAAATCAATCAGAATGGGTGATACCAAAAAATAGTTCATTCACTAAAGTGTACGAGCCAAATTTAAATACGAACGTGTTAAATTTTGTTACAACAAATTTATTCGAAAGTGTGATTACGTTACCCGTTGATCTTGTGTTAGATTTAGTGTTAAGTATTGATATTAATTTAAAGACAAACAGTAGCATGATTGTGACATTGCAAAATCGTGAAACGAAAAAGATGTACAATTTAAATTATCTTGCCGTAGATTTATTATTAAGTGTTCAGGTAAGATGATTTTATTATTTATTTTCTCAGATAATATTTACCCTGTCTTATGTTAACTAGCTAGAGTTAGCAATTTTCTCAAGTTTCCATTGATAATTTACTTAGTCGTCTATATTTGAAACCGACAAATATGTTTAAGGCCGCCCTTCGAGATTTATTGTGTGTTTCAGTTAACTTTTTTGAACTTCAGTATCTATACGAAGAAAGTGATAATTTAGTAAAAAAAAATGATGACCATTACAAATTTATTTTGTTAACTTGAGACGTTGATAAGACTGAGTTTGTTATTACTGTTAAGAATTCAATTTATGACTACTCTAGTAGTTTAATTTTGAGATTCGTTTTGCCGTGATAGTCTAGAAAACGTATTTATTTTATCGGTTTATAATGAAAAAGGAATCCACTGATATTAAAATTGCGAGCTTTAGAATCTGACTCTGAATCTATAGATGCGAGCGACATGATTTCGTCTATTGTCATTTTAGACTTTGCCCAAAATAAAGTTGGCCCATATTTATTCCATCTGGAACTGATGATATAGATCACTGGCTAGTTATTATTTTCCAGACTGTTGGAATACTCTCTATAACCTGCCTGTTATTAAAAGTGGTAACATTGGGAATTACAAACGTATATTATTCGATACTTCAATGAGTTTTAAATGTATTGAGTTCGAAGAGTTTTAATTAATTAAACTGTAAGGCCATTCTCTAGGCCCGGATAGCGCCCAAAAATTAGTTAACACTAAAATTAAATAAAATAATCGTTTGACATAATACCTCACTGCAATTACAAGAAAATCAATTTGTTTCTTTAAATTATTTAACTCTAAAATTAAATGAAATACACATTAAACCGACAAAATCCCTTACTGCAATCACAAGAAAATCATTTTGTTTATTTAAACTATTTAACACTAAAATTAAATGAAATACCTGTTAAACCGACAAAACACCTCACTGCAATTACAAGACAACCAAATTGTGTATTTAAATTTTTAACACTTAAATTAAATGAAATAACCGTTAAACCAACTAAACTTCTCACTACAATTACAAGAAAATCAAAATGTTTATTTAAATTATTTAACTCTTAAATTAAATGAAATAACCGCTAAACCGACAAAACACCTAACGGAAATTACAAGAAAATCAATTTGTTTATTTAAATCATTTAACACTTAAATGAAATACCCGTTAAACTGAAAAAAACCTCACTGCAATTACAAGAAAATCAATTTGTTTATTTCGATTATTTACCACTAAAATTAAATGAAATAACCATTAAATTGACAAAACACCTTCAGATTAAATGTTCCAAAATTCATGTAAATCCTTTAATTTTTTTTTAACTTGTGACTTATTTGGATCCATTAATTTCGTCGATAATGTAAATCTAATAATAATTTTTCTTTTTTGTTTTTAAATTTCAGAATGAAAATATATATTACGGGATTGGGACAAATCCCATGAATAAATACAAAAGACTTACACGTGACCTACTAGTCGACTTACAAAAAGGTATACCATCATCAACGAATAGTGATAAAAAACGTAAATTACGACGCACAGAAATTCGCATAGTTGAATTAGCATTTTTAGGTAGTGGATATTTTGATAATATTACACTATCGACAACCGAACATATCGCACAATTTTATGATGCTGCCGAATGGTTTATTAAACATCAAGATATAAATACAGGCGGTTGGGCAAATCCAGTTAAACGTAGATTAGGTTCTGGTTTTGGTGAACTTCAAAACGGATGGTATTCGGCAATGGGACAAGGTCATGCAATATCATTACTGGCGCGAGCCTATCATCATTCCAAAGGTGATATACGTTATTTGAATGCGGCCATCGATGGAATGAAACCATTTCGGGTACCATCATATCAAGGAGGCGTACTTACAACATTTTTAGGAAAGTATGCATGGTACGAAGAATATCCAACATCACCATCATCTTTTGTATTAAACGGATTTATTTATTCGTTACTTGGTTTATACGACCTTAGTCAAATAGCACCGGTTTTGAAACGACAAGAAGCCATATTATTATTCGACCAAGGAATAACATCGTTGAAAAAAATGATTTTACTTTTTGATACGGGCTCAGGTACCAGTTACGATTTACGACATTTTACACTAGGTATAGCACCAAATATTGCCCGTTGGGATTATCATGCGACGCATGTAAATCAATTATTGCTGTTTGCAACGATTGATAAAGATGCGGTATTAACACAAACGGCAGAACGATGGCGAGGCTATATGATTGGTAAGCGTGCATCCCATAACTAAATCTATTTTAAATACAAATCTAATCATTTTTAATGTTTATAATCATAAAAACATAAATCAAATCTCTGAGGACCATTAACCAATTTAGATTGGTCTTAAAAAAAAAAAAACAAACAAAAAATCAAATAAAATAAAACACAATTATTTAAATGTTAATACCAAAATAGTAATAACGTAGAATTTTTTTATTTTATCTTTATTTTTTTTAAGTAGATTCAATTTAGAAATTTAACAAAAAAATTATTCTACTTCAGCGGTTAATTTTTAATAACCGCAATTTACGATAATTGACTGCAAACTTAATAGGGTAAGATGATAGTCAATCAAGTGACACTAAACTTATCTTTCCTATTTTTTAATTTTTTTATATTCAAAATTAATATCATAAAGTAGTAGGATAGTGAATAATGTTATTAACAAATGTTGTAATGAAAACTAAATTAAAACTAAAGGAAATTTACCTAATTGTTAAGAAAAGTTGTTAGAAATTTAAAAATTTATTTATTTAGGGGTGAAAATGTTCATTTGGAAGTTCTAATCACGGTGATTGAATATTCTCTACATGGAGAGTAAAGTAGATGTTAAAAATGAATTTTATAAATTAAATTGGTATGTTGAGTCCTTTGTAAATTTAAAAGAGATTTTCTCTATTTTCCACCATAATCCATGAAAAGTTAAAATTCTATTTAATTTTTGTTAAAGATTTGCCCAAGTAAATGAGCCACCGCTAGGAAATATTGGAACATTATATCCGATTGGGGGATGCTAATCAGGCCAAAACATAATTTTTTAGTTAGCATTACATTTTTGTTTAGTTTGCATTATAATTATTTGCACGTTAGTCCATCTTGCTCAATCGTATTTCCTGAAGTTTTATCTCAGTTTTGCATCACAATTCATCTATCTTGGCAATCCATATTGGCATTGCGAAACTCCATTCCATTATCACTCACTACGTCACAACCTAACTCTTAAATTAATAAGCGGTTTTACTTAGAACCTAAGATCTGGTTTAAAAAACACAAACACATTGTTCGAATAGTCGTCCACTAGCATTAAAATATATCTCGCTCCACGAAGTGGTCGGTCGGTGCTAGTGTCGGTCGAAACTATCACCATAGCTGGTACCTACTTTCTGGTGGACTCTCGGAGGTGTACATTTTCGTAATACTTTTTTGACAAATAAACTCGGTCATTTTGTTTGTTTATGTTGCTCTATGTGAAAGAAATCCTTGTCAGGCAACAAGCCACTTGTGTGCAAAACTTCCATCCAAACAGATTTTTAGAATGTGTTGCATCTTTTGTTTGAATTTGTTCAGCTCAGCAGCTTACCACTGCGTCCGGGGATTTCGTTCAATTTGAGCCTTCACCTTTCGAATAATTTCTTTTGACGTTGCTGTTTGTTTACGACCATACATTTTGCGTCTAGCGCTGCTGCCAGTATCGTACTGTAAACGATAAATAGTTCGCGACACAAAAGACTTCTGCACATTGATATGGCTTTGCTTTCAAACAAGTTAAACTTGTGGCCAGGTTAGGCATTTATTGTTTTCATTTTAACTTAGACGCAAATGCTTCAACACACTAATGCCTTGACAGGTATATCGGTGTGATGATTGTCGCAATTTATGTCAGCTGCATACAGAAGGCTGCCTACCGCTTCTTGAAATGGAATTTTATGCATCTCCCCAATTTCGGCTTTGCTGGTTGGTGAAATATTTTTGTCTCTTGACGTTTATGTCGATTGGTGTCGTAACAGGATTAGTTTGAGGCATGTTGAATTTCTCCAAAATTCTGGTAAAGTATTCTTGTTGCTCCAGCGCTAAACTTCCCTTTTCTCGATCCCTTGTTATTCGGAAACCCAAAATACTTTGAACCTCTCCAATATCTTTCATTTGAAAACGATTGGTTAGTTTCTCTTTCAAACCCGTGCTTTGCGCATTGTTGGTACGTCGATTTTATGATAGATACACCTATCAGCTTTAGATCGTGTCATGCCGAATTCTACCAACACCTTGTCCACCTTTTGGCTCCAGGCGCGGCCGGCTTGTTTTAATCCATAAAGTGCCTTGTTCAATTTACAAACTTTCCCTGTACCTTCCGCGGTTCTTTCTGGTTGTAACATATTAACAGTTTCCCTCAATTCACCTTGAAGGAACGAAGACACTGCAACGATTTGTTCAATAACAACCATATCGTATTGAACAGCTTTTGAAACACCCATTTTGACTTGAACGCTTTGCCTTTACTCGGTAGATTGCACAGAGTCCATGTTTTGTTTGTCATAATTGCTTCATATTCATCTTCCAAAGCTTGTCGCCTCGAATTACTATCACTGCAACTCAATTCTTTTTCAACACTAAGCGGATCATTCGTCGATAACTCAACTGACGAATAAACAAAATCGACTTTCCTGTTTCATTTTGGTGTCCTTTCTGAACGCCGACTTTCACTATTCTGAATTACTGCAATGTCTGTACAATAATCGCTATCAGAATCATTTACTTGTGCGTTAATTGTTTCATCACTGAAATATCAATCTTCATCGATTGGGTTGTCATTATTTTCGACTTCATTCAACAACGATAAAGAAATACGTTCCGAATGAATCTCTAATGAATCAGACACAACCGGAGTGGCATCCCTAGCCACTGATTCATTATTTAACATTTGGAAAAATTGGACGTCTACATTGTTGTGTAACTATTTATAGGACTCATCAAAAATACAATTACGGGTTGAGAAAACCATCATTTGCTGCATTGTAAACACGATACTCTTTTTGACTTTCACAATAGCCAACCATCATGCATTGCTGTGCTATTGGATCGAGCTTTTTCCGCTTTTGTTTTGGCACATGTACTTACAGCCTTTGATCCAATAACCCTTAAGTTCACCAAATTCGGTTGTCTTCCTGTCCACACTGTCTCTGGTATCCGTCCTGATAACACCTTGGTCGGCAGTGAACGGTAGCAGTATTCACCGCTTTGGCCAAAAAAACGTTTTGATAAACCAGAATCTAACAGAAGACACCTCGTTTTGTCGACAGATGTACGATTCATGCGTTCAAACAATCCGTTCTATCGTGGATTATGTGGAATTGTTGTCTGGTGTTGGAATCTCTGAACTCTGAAGAAAACTCTGATGAAGTTTTTTGTTACAAAACTCCACCGTTATCTGTTCGCAGTCCCTCTAGTTTTTCTCCACATTGATTTTCGACAAATGCTTTAAACCTTTTGAAAACTCACAATATCTCATCTTTGAATTTTAAGAAGTAAACGAACGTCTTGTACGAGTAAATATCAACCAAGGAGAAAAATAACTCGATCCATAAATCGATTTTTATTCCATGGGTCCGCGCAAATCCACACGAACCAACTCCAATTTATGGCTCGATGATGACGTTGATTTGCCTTACTGTGATTTTGACTGCTTTACTTTACAGCACTTGGTTCGACAATGTTTATACCCACCGATTTTTGCAATTCTTTCATATATTGGACGTTTATATGTTCAAGCCGGCGATGCCACAACCCAAAATTGGCCTTGACCACTGACTCGAATGAACAACACACATTTTTATTCAAATTGAGTTTGTACATATCCTTTTCTAGAGTTGCTGTCGCAACTAGTCGATTGTAATTGTCAAAAATTCTACACTGGCAGTCATCGAAAACTATCTCTTTACCATTTTTTTTGGTTTCCTTTTGGAAACGCTGTGTTTACTAGACTTTTAGTATCACCGAACTCACTAATGAGTAATTTTGACTTTATGTACTCCCCTGTAACCTTCAGATCTTTCCATGGCCATAATTATTGGTTGAAGTTTTTCTGGCAAACCCGCAAGCGAAAACGTTCTAATCCATTCTTCAACGACTATAAAACCAATGTCGTTTAACTTTTGCGAAGCACAGATATTTCTTCATCTCATCTGCTGTCTGATCTTTATTCTCAATACAACACCACAGGTCTTCATGCTTAAGATATGATTTCATGGCAAATTCCCATTCATTATAGTTTTCACATCCGATTAATTTTTATACTGGAATGCTATTCGATGCCATGATTTATTTAATTTTCGAATTTCCTGATAAACTTTACACTTTAATTACATTATCAATCAATTAACAAAGATGTTTTTTTTTTACCCAAATCCACAATAAAACTGCCAAAAAACTGGACCCATAACCTGTTAGAAACAGATTTTTGGTACGTAGAAATAAAACATGGCTATCTATAGTTATGGATAAAACGGAAGTGACCATCTATTTTATTTTTAATACAGTGTTGCCTATAACTCAATTTATCATATGTCCCAACTAACAAACATAAATTCACCCTATAGACCAACAGTACCATCCTGATAATTGTTTTTGCTGCTATTATCAACTCTTCTGGTTCAATCTGGGAGGAATCTTTGATTCTGATTTGATTCTTGTATTTGATATGAATCGGTGACAATATCGCTGAATCGACCGTAGTATCATTTTTTGTTGAGATGAACATGAACCAACTTCTTTCCGATACTAGCAGCTAGCTCTAGTTATTGAATACTTAAGCTGGTAATCGAATATCCTGTAAGTTTTAATCATGTTGGCCCGTCGCACCAAAGTGCGTTATTTGGCAGTTAGCTGGGATTTGTAATTCTTGATGCACAATCTGCTTGTAATGATATGCTTATTTTAACGATTTTGTAAGGTATTCTTACCCTATGGTTCATAGGGCACAGACGTGAATAAAGATACACATATCGAGACCCAACATAAGCGTATCATTACATGGTGTCAGAAGTGGGATGGATTAGTTTTTCCAAGTCAAAAAACCCAGAGTAGCTATCTGATAACACGATGTAATCTTTACCATGAAGCGTGAATATATCAGATGCTACAATCTGAAACGGATAGTTAGGGATCATTTTTGACATCACTGGTTCCTTTGTAATTTTTCTTTGTGTCTTCTGACACACCTCGCATCTCCACGAAGTTTTTAATATTGTTGTTCATACCGTACCAATACAGAGTACTTCTTTTTGACAGGATTGTATACCAAAATATCCTTTATGAATACAATGTAGCAGTCGGTTTATTTGTGACTTAGGAACTACCACTTTATGCCCTTGGAATATTAGGCCTTTGTGGGTCGAAAGTTCGTCTTGAAAATTCCAGTATTTTTTGAGTGTTAACTGGTAGGATTTTTTTATCATCGTTGGATGTCCAACCAGAATTTATTATTTCCAAGAGACTTTGCAATTCTTCATCTTGCAAAGTAGCTTTGATCAAATCAGTATAACAGCTTTCAGTCATTGGTAGGATGACCTGGACTTCAATTTCGCGTTCCTCGGTTTCAGCATGTTTTGAGCCTTCTTCATCTTTACGGCAATTTCTTCTCAACGTGTCGGCTATGCACAATTCGAAACCTGTTTTATGAACTACCTGCGGATTGTATTGTAAAACATCGAGTAGGATACTTTGTAGTCGAAGAGGCGCGTTATGAATTGATTTTTTGAAGATTGTTTCCAACGGCTTATGATCTGTTTCAACAATTAGTCGCTTACTATAAATGTACTCGTGGAATTTGTTGCATCCCGTTTTGATAGCAAGAGCCTCTTTTTCGATTTGAGGATACAGTTGTTGCGATTTAGTTAAGGCTTTCGTGGCATATGCGACTGGACGACCATTTTGTATTAAAACTGCTCCAATTGCTTTTGACCTGGCATCTACTGAAAGTAACACATCCGCATTTACGTCATAGTATGCCAGTACAGGTGATGATTTTAGCAGATTTTTGATTTTTTCGAAAGATTTTTCATGATTGTCTTCCCAAGTCCACGCAACATCTTTCGACAATAAAGTTCTAAGCGGATCTGTTATCGATGAGAGGTTTGGAATGAATTTATGCAGGTAATTTACCATGCCTAAAATTCTTTGAAGTTCCTCTTTATTGGATGGAATTTCCAATTTATTTACTGCGCTAATTTTTTCAGGATCTGCTTTCATACCTTCAGCTGTTAAAGTATGGCCTAAAAATTTGACCGATGTTTGTTTGAACTCGCACTTTTCTTTGTTTAGAAACCTAGTCCCACGGAGTGAAATTTTTCCAGTACAATCGTTTTAATTTCGTCAATTTTCTCTTCCGTATCGGCATATATTAGGACATCGTCAATCGAACATTCAGCATTATTTATACCATTCATTAACGATGACATCATTTCTTGGAAGATCTCTGGAGCAGAACACAATCCAAATGGGAGTCTTGTGCAACAGTACCGACCCCATGGAGAGGCAAATGTTAGGTATTTTTCTGATCGCTGACTGACTTTTATTTGCCAGAAGCCTTTATTGCAATCTAATTTGGTAACAAATTTAGCACCATGAATTTTTGCCGCAATCGCTTCCAATGTTGTGAGTGGGTAATGACGTCGTTTTATGTTTCTGTTAACGTCTGTTGGATCAATACAGATCTTTATTTTTTATTTTTACAAACAACCATTGGGCTGACAACAGGAGTAGGTTCTGTCATTTTCCTAATGACTCCTAATTTTTCCATTTTCTTCAGTTCGTTTTCAACATCGTCTTTGATGGCCAACGGAATTCTTCTGGCTGGTTTGATTTCAAATTTTGGGTTGCTAACCAAATCAATGTCGTACTCAAAATTTTTCAGACATCCTAGGCCCTAGAATAACGCTTCTGGTACTTTTAATTCATTGACTATGGTAGATCGCGATGTGTTCAAAAAATTAAATTTCCTGATAGCTTCATAACCCATCATTGTAACTAGGTTTATTTACTATTTTGAATGACAGCATAACATCCGCTTCGATTTCCCGAGGACTTTAATTTTATGATCACTAAACGACACAATATGTTTTGTTTTGCTAGGTTCCATGTTTATACCTAATGAATTAGCTATTTGTTTGGACATCACATTACATCTTTCACTCGTATCCAGTTTGACTTTCACTGGTTTATCACGTATAGTAATAAATTCGACCCAGTCAACTTCCTTTAGACAGTCACTTATTATCGAACACAATAAAAAGTCGTGCTCACTATTTGCATCAGAATTTTGTTCATCAAAATCATCCGCGATTGTATTAACCTTGTCTTTTTTATGCCGTGATTTCATTGCCCTCATTTTGAGTCTAGATGTTTTGCGCATTTTTGCGAAATGCCCTTTAATCTGACATTTATTACACGTTTCATTGAGTGCAGAGCACTTGTTGTTATCATGGCTTCGACCGCATCTCGAACAATCCCATGAATTATTTGCATTCGCCTTTCTTTATAGTTGTTGTCTGATCTAAGAACGTTAACGCCTTGCTCATTCTTTTGTTCCAAAATTTGACCTTGTTTTTAAGCCAGCTCCGCAGCTTTACACGCATATACCGTTTTTGTTAGGTCAAGCGCTTGTTCTGCTAGCAATTTTTGGCGTAATGAATTATCGTTAATACCAATAACAATTTTGTCTTTAACTAGTTCATCGACAAGATCTTAAAATTCACAATTTTTTGACTGTTTCAAAATTCTGCTATAGAACTCGTCGAATGTTTCGCCTATTTCTTGGTGCATATTATTAAATGTGAAGCGTTCGAAAGTTAAACTAGTCTTTGGAACGAAATAATCGTTGAACATTTTCTTAATCACTTTGAGATCGTTTTTTTCAGCGTCCTTTAGTCCAAAATTATTATAAATTGTAATAACATCGGGACCTAAACTCATCATGGATGTCGCACATTGTACTTCAGGTGATTTTTTTTGCTAATTCTGTAGCGATTTCAAACCACTCAAACTGCTGTAACCATTGTTTCCACGAACCTGATACGTCACCATTCATGATGATACAATTTATTGGTGGCTTCACGTCGGCCATTTTTTTTTTTTTTTTTTATATAACTTTTTACTACTATTATAAACTCGGTTACTTCCGATTATTAATTGCTTATTTTAATTTTCTCACTGTTTTATTTATTTTTAGTTGATTTAAATCAATAATTTTAGATTTAATCCCGTTTCAGACACCATGTAATGATACGCTTATGTTGGGTCTCGATATTTGTAACTTTATTCACGTCTGTGCCCTATGAACCATAGGATAAGAATACCTTACAATATCGTTACACTGCAGGACTTCTTCGATTGACTAGGATTTATGCTTGATTGTATTTCTGTTATCCTGTTGGCAACAAATGTCTTATGATTTTGTAGTTTTCCTTTTATCCACCCTAAAGCTGCCATTGAATCAGTCCAGTAGAATATGTTGCCTCCATTGTTCAGTTCGAAAGCATGAGGCATGACGTATTTTGAGCAGTAGTCTTGCATTGAGATTGTTTGATTTAGTGGTGCAACCTTTGTTTTTGCCACGATAATTCTTGTCGTACCTTTAATTTTGATGTAAACTATTGTAGTATGAGTTTGGCTGGAGGCATCACCGAAGCTTGTGATAAATGTGTGGCATTTAGCCATTGATTTATGTAAATTTTTTCTTAGAGTTGTAGAATGAACATTTTCAAACCTGAAAATAATAAATTTTCATAATCCTTAAGTGAAAAAAGTCAATTTTTAAAATTATCTTAATTATTTTTTTATATCTAGATCTATTTAACTAGTGATATTAATATAACAATAAGCCATTGAATTTAATATTATTTTTTAAAATTGTTTATTATGGTCGGCTGCTATTTAAAAAAAATATATTTTTGTTATTTATAATAAACTCGTATTATTTTATTATTATTATTATTATTATGATTTTATAACGAACTATATACTGGGATTAATTTTATATACATTTTTATTTTTTCACACTTTAATTTATTATAGTTTTTATCTCGATCAATAATAATATTATATATATATAACTAAAAAATATAACAAAAATAAAACCTTATATGTGCTAGATAGTGAAATATTTCAGAGCTTATATATTTGTATAATTAAAATATATTTTTCATTATAAAATTTAAAAAAAAAGAAAATATGTATATTCAAACCAAACCTATATATAATATTATAAAATATTAATCTATTTGAATTAAAAAATAAAATATACAGTAGAATATTTTTGCTAAAAAAAAGTTTTAACATTCTTATAACATTTATTTTCGAATTTTCTGATCTACTTTAGAAAATGTTACATTATTAAGTTATTTAAATTCTTTAAATGCGGAATATCTTTTTAGTTTTAAATACTATTGAAGCACGTTAATTAAATTTTTAAATAGGCTATGTTTAAAAAATCAATTTTGTAAATTTAAATTGCTCTAATAAGACCACGTCGAAAGATTAAATTCTAGCCTAATTGAGTCTGTTTGTAAAAGTATTCCACGACTCTTTTCTAATTTAATAATTAATTTAATTAAACGACCCAAGCGACTAATCTTAAATAGCGGATTAGCTATATTTATCTCGATATATATTTAACTGTGACAATTAAATCAAGCATTTCCTGTGGTTTCTTGATAGATTCCTTTGGCAAATGATTTCTTAATGATTTACTCTAAAGGCATATTTTGCAGACATCCAAATGTTGATATTTCTTGTTTTCGTGTCTTTGGTTAACAAGTCCATTCTATGTATGTCTTTTAGATATTTAAGTCCGAGTATTCGATGCCATTCGTGCAGAAATCCTCGACGCAAATCGCCGGAAAGTTAAAAACGGGTTACAAAAGGTTTTTACGAAGTAGGTTTTATGCCACCAAAGGAACACAAAACAATTTGTGAAGCACACGCGAATGATACTTCCCGTGAAAGAAATACTTTTAACACTATTAATCCAGAGGCACGACTGGTGTTAACCTTAATCCTGTCAAAACTCAACATTAAAATAGTTTTAAAGTTGGAAGGTTGAGAGCGCGAGAGGTAGTCCTTCAAACTTGTGAAGCTATTTGGAAAGTTGTTCGCCCAACATTTGTTAAAAAACCTGGTCAGAGCGATTAAAATAAAATTGCAAAACATTTTTGGGCAAATTGAAACTTACCCAATTGCATCGGAGCGATAGACGGTAAACACTTTTTCATAATGTGTCCGCCTAATTGTGGGTTATAATTCTTTAAGTATAAGAATTTTACTTTCATTGTCTTGCTAGCTGCGTGTGATGAGGTTAAAAATTGAATATTTTTTCAAAAAATTTTTTTTTGGCATCGTGTATGTTGTACTCCGCAAAATGCAGTAAAGATAAATGGGTATCATTCAGATATATAATGAATTATAGATTCAGTGTTTCCTTGTTTGTTTTGGCGGCAATAACATTGCATATTTTTGTAAAAAAGAAACAATGTGTCGATAATCCACTTTGACGCAATTATCGTAGATTGAGAGTATCCGGAAGGTAATTTTTTACCAGGACATGTCGCAATCAGTTGTGCCATTCGTTTGGAGTCCACTCTGATTGGATGATGATCTTTTGTTGCTGATATTTTTTATGCTTTCCATCGTGGAAATGATCACATTTGCAACCTCAAAATTACTATTTTTTTTTTTATCTATCATCTGAGACAAAGTTGGTTCTTTTTTTTAATGGGGCGAATGTTGCTAAAGATGACGACGATGAAGCATCCGGTCTAAATAAACTAGAAATTATTTCAATTACAATTAAATCTGCATCCACACTACTTTCATCTAGCAGGTCATAGTAAGTTGCCCTGGGTTCTAATAAAACGTTTAGTCGTTGATTGGCTTCAAATCTACATTTGAAGTCGTTTTTGCGTTCCTTACGTTACTCCGTCTCCGTTCTCTCGAGGCTGTCTTCACATTTATGCTCCTGTCAAATTTATTTGAAAGAATAATTTATTAAAATTACAAGTAACATTAAATATTTATATATTTAGAAATTATCCCACTCTTTTTTTGAGCTTCTGACTAATGCCCTTCATAGAATTCTTGAAAGTCATTATTGTTTTCAGCGGGGTATTCTGTTGCCCTAAGTTCATTTTTGACCAGAGTCCAATATCTTTGAATGGTCTTGTGGCGAACACAAGACTTTTATGCGTTCGGTAACATGCTGATGTTTTCTTTCAGAGCCACTCTGACAAATTGCTTTATAAACGAGATATTTAGTGCCGACTTTTTCAATACCATTCAAAGTTTCAGGAAACAACTCTCCTTCAAATGATGTAAAACATTGTAGGCCTGCAGGAGTGTATACAAATCAGCCATCACGTATGTTTCATCGTCCAAAACTAAGCACGAATGTTTCTTGCCAATCGCATCATATAACTTTAGGGCTTTGGCTTTGATCACTTTGCGTTGCTTGTCTGTCACTTTAAGTATTTTGTAGCTCTCTGGATCCGATGTGTATTAGCTTTGTATTTTTTGGCGACAACACAGACGGACATGTTTTATTTTATCAGCTCCTTTGATCTTCAACTTTCCTAGTGATTTTCAGCTCTTTTATTTTGTGGGTTTTCAAGCCATTTCTCAATAATTTCGTCGCTATATTAGCCTTAGAATTTTTTCATAAGTTCCATTTCAGAGCCGTTTTCGCCAGAATCAGTCGCTTCATTTCGTCTAATATATTCTTCGATGAGCTTTCTCTTCACCATATTCGCAGTTAAATCTTTTTCTAGGCGGGATTCCATAGCCGTGATGTGCGTGGATCTTTATTTTGGAGAATGGTCTTGTTTTGGATGCTACTAATTTTGATGAAGGAAAATGGTAAGAGCGATATCTTGGGAACAGAATTTTCCAAGAGCTGTTTCAGGATCACAAGTTTCTCACAGAAAGAATTGCCTCACGCAGTATTCGGTCTAGTTGAGTGTGGATTCATAATCCTCCGATAATGTAGTTTCTCCGATTGGAGACGGGTCTTGAAAGTGGAGATCAATGTTAGGAGAGTCTGCGACCAATCTG
Source organism: Tipula confusa (assembly GCA_963556175.1). Lineage (NCBI taxonomy): Eukaryota > Metazoa > Arthropoda > Insecta > Diptera > Tipulidae > Tipula > Tipula confusa. The sequence continues at coordinate 82,676,207 of OY744476.1, read as the reverse complement.
ATAATGTTTCCCATACTTTCATTTTTCGTAAACTTAAGTTTCACGAATTATAGATAAAGGGAATATCGTGGGACGGAAAGCTATCTGAAGAAATAAAAAAAATATGATTCAAATACAATACAACATTCTACGAGCTGCAAAAAAAAAAAAATCCATGCTGCGTAAACACAGAACATAAGAACCAGGATTTGGAGCTTCATAGATTTTGCGATGCATCAGAGTTCGCGCATGCAGCAGGTGTTTAATGCAAGGTTACAAAAGCAGGAAAAACTACTGTGACTTTAAAGGGAAAAATCAGTCAAAAATGTACCCTTCCAAGGCTTGATTTATGTGGAGCACAAAGCTAATAGGGCAAATTTCCGAAGCCATTCCGAACAGTAAGGTACTGGCCTCGACAGATTCAACTTTACTTTCTCTACTCACAAAAACAAAAAGAATAGTCGCATATTGTTGAATATTTTATTCCAATAGTCATGATACCATCTAAATGCCATATCACGAGCTAGATCCTTGTTTGGGCGCATAAAAGCAATCTGCATGGGAGTGTGGATTTAACACTTGTTGTTATAAGAAAACAATTTTGGATTCTTCAAGGTAAAATTGCTACAAACCAAAATAACCGCCATTGCCACAAGTGCCTAAGATTTACTGCTGGCCAAGCGACCCAACTAATGGAAAGCCTTTCATTACCAAGGGTAACGCCATTAAAAGATTAACCCACGCGGCGGTACATTATGCCGGCTTCATAAATTGTCGAAGCTCCTTCGTTTAACAACAAAAGCAATGCATGTAGAACTGGTTAGTGATTTGACTGAAGAAGTATTTCTCGCTGCCTTCAAATGCTTTATAGCCCGAAGGGGAAATTTAGAAAAATGTAGTAGTGACAATTTATCAAATTTTGTCGCAGCAAAATAATATCTGGAGGTCACCATTTGGACGATATTTCGAACTACTTAACATTTTAAGAAATACTGTGGCGTTTCGTTCCACTTAGATCTATTCATTTTGATGGTATATAGGAAGCGATAGTTAAACTTGTAAAACAACATAAGAAAACTATCGCACCGGTACTGCTAACGTTCGAAGCATTAACCACTTTACTATATCAAATCAAATCATCATTAAATTCTAGACCCATGATCAAAGATTGCCAAAGAATTAGGCTGACTAAAATTTGAAATATCGTTTCAGTTTTTTGCTTTCTTTTACTTTGTAAACACTTTGCTGCACTTTTAGAATAAAGTTGTAGTGAAAAACTGATAAAACGGGACAAAAGACGTGCAAAGTACCACCGGGGTTATGGACAGTCAATCCAAAAACTGGTCTGACTTCGTCAAAATGGGGCGAGTTGGCATGACTAGACAAATATTGTTAGTAAACCCCGTGTCACCTTTTCTTTCCATTACCTTTTGAATGTTAAACTTAACGTGCTTGTAATATGATTTTAAATTCTTGCCATAAAAATATTTATTTGCATAGAAAATATAAAAAAAAAATTTGTGTTACATAATATTCTTGCCAATATTTAAAGAAAATTAAAATAAATAAATAAAAAATATAATGGCATAAATTAATTAATTTTATATACTAATGTTTTAAGAAAAAAAAAAAAACTTTAAACAAAAATTTGTTTTAATCCGCTTGGCGGAGTCATTTGTTATTTTAATTTTTTTGTACTTATCTCGTGTAAATATTAAAACTATAATAATATATTTTTTATTTTATATAATTTTTTATTTTATTTTTTTTTTTAGCTAATTTATAAATAAATAAATATTACAAATTATTGTGTATGTACAAAATAAAACAATTTTAACAACAATTTTAACTTTTAGTTGAATATTTATTCTTTTTTGTATACATACTATCCTTTACAAATTTGTTATTTATGCAAGTTAATTTTTTCATGTTGGTAAAATGGCACACAAAATCTTAAGAAATTAAACAAAATTTAAGGAAAAATAGAACTTAAGTTCGGGCTCGGCAATTTAATTAATAAAGCCAGACAATAAGTGAAAACTGCTATTATTTATTGTAGTGAAAGTTAATTCGCCAACAAATTAACAACAGGTGTTGGAACAAACGAGAGCTAAAATGTTTAAAATGCTGACATGATTACTTGCTAGCACGAATTATTGTTAATTTTTAAAGTTTTTTGGTAGATTCCTTAGAAAAATGTGCTGGAAGTAACAATTTGGAAAAGGATAGTAGATATATATATATATATATATATATATATATATATATATATATATATATATATATATATATATATATATATATCCATATATAAATATTAAAAACTTATTACTATAATAATTATACTATTAAATACAGAAATGTAATAAAAATATGAAAATAATTCAAACAAACAAACAAACAAACAAACAAAATAAATGAAATATGTAAGGAAGACAATAAAAACAACTTGAAACAGAAATATTACAGTATATATCTTGTGTATTAATTTTTTTAAAGATCTTTAGCGATAATCCACTTGGATAAACGGTCCAGAAAAGAAAAAATATTGAAATTTTTTGCAGACATGTTTTTTGAAACATATATTCTAATATAAAATATTTATCCTTCATATTTACTGCAGTCTTAAAATACCAGATGCTGTAAATATTGTTTAAAGAGAAAATAGAAATCGGAGGAAAAAGAACATTTATTAAAAGAGGAATCTCACTTTTAAGCCAGTGTCTTTGATTGATTGATTAGAGTGTTCGGTCACGGATTAACCGGGAACTCTTTCGTGAAAGGACGAAAAGAAAAGTATGTCAGTAATGACAGAATTGGGCCCAGGTAAGGCAGTATTCGAACTACTATTAGCACAAGACAATCACATTTATAATGAAACACTGCATTTTGCAATCTCTTATCACCATCTCTAATATAAAATCTCCTTTAAAATTCTAATATGTATAGAAGTGATAGATTAAAAAAAACTATCCAACACCAAAATCAAATGAAACAACCGCTGAACCGAGAGAACACGTCATTGAACCGCACAAAACTCGAACTGATGCACACTTTAATCCACACAAAAACTGTTAAATTTATACAAATTAGATTAAAAACAAATATTAAACACTACAACAAACAACCGTTAAACCGACAAAATACGTCACTGAATTCCTCAAAAACACCAACATTGTATTATTCCACTCCCCCATCAGCACGGATACATGTCAAAACCATCCCAATCCGCATTGATCTGAAGGGGCTACCCTTTCTGATCATATGCATGTCAGATATGATGCAGTCGCAAGAAATTAGAGTTCTAAAGCTAGCCGACTGGGGCTGTCCAGTAAAGCAAATAGAGGTTATTAAAACCGCCCCTTGGTGGCACGGGACAGTGAAAAAGCGAGATGTTTAACACGCCAAACGCACCAGTGAATGGGGCGATTAAAAAAGGGCCCTAAAAGAGTACAATCTCTAGTTAAGGAGGTTAAAGAGGGTAATTTGGAGAAGTTTTTGCGAGGGAATAATCAAATTGCCCTCTGCAACTCGGCAAAGTACCACTACCCTTTAATAGTGTGGTGGCCTAAAACTGAGGAGAAGGCAACGCAAACATTACTATGTAAAGTTGTATGTAATGAGAACATGCCCGACTGCTGCAATGGAGATGCTTCTAGGACTGGCTCCATTGCACTTGCATGTCAAAACGGAAGTTGTAATTGTGGCATTGAGGATGCAGGCAGAAGAAAATGTTCAACCAGGCAATATGGTTGGTCACTTGAAAATCCTTCGGGAGTTTTAGGCAAACCATTCCATTAGAATGCTTTACAACAGTATGCCAGCCAAACTGGATTTCGATAAGCTTTTCTGTGTTTTGTTGCCGGACAGGAAATTTGGAAGATAGAGTGAGGGGCATCCTTTGAAAGACGGTCCATGTCAGAAGTAGGAGTCAGAAGTAGCCCTAAGGTCTTTATTGTATCGGACCATCAAGGGGCCTTTCTAAGGTCCCACATCATTGAATCAAAACTGGTGTGGGATTGTCTTAACACAGTTAAAAGACTGGCGTCCACAAATAGGATAACTTGTGGGGGTGCCAGGACATACTGAAATCGAGGAAAACGAGGCTTTAGATGGCCTTGCCCGGCTGGGTTCTTTTTCTCCATTTATTGAGCCAGAGCTCTTCTGCGGTGTCACTAATGCATACCTTAGAAAAGCGATGAAACGCTGGGAGCACATTTAAAGGTCCTCTTTTTGACCCAAAATTCCGGGACTACGACAGACGAAGAGATTTATTTCAGCTTTGTTAAACCCAGTTAAAGAACTCCTCGAACTTGGGAAACCTAAGTTGAGGCTATTAACTGGCTTCCTCACAAGCCATGTCCCTCTAAGATATCATCTTTAGAATATGGGTCTAAGTGCGATGGATTCACATATCTTGAACATGTCTTGTGCCGATTTTCCGCCAACGACTGCAACATTTAGGTGGGGGAATAATGAGCCATGAATATTGACTGGACTGTTGATTAATAAGAGGTTAAGCACAAAAGATCTTTAAAGTCGCGGCGCTAATGCATATCAAGAGTGCCATTCGAACTCTTGAAAGAGCTAGTTCATTACTACCCAGTCCACATTTTTATAGTGCCATAATCGACGTTTAGCAGCAACATTAACATGGCTACGGCAGATCAAGTATCTGACCTGTATTGTTGACCCGATTTGGTATTCTCTTAGACTGATCTACGAGCTGTGTTAATTGGTTCAAAGATGTAAAATTTTCAGCCGCCTCATCAGCCGGTATAACGGACTTAGAATACGGAAGCCACTTGTCATTGTGGACATTAAAATCTTGATTGCATTAATTCTGGGTTTTTGATATTCAGAGTGGATACTTTGTAGAACTTATGCCTGATAAATGTAAGGTGCCCGCGTGAAAATTCCCGATCTCATTCATGAAATAAAAGAGCAACGATCAAGGCTTCTGTTCTTTTTCTAAGCATCAGTCTAACAGTCGTAATAGTCTTTCCTAGAACTGCCCTATCCGGCTTAAGTTGGAGAATTATTCTTTGGTATCAAGTTTGTATGTCACGCTGTTCAAGTGACCACGGAGATCATCTGTTTGTTGAAGTGCTCACCCATCCCCTCGTAAAGATATAATCGGCAGCCCAACGTCACTTTTGACGCCAGAAAAACTGCATGAATAGATGTTAATTGTCGGTCAATGATGTTTGGTCGTAAAGCTAAGTTTACCCAGAGATATTTATGCTCTATCAGCAAAGGCCAGTCTGACGCCATTTACATCAGTGGGGCCATTTACATGTAGTTGGGGGAACATACAAAATTTTGTATTTCTTAGTGATGAGTATTAGTTCTGTCATAGGTGGGTTGTTTCCCAGTCCACACTTGCCATATATGTTAGTGTAATACTAATACATATATATTACGTTTGGGTAGCCATCCGATCATTTTCCCGCTTTTAGAATAAAAACTTTCCTGACCTCCGTCCATTTCCTAGAAATATATACCAGCCTTAAACATCTCTTAAAGATTCATGAGAAGATAAACCCCGAGTTGTCCTGGAGTGCTGCTGGACAACCCGATCCAAGCCAAGCGATAATATTTTTTGGACCTACCGTATTCGGCTCTTACTTATGATATCTACTATTTGCATGTAGCGACTAGATCTTTTCTAAACTCCGCCGAGTCGTCGAAACTGCTTGAGAATAAAGTTTCAATGGGAAATATTTAAAATTCTTCCTTGGAAGTTATCCATGAACTGTCAGGTTTAATTAAATGGCTTATACTTGTTGAATTGGTTGAGAGAATCTTTTTGAGTCGAGAAGGTCTTAGGTCAGACTCATAGAAGTGTCATTTTCTCATAGAAGAGTCTCCAAGAACTTCTTTGTGTTTTCCTAAATTCCTCATTGTACAAGCCTTGGTTCTCTTTAAACAAGTCGCAATCCTGAGTCTCCTTAGTTCTTTTAGCTTACTTAAAGACTCTTACATGCTTTCTTATGGGTTTCTAACTCTTTGATCGATCTAAAGCTGGTTTTCGCTCTCTTCTAGGCTAAAGCAGCATCAATTTGAGGTGTTTGTGTTCGTATTCACTATAATATCAATATCGTCAACAGTCGCTGTGGCCTCTGGGGCCATGAGGAAGTGACACCCAGAATAGCCCTTCTGTTTCGTTAATGGCGGTGATTCCTCAGATTGTGTAATGTGCGTTGAAATCACATCCAAGTAGCAAACCAATCTTACTCTCTTTTTTTTCTCGACCACCAGTTTCCTTAGATTATTGGGTAGATAATCCTCCAGGTACCCTGGCTGTATTTAGAAAGAATGAACAGATTTATCTTGCTTATGTTGACTTAAACCCAGACTTACTTGTGACTTACTTGTGTATATGACATTATGACCGTATGGATTTAGTCAATCTGAGGGGAAGAGCTGACGAGGCAACACTTTCATGGATGCTTAACATTAAGTTGTCTTTCTTCTGATAGGCTTAATTAATTAGTCGTCCTCACTAGAGCTGAAGAGCCTATTTTAGACGAACCTTTAGTCTTGTTTGAGCGCTTTCCTTCTACAGCCAGTTCCAAAATAGCGTATTTTATAGTATGCCAAAACGAATAGATGAATCAGTAACTTGCACTAGCAATTAGAATTAGAAAGCTCCCCAAGAAACTCGATGGTCAAAAGGAGGAGGATACCATATAGCTCAGGCAATACGTTATTTTGCAGTGAAGATGACCTCGGTAATATTGGCGTTGAATTAAAGGAGTCGGTTACCGTAAATTAGGCTCCGTTTACGCATGCGACATACCAACCTGTCAATTGTATTAAAGCGCCCACGGACGTTACCAGCACAAAGATAAACATACATTTTATAACAATTTAGATGATCTGATGAGTTCCATACCGGAGCATGACGTCAGAATAGCGAACGGGTGGTGGCTTTAATGCTAGAGCTGGCCTTTAAGTCAGACTTATATGAAAATATTATAGGCGACTTCTTCCGACACGACTAGTGACCGATAATGGGGAAAAAGATGTACTTTAAGGTTGCACTCGATAAGTATCTAGCACCTTCTTTCTTTATAAAAACATCTACTTGGAAATATGAATACGCCCGCGATGATCATCACGTTATCATCCTTGCCTTTCAATTGTAAAGGTCTGGTAAACGTTAATATAAATGAGAAAACAGAATCCAAAAATTGTGTTAGCATTGTCATTCTGGAAACCAATCATCGTACTAATATTTAAACGCCGTATGTGAGGTACTGAAAGCTTCAATTATCAGTGCCATCCAGGCGAATCTAGTTTTAGCGAAAATTAAACCCAAAACCGATTGGTTTCATGAGGAGTGTCGTCAAACAACAGAATAACGCCTATAGAGAAGCGAGTACACTGGCTCGGTCAAATTCTGTGAGATTGGAACTCTGGTTAAATATCCAATGGACATTTTAAAGTCAATAAGTAACAAATAACCAGTAAATTTAAGAATGCGTTCTACTCAATCAGTGTTTTATTATTCCTAGCGACTTAGGTTTCCATAATTCGAAATTTCTTTCGTTTAGAAACATTATAATTGCATGAACATATTATGATATACCAAATTACTATATAATTAAATGTTTAGCATAGACACGTTGTGAGCATTACAATTTTTTATATTTTTATTAATTTGGTTCTTGTTAGGTTACTAGTTAAAAAAAAAAATTAAAGTTGAAGAGCATACCAAATGTCAAATAAATAAATTAGGTCGCGTTTCCAATTTGAAATTAATTATAACCATAATAATAATTTGTAATGCTTTTAAGCAAATATTTAAACCCTTTTCTCCATAAAGTAATTTTAGTGCTCACACACCTGACAACAGCGGAAATTTTAAAAATAAACTCGACTTTATTATATTTTCGAATTTGATATGCTAAATTTAACTAAAAATAAGTTTTTTATACTTGTTAAAAGTAGATATGCAAATAAGTAGATAAGTAGATTAAACGTAGTAGGCTTACTTACGGTAGGATTAATAAACTGAAATTATTAGATAATAACCTGGTTTTGACTAAATTATAAATTGTAATGCTCTTAACCGATACTCAAAATATCAACGATTCATTTCAATTGAATAAGAACATGACAATTCCAAATCCGATATTAGTTTATGTTCGAAATTTATAGTTATTGGAAGGTGATAGGTAAGAGTAGCAAAGAATAATTCAAGAACATGAATCAATGTACAAATGATCTGAGATATTGTATTATCTTAACTAGTCCAAAGTTGGATAAATACATTTGTAACGTTTTATAATTTTACTAAGCAAAATCTATCGCAAACATAGTTTAATTCATATGAGACTTAAAAGTATAACTTTGTAACGTTTTAATAGTATAGAAACAATAATTGCGAACCGTACAGTTGTTAAGAATCTATACTAGTACCAATATTAGGTTCCACATGAATTAAAATGAAAGCATTACAAATGATAGAAATGGATTTATTTATCATGCGTTGTAGAACAACAGGAATAGACTTTTTATTTGTAATTATCATTATCATTTGATTGAGTTTCCAATTAAAACATGGTAACCAAATTTGAAATCAGTTATCGACTTGGCTCCTGTGGTCGCAGGGCCTCGCATTTCTCGCTGGTTGTGGAAGGCGACTAAACAAAGGTTGGTACACTGGGCTGACTACCCGCAACCTTAAAAACCTATTGTGAATAAAAAACAACAAATAAGCACTGGATACCGCTAAAATTTAACATGACCCCCGATCACATTTACGGATACGCGGCTTATGATTGGCACGTGGAACGTGCAGTAGCTGAGACAACCAGGTGAGTTTGATGGGAACATATCAGCCATGAAGGTGACCATTCGAAAGTTTTTCTCTCCTCGAAACCCGATGGCCTAAAACTGGAGACCATATGTCCCAAGGTTATAAATTGCATTACAGTGGAGATGACCCCGGCAATTTTGTTGTAGGCTATTTTGTGGGGGCCACTAACAAAAAAGACTTGCTCAGATTTCAAAGCATTCGAGAGTCGTACATGTTAGCTACGTTAGCGCATGCGATTAACCAACATGTCAATGATTTGTAATCACGCGCTTACCGATGTAATCCATACATGGGATCCATACCAAACCACGATGTCAGCATAGTGATTGGTGACCTTATTGCTAGAGTTAAAATCAAACTGACTTATGTGAAAACATAGGTCTGTTCTTCCGTCACTAACTATTGTCCAATATTGGGGGAAGTTTGATGTACTTTACGATCGCAGTCATTGTGGTTGGTACATTTTTTCCTTATAAAAATTTTATTTGGGAAACAGTAACGTTTAAAAATTGATATTAGCGCTTACTAAGTACAGTTTAAGCATTTACTTAAAGATATCAACGGTTTTAATGTTCTTACATAGGTAATATAATTGCTAAAGCCAAACTTCACGAATCAACAATTGTAATGCTTTCTAAAAAACTAGTACTTTATTTTCCTATACACGAATTATTAGGTTTAAAGTTTGGGTAAATTCCATTGTACTAATTTAACATTTGCTATGCTCATTCTTTATCTTAGACACTAAATCTCATAATTGAAACTTACATATCTTTGCCAAATGTGTGGAATCTATTTCGTTTAATGCTAATTTTTGCTGAACTCCATTTTTCAATTGGATTTTACCTTAATACTTAAAACCGCATCATTTAAACTTGATTTTATCTTATTCTAGACACAAATCGTAGTATTTTTGCTGAATTCAGAGTCAATTTAAATTTATTGATGTTTGCTTATCAAGGAGGATAGTAAACTGTGGTGCAGTGAAATGTAATAAATTTAAAAAACTATTTAACATTTTATGCAAAATAAATAAAAAAATAACTCACGAACACAGACACACACACACACAACAACAACACTGAAATTATTTTATTTTAATTCATGAATCTATAATTTATTTTCATGCTGTATTTAAATGAATTTTAAATAAAAAAAATAAATGTTTCCAACAAAAAATTGATTAAAAATTAAATTAACATTTATTTAGTGGTGAAATTTACTCAATATACTATAAATATATTAGTGATGTGAATTATTTTTAAAATATTCACGGTTTGAGGTGATACAGCTATGTAAAATTGAAATCAATTAAAAATAATTTTGGTTATGCCACTGTCTGGTTCCAGTGGTTAGACTATAGTATTTCTGGAAACCTATTGTTAGAATAGAAGACCTGGTCATAGGAGATAATAAAACGTTGGATCACTGGTCTGACAATTCGCATCTGTAAAAGAATAAGAGTGAGTCTAAGAGTGATACATGGAGGTTGCACTTTTACATCCATGCGGTAGAAGACATGATCATCGATAGTCGACGTGATGAGCTTTGGTCGATGATTTTATCGTAAGAGTATGCTATCTCGTTATAGTTACCCTATGATGCATGAATTGTGGTGGCACACGCAGGTTTGGCTGGGAAATGATTACGCTTAACATTTATTGTCCGACGTTTTCGTCGTCCTCCTCGTCAATGCTCGATTAGATATACCTCAGACATCTCAAAGTTACATTCGCCAGGACATCTGTCACGTCAATATTGGTATTGATCAAGTAATGCTGACCTATGACAAGTGAAAGTACGGTAAACCAATTGTGTCCATTATGCCCGTTTTATAGCTCTTTTGACGAATGAATACTAACTGCTCGACAATATCTCAGCCGATAAACCAATAGATGAGATTTCGTGTATTGAGCACAAGCTAGATTTTAAATATTGACTTCGTTGTTGTTCAAAAATAGTTTTAAGCCATGTGAACAGAGCTAACGCAGACTGATCGAACTTCTGATTAGAGCCGATTTTTGTAAGCATCCCAGAGCATGTGTCATATAATTGCAGTTCGACTTCATTTTGTTCATAAAATGGGTGCCTCGCCATAGTGTAGGACCAACAATGAACTACCTAATTTGCTCGTAAATCAGAGTTGCGTTGACTGGAGATAGCTGTCTCGAATCATCAATCAGAATCACGTCTTTTCCACCAAACGGAACATTTAGCTCCGTGATTTGCTTGAGTCACGAATCGAACTGTTGTCAAGGTTCTGCTTTGAAAACTCTGGTTAGCAAGTCTTTGTTGGGATGAAAAACTTCCTCACATATATCAACAAAACGGAAAAAATGTAAAAACGCAGTACCATTTCTGGAAGATATCTCTATCCCACATTAAATTCATTTTGAGATGTATTTACAATAATAATAGAACCAATTTTATGGAAGCCGAAACACAGCTGACAAAAGAAAAACACGTTGCTCTGCCACCAGCAACACCTGCATTTCAACGCATATTATCCAACATCGGAGTCAAATGGCATTTAATTCCACCATCTTCACCACATTTTGGAGGACTTTGGCAAGCTGCCTTTAAGCATTAAAATATCACTTTAAAAGGGTTATTGGAAACTTAACTCTTACTTATGAAGAACTATCAATTAACTAACAATTTCCAAAATCAAAGTTGCTGAACGAAAATATTTCTGCCAATAGATGGCTCAAGATATCTGGAAACATTGGTTAAACGACTACATAACTGGATTGCAACAAAGAAATAAATGGTTCTGCAAACAAGCTGAATTAAAGGTTCATGACATTATTTTTAAAAAGGACAGTAACTTGCCGCCCACAAACTGGCCTTTAGGAAATAACCTAACTATAGAGTGGTTACAGTAAAAGGAAGTAATGTTTCTGGATTCAGCAAAACACGTTATTTGCCCTTGTTCCTTTGCAGATCAACCAAAGCTTTAAGATCTACTGTATTATTGCCGATACTAGCTATATCTGGACATTTAATTCTTGGCAAACAATCTGCTACAACTTTATCTTTTCCATGTATGTGACGTATATCGCAGTGAATTGAGATATGTAATCTAAATGATGTACTTGTCGCGGACTATGCTCTGTCTTTGACGTTAATGCATTCGTAAGTGGTTTCTGGTTTTCATATAAATTCTGGTTGGCATAAAGGCAAATCGCCTATCTTCAATGAAGTATCTAAAATGTTTGAGTGAAAGATAAATTCTCAATCGCCCACGGTGAAATGCGGAATACTTTGCTTCGGTTGGATATAACTTCTTTGAGAACAAAGAGAATGGTTCTCATTTACCATCATTAAATGTGTCCAATATTGCTCCAAACGGCCAACTGAGTGCCTCAGTTTTAATGCTACAAACAACATCAATTTTAGAATGGGCTAGTAAAGTAAAGCTATAGCTAATGCTTCCTTACATTTTTGGAACCAATTTTGACATTCCATTGTGAGGATTGGCATAAAAAATGTACAATGCTACGAATAAATTTGCTGGTGGTAGTTTATCAACCCGATGAACTGTAGCAATCGTTTTACAGAATAAAGCGAACGCTATATTAGATATTACTTTTAGAAATAGTGTGTTCCAAAAGCTCAATAGTGTACACTGTACACCAAAATGCACTTCTTAAATGTAACTTGTGTTTTTCTTAACTATGACTTGTGACCCCAATATTTTCGATGTAAAAATTCAGTAAGTGTGTGGTTGGGTCACTATCTGGTGTTGTAATGGTGTTAAGCCATCTATAATCACCACAGAGATGCCAATCTATGCGATCCTTTATCGCGACAATATGGAAGCGTGAAGACGCGCAAGATTATGAAGGTCGTCAAATTCCAAGTTAAACCATATCATCGAACTCCAGTTTTGCAGCGTAATGTTTTATTAGATTTTATCTTCGAGGATTACAAAACGGTAAGGATCTATTCGTAATGAATTGATGGACTACACCATGTTTTACAGGCGAACTGTTATTTGGGCTTTCAACCAATGGCGGAAATTTAGACCAAATTTTACTAAAATCACTATACATAGCGAGGAGAAAATTGGCATTGGCATATTACTGGGACTTCAAAAAGCATTCACATAAAAATTTGTTATTTTACTCTATATAGATGTTTACCCTTCAGATCTACCAGAAGTTCAAATTTAGTGTGGAATCAGCCCCAATTATGGGTTTAGTAAGAGATGCGTCAAAAAAATAAACACACAAAAGCTTTGTACCATATAGGTATTGCTAGTGGATCCGTTTGCAGCCAACAAAAAAAATCTGTTGTCGAAGCTAAAACTTCATTAGCAATATCATTAAATGTTATATTAATGGTCAGTCCTGTGGTTTAAGAAGACTTTCTTTAAATTTTATTACGCTTTCGTACCCACTTTATTGTATATAGTGTTGAATAGTAAAAATTGTATCTCCAGATAAGGGTGCTTCCCCTTAAAACGATGATCATCTTCAATATATCCTTTGGCGAATTACACTGGATTGAAAATTAACAACGCTCTAGTTACAAACCGTTACATATGGCACAAGAAGAAAGAAGTAATTACCCACAGGCCAGTAAAGTAATATTTAGAGACGTATACATGGATGATATACTAACCGGATCCAATTTATTGAACGAGGCAAATCGGAATGAAGGAAGTGATGTTCAAACCACCCAGCTTTATTATCAGACATGAACTGATGAAGATCCCGTAAAATTACAAAATCTTGGTTATTGCAATGGCATTAAAACCTTAGGTTTATTTTAGCAACCAGATCATTTTCGTTTTAACATGAAGTTAATGGTAATCCTATCACAAAATGCACGGTCTTATCGGACATCGCACAGGTTTTCGATCCGCTTGGATTAACTTCACCACAGAACTATTACTCGCAGAGATAATGAGTAGAATTGAACCGATTCTAAATCTAACTATAGAGAAAATTCTTTTTGTTGGAAAACATTTGTCGCCAATGGAGTCGCTAAAATAAAAGACAGCAGCTCCAAAGACGAATGGAATCACGTTAATTCCAAAACCACACATCTCTGATATTATTTCACGTGGAATGTAATGGCGTATATTTTTTGTTATTTACTTAATTCTCAAAGGCAAAATAGAGACAAGCAAAAAGTAGGTCATCTGAGTCAAGAAGAACTGAACTTTCGACTACACTCTATCATAAAACTAGTTCCAGTAGCTGGATTTCCAAGTGAACTAACGATTCTGAAAGTTAGATCAACCCACTTCATAAGAAAAATCATATTAACAGTTTATCTATTTTTTTAGACGATGAAAATGTAATCAGAGTCGGTGAACGTTTTCAGCTCTCCGCAATTCAGCATAATTAGCGTCACCATATGTTGAAAGTTTATACGAAGGTGGGTTGTCGCAAATACCTTTTTGACGTTTGAAGAGCTCAATACTGTTTTAAAACAAATATAGGCAGTATCAAATCAGGAGATCATACAGAAGCTACAGGTATTCGTAAACAAATGCCTTCGACGAATACTTAAGTGCTTCTGGCCTAACACGATTAGTAACATCAATCTGCACAGAACAACATGTCAGTCAGACGTTGAGTCATTAGACTGGAACCCACAAGGGAAAAGAAAGGTTGGAAGGCCATCAATGACATGGAAGAGAACGATGCTAGCAGAGGCAAAACAACTGGGAAAATCATGGGCGGTAATTAAAGCAATAGCCCCAAATAGAGTAAGATGGTTCAGAATAGTAGACGCCCTATGCTCCTAAATTAAAGATACAGGGGAAAAAATTAAATCAGGAAATTGGTGCAGCTACATCCGCATTTTTCGTTAAGGTGGCCTAATGAATATTTGGCAGAACTTCAACATCGACGAAAGTTTACTTCGAAGAATTATGACGGACAGATTATGGAGGACAGAGCCTCTTTATGTTGGACATCAAAAATAATTAAAACTTTTTCCGATTCGTTGGTCTCAACGAAAGATAATTTATATTTCCCAAAGCAAACCATAAGTTCTCTAGATTGAATCAGTTACAAGATTGCTGTGCAACTATGGGAACACCTAATATTTCGTAATATTTAGTTAGAATCAGCCTAAAAAATACTTTAGATATTGAAGTGATGTAGTTGGATGCAGACAGCAATTTGTATGTCGTATCAAGAAGAGCTATGTCACAATAGTTTTCTGCATTTTAAAAGATAGCGATGTCCTTTCTAAAGATAGGACCTAACCTGGCCAGTTTCTATTCATCGGACATTTTGCATGGTCATGGCGAATTCCTTGAAGACACAGTTATTTATCCAAAGAAGTGGGACTCTAAGAATATCATGCTCGTTTATATGTACTTTACCTGAAATGCAAGTGCCCTTAAGCCAAAGTGGCCAGTAATAGTTACTTATGTTTCGTTTCGCAACATGGTTTTTGCTTTTTGATCTTTTAGGTAAACTTGACTGGTATTCATGAAATAACGTTATCGTGTGCTTTTGAATTTATGTATATAGTGACACGAACCCTCCAACCACAGAGATCATATTTTCTGATTATTTTCTATAAACGTCTCACCCCTTCATCTCAAATAATTTACATAGCAGTACCATACAAACCATATGCCAACAATTAAGTATTCAGGCAAAAAGTTGTGAATTAACATTTTCATGAAAAGCACAAAAAACAACCCAACAACGAATAAATAAAATTGCCAGACATTAAAGCCAAAGAATTTCATTTGGAAAATGAGGAAAATTTCTCGTTCTCATCGTCTATATTCATATACATATACATATATAGAACGTATACAAATATTCCACGACAAAAAATTTATCACCAGCACAGACTTTTTACATTTTTTAGTTAATTAAATCGTTTTTATTACAGAAAATTAGAAGAAAATTTCGAAAGGTTTCCATACCAAAAGGTAGAAACAAACAGTCATTTATAAATTGGTGGTACGAAGACAACGAACAATAATATAAAATATAGAGAGACTACCGTACTGTTGATTTAAAGTTATAATCTGCACAGGTCATAGATATTTTCATATACATATACTTAAACTATAAAATAGACGTTCTTGGGCCATTGTTGGCCCTTACTATATAGCAAAATCTACTCTGTTTGTAAACAATATGGTTTTTGAATTTTAGAACTTTATATCGAGTACAAGGTACCTGTTTGACTTCCTTTTTTCTTATATTTTGATTTATACTAAGACATTACATATTACATTTAGGGGCGTAGAGTCTGACTGTCACCTCCACGTAGACGAAAATTATAAATTAAATGTTTAATTGAATAATATCCTCGCGGTGCGCCCTGGACAGCTACGGCAGCCAAACGGTCAGGATAGCTATGAAAACATGGTGAACTTCTGGCGTAGTATGCACCTAGTTGACGAACGACAGCAGCATAATAAAATAAAATCCAGGAAGGGTCTGTCTTACAATCTGCACCGAATCGGTCGGCAGTATTTAAAGTCTGGCCGTAGCCTAAAAAGGCTATGGGCAGGACACCCTTAAAATAAACCAGCAATGAAAAAAACATCAGGAAATAATACCCCAGGTGGCAGACCCACTGCAGGAAAATCCACCCTCTACGGAGGTTGACCCCATGGATTCTGGGGAGGTTCAATCATTGCAAAACAAACATGACGACATTGGCTCACATAATTTCATGAGCGGAAGTACTAGTGACAATCCATTAAGAATGGGCAAGCTAATGATGAGATCTCCTCATCGGTAGATGAGTTACAGTAGTTCTCAACAAATATCAGGGAGTGATTCAAATGATAAAATAATCAAAACATTACAAGCTGAATTAAATGAAGCACGAAATGAGATCCAAAAATTAAAACTGATGATAGAACAGAGCCACAAAAAAATGATTATACTATACCTGATTCGAGCGAAGAAGAAGACATAGTAGCACTAGAAACAGCATGGCTACTACCAAAATCCAAAAAAGGAAGCGTTCATCAGAAAAAGATAATCAAGCAGGTACTGCATCAAACAAAACGGATTACCATCTAAATCCAAAAACAAAATTTCAGCCTGAAAAAATAAAACACCAGATACCGACCGATAAGGGTTATGGTTAGAAATTTACACCATCATGCAACCCAGAAGATATTAAAAGTGAACTGTGCGAAAGGGGTTTTAAAATCCTTGATGTCGTCAGTAAAATTAAAAAGTCTATGAAAGAGGATGAAGAAATAAGAATTCCTCTTTCATGATTCATGCTAACCTTCGATAACAAAGAAAAATTTACGAAATAAAACATATGTGCCATATAGGAGTAAAGATCGAGGAGGTTAGAAGTAATCGTATAATTCCGCAATGTAAACGTTGTCAGCGATATGGCCACACTCAATGTGCTGGGAAACATTTAACTATTGCTTGTGAGAAACCCAGGACCACCGCGGCAAAGTATTCAAACTGTCCACAGGCTCACCCTGCAACAGAGGATGTCTGGTAGCAAAAGAACTCCAAAAAAGAAGTCTGGTAGCAAAAGAACTCCAAAAAATTAAAATAAATCAATGAGTTTACAAAAGAGTCAATCAACATCATCATGTCAGAGGTGCTATATTTTATACACAGGTGTCTGCGACAGGAAAAGTCAGCTCAGGACCAGTGTTAAACCCTACACATTCGAATACTCTGATGGAAATGATGCAGAATGTTTCAAATGCCATAAGCAACCTTTCTGAAAGGCTACAAAGATTGGAGCAGGGCAATTCTGCTTTATAATTCTAATTGTTTCTCCCAAAATGATGTAACAAGAAAAACTGAGAATTGCTACATGGAATGCTAACGGTATTAAAAATAAAAAACGTGATGCCTTTTTAAAAATGCAAAATATCGATGTGTGTCTGATATCTGAGACCCACTCAACAAGACAATTTTACTTAAAAATTCAGGGTTACCAACTTTACGAAACAATTCATCCGGATAACCAAGCAAGAAGTGGAACCGCTGTTATAATAAAACACTATATTAAACACTATGAATGCCAGCATTATCAATCACCTGAAACCCAGCTTACCGTAGTAGAAATTAAATCTACCAAGCAACGCCTTCAGATTGGAGCGGTATTTTTTCCACCTAGATACAACCTGAAGAAATCAAACTACATTCCACTGGCAAGCCGACATATTGGCCTACGGACGCAGGTAAAACTCCTGATCTACTGGATTTCTTTATATCAAAACAAGTTTCATCAAATTTTATTGAAGTAGAGGATAATTCAGATATGGTCTCTGATCATTCTGCAGTGATACTTACCATAAGCGACAAGATAATTAGGAAGGAAACACGACCAACTCTTGTCAATAAAACAACTGACTAGGTTAGCTTCAGATCTGAATTAGAAAGCCATATTAACCTACAAACACGATTAAAAACGGTAACGGAGCTAGAGGAAGAGGTTGAAAACTTCACAAATATCATCCAATTAGCCGCGTGGAATAACACTAAAGAAACAGCATCCAAAACTACTGGTAAAAGCTACCCAAGAGAAATTAGGAACCTGGTCTTAGAAAAAAGGAAAGCTAAGAAAAAATAGCAACAAACGAGGAGTCCATCTGACAACACGATCCTAAATAACAAATCACCGAGCAATTAGCGCAGTGGTTAAAGCTGCGGTGTTAGTGACGAGAGGTACCGGGTTCGAATCCCAACGGGGTAGGATTGCAAAAGGGATTTTTCATCACCGGATTTTGATCGGTGATGACGATGAACACAACTATGACCCCCTGTTGGAGTGCAGAATCCATGGGCCGAACTATCGTCCATGTCAGTGCAGGCTGGCTGGAGCAATGCAATGTGCAGATGGATTTAAAATTGAACCTGTATCTTGTGCGTCCTCAATTTAACTGGTGACGGCGTAAAGTAGGACATTAAAAATTAACTGCGAAAGAGTTGGGAGAGCTTCGGCCCCAGAACAGATAGCAGAGTTTAGAAACAAAAAAAAAATAACAAATCACAGCAGCTTAAGCGAAAAATTCAGAAGCTAAATGAAAAATCGTTTTCTTCGTTTCTTGGTAAGTTGACGGTTGATGAAAATACAGACCACTCATTACGGAAGGCAACCAAAAGAATGAAAACCCCAATCATGCAGATCCCTCCTATTAAGCGAAGTGTAGGCTCATGGACCAGGGATAACAAATCAAACGCTGAAGTGTTTGCTGATCACCTGGCTGGTATTTTCCAACCGAACGAGACCGAATCGGATATTATAATCGAAAATGGAAGCAATGACTATGGGGGCAGAATCCCTCTAATAACTCAGAAAAAAGTTAATAGGGAAATAAAATTCAATCTGAAGACCGGAAAGGCTGCTGGATATGATCTTTTAACAGGAGAAATTCTAAAGCAACTACCAAAGAAAGCTATTGTCCAACTAACCCATTTGTTTAATGCTGTTATTAGATTACGGCATGTTCCTTCTGCCTGGAAAGTTGCTGAAGTTATTATGCTACCGAAACCAGGTAAACCGCCAAATGAAGCTCAATCATATCGTCCGATATCCCTGCTTCTTATCATCTCAAAGCTAATGGAGAGACTTCTTCTGAGAAGAATGACACCGATAATAGAAAGTAGAAACCTAATACCAGATCACCAATTTGGATTCAGATGTAAACATTCAACAATTGACCAGGTTCGAACGATGTCACGGTGCCATACGAGAACTCCGTCAAATACTTGGGTATGACACTGGACGTTAAGTTCAAATGGAAAGAGCATGTGAAGAAGAAAAGAAAGGAGCTTGATCTTAAATATAGACAATTGTACTGGCTAATTGAACGACGGTCAAAATTAAGCACAGACAACAAAATATTGATTTACAATCAAATCCTAAAACGGGTCTGGCTATATGGTATTCAGCTTTGGGGCTATACTACAAATGGTAACATCAAACCTATACAAAACTTCCAGAATAAGGTACTTCGGAGTATAGTCAATGCACCCCTGGTACATTCGTCATAAGTATTTGCATCGAGATTTGGAGATACCGGATGTACAACACGAAATAAAAATATTTGCAACGAAGCAAGAATCGAGGCTATTGCAACATGTTAATGCGAAAGCCTCTCGGCTACTGGATAATGAACACTTGGTTAGGAGACTAAAGAGAACCAAACCCTTCGAGCTCGTCAGTATGTGAGCAGCTTCCTATTAACGAACAGGCATTGGAGCATCGCTGGATTAACAGTGACCTCATTATAGTTTAGATTTTAAGAATTTAGATGTAAATTGATGGTTAGTCTGAAAAGAGTAGTTTCAATAAATAATAAACAAATAAAAAAAAAAAAAAAAAAATCTGCAGAGATAAGGAATTTCACTAACAGCCAACGATCTGAAAGATAAGACGTTAACCATTTCACAAGGAGATACTGCAGCACTGAAAGTTCTCAAACTTGGCGATGAGAATGGTGTGATCGATTTTATCACAACTCTTGGCAAAATCATTACAATTTACGTCGAGCTGCAGTTTGGATTTATAACTACAAAATAGATTGCAACAAAATGTAACCAACTGCCGATTGTGCTTGTGACCCTTATTAATATCAAGATTGAGTAACTGATCGCGAACCTCATATATATAGTAAAATTGATTAAACTAAAACTGCAGTTGGAACTGTCTTCTTTCGCGATGAAGAAGAAGGTAAACTGTAAGAGGTGGAAAGTGAGCTGTCATCAGCATAGAAGTATATTGGATTGAGAGTTCCTGATAGAAGATCATTGATGAAAATTAGAAAAAGGGTTGGAGAAAGGACGGATCCCTGAGGAACACCAGCGTTTATAAGATGTTGATCGGAAGTCACACCATCCACCACCACTTGAGAAAATTCTCAATCCATAAAATTAACGAACCGTGAAGGCCAACTGCCCTCAATGTACACAGTAAACCCCTTGTTCCACACGCGATCAAATGCTTTTGTGATATCGAGTGGAATGACTTGAGATTCACCAGATTGATGAATGCTTCTGTTCCATTGTTCAGTAACAACATTAATTAAATCACCTGCTGAACGCCCTCTGCGAAATCCATACTGACGGTCAGAAATTAGATGATTAGCTTCCTTTTGAAATATTTCATCAGCTGGAAGTTGATTATGGTCTCAAGTACTTTAGAAAGCACCGAGACGATAGCGATTGGGCGATATATTGAAGGGTCCGATTTACTGCCCTTTTTTGGCACAGGATATATGTTAGCAGTTTTCCAGATGGAAGGGAAAATGCCAGAAGACATAGATCGGTGAAACAGATATGATAGTGGCTTAGACAAGGATTTACAGCAATATTTGAGGACAATTGGGGAAATACAATTCGGACCGGCTGACTTGTTGGTGTTAATGTTTGCAATGACTTTAGCAACAACTCTAGATCTAAATCTAATGCGGCGCATCGATGAACTGGCTATA
Organism: Tipula confusa; assembly: GCA_963556175.1. Taxonomy (NCBI): domain Eukaryota; kingdom Metazoa; phylum Arthropoda; class Insecta; order Diptera; family Tipulidae; genus Tipula; species Tipula confusa. The sequence goes on along the minus strand of OY744476.1, from coordinate 82,654,986 downwards.
GAGAGATAATCGGAGGTATTAAGTTAGAATCAGGTAAATTAGAGTTTGCTGCAACTTTTCGGGCGAAGAGATTGGATTTTCCTTGAGCTGTAGAAAAGATATAGTCCCCATCTTTCAGAGGTGGTATTGATGATTTCCTACTGTTCAAGAAGTTTTCCTATACTTTGCGGGCAAAGGACCAAAAGGTCCGATTGCTATTGCCCTGCTTTAAGACCTGCCGCAACTCTTCTCGAACTTTTTTTTGGTATTTTTTTTAGCCGCCTTAAATATAGCTAAATTTTCATTGAACGGGTTCTTAATATATTTGCGGTGAGAGGCTTCTTTATTGGTGGTTGTTGTTCTACAGTCATGATTATGCCAAGGATTGCCTGATTTTTTGTATTTGGCTTAGAGAGACTGGAAGGAATGAACTGTTCCATTCCCGTGAGAATGACAGTCGAAACCAGAATGGCTGCATTGTCAATATTACCGAAGTCAAAATAAGAGTACCATTCGAACTCTTGAAAGAACTTGTTCATTCCTTCCCAGTCCGCATTTTTACAGTGCCATAATCGACGTTTAGGCGCAACATTCATTTGGCAAGACCATGACATTGGAAATTCCGCTGTAATAAGCCGATGGTCCGAGTTTCCCAAAGGAGAACTGACGGAGATACTGTATTTCTCCGCATGAGATGTTAAAAACAGATCCAGTAAGTGACCCGTATCGTTGACCCGATCTGGTATCCTCGTAGGCTGATCTACAAGTTGTGTGAGTTGGTTTAGAGCTGCAAACATTTCAGCCGCCTCACCAGCCGGTGTTACGGACTTAGAATAAGGAAGCCACTTGTCATTGTGGACATTGAAATCACCTGCCACGGCGATTTCAGCATTTGGTTATTTCTGAAGGATGCACTCAATGGAGTCTGACAGAGTATCAAACCCAAAATGAGCAGCGCTGTTTGCGATATTTGGGCTTCGATAGAGACCACATAGGAAGAGGGGGTGTTTCGAGACATGAATTTCAACCCAAATGAAGCTGAACTCGTTATTCGTGCTTTGGCCTAAAAAACTGGGAGTGGAAAAAGGTATATCTTTCTTCTGTTGTGTAACTGTCACATTTCCTTATATTTGTAATGTCATTATTACAGTCCTTTTCTGACCTTACGTCTCTTAATTAAATTTACATAATCTCATATGTGTCTCATATATTATTCTTCATTCTTATCAATATTTTTTTTTTGCTTTAGTCATCGTAAACAGTTTGGAGATTATAGAAAGAGGGCACTAAACAACAAAAAAAATAACCAAGCATATCATGAATTAGTCCTAAAAATGAATAAGATGATGACGACATGTGCGTTTTATGATTATATATCAACTTTTGGTTTGATATCTCTCTTATGAGTTTGTAACCGAACACGAACGAAACACATGGAAAACCATTAAATTTTCCCTTCAAACCAAAAAAAAAAAAAAAAATGATACAGAACAGAGAACACATTACGAAGTAGAATTGTAACAGAATATTGCGAAACTGAAGAAGAAAATTATGGCACAGAACTTAAATTAATTTTACGATTATACATAATTTTTTTTTTATTTTATAACCAATATAAAAATGGATCACATTTACTTGATGGTGTCGGAAATTGAAAATTTTCTTTATCTGTCATCTCGTTTTGTATCTTTTTTTTATATTACATATGCGGTGGCACTTTAAATGCTGTAAGTATGTGATATATGAATTGGCTGGGACACTTATTACGCTTGTGATCGAGACATCATGATTTGTTATTTTACCGTAGTGTGTATACGAATTTTATACTATTCGTATACACACTACGGTGTGTATACGAATGGTATAAAATTTACACTACATTATGTTTACCACCGCCAAGCGCTAGCAGTTGTATTGGGACATTTAAGATGTGGTCCTTTATAAATTTCATACAATTTGTACAGGTAGAATTTTGAATTCTGCCCCCAACTCGTAGAATTTCTTCGCTTTCAATAAATGGAGCAAGTGAGGACAGTTGTCCTTTTCTTCAGAAAAAGTTTGCCAGTTCTTCAGCAAAAATTTGATTTTGACACCAACGAATTCAGGTCCATTCTGCCTATTGAAATTCCTCGACAGTAACAGATTGATTCAAAATTTTGGTTTCCTTTTAATCCATCCGTGCTGAGCGTTTACAGTAAACCAGTATACGAAGAATTTTATCCCAGAACGAAATTCGTTGAAACAGCTAAGATGTCATTTGAAGCTGATATAACAATTTCATCGGATGAGCTAGGCATGATATGCTGTAATGATAATTCGCTTTCTTGAAGCCATTTAGGACAATTCCACCATACATTCAAAGATTTTAATTCGCTCGCCCGAATGCCTCGGTTGGCGGCGTCTGCCGGATTTTCTACTGACTCGACGTTACCCCATTTGCCCTGTCGTAAGGTGTCGATAATTTGTGTCTTGTTGGCCACAAATGTCTTCCATCGTCGTGGTTGGTCTGATAGCCAAGCCAGAATTATTTTCGAGTCCGTCCAGGCAAATTCTTTAATATTTGCTTTTGAAGGGATTTCTTGTACTTTGTTGATCAATTTTGTCAATAGATGTGCTGCGCATAATTCCAATCTTGGAATTGTTATTTGGCGTAATGGAGTAATCTTTGTTTTGGCTGTGACTAAACTAACGGATATATTTTCCGCATCAATTCGTGTATATATGCGCATCAATTCGTGTATAATTCGTGTAATTGGTGCACCTTTCCATGAAATGTGTCTTGGTATTTTGATATTCGTGAATTGATCGAACTCGTCTCGCACTTGTTTTCATCTTCACAATTACTATGGATGGTGCAAGCCAACCCAGAGGATCACCAATTTTTGAAGATTCTGAAAGTAGTGTTCTTTTAGTGTATTTTATATTGTCGTTCGATGTACATTAAATACGAAAATGTCCATTTCAGGAATCTAAGCCAAACCGAGAACTTTGATGGTTTGAATGTGTTCGGTAAAATTGATTGAATTTCCAAACTCATCCTCGTACCGGCATCGCATAATATGGGCGAATTGGACTCCCATTTTCGTAGTGGAAACCCCCCTGACCTAAATATGCTGTTCAAATCGTGTTTAACAGTAATTGCATCCTCCACGTCTTTTGTACCCGACAGAAGCTCGTCAACGTAAAAATCATTTGGAATGGTTTTTGCCATTTTTGGGTGATTATGCTCATTGTCTCTTGCCAGTTGAACAAGAGATCGAATGGCTAGAAATAGCGCTGAAGATGTCCTATAAGTCACCGTTTTCAAGCAAAAATGTTGCATTGGTAGTGCAGGTGACTATCGCAAAACTATTCGCTGGAAATTTCTATCTTCTTTACGAATTCTGACCTGGCAATACGTTTTTTCTATGTCGGCACATAGAGCAATTGTATGAGTACGAAAACGTAAAAGGGTTGACCACAGTGAGGGCTGGATAGTGGGACCGACCAACAATGTATCATTTAACCCCGGTTGTCTTTTTAACTGATGCATCGAATACGGTTCTCAACTTTGTGGTTTTACTTGATGCATTTAAAACCGCGTGATGGGGCAAATAATAATGGGAAGCATTTACCAATAGATCTTCGTCATCAATTTTCTTCATGTGGTTGAGTTTTATGTATTCGTTCATGAAATCTAAATAGAGTGCAATATAAAATATTGCTACTATTACTCTAAGAAAATTCGCCTGAAATAATCCAGCCAAAGACAGTATTCAACGGTGCAACGGGCGTTCCATCATTGCCCTTTATTTGGCCATTTTCTAATAGTTCGAAGAATTTATTAGATCAGCTAGTTGAACTAGTCCAAACAAGTTGAATATTTGAATCAGCTAGTTGAATATTTTTTAAATACTTATAATTATTTATATTAAATTTACTCGGCGATAGCGTGGTTAATCTGTTCATGATGAACACATTTACTTCCAAGTTCTTGTCTGACTTGTATCATGCTTTTAAAACTTAGGATGTCATTCCCCTAGTATATACTGGGTATTTGTAGCGATACTAGATACCTTGTATTTTGCATTGGATTTTGATAACCCCAATCTCTGGATGCAGTCTTCCGAGATAAATGACGCCTGTGACCCAGAATCTAAGAGAATCCTGCTACACCGAGACTTTCCTGTAAAGTCTCTGATATCAACTAATGTCGTTAGCATGTTCCTCACTGAGAGGGTTTGTGTTGTCAGTTAGTTGTACGTTGTTAATTTTTACTGAGTCAGTGTAATTTTGTTGTGTTGACTAACTCGTGTGTCGACGGCTTCACTTGGACCTGTATGTAGCAGTGTGTGTTGCCATCTTATACATTGCTTGCATCCGAACGTGGACGAGCATGATGTTACACGGTGCTTACGTGATAAACAGTTATAACAATCGTTGTGTTTTGAACGAAATTGCTCCTAGCCACAGTCTTCAGATCCTTAAATTGTTCACATGCAGACAAATGTTGCCTTTCTGAGCAACAAAGACATAATACTGTTTCTATTAAAACCAAATTAGATTGAGTTGTCCGTTGATTGGACATATCCCGTTTGTTACCTTGATAATTTTCCACAGATTCCTTCAGCATATCAATGTGATCACATTCTTTGTTCATAAAGTTCATGAAATTTTTCAATGTAGGAAAATCTTAATAAGCCGCTACCTTATACCAGGCTTGCTTTGTTTCGTTATCCGCTCTTGCTAACATCTAGTGAATTAGCTATGGATCTCTTTGGTTTGCCTCAGTGCCTAGAGCCTCTAGTCCTCTAAAAATCTCATCCGCGATATTATACAACGATTGCGTTAGTACAAATCTGTTTCGAATTAGTTAAATAGCAAAAAACGCATTAAGCAGAAATGTGATAACGCATCTTTTTTTGTCATAACACGCCTGTAATTTTTCTCAGGTACCCTTGTAATTCATCAGTGACCAAAATATGCGTGATTAACGAAGTTAATCACGGGATTTGGACGTGGGATTTGTAATGGTGGTAACCGAACTTTTGAGTGTGACGAATTTGGTACATGAAAGCTTCTTGATAAGTTATATAAATATTCCCGATGCTGCGTTTTGTAAACTGCACCATAGACGCATTGAATTGTTTATGTAAACTATTAAATACCGTATGGCGAGACTGAGCAGCATCTCTAAACTTTGACTTTAATTCAAAATATTTGGTTTCTACTACTTATACCTCAGATAATTCCCCCATCTTACTTAATTTGAAAATTTCTCCCTTAAAATCCAGAAATGCCTTTTCTAATGCTTCTAAGCGTATGTTGATATCTTGCATAGGGCTGATCTTAATTCGTTTTGAAATTTTTCTAAACGGGTTATTGCCGCTTTTGCAATATCCCTAGATGCCCTTGCTTCCCGTTTTAATTCGTCTTTGTCGGTCATTTTGGTAATGATATGGTAAACCGTTGATAGATATATGTAGTACCAATTATAGAATGAACGATTTGTATGTAATACTCAAACTTAACTTGCAATCGTTCAAAGCACGTACATTTTCCACCAACTCCAAAGTTCAATGATTCCAATAATGAACGCCAAAATAAATGCCAAATGCTGAGCTGCCGGTAATACCGGCATTATTAACTTGCGGTAATACCTCGTAATAATTTCCGTATTTATTTATTGCTGTTATCCGGCTCGAATGACCATATTTTTATTCCCGGATGTAAATACAAAGTTTAATAAGCCGCAAGACCAATTTCCAATGAGTCACCAATTTCCAATAAGAATGCTGGAGAATTTTTAGAACCAATCGTAACACACTTTGAATAATTTGTATACAAAATTATTAATTTTATTGATACATGTGGTTACACCAAAAAATCTTTTTAATCAAATAACAGTTTTGCTGACAAAACTAATCCCCACTACATGTTTAAATAAACAAGTTTCACTTACGATCAAAACCCTCATCTTGTACCAATAAATAATCCGTCATAATCTTTTTCCGTTTTTATAGTGTTGTGCTAGAACATTCACGTTAAGGATGTAATATTATGCTGTCAAAAAAAAAAAAACTCCGGTGACTTCTTTAAAAAAGTCACGTGGCAGACGCTCGATTGCTAAGTTTTGTACTCTTAAGGTTTTAACCTTTCACCATTCGCACTTTCTCCATCTTTACAAATTCATTTAGCGGTTCTACTAGCAAGGACCGCATTGTTATTATATGTGATTTAGAAACGTTTGCGCACTTTTCATCAAACCAATCATTTTTGGGTTTAACTTTTACCTATAGTGTCACCTGGCTAGCACTGAAATCGAAGTTTTCAATACCTCCCATAACATCATCATCAGAAAGGTGATTGGTTTCATAAAACTACTCAGTGTGACTTTCTTTTTTAGTCAAAATTCATAGGTCAATAGGTTTTGAGAAGCTGTCAATGCAATCAGACTATAGTGACACGTGTTTATTAAACAATATTTATGCTAACGGATACTTTTGCGAGCTATAGTGAACGTTCTGTCTGATATCAGAAATCTCTATTGTATAGCCAAGCATTACCGAGATAAAAATTTGGTTGAAGGACAACAACAAAATCACCAACGAAAAAAAGGTTAGTGATACCTGTTTTCATGAATTCTTCGAAAACCACAAACATTCGAAAATTAAATTGTCGAAAAGCTTATTTTAGACGTACTCGAATAAAGGTAAAAAAATTTAATTTTCCAGTACAATAAAATTTAAATTTTATAATTTTCCGAAATCAACGTCAAAACCACACGAACTTATTTACGAGTGTTTAGATACAAATGTTAGAATGTGAATAATTTTCTTCCAAGAAGTAATTATTATTCTTGGTTAAATAATTAGAAAACTATAAATCTTAAAAAACATACACACACATATATACAAATAACCACCACCGAAATAAGATTTCAACGAATTTAATTAATTTTTACCATTGTTCAGTTGTTGTACTTTTTTGGGCTTGCTTACTTTCCATCACAATTTCGCTCTCGTTCCTCCATCACAACATCACAGTCTCTATATATAGCTCCCGGAATGTTATATTATAAAAAATCATTGAATAGAAAAGCTTTTTCCACATGACTTAAATTTTATTTTCTAATTATGTACATAAAAGTCTTGTATGTATTCAACAATAGGATTATTTTTATATAATACACTCGTATATGTATGTATATGTATTTTCTGTACCGTTAAGGAAAAGCTGTTAGATGCTAGGTATAGTATGTTATCTTAGAAAACTATTATTTTAGTCAAATTAACAAGGAGTTGTAGTTAATTTAACTTATGCCATATAAAACAGGGTGATGCTTTGTGTTGGTGCAATCACCGAACTACCTAGCAGGCTGATCTAGTTCCAAGCGCATCGTTGTTATTCCAATCGACCGTCGAACAAAATGAAGACGGTGGTTGTCGTAGTGGCTGTCATAAGAAAAAGTGTGGGAATGCTCTAATGCAAGGCGATCAACATGTGTGCAATTTTTCAGTTTTAATTAATAGTGGAAATACGTAAACCAATACCCAAGTGTATTTACCATTGCCAAAAGAACCTCAAAACAATGCCATTTCAGTTGGAAAATGAGTGCACCGACTCCAACTGTCAATGTTTTTCTGGTGCCAGATCAATCTCAATACGTTTGACATCACCAATTAGAGATCTACCAGTGTTCAGTGGTAAGCCTTTGGAATGTCTAAAATTATTTTTTATGTGTTTGTGTGGCCATGGAGTTGAGTTTCAACTTTAATTATTATACAGGATTTTCCATTTGGACCTTGACAACTTTGAACTTTCACTGTGAACGCACTCTTAAACAAATAACCAAACTGTCAGTGTCAAAACATTTAGTAAAGACATTTTCATTATGGTGATGTACACGAACGAACAACATTTACAAATAATTAAAATTTACTATAAAAATTCCGAGTCGCCGGACTGCAACTTCAAGAGCGTTAATTCGCTAGACAAGCAATCCATAGTCTAGTGAAACAATTTGAGTTTAAATATTCGCTGCTGGATGTTCCCGTACCAGTAAGATAACGGGTTGCTCGAAGTGCCGATAATATTGCTGCCGTTCAAGCGTCTATCGCAAACGAACCAAAACAGTCGATTTCACGGCGTACTCATAAGAATTGGACATAATATAAATTCGCATAGGATTACCATGGCATGTTAGCCCATTGACGTGCTAGATATCGGTACTGGTATCGTTTTAAAATAATCAAAATATTTTTGTATGTATAATCGCCTAAATGTCATATATATATATATATATATATATATATATATATATATATATATATATATATATATATATATATATATATATATATATATATATATATATATATATATATATATATATATATATATATTCTAAATGTTGTCTATATTCTATCGACTCAACATCTGAAACATCATAGAACTATATGTATTTATATTATGAATTGGGCATTGCTCAAAGTTACCAAACTGGGGGTGAATTATGTGAAAGGATCTTAACTTCATCCACAAAAAATAATTGTATGGTGTGGTTTTGATGCTAATGGTTTCAACAAGACGGTGCGACATGCCACACAATGGGCCTAACAATCGACTTATTAAAATCTAAATTAGATGTACATGTTATATCCAGAAACGGTTCTGCCCATTGGTCGCCTAGATCATGTAATTTAACACATCTAGATTTTTTTATAAGGCTACTTTAAATCATTGGTTTATGCCAACTCTCAATATTGTCTCTGAGCCATATTGGCTCAAAGACAATATTGAACGAGATATAGCCGCTATTACCGTCAAAAAATGTAGTAAAGTCATCGAAAATTGGGTTCAACGAATTGACATCTGTAAACGTGCCCGTGGTGGACATAAGAACAATGTCAAATCCCATACATAAATGCATAGTGTAAATACACATAGTACTACCATTGTATGTTAGCTCATTGACGTGTTAGATGTCGCTACTGGTGTCGTTTTAAAATAATTAAAATATTTTTGTATGTATAATCGCCTAAATGTCATATATTTATCCTAAATGTTTACCCGACATCTGAAACTTCAATGGATAAACTATTTGTATCTTATGAAGGCACTACTTTATGTATTTTTACTATGATAAATGTTTTGCTGGTACTTCAAGCCAATAATATAATTTTCGAGGTGGCTGAAATGGTTTGCGATTTATTTACAAAACAATGTTGTCAAGTCCTTATTGGAAAACCCGATATAAACCTATTTGAACTCAACTCTAAAGCCACTCGAACATATATTGATTTCTTTAACATAAACAGACCGCTTTTAATGAATGTTGAAGGTGTGTCCTGTTGTAGACTCCCGATTGAGTTTTTACATCTACAACTCGTATGACATAATCAATGCAGGGGTACTGTTGAGTAATTCTTCCAATAGGCCTTTTTAGAGGAGGTACGATTTTTTTTTTAGTTGTACCAATTGATCTATTGAAAGGTCACGCTGTTCGGTGCCATTGATGTTGTTGAGATTTAGATATTTGGAACTCCATCTATATGCCAGAATTGTTGGGTTAGATTTCGAATATGTGCATATCTAGCTGATCATACGATTTTGATATCCTTCACGCCAGGCTTAAATGGATTACCTTTCAAAAAATTACCAGGACACTTCTAGGTCATTTGGGTCTGACGATATCGGCGTAAGTGGGTTTGAGCTCTTCGAAAGTATGAGTAAGGGGTTTCCAACTACTCGAATTAAATAGTGCTTCACAGCAGTCTTTCAGAGGTCATTGAAATGTGGAATTTTTGGTGGTTCTGGTTTCTAGCAAGCTCGATCTTCTTGGCACAATTGTTAAAGATTGTTATGATGTGCTTGAACATGTAGTATAAATCTCGGAGCTCAGATCTCGTACCACCACGGTTCGTTGCACGAAAATAGTGTGGCAAAAACCACGTAGTTCTACGAACCGTTTTAGTGCGGTGATGATCTTGTGTTTACGTATCGGCCCACAGAAATCGACCTCAGTATTATAGAATGGCCGTGCTGTGTGATGCGCTCTCCATGGAGGTTTTCCATGAGATGTTCGATACTGATTGGCTTTGTTTTGAACCAGCGAATGCAATTGTTGACGGTGCGACGAGCTATTATTTTTCCGTCAAGTGGCCAGAACCGCTGTCTACAGATAGCCAGTAGTGTTTGTAGTGTAGCGTGCTTTATTTCACATGTAAATGAAGCATTAACATGTTAGTAAAATGAACAGATTTGGATAACAGGAGTTAATGTTTTGCTTCGTATAAAGTTGAAGGGGATTATGGATTCAAGGAATAAACCTTGGACATCTAGAAATGAGCTTCAGTTACATTATCGCTAAAATCTATTAACTGAATGTTCTTTACAAGTGCTAACAGTGCGCAATCATCGGTAGTCATTAGCCCATTCTATCTGGAGGATCTCGTTTTGAACAAATTTAGTTTGCTCTGCGGGAAGATGTGAAAGTTATAATAATCTTGTGATGGCAGCAATATAAGTCTAACCGTTTTGATGATTGCCGTTTTGATGAGTTGAAACTCGCGTTTGTCTTTTGGTATAGAACAGAATATACGTAGCTCGAATCCTCCCTTATCTCACAGCAAGTTTAGTTCATTTCGTAGTTTCATTCAGTCTTCAACCGTGTTGAAGCCGGTCATTACATTATTCACTACAAAATCTACATTAATGGCTTTGAAAGCCAACTAATACGGAGCTCCTAATCAATTGTGTTAAACGTCGGGATACAAGGTTCGGTGCCAAATATGTACCATATGTAAGAGCATGTAACATATATGTCTTAAGTTCTTTGTCTGGACTATCTAGCCAAAATATACATTGAAATTTGTGATCTGACTCATGCAGTTTTAATAAATAAATCAGGCTGTATTGTAGGACCGACAATCAAGATGTCATTGAGAAAAATATTTGAAAAGGTTTTAGATGGACCATCAAATATAACCCGCAGTTCCATCGTTGAACAGTTGAATTGATATGTACACAGTGGTGTGGCAAACAATACACACGACATGTCGCCCTAGAAGAATGTTCCACATTCCTGTTCTTCGAAAGTCTTTTGGTTTGCTATCAAATTGTTTGTGGCATCATAGTTCTATTTGAGATGATCCAACCGAAGGCTGCATTTTGTAATACTGGTATATTATCTTTATATTTTAGTTGACCTTATCTAACATAAGTGAGCAGTATAGCTCAATTCCAATCTCGTTCTAATTTATTGCTTTTGGTCAGTTGAAGTTAAGATCTCCTAGTACTTTTGCGAGAAAGGCCATTTTTAAATATCAATAATGCTGATTGGTTTATATCCAGTAATTCTAGGCAATGTTTGCGTTAACCTTACAGTTGCCAATGCTAGCGAAAAGATTAACCATGTTAAAATGCTTAATTTCTAATCGATGGGCGAAACCTTCCGTTATGAAATGTAATTGCGACCCAGAGTCAAGTAATCCTCTGCATGCTATTGGTAAACCATTCTTGCCTAATACGTGAATTACGGCCGTGACATAAAATGGCTGGCGATCATCGATATCTACCAAGGCCGATAGAAGTGACACAAAATGTCAAACAATCTCTGATCGCTACCAAGATCAAACTATAGGACCGGCCGCGTGTATGGGAAGAATGTGAAACGAAAGATAGCCTTATATTGCTACTAAATTGTACTGTCGCCAAAGATATCAAATTACATTTTACTCAGAAATTGAATATTTCTGTAACGAATATCGATTGCCTCTCGTACCAAAAAATCATGATTTAACTAACACTCTACAGTTTATCTCATTGAAAGTCGCTGTGAATGGAGATACATTTCAGGACCTCTTTGCACCGGACATATGGCCATATGGTTGATTGGTTCTTCATGAATATCGGGGATTCAAAAAAATTATAAAGAAAAACGATCGGAATTTACGTCCTCCAAGTCTGCTTCAGTACAAATAAGCAAAGGGCTCATATATGAATTTTGCAAAAATTTGGCAATAGTAACCCGATTTTAATGAGTGATACATTAATCAAAACCTCTCAATTTCAGCATAAATATTAAAAGAAAAAATTTGCTCATTGACTATCAAATTTGGGTTTCTTTCGTTCATATGTTATCAGTATGTTGTTGCTGATTCCTCTTCAGGCATAAGTGATTATTTTGCTTACTTTTTGGCTTTAGTCTATATACGAACCCCTTCTTTCAATCGTTTGCTTCTCAATTACTATGTAGTGCGAGTTATTCGAATTTTACTGTAGTGAAAGAAGATGATTGATATCTACTGTTTATGTGTTGGACTTGATGGATTCCAACCCGTTTTATTCAGTACAGTTCCTGAAGTTCCAGTTTTTGAATCTATGGTCTATAAGTATACATCATTTCACCTTCGATCTTATATTTCCACTGAGCAACTCGGATTCTTTACTGGTAGGTGGACTTTTTTAATAACACTAACTCTAAACTACATCTCGATGTTATTTATACTGATTTTGCTAAAGCTTTTGATACAATCGATCACTCACTTCTTATCTCTAAGTTGGATAGTTATAATTGTTAGTTTATCCTGATCAGGCGGTTACTATTCTGTCTTTCCGATTGACGGTAGTTTGTTAAAATATTTTATTCATTTTTTTGTTGCTTTCGAGCAACATCTGGAGTTCCTCACGACTGTCACATCACATCGGTCCCATGTTAATTATCATATTTGTGAACGATGTGGTTAAATGTAATGAGAGTGCTATGTGCCTCCCGTTTGCTGATCAATAGGTGTTAGTTTTTCCTCTGATATTACTTTCAGCCAACATAATATGGGTTTCATTGAAATAAATTGTTATGGTTTCTGCAACCCAGTTACTCTCAAAACACTGTATGTGGCGTTTGTTCGGTCTGTCTTAGAATATATTTCCAGTTTAGACTCCGTTTTGTAAGTGACATTCGAACAGAATTGAGAGTGCACTCCTGCAAACGCTCAATACGTTTAAAGTTGTAATGAAGAACTGGTTAACAGCCACGAGCTGTCAAAGTTTTTTGAATTGACACTGCGAAGTTTTTATCAATGATGCATGAGTCACGCAGGTTGCTTGCGGTGGCACCACAAAAACTACAATATTTAGTTGAGATTAAATTCAGACCGAATTAATTCAAAGATGCTGGAACACCTGAAGCTGAAAATCACCTGATGACATTTAAGTGAAATTTTCCCCCACCATCAACGCAGTATTGTAGTGGTGGATGAGGACGTTTAAGTGTTAAAACGATTTTGTATAAAATTCCAAAATTTTGTTTGTAACTTGGAAAATCGATTTTTTCAATTAACTTGCTTTTAATGGAAAATATGTCAGTATGATGATAATTTTTATAGTAGCCACCCTGTACTTACACACATAATACATAATATGATTTTAAACTATATACATGTATACCAATATAAACAACTTAACAACTTAATTTTCTAATTTAGAAAATTTTCTTTTTTTAGATTTACCTTTAGGTTTTACCTTGGATTTTCATCTTTGAGGTTTATTAAGCCTCCACAAGTTTATCGTTTTAGTAAGAGTGCTTTGTTGTTGGCACCTTGTGTATATGAAAAAAAGATTATAGTTTCCTGGGGAAACCGGTGTTCAGAGTGTGCTTCAGTATTACTTGCCACACCACGGAATATCTATAGGGAGTGTAATACAAATACCAAGTTGCGGGTTGTCTTTGATATTGTTTAGGTAATGTTTGGAAACTCTTTAAATTGTGGGTAAACCCATTCGTAGAACCAAAGGACACGGAATTTCAAATCGTTTGGAGAAATGAACCTGAATCGGAGCACAGTTACAGTTGGTTAATAATTATATATTGTACGGCATCTATTCTATTTGTAGAATTGCAACAGTTTATTCAACTGACGCCAGGCAGCTAAGGTGAATTTCCTGAAAATTCAACTTGAATAAAAAATAAATTATAGTTGCTAAATCATGCTATCAGAAGCAGCTAAAATATATGGTCCTACCGCCAGCTACAACTAAGATAAAGATATTGTTTCGGCACCTATTGTTGGGAGGAGTTGATTGATATGAATAGTTCCCAAACCTAATTCTGCAGAGTCACTTACAAATTAGAAATAAGTTGAGCAAATTGATCAATAGATGGCTGTACACCGATTATCAAGGTTTGGAGCTGTAGCAAGTGGCGAAATATCTCTTTTTCCGTTCACCGATAGAGTTGCTCTTTTACGAGTTGGTGATAGGTTGTGGAAACAGATGTTTCCTATAAAATATAATTCCAGCAAATCATTGAGTGGCCACCACTATTTTTTTAAAGCATCACGCTTACGGTTTGCTAAGACTATAAAGCCATATCTGGCTATTTTTGTTTGTCTGGCCCCAAAATGCGGCACATTTACAGCTGGATGGTCAATATGATGACCAAGGCTTTTTTTGCAGCGTTGCTGATTCTATAAAATTGGGACCGAATTGACACAGTTATATAGGTGCATAAAGAGCTTGATGATGGTCGAAAGGAATGAAGTTATAATGGGTTATATTATGTGTCACAACATTGAGTGACATTTTATTCTTCCGGGTGCTCCCAATTTCGGGATTTTATAAAACCGCGGTAATTAAATCAACAAAATTCTACCTTAAATGCGTGCTAGGTTAAATACTACTTAAATTTGAAGAGATTACCACACTATACTTACGATGATAGAACCCAGCCTTAATTCACGTCCACTAAGTGAGATTTCATCAGAAAATTTCTCAATTGGACATCGTGATGTTATTTCCAAAAAAAGCTAATAGACAACTATATGCTGGCAGCATATTTAGCAGATGGGTCAACAGACTTTTGGCAGTAATGTCATACTAATTTTTTTCACCACACAGAAAAGAAAGCTACTTCTTACCCAACTACAGCGATAAAACATCATCTCCATACATTTTTGGATGCTTGCCTTATCGCAATTTGTCTCAATTCATCTGGTTTATACATCCCTAACTTCTTTGATGGTATATTTACTGTCACCAATAAACTGACAATAGTATAACAACTAAAACTGAATATTACATTGATTTTGTGCTGGTTTGTTGGAATGTTAGACTTTTGTCCTATTGCTTGTTAGCGTGAATGGTGTATGGGAATTTATTCTTTGTGCTTGCTTAGGACTTTGTGTGCGGCGGAGTTATCCACGCCGAAGTTGTTAACAACGGATTAGCTGCTTTTTTAAGGACGGTGTTTGAGATTTTGAGTATAAGAAGACATTTTTTTGCGGATTTCTTCTAGAAAACTTTATAAACCACCCACGACAAAAAAATCATACAGGTTCAATGAATTTTCGAAAAATTACTACTAAAGACACTTATTGAGGAAATGAATGTGACTTTTTCACATCAATTTAAATTCAGAGAAAAGGATTCTACCATAGAACAGGTGCTTAGAATCACAAACATAATTTAAAGTATGTTATAATGCAAAAATGATGCTCAATTATCTTCCAGGATATCGCTCAAGCTGCATAAAGATCTGCCAAGGTAATTCTATGCTATACTAAAATCTTGTATTCTCCGATCTAAATACTCCGTCTTAGGACTAATTCTGTTAATGTACTAGATACAATGGACAACCACAAATGATGAAAATATATAGCCACCTTTGAAGATAATACTGAAATTATGACTATTAGAACCGAAAACGAGAATTCGCTGATTCATCGACCAAATTCCAGAAGATGACCAATGCTTTTTATAACTGGTCAACGCGTTAGAGAATCAAGCTTAATGAGGTGGAATCAACTAAATTAATTTTAGATATCAAAAGCCCAAACATTTACCAATATAAATTAGCTCACAGCGCTCGTGCCATATGCAATGCATGCTAAATACCTTGGCATCACCCTCGATAGCTAACTCAAGTAGAGACACCATGTCAAAAAAAAGGAAGCACTTAATAAAAACTTCAGAAAAATGTATATTGCCTCATAGGTATAGTAAGATATGGTATGGCCCAGTCTAAAAGACGTCATATACTCTTTACCACTTTGTTGAATGCATTCTGACGATTTAATTTAATTTTACGGAGCTTTGCATGTTTACAAATTTCTATAACAACAAAATGTATTGGCCACTCATTACACTCACTTTGATATTTTTATTTGGATGACACTAATTTTTCACGCTATCACCATTTAATTGTTACAGATTGTAATGCTAAATAATTCCGGTTTTTGTAAATTTTTGGTTTTGATGAACTTGTAACGGGTTAAATTATTTAAAAAAAAATTTTGCGATGCAATTTGGCTCAGTTTGTGGAAAATTTGGTGCTGTGGTAGTGTTTATGTTATCAGTTTTGGTAATAAGTGTAATAAGTGCAATAAATTTAATTAGTTTTTAGTGTAATTATGGTTTATGTCGTGTTTTAGGGTTTATAGTTTTATCCTATGACTTTATCCTAGTAAACTAATGTCGAGTTATGATATAACTTCGAGTTATGAACACAAAAGGTACGTTTGATTTTTATATGGATGTTTTTACAGTATTTAGTTGGCTGTGTTGATGTATAGGTTTATATTAGTGATCGAACGTAAATTTATAGATAGAAGTGGTCAACAATTTGTTGATACATATATGTTTTGCGTATACTACTTTCAAGTACTGTGCATACAAATAATTCAGAATCATATACAGGAGATCCCAATTTTTTTTGTAGTAAATAATACGATGTAGCTATAATTTTTGTTTTGAACTTTTTTCTAAGTTTCATGCAGCTTTGATATTTAAAATTCACACAAGTGGAAGGATAAGGGATTGGTATTCATGTAAATGATATATAAATTCGTCGGACCATTTACAAAAGTCCACTACACCCTGTTAACAAGTTTTGCATCTCTAAGTGATAGTTCGTGCCTAAGTGACTGTCTAAGTGTTCTAATCGCACTGTGTTGTACTAAAAATCGGTGTCTAAGAATCTCAAAAGTTTGAATGTAATTGGTTAGTTCTTTGCTGATCTCTATAGGAATTACATAGCTGTTCTAACCCAGACATTTCAGTTCTATCGGCTTTTATGCATTTACTTAGTTTAATAATTTCCCGGAATATCACAAAAAAACGTCAGTTTGTTACTGACTATAAATACTAATTGTGCTTGTTTCTCTAGTTTTAGTGACATTTTAACCAGGTTTTTGTTATTTAAGTAACTTTGCTATAAACAGCTAGCTCTTAAGCCCATCAAACCTTTAAATGAGTGATCACCACTATTAACGTTAAATATCTCTTGAAATTTAAAATATTTTTTGTTTTAGACTCATTGCGATCTTAAACCAATGAGCATGTGTACAAGTAGATCCAGTATACCTGCGAATATCAAGAACTGGTTGGATTGACGGTATATAAGACGTTCCGATATGATCTTTAACTTTTACCAAATAAAAATTCGAACATGAGATTTAAGAGTGTCGGATATGGTTTCGATCCCAAGCTGGCTCGTCGTATTGTTCGATAGAAAATCAGAAAAAAACAAGTCGTTCTCTACCACGAGGAGCGATTGCTTTGACAGCTTTTCTCTAAGAGCTCACTGTATCTATACGTTTATCCTATATATAACTTCAGCCTGTTTGTATTTTCATAGTATTTTGACTTTTTATGTTATAGCTTAGACTGGACTGATTAAATTCATTAATAAAGGGGTCAAAGTAAATGAAGAAATGTATTGCATCTCAACTCTTTTGCGCATTACTCAAACGATGAGTGGAAATTAAAACTTCCAATAAGGATCTGATCTAGCGCACATTAATTCAATAACAGATTTCATTTTAATGTCGACTATTTAATGTAGTCATACTTGGTCTAACACGTAAGCCCTCAGTACCCTGTATACAAACTCTTGACTCGAACTAGCAAAGTTTGAAGTCTTAAGTATATAAAAACTCTTTTTAAGTACAGTCATCCGACAGCACCAGATTTTCAGATCTCGGTATATTGTCATTCGGGACCAGAATAGAATTCTCCGTATTAACATCGATGCAGTACTTGAAAGAGGTATACGCAAAACCACAACACGTAATCCAAATGGTCGATATGTGGTGCAACTGTAATTTATGGAACTAATCACAACTGGACTAATTAGGAAACCCAAAACAACAAGCTTTGTAGAGCTTTATACAGCTTAAAAGCATTAAACTCAAATCAGCACAAAGTTCATCAACACAAAGGTGTACTATTTGCCTCACAATGCCATGGTAAAAATAACACCAGCGATAACCATTACCCGGGTAGTTTTTTATGGATCAGTGAAAATCTCGACGGGGATAAGTTTGAATGATACGATATACATTGGACCGTCACTACAAATTGATTTGTGGACCGTATACTAAATTACTCAAGGAATACTCAATCGGTCCTAATCGGTTACCTCACATTGTTATCGAAGCAGTCGATTGAAACCCTAGGTAGTCGATACTGTACAATTGCAAACTACTTTCTATTTGACGTTTACACCTACCACTCACCAATAACGGGGTTACAAAGTATTTATCGAAAGTGTCGAAGATCTTCGACCCATTGGGGTGGCTGACACCAATTATAGTTCGTTGTAAACAGAGATCACTGACAAGTGGGATCAAATCAAACTAGAGCTTAGGTTCATTTAGTTAAGGCAAACCCCACGATACATCCACTTTTCCAAGAAAAACTGCGTCTTTGAATTACACGGATTTTGAAACACTCCTGAACACGCTTACGCAGCCGTGGTCTACAGTGGAATCATCACCAACTGTCAAGTGGTAGTAAGTCTTCTATCTGCGAAATCTAAAGTCACGCCCACAAAAACCACCCTAACTATTCCAGGTCTGCAACTCTGTGGGGCATGATTGTTAAGCCGACTAATTCAACGAATAATATAGGCACTTGACATCAACATCGACGGAATAACTTTTTAGTGTGATTCTACAATCACACTCGCTTGGATACAAAAAACTGCATCAAACCGGAAATACTTTGTAGCATCGAGTGATCAAGATCAAAACCAATACTAACCTACATTTTTGGAAATACATCCAATCAGAGGATAACTTAGCTGACTGCGAATCCCATTCTGGAAATGGGTCAAACTTGTTACTAAATATGGAACAAAGTTATGACGAACCGATATTCGAAACATCGTAGGAAGAGAAAACACCCGTCGTGACACACCTGCAAATAGTAGAAGAAGAATCATATATTCAAACACTAATCAATAATCAGTCATTTTTTAAGCATTGCATCCTAATAACGATCCTTCTGTAGCGAACAAAACATCAAGTCACGACGCGTGTTTTCGGCGACAGGAATGTAACCATGCAGTATGAGTGGTATAGTTCGAACCGTATAAATGTCGAAATTCAAAGAAAAACGTTCTGCACTGAAAAAATCAAAAGCCAATGATCATGCCGTATTAAGGACATCTTACCAAGCCGATCTTAAACTGTCACATCGAGAAAGATTACACAAAAGTTACGTAAAAGTTCTGGGTTATTCGAGGAGCTCAAGCAGTAAAACATCATATCCAAAAGTGCACACGCTGCCACCGATTTAAGGTTCAAAGATCAGAACAACTTTTGCCAAACTTACCTAGGCCACGAGTCACCATATCACGACCTTTTAGTCATACTAGAGTTAATTGTGCAGGGCCTATTAATTTGCGGTTGAGTAAACAAAAATCAAGTCATATATAAGCTATATATGTATATTCATCTATCTGACCACCAAAGCCATCCAAATCGAAGAGACTTCCGGTATAAAATCTGGAGGAATGATAAGCGCGATCCGAAGATTCATTGCCAGACTGGAAGACATTGCCCATTTATACAGTAAAATGGGAAAAAATTTGTAGGTGCCAGTAAATTACTTCGTTCCTCCAACATTAACACATTTCGGTGGACTTTGGGAAGCCACGTTGAATTCGATAAAGCACATTTGGGAAAATGTATTGGTGACGCAAAGCTGATCTAGGAAGAAATGGCCACCTTATTAACCCAAATAGAAGCGTGTTAAAATTCCAGTCCAATATGTCCTGTTACCGAAAACACAGAATTGTTAGAGGTATGAATTCCACGACATTTCTTGATTGATAATTTCGCTAATAGCACCACCGGAAAAGGAATACCTCGGGTCTAAGAAAAACCTCCAAACACGATGAAAGGTAGTACAAAATGTGCACTCAGTTCTGGGAAAAATGGGTAGCAGACTATTTACATCGTTTGCAACAATGCCCGTAATGGCAACAGAAAACTCCAAATTTTTGAAAAAGGAGACATCATCTTAATTAAAGATGAACTGCAGTCTCCAACGAGATTGAAGAGATGTAGAGTTATGGAGTTACTCTCTGGCAATGATAGTTTCACTCGTGTCTTAACATTAAAAACCACCGACTATGTCAGCATTACCAAACAAGACATCGTGGATGAGAGGCGAAGGTGAAAATGATGCAAATAAGTTCTCACCGCTTCCGCGAAGACAATAATCTAGCTGGCGAGTAAAACAAGGAGTAACGTCACTTAAATCGAGTATTGCAGGGTACCGAAATCAGTTACTACCAATTACTACCAAGGAATGAAACAATGCAAGCATCTACGTACTTTGACAAAATCAGCAAGGTAGAACTCTTAAAAACTAAATGGAAGCTGATAATTTGCTACAACTTGGAAGAAAATCGGGAGAATAAAAACCGGATTGGAATCGCTTGAAAAGGCGTGTGCCAACCCCAGACTAATTAAATGTGAACTTCTTATCCAACAACTACGACGGCAGTTCAACAACATCAAACAAGATAATGAGTTCGGCTCTTCAAACACAGCAATAAGATAACCGTACCAACACTGGTGTTCTGATACATTTTATGACATGTTGAGTGACTGCGATTAATATTTAAAACGGTCCGTTGTTAGTTTACCTATGGCACCAAATACCTAATATATTTGAGTACCATAGATATGCAAAACACAATTTCGGTAGACACTGCTATGGTTCAGAGAATAGTCTTGAGATTCAAAATAGTTTTTAAATAGTTTATACTATTTGGACCTCCAACGCAATGACTAACAGTATAAATATGTGGAAGTCGATTTGTGGAAGGAATATTTTTACCGACGTTACCTGATTTACTTAAAATATTGGTAGGTTTGGGTTTCTTTGATGAGGAAAGGGGCCCTAAGCTCGAGTAGCGGCAACCGGGAGAAGAATTATTTTCTCGACTGTATATTTTACTAAACCATATAATAATTATTATACGACATAAATTTTCTTTAAATTTTTTATCGTACAAAATATTTACGTTAAAATGGAAAATCATTTCCACTTAAACTATTTAGACCAATTAAATGTGGCCATAAAGAATTTATATATATATATATATATATATATATATATATATATATATATATATATATATATATATATATATACGAATTTAGATGTATGTGTGCTAAGCAATTTATTGCGCTCCAGTAGATCTAGGTCAAAAATTCATCTTAATTTTATCCTAAATTTAGTAGAGCACCACAACTAGCTTAACAGCAATAAGAGCACCAATACCAACCGAGCACATATAGGAATCAATTCATTTTTCATCTGATATCGTAGGAATAAATACAACAACAAAAATTACATTTTAAGGTTTCATGCTGTGTTCTAGGATTTTATTCTGTCTTCAATTTTTTTTTGTATTCCGCAGTGTTATGTGTTTGTGGGCCAGTAAAAAAAATGTATGCGGTGGGAGTTTTCGTTTCTTTTTTTTTCTCTTGTGTCTCATATAATTATGTGCATCGAAAACTTTATAAAGCATATAATGTTTTTCCATTCTATTGTACAAAACTAAAAAAAAAAAAAAAATGGAAAACATGAATTTTTCCCACTTCCTTGTGAAGGCAATGAATCAAAACTGGAATATATCTTTATGTACATAAATGAACCAGAAAACCGCCAGCAACAACAATTTTCATTCAATTCGTATTTATTACATCTTTTCGTGAGGATATTGGTTTTATAAAGATGTAGTTGATATTAATGGTTATTGGAGTCTTGAATTTATCTTCATGATATGAATATCTAAGTATTTGATTGGTGTATATAGTGTCGGCTAGAACATCGAACGAATATATAAGCGCAATGTCGCCTGCAATATTTTAACCTTAATGTTGATTTAATTTTTTTATTGTTTAAATTTTGGGTATAGCTAAGTGCAGTAGCTATTTACAGTCTGAAAGGTATACACCATAATCAAATGACCTGAAGATCATTTCATTTTAGTTTTATTAACCATCGACAAATTTATCCATAGCAACATTTTGAGTTTCGCCTCAACTAAAACGTAATCTTAAAATAATATTGTGGTTTTCGTAAATTTACAGCAGCTAAGTGTTTTAATTTTACTATACATTATAACGAGTACATGGCTCATGAATTTTTCTCTTACAAAAACACTGGCGAGTAAAACACCAGAAAATTGTAATGTGTGGTAATAAAAAAAGGTAATTTCCACCAGTGGTTATTTCTAAATTGTAGCTCATATAAAGTATAAAAAATCAACATTAAGGTAAGTAAAAGCTTAAATTATATAGGAATTGGTATGAAGTAACATTCAAGATTATAGCCATGAAATAGACATGCGATTCTACTTTCATGCTGCAACATAAAAACTAATCAAGTCATAAATGATTTGGTAATGGTTACGTGAAGACCATAACTTATCAACCACCATAAGCCCTCGTTACTAAACAATAATTCTGGTTTCATCCAAAAATTGGGTTATGGAACGAACAACTTTTATAAACTCAATTCTTGAGTTGTAAACAAACACGTTCATCATTTCCGAAAAATCAAAATGTTCGATCATCACGCGTTTTGGAGTTGAATCACAGGACGTATTTGGCCCGATGCAAACGACTGTATATGATTGTTCCAGATAATTTGTGGCATTTATAGACGATTTTTTGAGAGCATCCAGTGTTTATTGCATTCAATGGAAAAGTAAAGTGTTGGAAATGTTTAAACCTTTGTGGCGATGGCTGAAGCACTTCATGGTAAAAAGGTGGCCAAACTAAGAGCTGATAATGGTGGCGAATACACGTCAAAAGAATTTCCATATAATCCAGAAATGAATTATATTTCCGAGCGATTGAATCGAATACTTGAAGAAAAGTCAAGAACAATGCTTTTGGCAAGTGAACTGGATGGAAAGTTTTGAAACGAGGCTATCATCACTGTAAATTATTTAAAAAATCGATCACCGATTAGTGAAGTTGGAAAGCAGTTTGAAGAGGAAACCCCGGCTGAAATTTGGTTTAGTCAAAAATCGAATTTGTTACATCTTCGTATTTTGGGTTGTGAATGTTCCAACCATATTCCATCGAATAATCGTACAATTTACAGCAAAAATCATCGAAATGTATCATGATCGGATATGGTTCATCATATCGTCTATAGGATATAGAACAATAACAGCACATAATGGGCAGAAGTGTAACTTTCAACGAGTCATCGATTTTTAATCGAAAAAAATTGATTAAGATAATCGATTCAGAGGCGATTAATGATGACAGTTCGGCTGATCGAGGTATGATGGCAACGAAAAACGAGAAATCCACAGCATCAATTAGGATTGTGCAGGTAACGGCATGCATCAGTTTCACGGTGTAAATTTGGATGACCCCGTTAACGACCAAGAAAATATCAACAGTGCAAGTTCAAATTGCATCGGTAACAACGACAGGACCATCCCACGAAAAAGTGTACGAAGTCGGCGAGCACCTAATCGATATGGTGAATATGCAACTATGAGTGAAAGTTTTCACAATGCATTGATGGCTGGAGAATTTTAAGAGGATGCAAATCTTGTTTTGTTGGCTGAACAGTATGTTGAAGATGATCCAACATCGATATCTGAAGCAAAACTTGAGAATTGATTGGCCAGAATAGAAAAAAGCGATCGATAGTGAATATCAATCTTTAATTGACAACAAAACTTGGGCTATTTGCGATTTACCAAAAGGTAGAAGTGCCATTACAAACAAATGGGTTTTTAAGTTAAAAAGAAAAGCTGATGGTTCAACTGATAAGTACAAAGCAAGATTGGTAGCGCGTGGTTTTACTCAAAAGCTAGGATTCGATCATGATAAAACATATGCACCACTGGCAAAATTAGTTACATTGAAAATTTTGCTGCCAATTGCCAATCGTTATGATATGCACATTCATCAGATGGACGTTAAGTGCGCGAGATCAGATGGACGTTAATTTGGACGAGATATCAAATTGATTGGAGCTGTGAAGAAACATATCAAATGAATTTGATATGACTGATGGGTAAAGCGAGCTCATTTTTAGAAATGCAAGTTGATCAAAACATCGAAAAGGGCACCATTACATTACGGTGATTCAGTCAAGATATTTGGAGAAAGTTTTGCAAAAGTTTGGAATGCAAAATTGTAAACCTAAATCGACACCTATGGAAAAGGGTTTACATGTTGATGTGGGTCAAAATGAAAAATGTTCGAACCATCCATATCGTGAATTAATTGGGTGTTTTATACAAATGATTTGAAATCCACATCTGGATATGTGTTTAAGTTATTTGGAAACACAGTCAGTTGGTCATCACGCAAGCAGCCAAGTTTCATTTCAATTGTTACAAATTACAAATTCTAATTTACGTAATCAAATCATAAATCTCTGACAACATACCACATGTTGCCTCCAAATTCCTGGAACTCAAGGTTTTCAAGATCGACTCTAACGGCAATTTTACTGGCTCTAAACAGTGCTTAAAATGAAGCAATATATTGCTTGTTGTTCCAAATGTAAAATGTATAAATCTGTTAACATCCCAATTATGCAACAGGGTCACAAGTAAAATCGACTCGTTATTTTCAAAAATTGTATACTCCCTCAAAATTTACAAAATGAAAAATTGCTACATTGCCATAGTCGCGAGTCATTATACAAAAAATTGCGAAATCTATAATGTGAGAAGCTTCGTTTTGTGTGCCTCAATTTCAGTAAACAGCGTTGTCATTGATGTTAGTAACTCTCTTCAAGTGGCATTTAAATGATTCGTACAAAATGAGAAATTTATTTGTTGTTTAACTGCTTTAAAACCTGCTGATTTCGCTTTTGTATTTCAATGAAATTGGATCCGTTGTCTCACCAAATTTTCTTTTGGCTTTCATGTCGTAATACGAATCGCCTGAGTGCAGCCAAGAAAGACTCAGTAACAATAAGGCTGCAAGCCACTTTTAAATGTACCGCTTTTACAGCTAAACAGGCAACAAATATGAGTGAAGTGTATATCTTGAACTATTATTTTCCAGAAAGTAGATGGTTGTTCGGTAGAATCACTATAGATGCATTGTTGAACATGGTGCTGAGGACTTACTGAGCCACCTTCCTACAAGCGGTACCTAATTTGAATCCGTAAATCGAGGTCGAGTTGATTTTGGCAGACAGTTATAAGTTTTTATGAAGAAGTGCAAATTTGGTTTGAAACACTTCCGTTGGCATAGATTTTGGTTTTGGCCAATGATGAAGCATGGTGGTCTAACTCCTTTAGTTATTGCCTCAGCCAAATTATTTTTGAGTCGATATGTTGCCACTGATTTTGAGCAATAGTTTTAAACATTGCCACCGTTCGGTTATCAATGAAGCTTTTTTCTTGTCGAAATGATATCCTTTTTTTAATGGTGCCAATGGCTTTATTCTTGACTCTTTCTACAAAATCAGCTCACAAGAAGTATTTAACTCATATAAGCTAAAATTATTACAATTTTTTAAGTTTTAACCACTGTTAATACTTAATATTAGAGTTCATAATTTCTTTATTTGCATTAACCTTGTAAGTAGATCTCCCCATTTAAATCGTCGATACCTTGGTTGTTTTAGTATACCTCTGGCCAATTCGTTGGGATGTACTCGTAGTTTTAATTTCGTACTGAACTCTCTGACTCTTTTTAATGGTTTTAATACAAAAGCCATCGTGTATGTTGCTGTTTCGAATATACAATGGGGCATTTGTAATACATTGAATTTGTTTTGCCTGAGTTCGTTGCAGGAGTTCTCTATTTAATGCACTGGGGGATCTCCACAACTGAATTCCATAGGTCCATATTGTTTGGCAATAGCTTTTTAATTTTATAAATTAAGGCCTAATGCCACACTTTGTCAAATACTTGTGCAACATCCAGAAAGATAGCAGAACAGTATTTTTTTTCTACAAACGAGTAATTGATTATATTTACAATCCTGTATACTTGCTCTATGGTTCTATGTTGACTTCGGAATCAAAATTGATGGTCTGGTATAACCTGACGCTCTTTCAATACTGGTTTAAGTTTACTTAGTATAACTTTTTCGAAAAGCTTTGATATTTTTGGAAGCATGCTCGATTGGTCGATATGACGATATTTGTGCTTCATTTTTCCCGGAATTTTGAATCATTGTGATAAGGGAAATTTTCCATTTCTGAGGTATATAACCAGATCACATGATTGCGTTGAAGATGAATGTTATTAGTTTTAACCATTTATCAGGTAATTTTCTTATCATTTTTTCCGTAATAAGATCATATTCCGGTGTCTTTTTCAGGCTTATATGGTCTTTGATTTTATTCTTTACACTTTTCCATTTAAACTTAATTGGCTTGACGGGCGAATCATTAACCGTTTGCTCAGATAAAACAAATTTATTAGCATCATGATGAGGTCCTTTAGATGAGCAGCGAAAGCTAATGCTTTTTTTCATCGCTTTATGCCCAATTCCCACTGGTCACTCTAATCGGTGAGTTAGAATTAACTGGTCTTTTTAAATTGTTCGTTGCCTTCCACAAAAATATATCTGTTCTTTCGGTTACCGAGAGTTCACTTAAATAATTCTTTTAATCGTGGTTTTGTTCTTCCTTCAGTGTAATTCTTAGAGTTGGAATAGCGCGATTAAGCTTTCACTTTAATAAAGAAGATTTGGATTGTTGCCATTGCCTCTTTATTCTTCGTCTTTATTGAACAAGGTTCTGAATGTCTCGGGGCAGTTTGTTAATTTTCTCTGTTATACTGACGGAGAGTGTAGCATTTTTTGCTGCCCTCTCTAAAACTTCGTTTAGCATTTCTGCAGCCTTATCAATATAGATTGATATTACTATTACTGGTGAATGATCAGAAGATAGATCGAAGCAGTTGGTTCCTTTAACATTTGTGCGTGCAGTACCCTTCTCTACGCAAAAATCAATTAGATCAGATTTTTTTTTTTATCTTTTGGCCAGTAGGTGGATTGACCAGCTGATAAGTAATCCAAACTCTGTTCCTCTATCACTTCAAAAAGTTATCTGTCTTTCGGCGATGTTAATCTTGACCCCCCAGTGGATATGTTTAACATTATAATCTCCCTCTGCAATGAATTGATTACCCAAAATAATTCATGAACTGTGGCTTTACTATAGCGTGTTTTGGAGGGCTGTGTTCTAACCTTCTTTTGATCAGAACAGCTGTGCCACCATGTGCTTTGCCATCTGGATGCTTAGTGTCATAAATTGAATATCTATTAATTTTAAAATAGTTCTTATTTGTAAAGCGTGTTTCAGATATTACCATTATGTCAATATTGTCCTCAATGAGGAATGCTTGAACTTTGGTTTTGTGTTTAGCTAGGCCATTTACATTTAATTCCATTTAAAATATTGCTGTTTTAAAGTAATTTATTTTTGATTTTTAACGACCATCTGCATTA
The DNA here is from genome assembly GCA_963556175.1 of Tipula confusa. NCBI lineage: Eukaryota > Metazoa > Arthropoda > Insecta > Diptera > Tipulidae > Tipula > Tipula confusa. The sequence continues at coordinate 82,627,275 of OY744476.1, read as the reverse complement.
TCATATCCATATTTCGATTTAATTTCACTTTTTGCAGGCGAAGCAATTTTTTGCATATTTTCATTTTTTTAAATTGGACTATACTGCACGGTTTTTTTTATTTCGAATTATCTCGTGGCGTTTAATACTAAATCACTCGTGCACATTGATCTATGTGGATTTGACCATTCCATATTTGCACCTCACAATGTTTTAAAACTAAATACTAATTTTGCTGATACGATTTTTATTTTTTTTTAAATAAATTATAATTATTTGTATGATAGTAATATATTTATGTTCGACGATAGCAACTTTGCAACTCTGAGGGCAATGATATTTGCTTTATTGGTGCAACTTTTCTTTTGGTTCTAACATTATTTAAGTTAATTTAGCCAAGCTCTCTGAAACATCTTAGAACACAAGTTCTTCCAACAACTTTTACGAACAATTGAGTGCTTAGAACTATTATCCTTTTTTTAACGCTAAAATTCCTATAGTTGATGAAAATCATTCCAAATCAGAAATAGAAATGTCTACCTATTGCAGAGTCCAATTTCATTTAAGACACAAAAAAAGAAGAAAATAATTCTGATCGAAATTTGTGGTTGATGTTGTACTCTCGAAGCACCATTATTAGAAAACAATGGATATCGCCAATGGCATATTTAAAACAACAAAAGTGTTAAATTTAAATAATAATAAAAATAAATAATTCTCTCGATTTTCACTCTCGTACGCTTCGTAACACTTTCCGACACTGTATTAGGTCAGTAATTCCCAATTTTGATTATTCACGTTGCTTCGCTTGTTTACTACTTGAATTAAGCGGTTTACTAAGTTCAGCGAGTTTAAATCGAGCGACATTATGCCTATACCACCGCTGAGTACAGGTTATATTGACCAATATTGTAAGTAAAACAATTAGACACAAACATAACCTCACATTTTGTATATGATTTATTTTAAAACTTCATAGATACTGTAAAATGTCAATCTGTATATGTACGAGTATATACTCATTAATCATCATGAATGATTTATCAACTACTTATTTATTCATCAACATAAACAAAAATCACATTTTCAGGTAAATTAGTGACACCTTAAAAACTGAGATGAACATGCAGTGATAACACATCGATGATAATGATAAAATATGCACATAGTTGAGTTAAAGAAAATTAAATTTTATATTTGCATACCACAAGAAAATTGACAAAGTGAAAAACTGTTTTCGAATTTAGTTTAAAATTTTAATTAAAACTTTTCAAAATTTTTTGTTTTTAAATTTGGTTTTAATTATATTTACACAGACAAGACATGTAAAGATAATTTTTCTTATTTATAAACGAAGATGATGTGGTCATGCATGTAAATGCATATATACAATACAGTTATGGGTAAAAGTATTTGGAACTTAAAGTTTTTTACAGTTTTTTAAATGTTAGAGTAATAATAATAGTAATACACAATTTGTACACAGACTGGTTCTAATCCCAAGCTTGCTCATCAACGCATTTGGTCGTTTATCCGTCAGAATTCGGTAGTTACCTATCCTGGTTTCATTTTCTGCCTGTAAAATGAATAAAAAAAGAAAATAAGAATTGAATTTAGTGCAATGCTTCCAAATGAATTTGAGATTCATCTGATTGGTTAACAATGAGCATGATGTGCCAGAAGATCAAAATATATTGAACAAAATATTAAAGCCAGACTTTAAAGATTATTGCCTAGTAAAAGATTGTTCATATCGCAATGACATGAGAGATTAATGCTTTATTTTCTGGGCGATAAATTCTGAAACAAGGAGATGGAAGTTTGTATGTAACATTAATTAAACTTAGGTAAGACCAACCTGAGGAACCAGTTGACGGTTTACATCAGTGTTTGAAGACTTCTTTAAATGCTTAAATAAGTAAAAAATCAACAAATATTTTTAGTGAAATGGAATTATCACCTTCAAGAGTACCAATATATCCAGAAAAAGGAAGCCAAAAACACAAACTCACTACACTACATAAGATCGACTAATGCTATTAGTAAATGGAATATATCATTCGCCGAAAATTCACCAGAGTTACCAGTACAACGATTTCTATTTTGCGTGGAGGATCTTGCTGAAACAACCGAAATACTAACGAATCATTTCGTAGATCATCTGAGGTAATTACTTCCGCCTCTAACTGATAGTGGTGTGATATTGAGAACAACTCCAAAACTAGATGAAATATGTTGAAAATTATCTAAATTATCACCAATTTCACGTTCCACGTAAACTCAAGCTGAACTACTTAAAGTGATTGTAAAGTGGTTGTAATTATAAAGGTTTACTGGATAGTGGAGCCACCATTACAGCTTTAGGAGTTGGTAGTGAATAATATCTTGTCAAAATTATAAAATATTCTATATACCAAGCCCCGTATACTAGGCTTCGAGATACTGTCAGCTTCATATTGAGACGTTGTTTGGATATTTTTTGCTTATATTGTATATAATGGACTAGCAAAAGTGTTAAAAGTTTTTATTATTCTGAATTTGAAACACTCCCTATATCTTGGTGGTGATTTTTGGAAGACGTTCCAACCCGTTTGGTATACTAGAATCATTCTACTTTCCATATCGGAAATTAAAAATGACGAAAGTGAACGAATCGCATTGTTTCCATTGTTGATGATGTGGCGTGCATCCCATTTCTTAAATATTTCAAAAACTTAACACCGCACAGTGTCACTATTCCATAACAGAGTTAGAGGTTTTAGCAGCTGTGTTGAGTATTAAAATGTTTAGTGCGTATGTCAATGGTTGTTCGTTTACCATCATCACAGATCATACAAGCTTAAAGTGGCTCATGAGGCAGAATGACTTATCAGGTATGATATGGCACGATGTTCCCTTAAACTATAGATCCGAAGAATTTCAGAGTGATGAGTTTGAGAAAATTATTAAAAAGATACAGGAAAATACAGCTGAATACCTGAATTCTTGGATTATCAGCTTATAAAATAATATAAGCACAAATACAGCACACTTTTGAGTATCTAAGACTCTTAATCGATTACAGCGTATTTACTTTTGCCCAACTGATGTTAAATATTAAGTCTCTATTCCATTATGAAATATTGTTGTTCAACATAAATTTCTGTTGGTCATTTTTATAGTTACAATTCAATAACTTAGACAGCTTTGGTTAACATTCCAATAACATTTCGTTATAAAAAAATAACAAAAAAAAAAAAAAAAAATTATCAAATTTAATGTATATACTATATATGTATGTATTAAATGTTGCTATAAAAAATTCGCTACTCGATACTTTTTATAGCAACTTATAAGAACGCACTAACGCAAACGCAAACATTTTCACCGACATTATTTTCATTTTACCAACAAAATTGTGCTGAAGACGTTGGCGAACTCATTCCCTCACCCAATGAAACTATACATAATTTTGTTGTCTCGTTCTGGTTCTCCAACAAAAATTTGTTGTGCAACAATGTTTCATAATGGAATAGAGGCTTTAGACCGGTATTCCACAATGAAACATTTACTGTCAGTATTTTTTTACTGTGAAACCAGAAGCAGAGAAAAGTACTAAATTACTTTGGAGTGACACAGGCAATTGTTTTTAGTTTTTTGTTCTATTTTCTTTTGTTACAACAAAAAAACAAAAACGATTGTCTTTGTCACTCTATATATAGTAATTTAGTATGTTTCCCCTTCTGGTTACACAGTAAAACAATACTGACAGTAAATGTTTCATTGTGTAATACCGGGCTCAAATCAGGTAATACAAATATTTTTTCCACAAATCGACTGTCATTTATTTGTGTATTCGTGATTTATTCATTAACCAAAAATGATAACCTCGGGGTAATTATTTAGATTCTTCAGTAAAAATATTATCAATTATTGTGTTAGAGGTCCAGATGGGATAAACTATTAAAAACTAGTTTGAATCTCAAAACTTTTCTCAAAATGAATAAGCTAATGCGCTCTTCTAATTAGTTAAAGAGTTTGAATTTACTTTGATTATATTCATCAGAGTTATTTCTATGAAATATAGACAACATGTATAAGCTGGTGCTAGAGTATTTAATGCCATAAAAGTGTTCTAATTTTTAACCGCAATTAGCCAACCTGTAGTGCACTTAAGTTATTTAGTAGCTTACGTATACGTCATAATAGAAAGGCATTTTGAAATAATGATCCATAGAATATACAAAATGTATATCTCTGACAAATTTATAATTTGACAGATTGAACGATTTCGTCAAAATTTTAATGAATATCCCGGTTTTTTAGTTTGAAATATGGGAGCAATTATAACTGGGTTTTCATATGTCTGAGATTCTAGACACCCACATAGGGTCAGTGTTTAAAATCATTATGTTATGAAATCAGATGAAGCTTTTTAGTCTTTCAAGGGAAGACCAACATTTTCTAAATTTTCTTCACCTTAATCGATTAGTTGGGTTATAACTTATATAAAGCTTAATCTAGAATATAAATTTTAAGGTAGGTTGGCCTTTTAAACTTTTGAAGTTTAGAACTTACGTAAGTGTTCCAACAAAGTTAAACCAATACTAATATAAAATATTGAACTTGCAATATCCTTAGGTGAAAATATTTGAAATGTTTAGAATGGTTAAGGTACATTTGGCAACGTGGAGAGGTTTTCATCATTTCGATTTTTTTATACTCATTGTTTTAGCCAACGCATGTAATTGACCTATATAGGTTTTACATTATGGCACTTCGTGATACTTAATGTTGTTAAGAAATCTTTATGTTTGTTATGTCTGCGTTTTTTGCGTAGAAAAATATTTATGTTTTTGTCTGGGATGAATAATAATACTTCACATTGGCGTGTCAATGAAACGCTCTTTGAATCTGTATAAACATAAAAAATGTGGTAAAGGAGCGCTCTATCGATGAGTTATTGAAATAAAAGTTGTCCGCATAAGTTAGACACCATCTAATGAATAACTTTTCTCGTCTACTTCAAGTCACTGAGACATCATGTTGGCTATATTTAGCCTATACCTCAGAGGTAATATGCGATCAATTTTCCATTGAACACTATCGAATTCTATCAGCTCATCCCGTTTAAAAGAGGCTCCATTACATAGATTTATTGCCACCCTGGAACTCTTCATACTACAACAAATTCTATGCATTTTTCATTAGCATTCATAACGATTGATCGCTTAAATATGCTGGTTGCCATATGCAGCTCGACGAATCGTGGTTTCCCGTCTTTACCGGGAAATAGTTTTTGAACTCGGTCTAATAACCACTTTGACGGGGGTATTCCTTCATCTTACAGCAAGAGAATGTCATTAACGTTGATGTTGTTGTTCAAAGAGTATCATTTAGTCCTGGTCTGATGCGATATAAGGTATTTTTTGTGCCGGTGATTCCTAAAATGTTAGCACATTTGCTGCATAAGTTTTCATTGTGAATAATACGGTATTTTACTTATGGTAATATCTGCCTGAGTTAGCAGCAGCTTTCGATAATCCACCGAAGTGTGGTGCACTCGGTGGGATAAAGCGCCAGTCAATCCTATTCTTTAACAAAAATTACTTATAGTATTAAGTTTTTCTTTAATAATGAAAAGACTCCGTTTAGCTCGCACTTAACGCCAACAAAGTTTGATTCACTGTCACTATAAATATTAATTCGTAATTAGCGGTGGACGTAAGGTCGTTTACGAGGTCAATGTGTATGGCTTTTGTACTAGTGCACACCAGTAGTAAAATAGTGCTATATATGCCTTTTGAGCTCTTTGTCCTGGGGCTCGTTTCGGATAGGTAAATAGAGGTCCTGCATAATTGACCGCATGCCACAAAGATTATAATCGAATTGGCGCTCCACTTGCTTAGTTTTATGCTGGTTTCCCTCAACATAACTATGAGCTTCCCTTTTAATTCGATTGCCTTCTCTATGCTGCTCATACTAGTTATTAACAGACATGTCACTTCGAAATGTACTCGAGGCTTCTGGAAATATTCGGTGATTTTGCTTAGTAATCTCATCAATTATCCTTCTTGCCAAAAATGGTGTGGAAGCGGTTTCATACGTAACCGCCCTTAATTGAATATACCTCTAGGAGCTTGTCAGGAATATTTTGCCATATAATGCGCTATACAACCGTCTGCCCTCTGAATTTTATCATTATCTCAAAAAATACCCGATTGATGGATGCGATGGTCGTACTTTCTTACTCGAACACTCCGTTGTGTGGTAAGTACAAACTCTTATGTTTTTTTCTTTATAAATTCGCTATGCAGTTCTAATAACGTCTCATCGAGGTTTAATCTTAGGTTTTACATTTTATGCGGCAATACCACTATAAATCTGCCAGTCTGGTCTTTGTATGTATGCTCTACGAAGTATTGATCATTGGGCTAACAGATTGTCTATATTGATTTTGGAGTTCTTCTCTAGATATGCCAATTGAATATTTGCTAAATGTTCGATATCTGCTGATTTTATGACGGACATTGAGATCTGCGTAGTGATTTTTGGAAGAGTGTAAGCGTCTAATGCTAATTTGGTGCCATCTTCGGCTGTACTGATTGATTATACATAAAGATGTTATTTTTCTAGTTGGCTTTACCTTGCTTTGCCCAATACCGGATATCGTTAACATGACGTCTTAGTAGACTGAGGTTTTGAATTAAGACTCTGCACAACCTTTGAGCTCCGAACTAATCCTGAACTCTAATTAAGGAGATCGGTAAAAATGACTGAGTCAAGATGCTTGAGGTTTGCAATGCTGTCCTTTCTCGCTTATTTTCACTTGTTCTGTTTTCTTTGCAGTAGTTAGTTTTACATGTGTGGCAGCTCCTTCTTGACCTACATTGATAAACAGATTGCGTATCCGAAACGCAATTAAAATATCGATGAAAGTCTTTAATTAAACATCTTTGATTTACACATCCCACATGTAACTGTGTTGAGATTTTACTGGTTTGGTTCATGTATTGGTAGCTGGTAGTTTGATTATCAACTTCATTGACTCTATAGGGCATCTGACCTTTTGTTCAAAATGCTATAAACTCATCAAAGTTTGATGACCATAGATTCCGTATTTCCTCGTTGACTTTAGTTAATAATATGAGCTAAAAATTGAGCGATTCTGATTTTGGGCCTAACGCACGTAGTGTCCTGTTGATTTCATTCGATGTATTTGACAATAATCGGATATTTTTAAAATCTTCAATTTAATTTGCTTCGTATGTGCAAAGTGATAAATTACTGTTGCTCCTTCTAATTTCAGTAACCCTTTCAAACTGGCGAACCTTAAAGCGCCCTGAAAGCATGATCTTACTGACTCCGGTTAAAATTTCAAATAAAGCTTGTACTTACTATTGGCGGGCTCTTCTGGCTTCGGAATATATTTGTCTCTTCAAATTTTTCAACAGTCTGAAGAGTCTCTTATGCGTACAATTCCGTTAACAATCTCGGTGAGTTGTATATATGATAGCTTTATATAGGATATTTCTGAGTACTGAGTTGATTGAGCAAACCATTATGTATTTGATCGAGTCCCTTTACTTATAAGAATTTCTTTAGTTTCTGCTGAAACAAATGGTTTTGCCAGAAAGTTTAAACAGTTTTAAACTGTTGCCTATAGTATCAAGTGGGCTTCTACAGAGGTAGTATAATCTTAGAGACATATTATTTAGAGCAAACGATTATCATATGCCATTCAATATACTATCAGAATTAATTTTGAATGGGAAAACATGTTTTGATACTTTAGCTGCACAACATGCAACTGGGTCAATTCCCAGACAACATTATAATGCATAGAATATAACATTTTTTTAAATATAATTTATTCAATTTATTAAAAAATCTTAAAATTTAATAATCAAAAGAGATTTAAAAAATTCAATAGAATGTATCTGTTTTCATCGTATTTTGGAACAATTCGAAATATGGCAATTGAAAGTATATATCGACAACGTACCATCATAATACGAACACGATATACATGAATATAGAAATATTATGATACAAGGACGACATGACAATCAGTACGAAAATAATCATAAGCTGCGAGGGAGCGAATCAATGTGCACAGAAGCACATAGAAAATGAGAAAAATCTAATTTAAAAAAAAAAATAAAAATATAATCGTAAAATCATACAAAATAGTCAACATTGATAATTTCAAAGTGTATTTTCAACGTTTTCCAACTGGAATGACAAAACAAAGATACTGCGCCAAGGAGATATGGAAATCGAAAAAAAAATAAGATAAATCCAAGGACGATTGTGACAAGAATATAATTTGGTTGGAAAAATGCTTATTATTTGTATATGTAATCTAATTGGGCTCGAGGACAGATCTTAACGAGCAAAGCAAGAGGACTATAAATTATTCGCGGGTTAATTTATTTTAGATTAGTATTATAAAATTTAATGTGACGGCTACAGCAAATATATTGTTACCGAGGAACTTAATGTTAAAAGTGGCATTTCTTGGGACTTGAATGGATTTTTCATCACCGCCAATACAGTAGGCTCGAGTAATGAAATGGTTTGAGGACGCACGAATACAGGTTTACTTTTTTAAATCCACTTGCACATTGCATTGCTCCAGCCAGCCTGTACTGACGTGGACGATGGTTCGGCTCATGGATTCCGCACTCCAAAATAGGATCATATAGTTGTGTTCATCGATGGAAATCAAATAATGAAAAATCCCTTTTTCAACCCTCTCCCGTTGGGATTTGAACCCGACCCAAACACCGCTGCTTTAACCAATGGGCCAATTGCTTAGTTACATAATCTTTCAATGCAGTAAATTGCATTCATTGGATGAGGAAGGCCGCCAAGCGTTTATCAATAAAGAAAAGATACTAAGCAATACAGTGCCACATCCAAAATTCTTTCTATACTGCTATCGTCAAAGCAGTCGATAAGGCTGTTTTATAACCAAATCATGCGCGCAATGCCAACTTTTGGAAATTGAAGGTGAACTAATTCCCAAAATAGTCCCCTGGGCCAAACAAACTCCATAATATGACCTTTAGTAACACTAAATATTGGACTATAATGTTTTCTGGAGCTATCTATATCAACTCTCATGTAATTTCAAAAACTACACATCTGCTACCATACCATTAAACCTGCAAAAAAAAAAATAAAACAGTCCTCCGGTCTCAAACTAGTAGATCCATATTTTGATCAACGGTGTAACATCGATATTCTTATTGATGCTGAATACTTTTTCAACCTTCTTCAAAATGGTCAAATTAAAAGTAGCCCAAACGAGCCCGTACTTCAAAATACTATCTTCGGTTGGGTGGTATCTGGGCAAGCCAATTATTTAAATTATTGAAGAAGAAACATTTTTTAAGGGCCATTTTATGAAATATTTAACTAGAAATACCGAAGGTCGCTTCATCACTAAATAACCATTAAAAAAATCACCCAGCAGCTTGGTAAAATCATTAACGTCGGTAATTCAAGGGTTCCGTGGTTCCGTGGAGTTCAATTTAACGATTTCATGACGGAATATGAACCACTCAATCAAATGGTTGAAATGCCAGGTGCCAGTATCATGGCGTGCTTCAAAATTTAAGCTCCACTGGTAAAATGAGTATCGTAATTTTTGGATTGGCCAAAATCAAGCACAGGTTTATCTCTCAAAGATGGTTTAGCGACAGGTCTTACTGTTTAATCAATCTTATATGCGATCATTCTGCGATTCAGGGAAGATAAAAAAGCCATTTCTGCTGACATAGGAAATATGTATCTCCTAGTCTGCATGTCTCCAAACGATACAAATTACTAGAAAATAATTTGGCGGTCTGATCCATTAAAATCAATGCGTCATTTTCGCTTACTGTCGGTAACTTATGGTATCGCATCTGATTCATTTTTTGCTACGAGAGCAATAAAGCAAATTGCTGGAGAAATCAAAAACTCATTAGCAATAGCGTCTTAAAAAAATAGCAAACGACGGGTGCCAATGTAAAGACGGGTGCCAACGTACTTAAATAAAGGAAAGGGTTGCGGAAACATTAACTAACTATTAATTCCATCTCAGAAACTGGAAAATGCAACAATACAAGAATACTTGGTAACCTGAACGACTGCCACGAAAAACAACAAAGTAAATTCAGGAACAATGCATCCACAAGATATTGGAAATCATTTGGAATCCAAATACAGATACTTATAATTTTATCTCGCCGTTAACCAGATTCCACAGAAGCCGTTTATTTGATCCATTTGGGTTTGTTAGTTCATTATAACTTTTAAATATTTTTGCAGGTGCTTTGCGTAGACAATATTAGATGGGATGATCCTCTTGAAGACAAGCACATTATGTGGATGAAAAAATGGAATAATTTTAAACTAATAGACACTATTTCTTTTTAATAGACGATTCAAGAATCAAAAATCGATATTTACAGCTTCTGAGATGCCCGGCAATTTGCCTATCCAGCTGTTTTATTCTTTAACAGTCTCAAATGGCCGATATCAGCTCAATTAGTTTCAGCTAAGACCAAAGTATTGCCTTGAAACAATAAAGTTTATTGCTCGAATTATGTGCAGCAGTATTTCTAACTAGCCCAATAAGTCAGGTCAAAAATAAATCAAATTACAACATTAACAAAAAAATTGCATGGCTTGACTCTCAAATTGTTCTGGAGTGGCTGGCTAGCCATCCGCAAGACGATGGAGTACTATCAAGTCTCTCTCGCAAAAATTGGATACTCGTTTCCACAATTGATAACCCTGCAGACTGTCCTTCTTGGAGATTATTTCTCGTCGAGCTTCAACCACATATGCTGTGGTTGAATGGACCAGCTTGGTTGTATCTACCTTCCGAAACTTGGTCAACACACCAAGTGAACACACCAGTTCCTTGGAGAGGAACTGTTTAATATCATACGCATAGTGATCAACAACAATTTCACAAAGAAGATATAGTGACATTACATGCTAAGAGCGTAGAAAGCAAAAATATCACTTGGAAGTCGTTTGATGTTACTCCGAGTACGAGTAAAAAAATGTGTTAATTGCACCAAATTCAACGACCAACGCCGACAATAATTATTAGGTAGCTTACCCAGCTCCAGAGTCAAATTCACACGCCCGTTTTTAAAAACTGTCATTGACTGCGTGGGCTTCGCGGGGCTTTTACTTATTCATCTAGCCCAGAGAAGAGGTCAGAAATCATATAAGACTTATATGCCTTTTTATAAGTGTGAGTCCATCTAGAGTTAGTCGGTGATTTGTCCTATAATGCATTTTTATCGGCTTAAAATATCGACGAGGTGTCTGCCTTGAATTACATAGTGACAACGGTACTAATTACTTTACTATAGGTTCAACAAAAAACTATAACGATAGTTCAATCGGCTCACTATAATTTTTCTAATATTTTTTTAGAAATCGAATTTAGAGTAGCCGCCATCAAATCGACCAAGTTCCATCTAAAAAGAGTAATAGGAAAGCATATTTTAACCATCGAGAGAATAAATACGCTTTTAGTCCAGATAGAGGGACTTCTAAATACTCGGCTATTGTGCATTATTAACGATCCAGAGGTTAACCCACTGATCATCCAATTTTTTGGTAGGGCATCCAATAACCAATATTGCAATATATTACAAACCTAAAAATATCACATGCCTCTCGCTAGCTTCAGCAAATGAGTCAACACTTTTGAAAGAGATGGCACGTTGTATACTTGACATCTTTGCAGCAGCAAACCAAATGGCGCAAACAAAAGTCATCGATTCAGATAGATGACATCATAATAATTAAAGACATCAACCTTACAGTTAACCAGAAGATCATAGGTAAGGTCATAGAACTTCATCCAGGTACAGTGCTTCAAAATTTAAACGGAATAACCTCGTCAACATAACAAAGTTTATTATTAACGTTAAAATATTCTCTAAGTTTTGCTTAATTTATGCTCCAAGAATGATTAAACCTAATCTCGAACATATCTTTAGCTCCTGCAATAAAATAATCTAGACAAGAGACTTCAACATTTGATCTAAACAACGAAGTACTTCTTCTTTTATGCAATAGTTCCAAAAAAATAATCTTTTCCCATTGCAAAAATGTTCATACACTAACAAAACAATTGATTCTCAATCTTGGGGAAAATTTCCTTTAGTTTCTAATAACTTAGTTTCTAACTCCTTAGATTGAATGATTGATTGATTTAGAATGTACGACCAAACACTAAACAGGATCTCCCTAATATATATCCGGGCCCACCGTACACCTGTTTAACATAAACTTGGAAGGATAAGGCAGGATATTAGTTAAATTATTGAGATCGACCCGGTTACAGACACCATCGCGGCCAATAGTTAGTACATTTTTGTTGGGGTAGGTAAAGGAAAGGTATGTCAGTAATGACAAAACTGGTCCAGTTTCCCGGTAGCCAATATTTGAACTACTGTTAGCATAAGACAATCACAACTTTACTGAACTGCTTTGCATTCGGGCATCTCTTGTCAGCAACTCCAGTATGCCACCATCCATTTGTTATCTGTAAAGGTTCTCTGAAAACAGAATCTATTAATTAATTAATTGTTCTTAGCCGTAGGCTCTAATAAATTGGACTAATAGTTTTTGCCTGAAATTTACAATTATTTAATTAGTTACAATTATAAAAATATGAAATTCTAAAAATTCTAAAATAATATAAATTAGATTTTATAAAATTTGTTTAAATATTACAAATCAATTGAATTCACCGCTCTACGACAACTCATAATCAACGAAAATCCAATTTATTATATACACCTTATTTGACACAAAACTTTAAAACTAATACATATTAGACTTTAAAATAATTGACTAAACACTACAAACCAATTGAATTGACCGTTTTATGACAATTACGTCATATAATCGCACGAAAATCTAATTTATATGCACTTTATTTGATACAAAACTTTAAAATTAATACAAATTAGATTTGAAAAAATTGATTTTAAATTAAAAATCAATTGAATTAAACGGTTTACGAGAAATACGTCATATAATCGCCAAAAATCTAATTTATTTACACTTTCTTTTAAAATTGGATTGGATTGTACTGAAAAACAAAGCTCCTGGACAAGGCCGGGCCAGTTCCCACAGCACTCCTACATAAAACAATCGGTAACGAAGGGAAATTTACCACTCGAATACAAATACACGTATGTAGACGCCCGCTCAGAAACCTTAGACACAGCCATACCAGAATACCCATGCACATGTATACACGCACATGTCCACCCATCCACACACACCATGCATGTAAATGGACAAAACAACCCGGTGACCGATACCCCAACTATTGCATTGCATTATACAGCACAAATCTAGCCCACCTCCAAAAGCATCAGGAAACTTTCCAAAAACTTCAATATAATAAACAATAAGGTATAAACAGAACGACAACGACGAGCGTCAACGACGAGCGTCGACGCATGTCAAATTAAAATACACTATGTTAGCATAGTAAGCTAACAGAAACATCGACGGTAGCGACGACGTTTTTTTCGTTGAAATAAATTTAGAGTCTAAAGGTATAAACAGAACCAGAGCATCAACGACGAGCGTCAACGAATAAATATATATTTCGCCAGCGATATCGCTGTAGTTTGTAAACATAACAAACAAAAGCGTCAGCGTTTTGCGATATAAAAATAACAATAAAAAATTTTATAATATGGCTGCTTAATACGCACTTTATTAAAAACGCAACTTAAAAAAATAAAAAACAGTTGGCAACATTGCTTCGCCGGCGATAAAATTAGAAATAGACTCTAAATTTATTTCAATGAAAAAAACGTCGTCGCTACCGTCGATTTTAGTGTATTTTAATTTGACAGGCGTCGACGTTCGTCGTTGTCGCTCTGGTTCTGTTTATACCTTATTTCTAATTTTATCGCAGGCGACACAATGTTGCCAACTGATTTTTATTTTTTTAACTTGCCTTTTTAATAAAGTGCGTATTAAGCAGCCATGTTTTAAAATTTTTTATTGTTAATTTTATTTCGCAATACGCTGACGCTTTTGTTTGCTATGTTTACTACAGCGATATCGCTGTCGAAATTTATGTTTATTCGTTGACGTTTGTCGTTGACGCTCTCGTTCTGTTTATACCTTTACAGTAAAAATGTTCATCGCTTTCTGAAATCTAATATCAATAAAACTATACCAACATAACTTATAAAAATTAAAACCCCCCAAATGCAGCCTAATTACAATACAAAAATCATTCTGTGCAATTCTAATAAGAAAGAGCGGTCGAATATATCATACTCAAAATTCAAATATCAAATAAGCATTACAAAAATTGAATATGCATCCATATTCCATTTTCAATTCTAAACTAAATATGTATACTAAATTCAACAGTAATGCTTTGGTAATTTTTTTTTTAGTTTACAATAACAATTGCATAGAAAGACATTGAAAACAAAATTTAGCTAAATTGAAAAGAAATTTAAATTTACGTAAATTTAATTGAATTTTTTGATAACGATATTGCAACATGAAGTCGTTTCATATAAGACTCAATTTGGAGCTGCTTGTTTATTAAATTTAAGGTTTCTAAATTGATCATTATATTATAATATGTATATGGAAAACAAGCCTTTTCAATAATGATATCATATTGGAAACAAAACCAAATCACATCAATTCACCAACACTATACATATATAACCATATATAATTTAATATAAATATAAATAATTAATATAAATGATTAAATATATACATGTTTTTCCTCTGTTATTTTCCCAATGCATGAGTGTATCAAAAAAATAATATTTGCACAAAAAAATCAATTATGGTTTGCATCCTTGCTACCACATTGAGTTTTTTGACAACTTTTTATTTTTTTTCATTTTATAATTAATAATTTCACTCTTTATATTTCCATCACTGCACTTTAAATTCAATATAAACTAAACTATAAACTATTATTCTATACTTTTAAACACTCTGTACTTTTTAAATTACACTATAACTATTTTAATTATTTATTTTTTTTTTGGCAGCGATCAAAACACACGTCTGTTTCGATCGTTAGTCGAGACACCCCCAATTTATAATAAAGCACCGACAACAAAAATTAAAAGGACAATTTTGACTCGAAAATCAATGTAGATGAAGATTCTAGTAATAACCAGTTCAATAGTAATAGTGTTGGAATCTGAGTGACAACGAAAATGATACGTCGAAAAAATTTTTAAATCCTTTTTGCAAACAAACCAAGCATGACATGTTTAAAATATAATATTTACTTCGTGCATGAAATACCCAGAAACGTTACGTATAGTATATTTCAATTTGAGTTATGTGGTTTAGTAAAGTTTTACGTGGTATTGTGACTATATTTTTTGCCAGTATTTACTTTCAGTTAAGTAAAGTTTACTTTGAGCCTTTACTAAAAAACTTTATTACATTTAGTGGCTCCGGTGATTTTATTTATGTAATGTTTACTTCGAGCTGGTGCTAGTTTTGCAATGAGATTCGTCTCTGTCGTATTAAATAGAACTGAGAATTTATTCCTATCAGCCAATTAGTTTTTTACGGGCTGCTGTAATATGTTGTTTCCATGTTAACCTTCTTTTCAGATGTAAACCTAGGAACTTTACCTGGGATTGTCAGTTCCCATGACGCAATTTGTGGGTTTTTATGTGCTACCAGGATGAAGGTACCATCAGTAAATCTTTATATTATTACTTTGTTAGTAACAAGCAAGCCGCCGGTGTACCATGAGTATAAAATGGATCCTAGAATGTTGTCTTATGGGACACCTGCGCTATTATTGTTTAAGCAAGTAGTTATATCATATTGTTTCCATGTATTGGTTCTGTAGATGGCACTTCTGTAAAACTGAGTGAAAGTGCTTCAGGAGAAGCTCTTTAATTTTATAGATCAATCTATCATGCCAAACGTTGTCAAAGGCGTGTGCATTATCCAAGAAGAAAATAGTAGATCAATGTCTATAAGACGTATAGACTAGAAGAATAAGATTTCTAGAAAAACCAATATCTTTAATTCAGTTATTATTACATTCAATCAATTAAATTATCTTACATGTTTATTGTTTACAAAATTTAAGCTGACAAGTAAAACCTTACAAAAGTTAGAATTGTATAATTTAAGTTTATAGCATAATTATATTATTCGCCATCAAACAGAAAAATGATAAATTAATTTAGAGTACGTTTAATACTTTATAGCTAATAATATCACATAGGACATCTATCATAAAATAGTCCAACAATTATATTGTAGAATTGATAAAACATTGTAACCATTTTGCAATAGTTCTCTTCTTTCACCGACCAGCAAGGCGAATACAAGTCATTTTATAATTTCTACGATAAATAAAAATCTTTGTGAATTTGAAGATAGGGTGTTTTACTTTATTTAAACCAGCGACATTATAGAAGCCCTCTTCATACAGCTTGCTTTTCTTCGAGGTTATGTTTGATTACATTTACAATTTCTAATATGATTTCAATTTTGTTAATAACATCTTTACAAACAGCTTTGACAGCTTTGACAATGCTAATTGTACGTTAAGAGGAAAGGTGTGTTAATGGCAATATCTTGGCTTTTTCTTCGTCTCTTTTTTCGTTTCCTGTTGGTAGTATTATGGGTGGGTTCGGGCTTGTTAATCTTTTTAAGTATATTGTTGCTTTCCACAAAGAATATTCTATACTTTCGGCTGGCGTGAGTTCACTTAAATAGCTCTGACCGTTTGGTTTACTTCTTCCAGCAATGTTAATTTTAGAATCATATAATAACTCGGTTTAGTTTTTATTTCAATAATGGTGGTTTAGTTTTTTTCCATTGCATCTAAATTCTTCGCTTTTCCTGAAAAATCTTTTGCATATTATATAGAGTTAATAATTCTTTTTAGAAGTGTTTATAGTCGGTGTAGCCTTTTTAGCTGCTAATTTTAGGTAAGTGTTAGATTTTCTGCTGCTGCATCAATATTCGTTGGTGTATTAAGAGGGATATCCAGTTGACAGTTTTGTTCAACTAGTCTCCTTTATTAATTCCAATTGCTTCGTTTGTTTATTTGACATTTCAAAGGTGCTGTTACTGGTGAATTGGCATATGACAGATCATAACAATTGGTGGCAATATATGCAATGCCATTGGTTAAACAGAAGCCAATTAAATCAGGAACTTGTTTTTATAGGTAGGCCAATAAGTAAGATAACTGGCAGATACATAATCTATATAAGTATTGTTGCTGCATAGCTTCAAAAAGTGGTTTCCCTGTATTAGTCTTGATCTCCAAAGGCCATGTTTGGTATTGTAATCACTCCAGTACCATTCCCGTTGATTAAATATGATTATCCTTTCTCATATTTTGGAAGTTCAAAATGCTTTTGTGTATGGGAATATAATTACTTTTGGCAGAAGACCTTCGTGTGAATTTTTCCCATTTATTGTGATTATGGAACAAGAGTGATATAGGAGGTAACGGTGGTAAAAGTCTTATACGGAAAGAATACCGCTTATTCTTTCCGTATAAGACTTTTATTATGACTGAGGAAATCAAGCGGAGAGCCTCCAAATAAACATTTGTCAGTCTTGATGTAAATATCAAGCTCTACACACTTTTGGAATCATTGTTCCAAGAGTAGTTTGTATTGTTGCTTGGTTTGAGATGCCACTAAGTTATGTTCTTTGACAAGAGCATCCTTGAATAACTGAAACGATTGTGCAGCGTATAGTGCCGACTGGCATTCGCGAAGTTTAGGTAGACCAAATGATGTCGTTATTGATATTTTGTGAACGTCTCCAGTTGTGGCAAGAATGAGGTGATAGGCTCTGACGTCAATTTTGGAACAAATTTTGAAGCTATGCAACTGCATGGGACATAATTTTGAATATGACCTATCGGATAATGATCGGGTGTTGTGACTATGTTAAATCTTCGGTAGTTTCCAATCGTATCACAGTCAGGGCCTCAAATCGTGGACTGTTTTTCACGGTAGAGTGTGGGTACTTGACATTTTGACACGATGGTTTAGTATATATTTTAGGTCAATTATACTAGCAATCTGGTCGAGGTTGTGGCAGACTTCACGTCACACTTTTTTTTCGGTGTACTAGTCAGATCGTTGAGCTTACGAGACCTTGATTGTGCTATCAAAGCGATCCTTTTATCTCTGTGGTTGAAAGACACTCCCATGCTTCGTAATAGACTTCTAAATGAGCATGCGATCCTTAAAATTCTACAGTGGTGCAAGAATGCATCAAATCAGCCTTGGCTTGTCGGTGGAGGTGACTAAACAAAGGTTGGATCGCTGAGCTGACTACCCGCATCAGTAAAAAGCCTAATTGTTAAATATAACAACAAAAATAAAGATGGACACCGCGAAAATTTTAACCGACACTCGCTTATGTTAACGGACAAGCAGTTTAGGATCGGTACGTGGAATGTGCAGTCGCTAAAAAAATCAGGCACATTTGAAACTCGATGGCCAAAAAGTGGAAATCATGTGTCCCAAGGCTTTACATTGCTCTTCAGTGGAAATTACCTTTGCGAGTTTGGTGTTGGTTTTATCTTTGGCCCCAGGTGAAAAAAATTTCAAAGTAGTTGGTAATCGTATGCGTAAGCTACGTTTATGCATGGGACTTGCCAATCTATCCCAACCAAAAGATAATCATTTTACAACCACTTGGATGACCCGGTTACTTTAATGCTAGAGCTGGGAACAATTAGACTGACTTATAAAACGTCCCGAAGTCAAATTGACTATGTGCTAAAGGTCCAATATGTGAAATCTTATCGGTTGGCTACCGAATTTGTGGGCAGTGATCATCAATTGGTCACTGCAAAGCTAAGATGGCAGTTTTCTTACAAGTCAGGGCTCGCAGGAAAACGAAACTTACGTTTCAACTGCGAAGGCCTGATAAACAAAGATGAGAAAGCGCAATATCAGAATCTTGTTAACAGCAGCATTATGGAAATCAACCATCATTCTGATGATGTGGACATTCTATGGGAAGTATTGAAAACTTCGGTTGTCTGAAAACCTTGGTTGAATCCAATGGAGCGAAAATGGTGATGCGGTACGGACCAGTAATATCGTGTAAGAACCGATTATTCTTATGTATCTTTAAAGATGTGGATTAAAATGGCGGAGTAATTTTCTTATCGTAATATTTCTTGTAATCGTTTGTGGTCACACAAAATTTACGATACATCACACAAAATCAAAACTACAAATTAGTTACGTTAAAAATGTCTACAGTGAATTTAGTGTTTTGTGACGTGAAGTTGAAAAGTTTATGTGCCGCAATTGGATGGATTGGTTTAGTGATTTCTACAAATGTTGG
The DNA here is from genome assembly GCA_963556175.1 of Tipula confusa. NCBI lineage: Eukaryota > Metazoa > Arthropoda > Insecta > Diptera > Tipulidae > Tipula > Tipula confusa. The sequence goes on along the minus strand of OY744476.1, from coordinate 82,607,928 downwards.
AATTGTGTTTACAGTGGGCTTCGTGAACAGTGAACTTTGTTTACTCATGATTTGGGTCAATATTATATCATTAGTTGCTGTGATATTACAAATTACAGCGTCGATCTGTGTTATTATTTCAACGAAAAATGTATGTAAGTGAACAGTTTTAAGGGCACGATAATAATTTTTAACTCTATTCTAGGACAATCAATATTTTTTATTCCCGTGGATGATGATATCCGCAGGTAATGTGATTTTATTAATTGGGGCCGTACTTACGGGCAATTTCGGATTATATTTTGGATTAATTATGCTAGCGATGTTGATATTTTCGTTGCCAATTATTATTCTGTACTATGAAGAACTTATTTACTTCGATAATCACGCTGTGTCGTATGAAGCTTCTGTTCCAATATTAGAGCAGTTGTATTTAATGAAATAAAGTTATATTTTGAAATTATGATAAAATATGCGTTGGTGAAATTTTATTTTGAAGTGGCTGAAATTGGAGTGATAATTTATAAAAATTTATAGGATTTTTAGAATTTAATACAGATATCGGTTCTGGGAAATAAAGGTGTACACATTCATGTACATTTCGAAGTCGAAACACATATTTAGTAATAATAGAGTGGTTAACATGTCGACACTTGATATACGCATAATATGTAAAATTATTGGTTGGCTTGGGATCGCAATTGATTCAGTTTTTAGTGTCATATTTTTATATTTGTTACATGAAAAAATCGGTTCACATGCAATGTCGAAAAGTTTTTTAGTGATTTGCTTAATCCATATTGTTGGATCAATTTGTTTGGTCATAGCAACAAAATTGGTAAGTATAAATTCGTTACTTAGTGCATTTAAGAAAAATAATTAATTTATGTTTCTAGAAAAACCGGTATTTTGCCATCATATGGATGGTAGCTAATTTAACAGCCCTTATATTGTTTTATTTCATCGCACCGTTCTTATGGGATATGCTTTATGGTTATATCGCAGGAGTGTTTCTGCTATTTGCTCAATTATTTGTGGGAGACTATTTTAACGAACTTACAATGAGTAGAATCAAAGTATATCATGGTCTAAACGAATTTATTTTATAAATTTTGGTGGTGTTTGGATCCAACAATGACTATAGTCTAACACTATTGCGGGTATAATCGATGAGTATGACATGGAGCTCGGTTTTTTTCACTCTATATTAAAATACAAATTATGTAACACATGACATAATGAGTACATATACACCAGTTTAAGTGAACCTAATATGGTGGTACAGTTAAATTTTTTATCACAAACGTTCTTATCGCATTTTTTGCGGTTTAGAACGAAATTTACAATTTCATGATAATCAATATTTTAGGAATAAAATGAAATATAATACTATTTAGTCGGATGCTTATTTAATATTTATTTTAATTATATTGTTGGGAAGCTGCAATAAATTTGCATTTGGAGAAATTTTACCTTTACATGAGAAAGACACTTCCAGTTAAAGGTTTGTCGATTTTCACAGACAAGAACTTAAATTAACGCTGCTCAATCAAATACGCATAATGCCAAACGTACTTCTACAATCCAACGGGTCAACAGTTGTGCTTCCGGCAATACAATTATCTTTATTCTAATTTCTTATATAAAGAACAACATCATCTGGCAACATTAATACTAGGACGATTCCGATCGACGTAATATCAACTATAAATACCAGCGGTGGTCACGTGGTACATTTCAGCGAGGTCAAAGAGCCGGATTTTAGCTGCGATGACTTTTTATGTATTACATTTATTTGAACGATCGAACGGATTTTCACGTCAAGTCTCAGATGCATGTACTTCAAAAAACAAGTAATATTCGCGAAATATAGCGAAACAAAGAAACGAGAGCAAGAGCACACCGATTTTTGCGAGATAGTGCCATTACATTTATTAAACACATGACGTCATGGATGAATCTAGACTGATCCACTCACACACTCACAGTTGTTGTTAAAACTTACAAGTAAACGAGTGCTAATAGTGATCTAAAGTGATATTCAGTAAAAATTTTAAAATGTGTTTAGAATACACAATTCTTAATAATTTTGTGCCAGACGTGAAACTTTCCCACGACGAATCATGAGGAAAGCCAACATTAACACATTTACATCTCAGCAACTACGAAAATATATCCAGAAGACGTCGGCGGCGATATCGAAGATTTGTAAATTCTCATACCACAAACATTTTCGTTGAAGGAAGCAACTGTGATGAAAATAAAATCGCCACAAATAACAATGGTAAAGGAACACAGTGTTCTATCTTTAAAGGAGAGCAAACCACTATCAAAGTACGAACAAACAGGTGAAGTTACACCTGACACTGGAGAAACTGAGGAAACAACGAATATGGGTTCGAATTTAAATTCGATGGAACTGCCCAATCAAGTTGTGTAAAAACCACTTAAAACAAACTAGCTCCCGGAGGACATAAACAAATTCTCAAACCTTGATCAGTTGATGGACAAATTTCAATAAAGACCTTTAAAGTGCCAATTCAGGGTGCGATACAGCATAATGAAAAATCTCCGCAGGACCAATTTAATATCTTAATTAAAGCCCTATAGGGTAAAATAGCAGATGTGCTCTAAACGATCCCCGCTACAGAGATGAGCTACAGCTGAATTTTGAGGGAGTTAAAGTTCGGATACAGTTAATCTTAAATCCAGGAGCTAAGCAAAATAAGTAAAACAAAAGCCATAAGCTACAAGGAGAACGCTTTCCAGATGTAGAACAAGAAATAACGAAGCTTGCTCGGCAGGCATACAGTAAAATTGATGTCGATGTCTTGAACGAATTAACCATGGGTTCCTCCATCAATACCATAAAAGATGACCAAACAATAAAACTTTATCTGAAAACAACTGCGAAGAGAAAATCTATGAACGAAGTGTTAGCGTTAGCACTGAAATAAGAAGCAGCCAGTGCCACTTTGGCCACAGATTCCATCAAGTTGTGAAAACTAGACGTAAAAGATATTGCGCACATTGAAGATTGATGCCATGATCTGATATACAAATCAAGTCTTCCAAGATGGTGGACGTCGAAGGTCCATTGCGCGGTCAAAACGTTTTAAATATCATAAACTTGGTCACTTTGTCATTGATTTTAAAGAATTAGGAATCAGCTTATCAATGAAGCAACCTGACAATCGTGGGACACAACCGTAGAGATTGCGGTTAAATTGCAATGTTCTAATTCCTCCAACTCGGAGGGGACTGCAGTTTGGTTGTTAACGACACCTTAGAGTGGCATTCATGCACTTTCATTTTAGATACTGGTATCAAATCAGTCATCCCTCCAGATATGATACCTCAAAAGAAAATGGAGAATGTTGCTCATTACAATCAGAGGACAGCTACTCGTGAAGATGCAACAGTAAAGAAATGCACTTCTCTCAAGTAACAATTGGAACAATATGCTTTAAACATCGATTTATAATTGCCAGTATCACCAATTAATGTTTCCTAATCCTAGATGTCTGTTGATTTAAAAAATCATGTATTGAAGTGGCGCAATGCAGTGGTTCTATATTACAAATGAATGACAACTGAACGACAAACAACTGAATGACAAATGAAATAGAGGAGGGTTATAACACAACAAGGCCGATGGAAGATCCAGGAACCTTTGTGCTGTTTAGTGTAAGCATTGCGTAAGGCAGGAGATGAAGAGTCACCCTATATGAGTTACGTAGAAGAGCGCTAAACAAAAAAGCAGCTAGCGGACGATGAACGACATGATGAGTCAATCGCCATAATGTGGAAGTGGGTGGACAAAATCAGAAGACCACGCAGACAGTACGTCAGTCAAAGTCATACGGAAATCCCCAAATGCATAATGAAAGTAACCCAAATAATAGGATAAGCAGATGTTCTTGTCTTTTCTGGCCAAAGATCAAACGATAACAGATACTCTTATCACTGGATTGTTTTGCTAATCAACTCGGTCTAATTATCATTTTTCGTTACGTTAACACGAGACAACTGTAATTCTAATGAATGTAAAAACCTAAAGAAAGTGAAAGTGAAAGAGAAAGAGAGAGAGAGAGAGAGAGAGTGACAGAGAGAGAGAGCTGAGATTTTTTGACAATTTAGACCTTTTTTCGAGCCGATATTTATATAAAATTGCCATATATAATACAATTGGAGCGTCTTAAAATATATTGCAACTTTACCATATCAAAGTGCTTGATAGTTAACTTCACTTAAAGCATTGGGTCAATTGTTTCCTCTATTTTAACATCAGTTACATCCGGTGGCTTCGGTGTAATGTTTTTTTTTAATTTTCCAATGACCACATTCAATTTCTTTATGGCTACTTTTAAGGTAATCTCTACCCCAAAATTACTTATAATGCCATAAATGTTAGCTTAAATGTCCCTGAAATAAATAGGATGGATGAAAAATATGAGTACAAAAAGTTCATTGGCATGATGGATAATTCAAAACCTGCTGAGTAACTCAGCAAAGCAAAGTTTGCTTGAGATATTGAACCAAGTGTTGGATGGCCAAATATCAGATAAATGAAAAGAAATCAGAGTAGTTCCCACTTCTAAACATACTAAGGACGTGATGGTCGCAAATTATCAATAATTGGTTGACATCGACATTCAGATTTCAAAAAAGGATTCTGCTATCGAGTGTGTTGACATTTGTTAAGGTACTAGAAAAATGAGTTTGGTTCACAACTACTCAGCAAGCCTTCATAAAATTAACATCCACTCTATACCTATAGTTTCAGCGGTTACCTCAGTTTTTAACCTCAGTTTTTAACGATCTTCCTTTATTCAATTAGTTATGATAGTATTTAATTACCAGTTTCCACCGTTATGTATCAATGCATATCAAGACAAAACTAAATATATTTAGGAGCCTAAATTCTCAGCATTACAGCAACTATTGCGTTAAGGATGGTGAAATATTAGATCATTTCGTAGTTCAAAAATTCTTTGATACAGGAGTCTCTAAGTAGATATTGCGAGCTTCATATGAATTGGTTCTAACACTAACTAGGTAAGCACATAGTGCTTTGTCTCCTTCATACATAGGGGTACTGAAAACATTCAGTTGTTTTCCTTCTTTTTAATTTGTTTCCAGTTTCTGAGTCCATCATCACAATACACACAGTTTGTTTCCAAACAATACCAAGACTTTCGTACACCAAGACAATCAACTGTCTAGCGCTTCAAAGCGATTGAATCGCATCACTGCTGGAGCAGTACGCTCGTATTTAGTGGCATATCATGCTGATTGGAACGGACGTACATATACATTAGGCTGCTATTGTATATATGTTTTACCAATAAGTTCTCATTACTTTCGTAGGTTTTGGCCAATAGTATATGGCTCAAAATTTGATGGACTTACTAGAAGGAGTAAATGATAATTCTAATCTTTATTTCAATTTGTGTGGCCTTGAGAATTGTAACACATAAAATAATCACAGAAGTTGGCTGAAGGGTATGAAAGAGCTGATATCTTTAAAAATAAGGCATTTAGAACCGTTAATTTTTATAAATTTGAATATCAAATGCAATAATAATATTATTTTCACCGGTTTTAAGATTACCAGAAAATCAAAGTCTTTCAAAAAAATGGTCGGAAATAGTAAAAAGGAAAAGAGGTTCTGGTTTAAGTTAAGAAAAAATAACTAAGGAGACCAATCGACTGAAGACTAAAATGTTTCGGCAAAAAAACAATTATATCCCTTGAATTAACGTATCAGAACCTTTGCAAAGACGATGTTGTTCCCAGGAAAGAATTATTAAATTTAATCGGGTTTTTTAAACCGGTGCCATCACAGCCGCAGCTTCGGAAATCGTTTAGATTAACGATTCCTAGAAAATACGACGATCATTATGAAATCTTTTGCTGTCACAAATGCCACTCAAATATTAGTTTTCAATGTCGTAGTTTTTAATTAAACATCCGAAAAAATCTTTAGAATACAGTCTAATTGCAAATCTTAACGCACGACATAAAGAAAATTTAAGTAGGATTTGCCTAATGGCAAATAATCTGGGCTGTTCAAAAATTTCCCCATGTTTCGATCCTACCTTTAAATATAGCTTCGCCAAAGATTTAATGACCGTAAAACTTTAGAATTTTTTAGTTGCTGAAAAATATTCGAAACTGTTTTGGCGAGAAAGGTCATATTTTGGGTACAAATAATGGTCTGATGAACTGGAAATTTTTCTGACAGCTGGTAAATAAATAAATAAAGTTGCAAGCATTTGAGGAGTGGCATTTGAGAAATAAATTGAAAAAAGCCCACGTTATTTTTGTAAAGCAAAATGACTATTAGTTTGGTGGCACAAGCCTTACGAATTCCAGAATTCCAGGGAAGCGATGCAACAGTTATTTTTATTCCGCATCCCATTTTTAAATGGTTTAACCGTCCTAATTTGTATGAGGTTTGCTAATATTATTGACAGATATGTGATTATTATGGATTTGATTTTAAGACAAAAAGTACGAGAATCTTTAGTTTAATTTTAAGCGGTCGTTTTGTAATTATAAAGTTGCAAAATATACAGGTTTAGTAATTGGTTTTCCAAACATCATCTTGGCCCCCGATATACACAGACAAACAATTTGTAAATTGTTTCACCATAAATAACGTTTTAGCTCCATTGTTTGTTATTGCAAAGAATTAACAATTTTTAGACTGCAACTTGAAGCGTGCAAATATTTTTCGCTTTACCAATGTTGCCATGATTGTAACGTTCTTATCCTTAGCTTCTGTTAGTAGTTACCTGGATTTGATTAATTGCCGAAAAGATCGCATCACCAGGTTAATATGTTTTGGATGTTCTTAACTTTGTACTTTTTTTATTTTATTTTTTATTTTTTTGTTTGCTTCTTGTTCCAACATTGAAAGAGTATCAGCAACTTATAAAAGTTGCAGCCAGGTTCATAGTTATACCATAGAAAAGAACATAAGAATGGTAAATTCCGTATGTTAATATGGCATTTGAAATAATAAAATATATATAACAGGTTGCATGCCAGTAGAAAGCGAAACAACAACATATTTTTTATTAGTATTTTTTTTCCTTGTTGCACATTATTTTGCATTGGTGATTTTTATTTTCAGTTTTGTTTGGTTTTGTTTTACCTTACTCATTATTACTGTACACGAATGCGGATTTATTTAGCAAAAAAATGTTTTTGCTATTTTTGTGTGAACTATTGTGAACTATGCAATGCAGCTATGATTCAATTTTTTTTAGTTTAAATAAATATAAAAAACAAAATAAATTGTACCGGTTTTACACTTTTTTTTTCGGCCAAGGTCTTGATGTTTATTTTTTTGTTTTTTTTTTTTAAATTTTCTAATTCGTATTTATACATTTATCTTTATATTTTGAACGAAATATTTCGTGACAATTCATATACTTAATTCGCTAGCACTTCATGAATACAATACAATGATAAAATATATAAAGTTGTTTGACATATTATTTGATAATTTGCAAAGTTTTGTTTTTCTTTTACTATCAATTAAAACTCGAGATTTTTTCTTGTTAAAAAAAATTAAATCACAATACCTCCGCATTCGTCCACCTCTACAGTAGTAATGAATGAAAGAGGAAAAACAAAACTGAAAATAAAAACCCCTAATGCAAAATAATGTGCAACAAGGATAGATACATAATTAAAAATATGTTGTTGTTTCGTTTTTTTACTGGCATGCAATAACCAGTATACACTTTATATTTTTTATTGTTTTGAATGCCGTTTTAACATACGAAATTTATCATTCTTATATTCTTTTTTTATGGTTATACTCTTCCAAGTTCATCTGCCATCGTTTTAATTGGCATTACCATTTCTGTTGCTATGTGCAAATGCCAAGAGTTGCTAATCCGTTAGAGTTTTAACTTTCTTTGCTCCATACAAGTAATTCTTCAGGTTGTCCAAGGCCCAAATTATTGCCAACATTTCTTTTCCGTTGACCGCATAATTCTCTTCAGTCTTGTTTTAAGATCTGAAAATATATGTAATTGGCATATTCTTGCTGATGTCACCTTGTGATATTACTGCTTCTTTTACCGTGTCCGGGCATCGGTAGTCAAGTTGACAACAATTTTGTTATTGGCAAAAAATCCTCAATGAAACGTCTGTATTACGTCAATCCGAGAAACTATTAAAAATTCTCTGGGTTTTTTAGATTTTGGATATCAGATAATTTCTTTGGATCGGCTCTAATCCATTGGCGCATGATGATATAACCTAGGAATTTGGTTTCCATTTTAAGAATTACGTCTAGTTCAAATTGATCCGTAGATTGGCCTTTTCGAGTTTTAATTTTCTGTTTTAATTCAGAAGAGAGGTACCTAAATCGTATTTCAAAACTATTTACCTGGGAAGAATGCTTTTTGTAAAGTTCTTAATGTTTAAAATAAGTAACAGGATGTTGCTTTTTCGATTAATAGCTGCACCAAGTTTTTTTTAATATGTCATCGACAGTTATGCCGTTGAATGTTTCCAACCCTTGCAGAACAAAAAATTATATAGCTGTGTTAATTCCGATGCTTTTAAAAAATTGTCCACAGATTTTCCTGCTGTTCCCATTGGTGGGTATCTTTTTTTTTGGCTAATTGAGGGTTACTAAAATTTTATTTGCACCCGTATTAATCATTAAATTAAGGGTTTTGACATTTTTCGTTCGATACTCTATATATATTTTAGGAACCTATCATATATTTTAACTCTGCAATCTCCTCAAATTGTTCTTTGTCTTCGTGTATTTGGATGCCTGTATTTTCCCTTAGCAGCAATATCCATTTTTCTGAGTCTCTTGTGGTAAATTCTTTATTGTTTTTGTGGTTCACTGTAATATGAGTTACAGCGTAAGTTACAGTGATTGCTATACATTGACCATTAAAAAACTTGTACGATATTAAAGCAGGTCAGCACTTCCTCTAATTTGCTGCCTAGTACTCTGCACAATACAACATGAAGTATGCATAATGCAAATGATAAATGAAAGTGCATCTGTATTTGACTGCAGCAGGAATAAGCTCTAAGTGCATTTTCAGGATAACACCGGCCCTATTCCTACAGTAGTTTCTCAAAAACAATAGATAAGGAAAGGAAAAGTATTTGGTGCTCGACACATTGCAAAATATTAACAAAATAGTGAAATCAATCGAGGCCGAATGGGTTACATACAAGATATGCATGACAACGGTGCGATAACATTGCTATCGTTTGTCGTATTATGGGTTCAAAATATAAGAAATTAGTTTTGTGTATTGCTACTTTCTAAAACAGTGGCTGAAGCTTAAATAAAGCTCGCCTATTACATAATTTTGCATCGTCATCCGTACTAATCGCATTGTATACTGATACAATGATGATTAGTGAGTTTGCACATTAGCACAAGTGGTTTTTGTTTTCTTAACATAATCTAATCATTTTTGTGTTTATTAAACTTTGATAACAATTTTCTAAATACATATTTCATTATTCTATAATTAATAAACACAATAATTACTAGAATTAAACCCAAAAACCCGATCACATCGAACGAGTGCAATTGAAAGAAATTTAAATGGCGTGAATTTGGTTGCATATGTTTTGCACCCCGATGCCGGATTATGTATTCTGTCCAAAATATGCCGGTTTCCAATGCGGACACAGGTCGATCACGGAAAAGCTTCGAACGATATTTGGCCGCGTCACGATATGATGCGTTATCGATAACTTCTCGAATTGAATTAAATAATTGCTCGAACGATAAATTCGCGTACGGTATTTTTTTACCCCATTTTTCGTAATCAACATTGAATGCGTTAGCCATTTGATCCGCAAACATTGGAATAACGATTAATGGCATTGCATGGTACTTCGCTTCCGTGACACTGCCCAAACCGCCATGCGTTACAAATAATTTTAAATTGGGATGCTGCAGAAGATCCGTTTGTGGAAGCCATTTCGCTATTTTAACATTGGCCGGAAGATTGCCCAGCTGGTTGGTTTCATATTTCCATAATACGTTTTCTTTCAAGTGCCGAAATACTCTTAAAAAATCATTTAACTTTTCTTGTGGTAAATTACGACATTTCATATTTGAACCGAGGCTCATGAATACCACACCGTTTGTTGATTCATTCATCCATTTATCTAGATCGTCTGGAAGTGGATTCAACCGATCTTTTATATGAACTCCACCAATTTCAATAATGTACGGAAAATATGGTCGAATGTCAGCTTCGGTAAAGTGCTGAGTCACAAATATGGCTGACACGTTTTTACGGGCATCGTCGTATGATAAATATTTTGGCTGTGGAAATAGTTTGCTGCAAACGTATTTAAAATTATGTTAGGCCTACATTTGTATATTTAATTTTTTTCATACTTATAATGTTGCTGCTGAATCGATACCATATATTCATTGAACGGATACCCAATTACATATAATAACATATTAAAAATGCGATGTTTAAAATCGAGTGGCCCTCGGTATTCCGACATGATATTCGCCGCGTATGATATTCCAAGTGGATTATCGAATTTTTTTAAAAATATATCTAATGCTTTGACGGACGTAAATTCAATGAGAGGACAGTTGAAATGTTGGCCAAGTCCCATTACCGCTTCGTTTAGAAGACCCTCAAAAATAACCACATCAAATTGTTCGTTGACCATAATTTGTTTTACTTCATCGTGTGCCAACATCGTCTCAAGTTCAGAGTGTGCAAATTCGAGCATAAAAGGTACGATTTTTACCGAATTAAAAAAACTCCCAGGATTTTCGGTGAATTTCTCAAACATTTCTGAGTGTAACAAAAAAACAAAACCAAATAGTTAACACTTATAGATCTATAATCACTGACATAGCTATATATACACTACCCGTATGCAAATCACTCCGTTTATTATAAATATACCGATAATTTTTGATCGGATACTTTGGAGGATGTGGTCCAATAACTGTTACATCGTGTCCCTTTTCCGCAAGCCCAATTAACAATGCTTCGACCACGATAAAATGTGAGTGGCTTATTGTCGGGAATGGACACAAAATTCGATATGAGGTCGTTTTCGAGAAGCAGCATATTGTGATCGCGGCTGCTAATAGTTTTTTAATAGTTAATGTTAACATTGTCACAATTTAAAAAGAACTGAGTGAGCAATTTAACAAAATAAAATAAGATAAGATAAAATAAGTCTAAAAGTATGACCTTGAGATTAAAAACAGTAAACGTAAAACTTTATTGAGTGTGGTCGTGATATTTACTAATTTAGGAATGATAAGATGTTTAATAAATGCTTACCATATAGGTGACGAAGCATTTATCAATTTTTTATTTGATTTTTTGTCTACGTTAAAAACGTAGACATAAAATGTCGGATGAAATTTCAAATTTCTAAACGGATACAGATAATCCCTTTATCCGTTTTTTAACGTCGTCAAATACAATGAGTGGAATAATTTTTTTGTTATAAATTGTACAATGGAACGAATATTTGACTGAACTCAGACAGTAACATTTTTTTTTGTAAAAGCTGAACCTCTCGACTCACATGGTAGGAGAACTCATCTGAATTGGGATCCTATCGTAATCCTAAGACTTTTTCTGTTGTGCTAAGTAAAATCTTGTTTTGTTTAAGCCTAATATTCTTTGTTAAAATTTATCGTAGGAACTCTTCAGAACGAGAAGTCCATTTCTTGACGTCAGCTAAGATGGAATAAAGGCTTTTACTTATTCCCATAACTAAATTGATTCATTGAATCCGCAAGGTCATTAGATCAAATATAGTACAAATGGAGTTGAGTTTTACTAGTTCTAGAGCTGAGACATCAAATGTTTATATATCAAACGTATTTTTGAGTTGAAAAAAGTAATAGACGGTAAATTATTTTAAATAAGTCTTCCAAAATTTATAAAGCGGTAGAAAATTTAAAGGTAGATATTCGTGTGATTTAATGTTAGTACATGTATCGTGTAACTGGTTGGATAGTTAAATAAGAAGGGTAGAATAATGGCACCCCAGTGGTAAAATAATGAGTTTACCAGGATGTTTTAAAAGATGCAATCAAAAAATACGTGTAATGGCCAGTGTAAATAAATTCGTATCCCATAGTTATAAAGCAAAGCAACACAACCATAAAAGCATAAATCCAAAGTCCCATCAAAACCAATCAATTATCACTAGTGTTATTTCAAACTATTCAACACTAAGAGAGAGTCAACGCAGAAAGGTATGTCAATAATGACAGAATTGGTTCGGTTTGCCGGTAGCCAATATTCAAACTACTGATAGCATCAGACAATCACAATTTTGCTAAACTGCTCTGCATTTTGTCATCTCTTATTATCAACTCCAGTGTGCCACCATTCAAGTGCAATCTGCAAAAGTCCCCTGAAAACAAGATATATTATTGAACTTATTGCTTTTAGCCATAGGCTGTAATAAATTGAATTACTTTTCATCTGAAATTATATATTAATTAATTCATAATATAATAATAACATAATAATATAATAATATAAATTCTGCCGTAGGCTGAAACAAATTGGATTAGTTTTCACCTAAAAATACCAATTTATTAATTTGTCCCATTGTAGAATTTTTAGCTATATAATATTAAAATAATACAATAATAAAAAATATAATAATATAATAAGATAAAAATATTATAACATAATAATAAAACAACACAACAATATACCAATACTATAACAATATAACATAAGTAACAAGCAAATAAGTCAAGTATTTGCATGAAAATCCTATTTACACTCACCCCACTCTACACAAAACACCGAAATTGTTATAAATAAAATTTTATTAAAATAATGCAATGTTCAAATTCGATCGAATTCACCGTTTTTACCCAATACACAAAGTACTTGCATGAAATTTACATTTACCATTTACATTCACTTTACTCGACACAAAAGCACCGAAATTATTATAAATAAAATTTTATTGAAATAATTAAATGTTCAAATTCGATCTAATTCACCGTTTTATAGCAAATACATAAAGTACTCGTATAAAAATCCTATTTATATTTACTTTACTCGACACAAAATTTCCAAAATTATGATAAATAAAATGTATTACAATAATTATTAATTTGTCCAAATTCGATTGCATTCACCGTTCTTTACCAAATAGACAAAGTACTTGCATGAGAATCGTATTAATATTCACCCTACTCGATACAAAATTACCGAAATTATGATAAATAAAATGTATTACAATAATTATTAATTTGTTTAAATTCGATCGAATTCACCGTTTTACACCAAATGCACTTCCATGAAAATCGTATTTATATTCACTATACTCGACACAAAATCACCGAAATTATGATAAATAAAATTTTATTAAAACAATTCAATGTTCAAATTCGATCTAATTCACCGTTTTAAAGCAAATACATAAAGTACTTGTTTAAAAGTCCTATTTATATTCACTTACTCCATACAAAATCACCGAAATTATTATAAATTAAATTTTATTAAAATAATTTATTGTTCAAATTCGATCGAATTCACTGTTTTATACCAAATACACAAAGTACTTGCATGAAAATCCTATTTATATTCACTTTACACAAAATCACCGAAATTATGATAAATAAAATTTTATTAAAATAGTTAAACTTTCAAATTTGATTGAATTCACCGTTTGATACCAAATACACAAATAACTTGCATGAAAATCGTATTTATATTCACTATACTCGATACAAAATCACCGAAATTAACATAAATAAAATTTTATTAAAATAATTGAATGTGCAAATTCTATAAAATTCACCGTTTTATACCAAATACACAAAGTACTTGCATGGAAATCTTACTTATATGCACTTTTTCAAAGAATAAGTGTAATGGCCAGTATAAATAAATTCTTACACTACAGTTATAAAGCAGAGCAACACGACCATAGAACCATAAATTTAAAATCCCATCAAAACCATTCAATCATCAAACTAGTGCTGTATCAAACTACTCAACATCAAGTAAAGTCCAGACAAAAAAAAAATATTGTTAGTGTCAGCATTAATCAGGATCCAAGGAGATGATGGAAATCAATATCCATGCACTGAAAACTTGTGTCAAAAATTAGGTCGAATAGGAAACAGATCGCAGTACCGATTTACGGTATTAATTAAAAGGTCAGTCATATTAAACATATGACATGTGTCAAAAATCAAAAACTCAAGATACAGTTTTAATTATTTGATGTTAAGTAAAATAACAGGTTATCTACCATCCCAAAAGGTTATCTTTGACCAATCAATGATTCCAGTCAATTTTGGATTGGCTAACTCTCATTTCTGCGTGCCTCAACCAATTGATATGTTAACTGGCGCCGAATTATTTTGGGATTTAATTTATGACTTGAGAGTAAAAATTGTTCGAGGGTTTCCCCCATTCCAATATAGTGCCTTTGGATGGTTATCGTTAGGGCCTACTGAGCACTTAACTCATAACAACTAAACTCACCATAATTTTTCCATAATTATTAATCAGATGCGGATTTGAGTTACGCAAATTTCATTCAAATGGAAAAAGCTGTAGTTTCACACAAAAATTACTTACTGAAAACAGAATTAGCCCTCTTAGGGTTTTGTGGAATCTAACATAAGACACATTTACAGTTTTATTCAGTAAGTTGCCATCAAATATAAAATTAACAAAAGGAATGATTACTTCACAAATCAGTCAAAATTGTGATCCACTTGGTGTATGTTCTCCAGTCATCTTGACTGCCAAATTAATTATGCAAAAGTAATGGTCTGAACTTGCTTCGGAATGGGATGATAAAGTTCCTGCGTATAGCTCCAACATCTACAACAGAACCAATTTAACATTAGCATACATGAAATGAAGCTTCTTGGTGCCAAATCGAGAATGGCGCCATTAAAAAAGCAATCAGTTTTCAGGCTCGAATAATATGTGCATCTTTATTATTGGCTCAATTGTAACAAAAATTCAAATCATCAATTGAGTTCACATTTGATCGCGCAACTCTCTATAGATAGCCTCAGAGATTTGCGTATTTTCCAAATTCAAGAAATCACTCCACCCAAAATTTGGTCGTACATAAATACGGAATCAAGCTCATCTGATCTTGTCTCAACAGGAATAATGCCTTCTCAGTTACAATCGTCCAATTTGTGGTGACATGGTCCTCAGTTTCTGACCGATGATAAAGAACCTTGGACCAAAAGGGTACAAATTCCAAACATATTTACTGATAACGAATAGCGAAAGGTGCCACAGTCACTAAATGCCAAACATGCACTTCTTAAATGGGAACAACATCAATCGTTTGTAAGTGAATGCTTCAGACAATTTGTCAGATTATAAAGTGGTTGCTAGCCCAACTCAATCCATTTCTGGATGTGGATGTGATTTAATTTGCGTTGGTGGCCAAATTAAGCAAGCTGACTTGACGTACGATCAAGAACATTTGCTTTCGGTTTTAAATCATTCCAAATTTGTCGAATTATTTGCAGCATCCGAACATATTGACAATCGTCATTGTGGGCCGCAAGCTTTATTAAGCACTTTAAGATAAATATATTGGTTGATGTGATAAAACGAATTCATCTGCTATATCGATAGAGAAGGACGTTCCTTAAATTTGTTTTCCGACAGCCCATCAAATTTCGATACGGCAAATAATGAATCGGTCAGAACTTAAACGGTTATTCATCAATGTAATCCATAAACAACAAATAACCAAATTTGGTACTCGGTCCCTTTATTTTGGTGGATTGTAGGAGGTCGCCATTAAAAGAGCAAAATTTCTTTTAGGGTTTACTTATTTGATTTCTAAACGCATTAATAGGCGTTATAACGAGCCGTCATCGCTATGATGCAGTGTCCGACATTGCATTAACCTCTGTAGATATGATAATTTTAGATAACGCGTCTGCTACCACATTGGTTCTGTCTGGTTTATAACTAAGTTCATAGGTATATTCCTCTAAAATGGCTTTCCACCGTTTCATATTTTAGTTGTTGTTCTTATTACTAAATGCGTAGGTAAACGGCTTAATGTTGGTAAATTTTTTTATTTTTTCGGTCCGCATAGGAAATTTTTCAGTGAGCTCAATACCAAGATAATTGCAAGCCTCCCTTTCTCTTTTGTAGCGTAGGTTTCTTCTGTTTAATTTAGCGTTTTCGAAAAGAAAGTGATTGGCTTGCCGTCTTTTGCTAATTCCGCTCCTAGTGTAAAATTTGAAGCGTCCATCGTTAACTCAAACTCTTCTTCAAATTTTGGCAAATTTAGTAATAGTTCATTGGAAACAAGTGATTCTTTTATTTTATTGAATGCTTTTATTTCTTCCTCCAACATAATGACTTCTTTCTTTTTTGACGGGGTATGAACACGTGTCCATCTTCTCTTCTTTAAAGTAAAGTTTGGGGTTTGGCTTTTTTAGCATAACCGCTTATAAGAAACCTGCCATGCCGAGGAATGATCTGAGTTCCTTGATTGTGTTGGGTAAAGAAAAGCCTGATTTTCTGAAGTCTGAAGTCTTTTCTTCTGTTTTCTAAAGATGATAATATCATCGATATACACATAACATCGCTTAACTATATAGTCTCTTAGGATATCATCAAGCGAGGTATTACAAATTGATGGAGCGTTTCTAAGACCGATTGGAAGGCGTGTAAATTCATACTTTCTATGATCTACTGCAAATGCTGTTTTTCAATATTGGATTCTTTTAGTGAGATTTAGTGAAATCTACTCTTGAGTACTACAATCGTGTAAAGTTTATTTTCTAGTATTTCAGGTATAAAGTACTCGTATAAGACGTCGAGATTGACTTGAGTTTTCGATAACCATTCTATATTGTTTTCTCCGGAGGCGTCCTCTTTTTTGAGAACGACCCACACGTAGTAGTTTTTTATTTGTTTATCAACTTCTTATTTCAGGCACAGAGGATAAGGATATGTTCAGGAGTACATAGGTTTGTTTTTTACAGTTCGAATTTATCTCTTTACGTTGGTCGTATATAATTTAATTTTTCTTTAGGATCGGAAAAAGTTTTGGACATTTCTTTATTATATTATTCAATGTTTTTAATGGCACGGAATTGAGATGGGAACTTCTATGAGTTTTATTATTGATGGAGTCTAAAATGTATTGCTTGAGTGGAATCCTTATATTTTCAATAATGCTCATACATCTTTCGTTGGTGTGTATACACCAACTATGGTGTTAGCATACAGAGCTGCGTAAGGCTATCGTTCCTAATTATTCCGTCAAATGATTTTAGCGTCGGTAAAATGAAAACATTTAAGTTTTTGGTCAGGTCTAAAAAGGTCTTTCATTATATGATAGGTTATTTTAACACTACCTGCTATAAAAATTGGCCAAAATTGACTGTTATTTAAAATAGGTTTGTGCATATATTGTATATCTATGAGAAATTTAGAAACGTTGTCACTCTTTGCTACGTGTTCTATACGAGAAAGTATATTCAACTAGAGTTTGGTCATATTCTGAGTTCGTTGAAATCATTTGATGATGGTAGTATTGTAAATTAGGATCTTCACAAAAGGGTTCTGAGGAAAAACTCTTTGATGTTTTAACGGCTGGTGTGTTTGGTTGAAAATATCTCTTTTATTAGCCATCTTGTGGCTAAATATGTCTTTTATTAGACATCTACCTCTATTAATTCTGCTTTAAGTAACTGGTTGCCGTTTAGGGATCTAAGAATTTGCTGAGAGTATTGAGGTGACAATTGATGATGGGTATTATGGGGGAAATTTTGGAAAGGTTTCGAGAAATGCTGTTTGTGGGTAATGTACCAGCTCTAGGTAAAAGTTATGTGGTTGTATTGTATTAACGCTAAGAGAGCGGAATAGTTCTCTAAGCGGAATTATTTCCATTATTGATTGAGTTAAGTTGCCATCTTGACATGTGCATGTCGCCAAGGCTATGTTGCTTTCGGTATTGAACATTTTCAAGTTTAAGGCATAAATGTAGTACTTCAGGCTAATCTAATGATCCTCTCATATTCGTCAAACTTGGGAGTTCTCCTTTGAGATGTTGAATAAAAGTATCTAGTGCCTTGTCACTATATGTTTGTGTCATAACGTTTATTGATTTTTGACTAATTTCCATTGATGAGAGTTTTTTCAAATGAGTAATAAATGGTGATAAACTTTTTGGTAAAATTTCGGTATCCAATTTGTCTGCAGAACTAGGGTGATCATTTGATATTTCCAGTGGTCTTATCCCTAATTACATTAAGAATGCCATTGTACTTCAGAGTACCTTTAAGATTTTCGTATATATACGAAATTACTATTTTACAAATAACTCCAGGCTGAGCTTTGTATAATTTTTTACTACTGTTCTTTAACTATTTCAGTTATCATTGATCTAAGCTGACCTAGATCTATATTTGTAGTATTGGAAGCCGAGCTTTCATTTTGGTTAAAAGTCGATGGTCTAATAACGTTATTATTAGGCATTTTTAGTATTTAGTTTTATTTTATAGGAGGGGAAACGTAAAATTTTAAGCATAGTGGTATCTCTATTGATGCGTCTTTAAAATTTACTAATTTTTGTAGAATTGTACGATGCTGGCTGGATATTACCACTTGTGAAAATGTATTTTGTCCACTTACCATACACGGTATGGGTATAATAGAGGTTTCCTGACAATACTTGTTATTTACTACTGGTATTTTGTAATATGAAGTACCTTGCTTTTAGCAACGATGCAGCCTGTTTAATATGCAGACTGGTGTTTTTTTCAGTAAAAAAAACATACTGGAGGTGACTTTTTATTTAAAGAACCCATCTGAGTAGAACGTCTTCAAAGACAATTTTTCATAATTTGGATATATATTGCAATATTTCTCCGTATGGCTAAAGCTTTGGCTCTTATTGCATTGCCATATCCAGTGGTTTTTCTTAGTGTTTCTATTCCAACGCTCTTGTTAAAAGATAGCTCTTAATCTCTTATGTTGAAGAAGGCGTCAAAAATTTCATTGTTACTGAAAGTTATTATAAAAATGGGAAGCACCCTTTTAATAATTTTAAATCCAGTCTCTTTTTCCGTTATATCATCTTTTTGGCTATGGAACGCTGCATATTCGATTGTGCCAATAACGTTAATTGATAGTTTTCTTCTTTTAACTATTGCTAGTAATCTTTCTGAGGTGTCCTTTTGTTTTATTTCCACTGGGAGTTTTGTACTGGAACTCTAGTTACTTCTGGAAATACTAACCACTTTTTAAATTCTTTATTTTCATCCACCAACTGCAACATTTAGTTGTTAAGCTGATTCGTCTATTTAATTTTATTAACAGTCATCAATGACGGCGAGCTTTGGGTATACCTACCATATTTGTATGATTTTTACTACAAAGATAAATAATAAAACTTAAGCTTCAGTACCACTCAACATGGACCAATCTTAAATATCACTGTGGCGATACTGAGCTAAATATCGTCATATTTTGCTAAAAACAAATGAAACTATTTTTAAAAATTTTACTACGTTAATCAAATCTATTTTGTATTTGGTCGATTTATTGCAGTATTGGAGATCTGTATTGGAGTTGAATGGACCTACTCTTAAAATTAGTTGTTTAAATACCGGTTACAATTCAACAATTTATGTTGTCAAGGACGCGTAATATATTGTATCCGTTAAACAAAACGTCATAATAATTTAGATTTAACTTCGGTATCGTTCTAACCAACAAAAACAAAATTCTCATAACATTTTAAACAAGGCATATTATATAAGTCATGGTATTTGTGTTGTTGTTAGTCATTGTTGTGGAACTAGTTTTGTTAATCATAATTCATTAATCGTTTGAACTTGTGATACAAACGTCAAATATGGCAACAATAGATTGTGTATATTGCACTCCAGAGCTTAAATTTATTTGTGAAATAATTGGATGGTTCGGTTGTGTAGCTAATATCATATTTGGAGGAATTTTTTTCTATCATCTACATAATAATATTGGACCATTTGGCATATCACTGGGTTTTGTGATCGTTACGATTTGTCATTGGATAGGATCGATTTGTTTGCTCGTCTCAATAAAAGTGGTAAGAAATTATGTATAGGATATATTATAATTCGTAACGAATTTACTTAACTATGATTTTCTATTGTTTTACCAATGGCAGGGGAAAAAAGTATTTTTCATACCTTGGGTGATTTCAAATTTGGCCGCATTGGTTTTATTACTGGTTGGATCATTTGCCTGGGACATGTACTATAATTTAATTATGGTGGCTATTTTATTATTGGCTCAAACGTATGTTTGGAAATATATTGCCGAACGGATACTGAACGATCGAGGAATATATCAATTAAACGCATAAATTATTTTTTGTTAGTGCACTTTCCAATTGTTTTGTTTTTTTTTTATTTTGAGCACAATAGTATTTTTTAGATATTCGTTATATTTTGTACATGATTAAATTCAGTTCCAAGTAATCACCAAACATAAATGGATTTATTATTAGAATTTATATAGTTATTATGTTACAAATTCAGAAAAATTCAGTGCATTGGCCAGTAAAGTTAATTACAAGAAAGCAACAGCAATCTATATGCACCTATATTTATAATAGTGTAGTTCATGTGAGAAGATATCAACAAAATCCTGGAAGGAAATATTCTCAAAGTAAATATGGTTCAATTTACGTCAATTTATAACATGCAACATACGAGTATCAGACAAATTCAACGTTCATATATTAGCTAGTGTTTTCTGGATACGTCTATTTGTGATTGCGTCTAGTTTAATGTGATAAACGTTACTACTGTAAACCAACTGTAACATACTATTCAGACAAATACAAGTTTTACCATAATTGAATGCGGTTTTCTCGTTTAAGCTCCTATTTTTAGATATCAAAGCAGTTGATAATCGTGTGTATAGGCTACGATTACGCATGTGACTAAACACTCCTTCAATCAATTGTAAACATGCGCCTACTGATGAAGCCTATACCCAAATATAAATTCACATTTGATGTTCTGATGGGATCAGAGTAGTAAATGATCAGACCGACTTATGTAAAAATTTGGGTCAGTTCTTCCGGACACTTTTGAAATTGAAAGATAAAGTCAGTGTGCGAACGTTTCTTGTCGAGATCTGATGCCCACTCCCTCCGAATCGCAATATCTATGCAAATTTAAATTTCCACCCGATTTGAAAATTAATTTATAATCGTTTGTCTTCTTTAAATATCAGAAAGTTTGTTTTACGGTGTTTCACGTAACGGTTGTGTGTACGTTACAAACTCGTCCACTGCCGTCGTCATACCTTTCGGATTGCTTCATACAAATGTGTCCTTTAACATCGCCTTGAATACATACTGTATGCTTCTATTTAATCGATAAAATTATCAATTGATGAATATCTCAAGTCTGGTGAAAATGTTTCTTCGTAATCGATGCTTGGTCAATGACTACATCTTTTTGTTAGCCCATTGACGTGCTAGGTGTCACTACTGGTATCGTTTTAAAATAATCAAAATATTTGTATATGTATAATTGTGCTTGTTTATACAAGTGACTTGCATAACACAAGTAGAAAAAATAATGGATTTCAAGGATGAAACTGCAATTTTAGCAATCGGAGTTAATGTAGAAAAGTAACCTTGATACCAATAAAGCTTAATTCCAACCAAATACCATATGCGGCATAGCTCAATATTTTGGCATGACTTGTTGTTAAAATAGAGAAACCTTGTCTAAAAGAAAAAGATGAACTTTACATTAAATATAGATAAATGTGCTGCCTTATTGAAAAATATTCAGAGTTGTTGGGATATGTGGTAACGTGGAGTACTGCACACTCATTGGGACATAAGCAATTATAACCTACGTAGGAACCTACGGATTTTTCAAAGTCAGTGAAGAAATCACCTATTATATGCGAGGAAACACGTATAGCATCTCGGACGACACGAGGTTCGTTATATTATGCTGAGTAACAGAAAAAGAATGAGGCGGCTACAAAAAAAAAATTTAGAATTATACGTCCATTAATTTTAGAGACTAAACAATGATATAACCCATAACCCCTCTGAAAACTTGACCATAAGATATAGCTGGACAAATTACTATATAAACGAAACGAGTTATATATGAAATCAGTTGAAATATTAGTAGGTCACAGATAAATTGACGAGATCGATGACGAGATCGAACGTGTTTTGTTCGGTCTTTTAAAAATTAAATATTTTATTTTTATTTTTTTTTAAATTTTATAAAATTTTAGTGTATATATATATATATATATATATATATATATATATATATATATGTATATATATATATATATATATATATATATATATATATATATATATATATATATATATATATATATATATATATATATATATATATATATGTTTGTATTTTATAAAATTTTAGTGTATATATATATATATATATATATATATATATATATATATATATATATATATATATATATATATATATATATATATATATATATATTTAAAGTTTATTTGTAGTGTAGTGTCGCCTTAGGGGCCACACGTATAATACGGATAAATAATTATTCACCGACCAACCAATCTAATCAACACATTTTATTCACATGACATGCTCAGCCATTCAAATTACTACTAAAGCACGTGTGTGGATAACCAAATGTCGTATTTCAAAATCAATCTAAAGTAAATGATAAATTTATTTGGTCTTTAAAACAGTAGGCTTTGTATTTTAAACATCGCGGTCAAAATTTTTCGATAGTCTGTGCCTCGATACATTTTTTAGTTTGTATTTGTGAGAATATAAAAACAATTATTTTTTCTTATTTATATTAAAAATATTTAGTTAAAAAAATTGGTGAAAATAAATGATTGAGGTGAAATATTTTTAACAATAAATTTAAATTTGCCGTGTGAATGTTGAGTAGTTAAAATTTTGACAGCTTAACATCGTAATCATATAATATACACAAAATGGATCGCATCGGGAACAATATATGTATATATAAGTCCTATCGGTAACAATATATGTATATCGATAACAAACATATTAAGCGTATAATATCGGGTACTGGAATAAGAATTAGAAAGGAAAATGCCATCTTATTTTAATATAAACCCAACAAAAAATTGGATTGAAATTAAATCAAACGTAAATGAAATGCAACGAATGAAAACGAATGAAATGTTGTTGTAAAATTTCCAATAAAATATAACTTATATACGCCAACTAGGATATTAATTTTATTGTTTTATAACTAACCACAGTAATTTTGTCAAAAATGAGGTTATGATTTTTTAAATTCACTTGTCAAAATTTATAGACGGTCTTTACCTCGTTAAATTTTTTATAAATATTTTGAGGTGATTAAAAAAAATATTTAACTTTAGCTGTCAAAATTTTCATTTTTAACGTATTTTTAACACATTCACAAAGACCCTTAAACACAAATAAAAAATTAAATTATTAAAATAACAATAATATTTACATAAAATCACAACAACGGTAATTCAAATATAACATTCAAATATAATTTTGACAATTCAAATATAACATTGACAGCTGTAACCAAAAAACCATGAATATTCTTGTTTTTTTTGTATGATAAATGAGTGCGTTTTATGCCAAAAGTGATAAAATATATCGCGATATTTTTTATCATTTTTGCCCGATTGAACA
The DNA here is from genome assembly GCA_963556175.1 of Tipula confusa. NCBI lineage: Eukaryota > Metazoa > Arthropoda > Insecta > Diptera > Tipulidae > Tipula > Tipula confusa. The sequence continues at coordinate 82,584,227 of OY744476.1, read as the reverse complement.
CTATGAATGAATGTGTGATTTTCTTAATAATGAGGTTATGATTTTTTCACTTGTCAAAATTTATAGACGAACTCTATAAGTATAATATAAATTTTATATGATATAAAATTTCCGCGTTTAATATAATTTTTATTATTGTGGTGAATAAAATTAAATATATAACTTAAGCTATCAACACATATACAAAGGCCCTAAAAAGATTAAAAGCCACTTGATCTAAAACAAAATATCCGAGATTTCCTCAAAAAAAAAAAAAAAAAAAAAAAATAACAGAAGCCACAAAGTTTTATAGCAGTGTATTTTGACAAAGTGTAAATATTTTTATTTTTTAGTGATCACATGAGTAGATGATTAAATTTAATCTGGTCGTTAGACTAACATTGGCCACCATTACTTTTCTGAGCCATTCTGCTTTGGTAGGCTGCAATCAAGCCAATATTTTACCAACAACCCTCATTACTTATTGTAGCTGGCAACAATAACTAGAAATACCTCAAGTTTGTTAGCCAAATCTAATAGACTTTCATTTTATATAATGCTTCGCATTATGTTTATCATAATAAGATATCATGGTTTCATATATTGAAAGTTTTTTATTTGGTTGGCATCTACCCAGTCCGTTTTTTCATAAATTGTTGGTCTTTTGTTGGTTTTCAAGAACTTTTCGATGATTTCGGTACCTTTCTCGCAAATAATAGTCGAAATGTTATATTTTGAAGCTGGAATTTTCTCTGGATTATCCACATAACATATATTTCTAACGGAACCCCATAAAAAGGTCCAACGGCCAAATTGAGCAGTTCTGCTTGTTTACATAGCCCTGAATTGGAAAAGCGTTTCGTCTGAAAACATAATTTTTCGATACAAATTGACGTTATTATAAAGTTGGTCTTTGGTCCTCGCAGAGAACTGATATCGAAGTGGATGGTCATTTTAGTCATCTGGACTTTGTTGACAAATAATCCGATGTCTTTCTGCAGCATTCTCCCTGATATCAAAGCGGATGGTCATTTGAGTCATCTGGACTTTGTTGACAAAACTTTCTGCAGTATTCTACTGTTTTGTTGGTGTTGGCTGCAGAAGTTTTGAAATTAGTGTAAAGTTTAGTTGCAGCGCCATTTTTGATATGTTTTCAAGTATTTATTGTACGTTACTATGCTATTACTAGCAATAAACAAGCATAGTTTGGGTGTTAATTAATTTTAACTTGGATTAGTGCAATGTAACAATCGTTCGGATATATTTTGCAACTGATGTTACCCTGTTTACTTTATATACAGTGAATTACATTTCGTTCTTTGACCATGATTGATATACAAGTTTGTACTTCGGTGGTGCTCTAGGTAAATCTGTATTGACTCTTGTTTTTAACGATTCTTTTATTTTGCGATAATCTCGTTCTATAATTTCAATGGTAGGCGGATGGTATGCGGTCGTGTAAATCTTATGAATTTCAAGAGGATGCGTGAGTGCTCTAAAAAGTTTTGATTTAAACTGTGAACCTTGGTCGAGATGTGATTTGTTTAACAAAAATTTTGACAACCGTATGGAAACTATAATTTATCCTTAATTGGAAAAGCCCGAAGTCAGCTTGGGGACCGATCAACCGCTGTTAATATTTAAGTGTATCCGTTTGAAGTTGAGGACCAACCTAATCTAAATGTACATATGTTCAAATATAAGACGAATCAAATACAGATCGGATTTTCGTTGTGCTGCTTGTTTCCTTCAACATGCCATGACTGACGAACCTACCGATTTTTTCCATGTATTTGAGGGATTCATACTCTGCCATGAATGTTTTATATAGTTACTCGAATTTTACGTTAAAACTTTGTCCCTATTGTCTTGAACCGCAAGTGAAAGCAGCGATATATGACGTTCCAATCTCATCTCCTGGTTGCTTAAAAGTAACTTCACTATGAATCTGCTATTCTCTGCCAACTCATGCAAATCATGCTCAACTGTTGTTCTTCTGGTAGCTTTAGGAATTTTCTCGAACTCCCAAAATCTTCGGAGAGACGTATCGATATCTATTATAATCGTTTAAACCACTGGCCAATACCCAGCCAAAACTCGTGTTAACTGTCATCACACCATTTGGTAGCTAAAGCTTTTCGGACAGCTGTGCTTTACAAAATATTTTCATTCCTAGAAATGGGTTAAATCTTTTAGCAACAACAAATCTGTTTTCGGTATTATCTACCTTGTAAATGCAGTTGTGATCCTAGGTGCAATAAAAGCCTCTGTGTCTAATAATATGTCGTGATACGATTAATAAATTATCAACTCCGTAAAGTACGCTTGGTTGCATGATTTTGAAATAAATGTTCCCTGTTATATGATCATTATTTTGCTTTGCTTCCTTTATTGTCGTAAAGGCAACCATAATTCTTTTTAAATTTGCTTGCTGATCGTCTTTAACTATCATCCGATGATTTATGGAGTGATATGTGATATTTTCTATGACAATTTTGACACATCGCTTCTCGATCTGCAGGCTTGTACTCTGTGTTAACAGATGTTATCTGCTTGTAAGAATTATGTTCATTAATTGTCTATGTCCCTCCTGTTTGGAAATTGGACAAGAAATTGCCGTAGATGTTGTAACTGCGTTGTGTTTTTCTGTTCTGTAGTTCTGGTATGTAGTTCCTGAGTGTCTTTGTATTGGACTATAAACCCATTTAGTTGTAATGTTGATACTTGATATTTGCGATCTTTCGCAGAATAAACAGTATTTGGTCTCGTTTCGGCCGCAAATTTGGTGCCAATATTTTCTTGGATAATAGTGGTAGCTCTCCGTTCCTAACTTGTGTATAACTATATTCCCCATTGGCACAACGGTTAGTGTGTTGGGTCACACTAAAGTATTAAATTTATTGCTTAACCAATTCCTATAATTTCATTTTTCAGACACAACGATAAAATTTTATATATTGCAATGATCACAACTGTTATGACATACTGTATTATCCAACTACATAATTTAAATATTATGCTAAGCATCTCCAGGAAAACGTGATAATGATTACAATAATAATAAAAAACTAAAAATTTTAAATTGGGCTTATCTAAAAAAATAAAAAAAATTTTATATAACCAAGATAGGTACTGTAGTAAAATGTCAGTGCTGCAAAGAGCATATTGTTGTGCTAAGTTACACACCGCTGTCGGTTTAATTGGATGGCTCGGTACAATTTTGACCAGTATAATTTTATTTTATTTTTGCAATCATTTGTTAAGTAGTTATGTTCTTGGAACGACATTTGCGTTGAAATTGTGTCAGCTAAAATCCGATTGGACCATATGGGAAATAACGATTTTTTTGTTAAAATTGTGCTTTTATTTTTTGGCATCGTTTCTACTGATTGTGGCAGCACTAAAGGTAGTTACTTTTGTTACATTTCGAGTTTTGTTTATATATATTAAAGTGTAATTTGGTTTTTATAGAAAAAGAAATATCTGTTACGGCCATGGTTGATGTTTGGGTTCGCTGACACAATATTTTTGGCCTGTAACGTTTTATATATGGGGTTTGCGGGAAGACCACTGATTTCATTTTCAATGAGCATTATGTTTTTATTTGTTGCACTGTATAATTGGTTGTTAGTGTATTCGTTTTACCAAGAACGGTCGAATCAGAGCTATATTTCCTAACTGTTGTAATTTTGATGACTCTTATAAAACGAATTTTATTCCACCACTGTGCTTTTTTATAAATAAAAGCTATCTGTTAAATAGACAATTTAACAGTTCCTTTAGAGGCCAAATTTTGAGTGAAGTGTCGTAGATCTATATTATTAATAAGCCTTCTATTGGCCTTAAGATAGCATCCTTCACCGAGTTTAAGTGTTATCTGGCCGCTGCTATCTTTTTGGCACATCTGTTGATTGACTTAGAGTTCAACATTATACTACTGACGCTTCCAATATAGGAGTTGGAGCTGTCTTGCAACAACCATGACCTGGCGAGACAAAATCATCAGATGTCGTTCTGGTGTCGTTGCTTTCGATATGAAATATTAACTCAAATAGCAACAACTTGACGAGGAATTGCAAAAATTGATTTTGAGTACCAAATCTAAAGTTCACCGCCACTCAACAATTATTTGCTAAATTTGAGCTACCAAGCATTAGGTTTGAGGTGGTAGTTGACTGCTTTACCCGCTAGCCAAAAGCATTTTCCATCCGAACTCAAGGAGTTCCTATGAACTCAATTTGAATCAACTATGTTTACCGAGCTCATTAAGCTTGAAGCAACCTTCGTAACATTCGGAAAACAGCAAATAATCCGAAATCGAATGCTCTCGTTGAACGTTTTCACATTTAAGGTTCCGGTGAATTATTTACCAATAATCCAATCACTGCTATCACTGCTTGAACCCAAGCAGTGATACTACGAATTTTGTAGGGTAGCTTTGGACATCCGGTCAACCAGAATACGTAGATTCTTAAAAATCTGGACAATTGTCCACACGTATTGGTACGTGTGGACAGAGCTACAAGTAACGGTGACAGTAACGGTAAAAACACAATAGTAGTCATCGACGGGCTTTAGCCAGCCTACGGAATACTTGTGGATCGCCCAGTCAAAAATCGTAGTGTCCACAAAGCTAAAGTAAAGCTGATATTTATAATGGATTTATTGAACCGTTTAACGATGATGACCATACCTTTAACTAATAATAATTGTCAGCTACTGTTTGCTGGTTAATTTTAATTTAATTAATTTCTTGGTGCTGGATAAACGACGATTTTTCAGTTCTACAGTATACCTTTCTAAGAATGTGCTAGATAGCTTCGCCAATCTTGAGACACTTCAATGCAGTTTTCAATATTTATGGTAGACTTTTGAAACAGGTTTGTTAATTTGAGTTTATCGACATTGTATCTGGACGGATTTAGCTGGTCATTCTAATGTAGCTCGTATACCACACTTTACTTTTAAAGTGTAAAGACGATGTGAATAGTCCTATAGGAATTTAAGTTTCTGAACCATTTTCTGTATAACGTGTGTATTTTAGAGAATGAAAGTGAAATTTTGCTTATATAAAATGGGTGTTTTCAGTCCACATGAGATCTGTAACATGTTTGCTAATTCTTCCAATAAGTTTTTCTTGCGGAGCATTTGCTAATCTTTGGAAAAAATCATTTATAATTCGCATACTAAAATTAGGTAGGATGAGTAAGTAATCTCGATTATATTTTCAAAATCATAGCTTTTCGAAATGCTTGTTAAATCTAGAATAGAAAAATAAAAAATATAATCAGTTTATGTCAATGCAGTTATTTGAAGGGTTAATTGCAAATCATTAGCTTAATGGAGTTGACAAGCGATGAATTTAGCACAGTTGGGAATGGTGCCCAGGTCGATATTATATAATCGCAGAATTTTCGAAAGCTTTCAATAAACTGGGATTATAAAGTTAGATTTGAGTCAAATATGACTCTAAAATATCATAAATTTACTAAAGTTCAATATTACGAAGCATTTTACTATTAAAAAACTAATTCGAAATTGAAAAATCGCTCTATGCTATTAGGGAAATGTCTCAATATAGTATTACAATTATAAAATAGCAAGGTGTCATCGGCAAACAGCCTTTACCATGTAAATTCAGATTACAAATATCATTTATTAATACTAAAAATAGTATTGGGCCATGGATGCTATCTTTAGGTACCCCATTTGAAATGACCCTTAGGTTACTACAAACTTTATCAACTGACACGAATTGGTAGCAATTTGTCAGATAACTTCGCCCATATATGAACGATCGTGCAATGATGTCCACAGTTTCGACTTATGCTAGTTCCTTACCAACACCACTACGAAAACCAAACTGATATTCATAATAAAAATTTGTTTTTCATATTTAAAACTTTCTTAATTAATTTGTCAAAAACAGAAAGGACTGAAAATGGCATATAATTACTATCATCAAGTTTATCATCACTCTTAAAAATAAGTACCATTTTGACCAGCTTTAATCATTCCAATTAAATTCTATTACAACCGAATTAAAAATGTCTGATAAAATATACTTTAGTTGATGAAATTTAGTTAGTAGGTTTAGTTTGCTAAAGTATTCCACCAGAAAAATCATCAGATCCATTTAGTCTATTATTTTCAACACCACTAATAAGATTAAACAATTTCGAAGAAGTAGCCCTGGCCACATTATTTAAGCTAATTCAACATTGGTTCAAGATAAATAGAATTTGGTATTCCTGTGTCGGTACCAAACTGATTAAAATTTTTATTTACTATTAAGTGACTTCAGATGATATATTTACAGCTATACCGTACACTAGAAAATGGTGACTTAACATAATACTGGAAAATGGTGACTTAGATAAAATGATGTCTTTCGTTGATTTTTCGATAAGTTTTACATAAGTATATAACAACCAAAGTTCTTGATTTTCCATTCGCAGTATTTAATTTAGGCTTAATTATATTTATTGACACTATATCAGTTTTTGGTATTGTGTGACGTGGGGTACGTCATGGTTATAAAAAAAATGTATATCAAATTTAAAGAGTTAAATTGATACTTGAAGAATTGGTTTGTGGGGACGTTAAATAGTACCGTTTGATTCCTTGATCAAAGCGAACATGACTTTACTTCTACCACTTTGCACTGTGAAGCCCCCCTATCAAGTTATTGACGTTTAAAGAGGAACCTTTTAACGTCGTACCTTGTATTAAAGATAACTCAATATCTAGAGAAAGAACCATTTGTTTTTCCAAATGTTTATATCGATAAAAAGCTGATTAAATTTTCTTTCAAATAAGGTATAATAACTATGAATATTTACGTAAAAAGTATTTCAAATTAAAACAAAACTTTTAGAATTAAAATTTTTTTAAGAAAAATTATTGTTTCTTTACCATTTATCTTTTAACAATTACTCTACGACAATAAATATTTTTTGATTAAAACATAGTACAGACTCTTAGCTTTCAGAAAAGCTAACTATTTGTCATATTTGCAATAATACGTTATCTAAAAAAATTAAAAGATTACAATAAACATTTTGCATTTTCTTTATTAGACGCAAGTATTGAGGTATCAATAAACTTAAATTAAATAAATAAGTAGTAATTAAAATTAAAGTAGAAAAAATAAAAAATAAAATTAGTAGTAGTTTTAGTAGTTAAAATTAAAAAAATAATAATTTAACATTTATTAAAACATGAATCCTTATACCTCTAACGAATATGTGGATATGGTATTCATTTTATACGAGGCTGGAGCTCGGACCGTTGCCCAACGGAAATATCGAGATCGATACGCTTATCGTAGATTGCCATCTGTTAATACTTTTGTTAATGTAGATCGAAATTTGCGGGAGAACGGCACTTTTTTAAATAATCGGAGAGGTCTACCAGGAAGTACATCAACATCACACCATAATGCTGATAGAGTGCTGCGTGAAGTTTATAACAATCCCACGACTAGTATTCGGAAAATTGCAGCAAAAACCGGAATTGCAAAATCTATCGTGCACAGGCTAATTAAGAAAGAAAAACTACATCCTTATCATTACCAAACAGTACAAGACATTCTGGAAAGTGATAAAATATCAAGAAAATTTTTTTGTGAATGGGTAATTGAGCAACAAACACGAGATTTTCCGAAGAAGATAATTTTCACAGATGAAGCTGCATTTAATCGGGACGGATATATAAATTTACACAACATGCATTTTTGGCCATCAAATAATTCTCATTTAAAAATTGTAAACAGTTACCAACAGAAATTCACAGTAAATGTATGGTTCGGTATTGTTGGAGACGAATTACTTTACTTTTAGGACCGATCATACTTCCAGACAGATTAGATGGTGTAAAATATTTAAATTAAAAAAAAATAATAATTTATCGAACTATTGGAAGATGTTACATTGTTTAATTTACGATGTATGTAGTTTATGCATGATGGTGCTCCACCACATTTTGCAACAAATGTACGATCCCACTTAAACACATTGTTTCCAAGGCAGTGGATTGGCCACGGAGGACTTATACATTGGCCAACAAGATCACCGGATCTAAATCCGTTAGATTTTTACCTCTGGGGCCATTTAAAAACTAAAGTTTATTCTTCATCTATTCCAGATAAAGCAACGTTAATTGCTAGAATATATGAAGCTTGTAACAAAATCAAACGGGATAGAAACGTTTTCGTAAAAGTTCGAAAGTCATTTATGGATAGGTATTTGGAATGCGTAATGGCTAATGGTGGTCATTTTGAGAATTTGTTGTAAATATTGCGAAATATTATTACCTAATACCAGTACTTATTTCTACCTCAATACTTTTAATAAAGAAAATGCAAAATTTTTATTGTAATCTTTTATTTTTTTTAGATAACGTATTATTGCAAATATGACAAATAGTTAGCTTTTCTGAAAGCTAAGAGTCTGTACTATGTTTTAATCAAAAAATATTTATTGTCGTAGAGTAATTGTTAAAAGATAAATGGTAAAGAAACAATAATTTTTCTTAAAAAATTTTTAATTCTAAAAGTTTTGTTTTAATTTGAAATACTTTTTACGTAAATATTCATAGTTATTATACCTTATTTGAAAGAAAATTTAATCAGCTTTTTATCGATATAAACATTTCGAAAAACAAATGGTTCTTTCTCTAGATATTGAGTTATCTTTAATACAAGGTACGACGTTAAAAGGCTCCTCTTTAAACGTCTATAACTTAATAGGGGGGCTTCACAGTGCAAAGTGGTTGAAGTAAAGTTATGTTCGCTTTGATCAAGGAATCCAACGGTACTATTCGTGTCAGCGACTTTAGGGACACCCTGTATATATATATATATATATATATATATATATATATATATATATATATATATATATATATATATATATATATATATATAACACTAAATAAAAAAAACACTAAAATAACACAAAATACAAAAACATAATACAAATAACTAAGATAACGAAAAAAAGACAAAACACCATGTGTTTGAACACCATGTACAAAATATAGCCTGAACTGACGTATGAAAAGGTAAACAAAAACAGAGTAGTTGAATGCACTACTAGTACACGCTCATATTATGCAACATGTGGAACGGATGAGTCAGAAGAATAATGGACCATAGATGGCACAACGATAGCGTGACTTGCCCGATGGACCAAAGAAAATCCATAAAAGCTTTTTTTTTGTGTGGAATTAGCGAATGAAATATAGAACGTCGAGGAGACGTTTAAGAAAATAAAAAGAAAAAAAAGGGTTGATTTGTGGCGCATGATTTTTAAAATAAGTGATTTTCCAGATAAAATTCCCTTTATTATTGTTAATATAAAAAAAGTGTTTGTAAGACGAAGATGGATGGTCGTGGTGGTTGGTTTCAGGAGTGTCAGTGCCACCCGCAGGTTAGTGCCACTGTTTATTTCCTAGATAAAAAAATCCGCGTGCAACAAATTCTTTCAAACCCCCAGCTTCCATTTTGTTACACCCGCCCGATGGTCTTTTCTAACCTAGAAATCACTAGTTGGTTTCGTGCGCGCATGCTGGAGCCCAGTTTTATAAATAGTAATTGGCTACGACAGTGAAGAAGTTGGGGAATGCTCCGAAGCCAAAAATATTGCAATTTGTATGTATTAAAAAAATAAATAAATAAATAAGCATTTATATGAAGTTAAATTTGCATTGAATCAAATCTCGCACGTCACAACTGTAATATCAATAGTTTTAAAAACACAATTTACGTGCTACTCCAGATTTACTGTTTCATTGGGCAAACTAAATACATATTATAGCCAAGTTGTTCTGAAGTTTTAGATCACTTTTCAAAGACACATCTTCACATTGCTGACCCACCTTGTATCCGTTTGAAAAATTCCTCAGTAATATTAGCACATTTAGTGTGAGACTGGATTTTACACATACTACATTGAACTCCGAGACTTCCTCGATTACCAGTAAAAATTATACGAAAATAAATTGATTTATGATGATAATAATTCTAGCAAACGTGTAGCTTTAACGTTTTGAAACACAATAGATTCCTTGTTTTTTAGATGCGTATAGTACGTAATGCAAAACAAGACTGATTTAGTTCAATATATGCCCTGCCCTGGCCTCATTATTTAAGCCAATTCCAACATTGGTTAGTTCACAGATATTAAACTCGTTGTATACAATAATTATTTATTTTTTTAGTTTATCACTATATTTTTTTTGTCTACTTATTTAAGAATGTTTATAGTTCACTTCATCAATAAAGTATGAATTAAGTTAAAGAAAACTATATTTGATTAAAAAAAAAAAATGAAGTTTCACAGGTAAAAAATAACTACTTCGATGAAGATGAAATTAAATAAATTCACTCTTCTTCTACAGTAGCTCAAAACAAGGATTCAAAATTTGGTGTTAAGGCAATATTGCTGTACTAATTTTATATAAAGAGACTGAAAAAATTGTTCGCGTTAAATGAAAATTCGTGTTAACAGTTTCGGTTTAAGCGAAAAATTATATAACAAAATAATATGAAAAAACTGGGGATCAAAAAAAAAGTTCGTGTTATCCGATATTTCGTGTTATCTGTTTTCGTGTTAAGTGAGTTCCAATGTATTTTAATTTCGTCTTATAGTTAAAATCCTGCTACATAAGAATTTGAATTAAAAGGTAAATACTTTTCTAGGGAAAAACAATTATCTAAAATACCAGAGCATTCAATGAAACTACAGAAATGTTATGCAAATATTTGAAAATATTATTGCGTGCTCCGAACTATTGTTTGACAGCTCATTTATAGACTGTGAAAAGTCGTATAGCCAAAAAGCATTGTATCATTACAAATACAAGAGATAGCAACTGCCCGATTCTGATTATATGTATTGAATAGAGTTAGAACAATCTGATCAAAGGATAGATTTCTGTATAAGTTTTACTACAGTGAAATAAATATAGCAAACTTCAGGAGTGGGCCTAGTGATAAATCCCCCAAATATTAATCATGATCAGAAATGTAACGCCGTATTGTATTATAATGTACTATTAATAGTTGGATAATATACAATACATACATAAAATATTATGCTAACCATGTCCAGGAAACCATGATAGTGATTAAAATACTAGAAAAAAATTGTAAAGTGCGCTTATCTAAAAAAAAAAAAAAAACTTAACATTTTATATAAGCACGATACAGTTGTAAAATGTCTGCGCTTCAAAAGGCATATTGTTGTGCTGAGTTACGCACCGGTGTCGGTTTAATTGGATGGCTGGGTACGATTGGCACCAGTATAATTTTATTTTATTTTTGCAATCATTTGTTAAATAGTTATGTTTTTGAAACGACACTGACATTAAAATTGTATCAGCTGAAAGCCGATTGGACCATATGGGAAATAACGATCTTTTTATTAAAATGGTGCTTCTATTTTTGTGCATCGTTTCTACTGATTGTGGCCGCCCTAAAGGTAATCACTTGTATTATATTTCTAGTTTGGTTTATATTTAAATATTATTTCGTTTTTATAGAAAAAAGAAGCTCTGTTACTGCCATGGTTGGTGGTAGTGCTCGTTGATATAATGGTTTTAGGCTATAACGTATTATATATGGGATTTGCGGGTAAACCTTGGACAGTGTTTTTTATAAGCCTTGCGTTATTATTTATTGCATTATATAATTGGTTGATAGTGTACTCGTTTTACCAAGAACGAGCGGTTGTTAAATCGCGCAATAATCAGAGTTACATTTCCTGGAAACGATAACAAAATTGTTGACCGTAAAATGTTGGTGTATTTTTCGATGACCTTAGAAGCAAAATCATTGATGTTATTTTTATAATTAATAGTAACTTTATTTGATCTTTTAACAATTCACTAAATGTTTAATGAATAAAAAAAAATATTTATCGCAATCAAAAATAATTTTTTCTAACTTTAGTAGTTTGCCAGTATTTACAAGTATTTTATAGGTGTTGTTGTTCTCATACAATTTAGAGATTTGGCAGAAATGAATTAAATTTGATAAAAACGTTTTGAATCGTTTTGAGATGAATCAGTGCAGAACCGAGCATTTAGAAAGCCCGTGGATTCACTAATCCGATAACAGTTAATGCCGTGCAGGACGCTAATACTGTTACACTGTATTAAGAATCCAAAGGCTGCCAATTCTGGAAATGTGTTCGTTTGCTGATTTTTTTTCCCTAGATCAGTTAACCTTTCAAAGTTGTTAATAATGGAAGAATACCCTTGCAACTCAGCTCAATAATTTAATTCCCGCTGTAATAAAATTAAAACCACATTTTCACTTTAATATTAACTTTTTCTTTATTCACTTTATTCTGTCTGTCTTGGCTTAATTACTTATTAAGACTAACCCATCATATCTTATCTTTTTCTTTAACACCAACGTCGTGTACATCGAAAATTGACGCGTTGGTGTTTTTTAGTGCATTCGCCTTTGCGCTCATGTTTCTTTATTTAGCGCGACGAAAAATGCTTACTATAACTAATATTTATTTCTTAATAATAATGGAATATACTTTGTGCTCAAATTTCTTGTTGCACAAAGGAATGCTTATTTTATATAAAAACTTAATATTGCTTATTTTACATAAAAACTTAAAATCTATACAGGGTTACACTACACCGCAATCTGGGATCATGAGAAGTTTCCTCAAGATTGGAAAATAGAACTCATATGCCTACTACGTAAAACGGGGACAGTCTTAGTTTGTGGGAGCTACTAAATGTTGTACACGTCAGGCGAATACATTTCACTGATGCGATCATTTGAGAATATCAGTGATGTGGGTTCTGAGTCAATTGTTAAACCACTGATCAAATCTTTATGATAAGATGGTTTTGGAGAAATATTGGCAGCACAACAAAAGCATATATCAGCTCTACATCAAACACGGAATCTTATTATCTTATTCAATGCCGGACTTTAGTACGTGATAAGTTTTGTTGAGATACAGATCTGCGTTCAAAGATTAAATAATATTATTTACAGTCATATCGCTGGACAAAAATGCCAGACGACTGGGATTAAAAATTAACACATACTCGGATTAACACATTCTAAAGACTTAGTTCTTGACAACAGCTGCGTAAAAGACTTTAAATACCTTGGATCAACTATACCATCGAAGAACAATTTACAAACTGATATAAAAATCTAAATTGCTGTCGGTTACTAAGTTTTACGCACAACTGAAAATTTTGCGAAAGCTGTTATACGGTCAGTATTAGTCTACGGAAGAAAAATTAGGCCCTGACCTGAAATTACTAAATAATTTTCTCGATATTCGGGAGGAAGATCATACTATTCACTGAAAACTAGTATAAGATTAGGATGAAATTAGGCAACTCCTGAGAAATTGCTAAGTTACCGAGTTCTTCAAATCAAACCGAATAAAATGGCTTGGCCACTGTAAAAATTCTTAATGTTGGAAGCAAAGACCCAGAATAATCTGGAGTGAACTAGGGAATACATAGGATATCAAAACTAGAGGCAATGTGCAATGGAACGAATTGAGTGGAGTTCGACAGTGTGAAAGGCAAAATATCTTAATAGCCGGAGAGACTTAAAGCAGTGTATTAAGTATTAACGTACTTAATAATTTATTCGGTATATGTACACTTGAAAATCTATATCTTTTTGAATAAGTTGAGTTATAGTGTCATTTAAATGTTAAAAAAAACTTTGACGAGTAACATAATTTAAAAAATTTTCCAAAAAAATGTGACTATATGAGTTTATCACTGGAAATTACGTTTGTCAAACGTGACACATTCACTTTAAGATTTTATGTACGATGAATACATAAAAACGAAAATTTTACTTTACTGCCAACGACATTGGTGAAACGCAATCAAGTCGAAACCAACAAAGACCAATGATTTCTATAGTGAATCGAAAAACTTTTATTTTTTATATACTCTAAGGTTTTACTACTTTGTAAGATCTTTCAACTTTTCATAATTTCCACCACACCCGCCTTTGTCGCCCACCTTACATGGGACAATTTATTTTTATTGAAATACACACCGGAATACAAAACACTTGTCTTCTTAAAATAAAAAATTTTTTGAAATAAATTAGATCTGACCTCACAATTTGTTATGAAGGTTAAATGAAAAATATCATCTTTGTCATATCATCCTTTTGTTCATCGTATTGTGTACGGGTTCTTTTTCTCCATCTAAGCCTTATTATATAGATATATGTATTATGAAATTGTGTATATAAGAGATATAAGCCAACATAACTTCTGGTAAAAACACATAATAGTTGATTAAAATTTAGTTCATATTTCAAATTTATTGTAGCCATATCATACCGAAAGAATCATATTTCAAAAATCCATCACCATTTTGTTGGTGCGGGATTGGGGTTGAGTAAGGTTTAATAGCAGCACACAAAAAATAGGTTTCTACATTTTTATGATAAATTATATGAGCAACATATAGAGATAACAATTTAGCGTTCTGTCCGTATGTATACGAAATTTATATGTGCCACGTAAAACTCTTTGAGAACGCATTAATTTTGAACTTTTTAACTACCCAATGCAAAAAAAAAAACCATTAAAATTTTTTATACATGCATGCCCGGAAATGCACATAAAATGCAAGGTAATAAAAATTATACAAAATAAATCGTTTCGTGTGTTATGTGGAAATTATGTTTGCCGCGGTTTGGTTTCGACAGGATTCATAAAATGCTTCAAAGTTTTTTTTTTTTTTTGTTAACTGTTGACTGTAAGCGAATTTTTAATTTTTTACATCAGTTTTATTCTGCTGTTTACAATTATTTAATGGAGTAGAAATTATTGCCATGATGCATATTATTTGTACTGTTGTTTGGAAAATGCAATTTATTAATGAGTTGTCAAATTTTGAAAACTCGACATTTTTACTTGTGGCTTTTTATAAGTGATCAATTTATTGATTTTACATAAATTGATATGTTTTTATGTATGTAACATAATAAAGAACATAATTATGTTATTTACGAGATTTGTGTGATAAAATTTATGGCCTCAATAAAAAAGGGGCGCTCTTTTTTTAAATTTCTTCTGAATGGTATGATTTATCCAATTCTTTAAAATATGCGTTATAGTGATAATCTCTAACCACAAAAACCTAAATTAGTAGAGTTAAATATGTCATTAAGTTCGAAAAAAGAATCAGTGCACCTGGTGCATATGATAATATTTGATTTATGTGTACACGTACATATAAGCAGTGTAAAGCTCATTGTACGAAGGCAAGTCGTTCTCTACCACAAGAGGCTATAGTTGAAGAAATCAATCACTGTACATGTATAAAAGCACTCCTTTTCGACTGGCGGATAGTAAAGGAACTGTCCTCTTACTTTATGAACGACAAAAGGAATTTTAATAAAATTTCTGATGTCATGACTAAAATAACAGCTTTCGAATGTCATCAGCTATCTCGAACTAGTTCATTAATCCGCCGTGCTCAACTCTAATTTATCGCACAATTTATCCATTGCCAACCAATGGTTGAAAGGAATCACCACCCATTACAGCATTTGACAGGATGATAAAACAACAAAGCATAAAAATTGGAAGCGTGGATAAAAATAAATGTCGCACAAAACCTGTAACGCTGAGAAAAAGCTGAACCCGCATTGAAATTGCTACTATACCCCATATCACATATACTATACTATAGCACACCTAGTATATTCCATATAGTATATCACAGTAAATCAGCGATGAATGTTAAATGATGACAGTGGTCGTCGTAGGATGACAAATTCTTTTTATTCAGCCACATTGGAAGGTTCGGATCAAAAGACCAATTCAATTTATGAGAGTAGTAAATAATAAATTTCTTCTGTATCCTTTCAATTCTATCAATATAAATATTGTAAGCAAGATCTCAAATAATTGACGCATATTCTAAATTAGACCGAACAATAGTACAATACAAAGTTTTAATTGATTGTGAATCCCGAAAATCTTTTGTAATACGACCAATCGGATCAATATGATCCCAGAATTGAGGTGCAAAACGACACCCAAATCTTTGACTCGACCAAGCTCGTGATTACTAATAAGATATTGATGATGAATAACCGGCTTTTTTCTTAGAGAAGTTCATAATCTTGTGTTTTTCCAAATTTTAGTTCAATCTATTTACAACTGACCATTTATACATCAAATAAAGATCACTCTGCATATCAATACATTGTTGCTCGCTACGTAGAGCTTTTGATATTTTCAAGTCGTCTGCGTTTAATGCACAGTTACAGTATTGGAACAAAGAGGTAATTTCATTAATGAGAATATTAAACAACACAGGATCTAGGTGGGAATCCTGAGGGACTCCAGAATGAACTTCAATCATCTCAGATGTAAACCCGTTAATTTTAACTACCTACTTTCGATCGCGCAGTTATACGATCCAACCCAATCCAAAAATAATATACTCACTCCAAATTTATTTAGTTTGGCAAGAAGTATAGCTGACTGAAGTAAGTTACAAGCTTTCTCAAAATCAGTGACACGTCTAGCTGATATTTGGAATCTATCATCACATTCCGATTTCATTTTAGATATACCAAGGCTGACATCTTTTTCCGAAATATGCCAATTAAATTTTGATGTACGACGTCCTTTGGAAAAATCAATAATCTTATAATTGTATTTCTTATAGACTGATTGGAAAAATTCAGCAAATAAATCACATATGTCCTTAGCATTACAGGCAGTATCATCAATTACCGGAACATTCTCTTTTGACATCAACAAAAGGCTAAAATAGTTTTGGGTTTTAAATTAAATTATTTTTCAACCGTGAAATATAGTTTCTATAGACTCCTGTTCCTTATAAAATGCCCGGCGAACTTGTTGGGAAGAATTAAGACAATCCGGGTTTTCATTAAAAACTTTGGCAAGTGTATGTGCTTTATTCTTTTTGTTTCTTAAATTGATTAAATTGTTGTCAAACCATGGATGATGGTTTTTTCTACGCTTATAGTACTTAGGTACATGTTTGTCAAAAGCCTCAAGTAAACCCACATAAAATGAGTCAACTAAATAAAGCATTAACATTACTCGATATAGAATTAAAAGTTTTATCTCAGTCCACCTTTTCAAAAAACATCCGGATGCAGTCCGGCAATATCAGCCTTCATAAAATTGTAATTTACCTTTGATTGTTGATGCATTTACAAAACAGCTCCTGGAAAACCACTGTGGCCAAGACGATGAATCCAACATCTGGTTGAATATCTTATAAGGAAACCCAATTTTGAACGATACATAATCGCGATACATAAATATTTATCTTTCATATACAGTAACATATCATGATCACTGACATCCTTGTACAGACGTGATACAAACATCCATTTTACAGGTACAACGGTGCGCTGAGTAGAATCAAGATCGCCATTATCAATAATAATTTTGGAAGAATTATAATTATTATTGTTATCATTATCACTTGTTGATTGAGTAGAAGCTATAGATACGGGCATTGTTGTTGTTGACCAACTCTTTGATCTCGTAGTTCTTGATGATGGATCTACATTACCATTTTGCGAATTTTTTGGTTTTATTGTTGTATAGATGGATTACATTTTGGTCTAAGAACAGTTTCAAGGTTGATGACGTTATCATCATCTAATGCACAATTCAAAGGATCATGTAAAACAACCTAAAATCAAAGCAGGAGTGCCATCGAACGATAACACATTGTTATACACAAAAAATCTGGGAAATTGAAGACTTATACCCACCACTAAAGCAAACCGTCGATGATGAAGAATATGACCATCATTTCCAAACTACATTAAAAAAAGAAATATATGGCAGATACACAATATGTTGATCCCAAAAAATGGCAATAGTTAGGTGTTTACAGCTAGAAAAACAGCTTTTAAGAAGTAAAGAGATTGCAACGGAAAAAAATAATGGAAAAATATGAGCAGATGAGACACATGCAAAAGGTATCATCAACAACATCCAAAGATGCTATATATTGCATACCATCATGAGGTTTACAAGCCAACAAGTACTACATCGAAACTAAGGGTAGTGTTCGATGCTTCTGTTAAAACAAGTATTTGACAGCCTTTAAATAAAATAATGTGTTTCGGTCCAAAACTGCAACAAGGTCTTTGGCAAATCATTATGAGATGGCCAAAAACACAAATACGGTATCACCGCCGACATAGAAAAATGTTTTGGTAAATATGGATAGACGATGAGGATAGACATTTTCAAAAAATTCTTTGGCGAAACTCACCAATCGAAAAATTACAAAAATATCAATTAAAAACTGTAACATAAAGCACAGCAGCCGCCAGATGGCTCATTTAAAATCAACTAGCAGAACTGCTTAGTAGAGTTGTGTTTTTTGTTGTGTTTAAACTCTGCAATCTTTTCTGAGGCCAAATCGAGGACGCACAAGTACAGGTTTGCTTTTTAAATCCATCTGCACATTCCATTGCTCCAGCTAAACTACGCCGAAAAGTCAAACAAGCAATACAAATTCAACAAGCACCAACCATGGCATGGACGGACTCTACAACAGTACTGTCATGGCTATAAGGTGACACCCAAAAATACAAAACATTCATTGCCAACAGGGTGTCAGAGATCAGGAATCTGACAGAACCACATCAATCGATACGTCAAATCAAGTGAAACCCCAACTGACTATGCTAGTGGAAGAATAAAAGCACGAGAGCTCATGAGTCTCAGTTTTGTGGTAGACAGGCCCACATTGGCTAAAAAGAACAACAAAGACAACTATGCAAGCCATTAACTTCAATGAGTTGAAGCAAGAAACAACTGAAATAAAATAAACCAAGCTAACTATAACCAAAGAAGAAGAAGACGACAAGCTTATTGCTCCTCATAAACAAAATATATTTCACCAAAATGAAGAGAACCTTCAGAATATTGATCAATTTTATCAAAAGGAGTAGAAAAATGGAAACGGAAAAATATGATTTAAACGAGACAACTCAGCTTAAAAAGGGTAACCCAACAAACGAAAAGAGCAAGTTATGAAGACAAATATTCAGGCACTAATTCCCCCCCCCCCCCCGCTATCAACTCAGCAAAACGATAATTAGCCATGCATACAATAAAACAAAGCATAGAGGAACACAACTTACGCTCGCATTCATTCGAAAAAAACAATTGATCATAAATAGTAGAACAACGACGAAGGCAGTCATGTCAAAATGTGTTACCTGTTACAGAATCAAAACAAAACTAGGGGGCAGTCATAGCTTATGGGTAAGTTGCCGTCTCCAAGAGTACAGCCATCTAGACCATTCATACACAGGAGCTTTCCACAATATTGTGGCTGATCAAATGACTGGGGAAGGAATAACCCAGCGCTTTCAACTGCTTGCAACATCACCTTCGGTGGACTATGCAAGGCAGGCGTAAAGTTAGTTAAGACACATTTAAAAAAGATCGTGGGAAATAATACGCTTCTCTATGAAGAATTCACGACAGTCTTAGATCAAATAGAAGCCATGTTAAATTCAAAACCCCTATGTCCATTGTCCAATGACATAACTAATCTTAAAGAACTCATACCCCACCACTTTTTGATAGGTTTGTCGATAACAACAATACCCGAAAGAAATCTAGAGAATATAATCATTCACAGACTAACTATGGGTTGCAAATGTTGGGAAACATCCAACAAGACTTCTGGAAGAAATGGTGTAAAGAGTAACTTCACAGGTTAAAAAATGACCCAATTGGCTACAGTCAAAACTTCAAATCGAAATTGGTGATTTCATACTTCATACTTCAGGTGCAGATTAGAAAAGTTATTCATAATTTAAACCAGAGTCAAGATATACCTTACTGAGACAACATAACGGCTATATACAAAATAATCAACAATAAAAATAGAATAAACTCTAATATTTGAAATAGAGGTTCCTCTAATGCAGAACGTCATTTCTGCACAATACTGAAGGTATGTTGTGCTAATCTGTATCACCCAAAGATATGTTTCATCGCTCACCCAATAGGTTTCACCGGTAAGAGAATGCTTTGACGGTTTTGACCTGAAACACATATCAAGTAGTTTAACAGCTTGTAACATCAATTAATACCAGATAGAGAAATTATTTTCGTCTATAAAACTTGCAAAAAATTTCACTTTAAATAGAATAGGTCAAGGCAGTTTTTAAACCCTAATCTATCTAGTCTATCTAAAAGGAACTGCTAACTAAACTGAAATGTTCAGCAGAACGGCATGTCGCATTACCTTAAATTGTATTAGCACGATTCACCGCCTGTATATACATTGTGTTAAAATTACATTTTCATTGATATAAAATGGTCCATTATATGTAAGAAAATCATTTTGGTATTCACACGAACAAAACTAGAAATAGGTAAATAAAGCCATTCGTACATCTAAATTTCCACCATTGTAATATGATAATCAAATCTTATTAGTTTTAAGAATAGAAACACACACACACACACATGTATATGTGCAAGAAAAATAACAACTTTAATGATACCACTATAATAATAGTAATAATAATATTGTTTATCACATCTATATTTTTGTTAAGAAAAACTAAAAAAAAAATTTACAAGTGAGAATAAAAGGAAATTATATTTTCCTCTTTGTTCCAAAAGCAGTATGTAACACACAATGAAAGGATGTATGAACGATAATTTTCATTAAAAGACTTTTCACAGAGTGTATGTAGAATAAAACAACGACGACGACAACGTCTCGAATAAGACATTGTTTTCTTATGAAGCAAAACAAAATAAAAAATGAAAAACTACTTTACAGGAAAACAATGACTTGCAACGAACCATTAGGACTACAAATTGGCAAAACTTTTTAGATTGGTAGATCGCACCGCCATTTTATGTAGTCTGATGATATTTCTGGTGACAGTCAATATTAACATGCCTAAGTAGTCCGATTACCGACTCGCAGAGATCTATAGTTTTGAATTTGTTTTTGTTCGGAATGGCTCTTTTATAACTGAGACAAGTGATTTCAGTCCTAAAATAATCTGTTTGGACCCATTTTAAGATGGTGTTGGTTGCTCATTAATATTCCTCAACTGACAGGATTTTTAATTTTATTCCTCTTGACTGAATTTCTTAAGTTTCTTGGAAAAATGATGCAATAATGCAGTAATTCGGAAAAGCTTATAGAAAGTTTGGAATACCTCTGCGCGATAATTCTTCAAAAAACGGTTTTATTACGTGTTACATGTTTTTGACTGGGCCAAGCTTGTAAATCCTAACAAAGCCATACTGAACCCTTCCACGAAAGCTCGTGTTCATGCAGTTTTGATGGCAATATCCTTCGCTAGGCTCCATCGGCAAGGTTTCCTTTTCTCGGTTTGTAACGCCATTCATTCCTCGAAGCTAATTCCATTTTCTCAAGGCTGACTCCAATATCTAGGCTGTGCTGTTAGCCACAAAGCTCTTCCAGCGCCGTGAATGCGATGATTAACCACCATTGTACCGTTGTAAAGTACATTCACGAATTCCTTCTAGCGCATCGTCTCTGATTTATAGACACTCGATTCAATTTTGGAATGTGGAATGATTGATCTTAGACGACTCGTATTGCCAAAATTGTCGGCTGTAATAATTTAATTTAGTAACCACAATGTAGATCGACCATGGATTTCGTTAGTCACCCTGTGGCCCGGTTGCCTTCAATTCTTTCGATGACTACACTATCGTTTCATTCCATCGGACGAATAGATGGCACTGAATTTCCGGGATTTAATTTGCATCTCTTTGATGTCTTCAATCACATAGTGGTCGTTTTCAAGACCACCACATATGGTCCACGAAATTTTGGTTCTAATTTCCGAGATTCACCTGTTGAAGGGTTTTCACCCTCGATGACGATTGAATCTCCCCTCGGCATATTTCTTCATTTCGGCGTGTTTTCGGTCGAATTTTTCTTTTCATTTCTTACTTTCGTTCATAATATTTTGAAGAGCTCGTACTCTCTCGTCATAAATATCGCATTTCGGCTCAAGTTTACGATTTCCATCCAAAGCGGCAACCAGGTTGTTTTAAATGACGTCGTTCAGTTTGAAATCAAATACGAATTGGTTTGATGAATTCCGTCATCGCGGTTTTTTGAGAATTGATAGTCCATTGTAAATCTCGAAGTGTTTCATCCCAATCTTTTGGATTCTCGACTGAAGTACAAATAAATAAAAAGATGGTCTGGTTCGCTCTTTACACTCATCCGTTTGATGATGATACGGTTGGAAAGTTCAAAGTAGGCGGTTAGGTTGTCCAAAAATGTAAATACTGGCACTGTCTTCGTACTTCGAACGGCTTTAACAATCACAAATTTACTGAAAGCATCGGTCATCGCAATGAAATGGGTGTTTCCATGCTTACTCCTCATAAACGGCCCGAAATGGTCGATATGTATCAATCGAAATAGTAGCGTTTCCTTCTGAAATGTAGGCGAACTTCAAACTTTAATTTGTTTTGACTTCATATAACGGCATTTCCATGCAAGTCCTGAAGTTTCCCATACTATCGTGAAAATGTTGTACTATTTGGAATCTAATTGCCCTTGGCACTACAAATTTTAGCTCATCTCCCTTCTTCCTTACGCAGGTTAATCGATAATCTTTTTGTCGAAATTCCCTTTTTAAATTTTTTTTTATCATCGGACTTGTGATCTCCGCTGAGTACAGCAATAATTCTTTTTATGTTTTCGTCTTGACTTGCATGGTAAGAAGCCTGTCGTTCTGATCAATCCCAATTTTCATTATTCAACCAGCAGCAGTCTCCATTTTTCTCGGCGGTTCGTTTGGACATCGACTTAATGCATCGACGTGAGTCACGCGTTCTCCTGGTTAATGAATTGTCTCAAAACCGTTTTCGAGTAATCATATCCACCGGTTGCGGTGACAAATTCGGTATACATACACGTATTGACCAAATGAAACAATGGAACAATCAAACTTCGGGTTAAGGTCTTCGGCGAATGACTTACGGACCAAGGCACGATTGCTACTAGGGTCAATAAATGCAATCAACGACGGTGAGGGTTGGTAGCGAGTTCTCATCAATTTTAACGATATTCGGTTCGGCAAAAGTTCTTGCGATTCGGTCGTGCTTCTGGACATGCAACGGTTTGAACATCGTCTGGAGGCAATTCATGCAGTGTTCTCTTCTTTGTGGCTCGGGTCATTTTATTGCTAAATGTCGCGGGTTGAAACAATTATAGCATTTAAACGATTTAGGATCTGCATTTAATTGTGTCAATGAGTACCCACAATTTAACAGTATGGGTAATTTTGATGGTTGTGGTTTTGATAACGGGTGTAAACTCTTGGGTTTTTGGCTGAGAAATAGATGGATTTGTTGCTGAGGGCAATGTTCGTTGAAATAATGGAATGTAATGGACGTATTCTCTAATGGCAGTTAACAATTCATTACCATTTGAAAACAGCTTGGATATTTGTTTCTTGAGCAATACTGTGGATGGGTGGAATCGGTATACCGGGCATATTAGTGACAAAACGTGACGATGCGACACTTGGGGTTCACAAGTTTGGATCGATTGATTGATAACGTTCGTATTCGTAGTCTGCATCGGCTCAACACTGTTTGTATATCATCGAATAAATTTGTTGCGTCGGAATAAGAAAAGATTCTAATATTACGGTGTATACAAATGTCTGTGACACAACTTGTGCTTGCGGTGAGTAAAATAATACCGCTTGTAATACCGACTAGTTCGGACCCGTGTTAATGC
The DNA here is from genome assembly GCA_963556175.1 of Tipula confusa. NCBI lineage: Eukaryota > Metazoa > Arthropoda > Insecta > Diptera > Tipulidae > Tipula > Tipula confusa. The sequence goes on along the minus strand of OY744476.1, from coordinate 82,560,443 downwards.
AGGGCAATGATGCAAACGATAGTTGAAATTTCGATTTATCTGCGGAATTCCCATTTTGATTTGTCGTTCGTAAAAGTGATATTTCCTTATCCAACTCGAACATTCGATCTGTTACTGTTTTTTACAACAGTATCGTATTCCTCGTCACTATAAAATTCTTCCAGACATTCGATTAACTGTTTTTTGTTACCGGTTGTGATCAGACCCTAATTTTTACATTTTTCTTAATGTTTCGACTTTTAAATGTCTGAAACTCGCCACTTTGTTTCACACGGAATTCAGATATTTTGTTGCGTAGAGAAAATTATATAAACTTTACTCACAAAATCTCTGATGACCCAACATCTGTCAAATACGCTTTTCCGGATAGTGAATATTTGGCTCAAACATCATTCTCTGTTCTTCTCGAATTTTTCCTTTCCATCCAACACTTTTTTATTTTGATTTTCTTCCTAACAATGTTTTCAATGGCAGTTTCGTCGCGCGCAGTGTTACCACCTCTTCTCTTCGTTCGTTCAGTTCGTAACACGATTATATTTAGCAGATTTATCAAATCATTAGAAACTTTCAAGTGTTATCACTTCAAACATAAAGTTTACCGAGCTACGCAAACCGACGTATTCCTGTACTCGCCTTTTATATGTGTACAATGATAAAAACAACAAGGACGTGACGTGAAACGAAATTGTTTAGCGAGAAAATAGGATAATACGATCGTATATATAGGTTATTATATGTGTATACATTTTCTCACTCGACGATAAAAAATAATCTAACTGAATATTTTTCCTCGTATCCCTTATCAAGATTTGATTGTTTTCTATTTATGATAGTCGATCAAATTTTATCTTAAATGAAAATCTTAAAAACGGAAAAATTTCGTTTGGATTTTTTGTTTTGTGTTTTTTTTTTTTTTTTTTTGGATAGACGAGATACACCAAACAAATTATAATGATGATTCTGCTAAATTTCATTTGATTGGAATGGTTTTCAGTTGGGATTTTTTTTATTATTTTGGTCTTCGGCACAACAACATTTTAAACGAAGTTTAGTTTTGATTTTACACGTATACTGTTTAAGATTTTAGGAATCGAGATGATTTGATTTTTGTTTAGATTATATATTGTAATCGATTGTTTAAATTAGATGAAAGGCCCTTTTCATAATGTGAAACAACATTTTAAACTTGATCTAGGTTACAGGTTGATTATAAAACAAATTCAAACAGTTTGTCCTTTTTAATGATAATGAATTTCCAGAATTCTTTGAGACTAGATGTTAGACCCTTCTCGATTCTTCTTTTCGAAAGAGCAATGCCAAACTAATAAAGCCATAATATATTACACTCTGTATAACATGTAAACTAATATTCAATGCCATAAGCTTAATCAAGCTTAAAATGTTTCATAATATAATAAAGCATAACAACAGTTACAAAATGATTTCTCAGAATATATCTAATTTAACCCAATTAACTATAATGTGATAGTATATAGTTCGAGCCTTTTGATAACTCAACAGGAGCATTAATTTTTGAGAACTCATTACAAAGGAAAATGTGGGTGTTGGTGAAAAATATAATCTTGTACGCCTCGTTTGACATAATTCAGTATGAACAATATATTATGCATAGTTGATTACTATACGGAGGTTGTATGATAAGTACATGGCCGTTAAAACTTTTTGCAGAGTTACAACAAAAAAAAGAATTTAAAAGCACAGCATTACATGTTTTCTGTGCAACCCAAAGTTTAAATCCGTGTAACTATAATAATAATTTCTAAAAGGGGTCTTAGAACGGGATATACTCTTTCTAATAATAATGGCCATCGGATTCGATCCCGAGTTTGTTCTTTGTAGAGTTTTAAACATGCTGAAGATGACAAGTCGTTCTCTAGTCCGAGGAGCTATCGTTGCCGACAGTAACCTCTGCACCTGCTAATTGGCGGCTCTCCTCTTAGAGATTGCCGCATTACCCGTACAGCTCCCATACTTATCCGTTGGGTTCAACTCTCATACCTCTACATGACAATGGCTCTGATTAACACCTTGTAAAACTTCAGCTTGTCGGCATGTGCAATGAATTTTGACTTTAGCAGCGGGTGTAAGGCATACAAAACACGGTTGCCAGCGACATAACGAGCTTTAATATTCCCTCACACACAAAGTTATCATGAGTGACAAGTGACTCGAGGTATCGGAAACTTATTACTCTTTTAAATGTGTAGTCACCATTATAAAATCCATTGTCGCTGTTCTTTGACGCCGTTGCCATTCAGTCCAATTACACAGATATCTGCATCTGCATATTCAAGAATCTGGTAGGACTGACGGTACAAGAAGTCCTGAGGTGTTTAACTTTTACGAAAGATAAATTTTAACATGATATTAAAGAATATCGGGAACAGAGCATCTCATTGCCCTACACTAAAGCTAGTTGCAAAAATTCAACATTATGGTTGCATTACTGTCATTTCACACGCAAATTCTTATATATTTGTCCGGTTTTTCCAGCCATCGCAAAGCAAACCATAAATCCTAATGGATTGAGTCATATGCTTGTTGGAAATCCCAATTCGTAATGTTTAGAAAGAATCATCATCAACGAGAAAACTTGATCTGTGACTGGCCAATTCGGACGAAATTCTCTACAGTTTCCTCCGTCAGGGGAGTGATTCTTTCCAATATTATGTAAGACAGTAATTTGTAAGCTGCGCAAAGGAAAGCCGTGATAGTTTTAACATTTTGAGCGTTCTCTTTTTATAAAGATAGGACACCATGCAGTCACTTTCCATTCATCAGGTATAACTTCGCTTTGCGGACATTGTAAATTTCCTGCAGGATGAGTCTTCTCGGCAGTCAATATTTGACCACTTTAAATTATAGCATTTGACACTTGTTGAACATTGAGTAAAGCAGAGAAATGCTCATCAAAATGTCGAGCAATGTCGAGCAATTCATCGATGTTAACACTGAAGTTATGTTAGTCCCGAATGGCGATAGTGCTAGGTCTGAAGGTACAGTTCAGTTCGGTGACACCCTTTACAATAAGTAACGAGAACTATAGTCATTGTTGAGTTGTTCTACTCTTATAAGACTTCAGCATTACTATTCATGCTTTTTCCGTCTACAAATTCGCTTGGCGGTTTTCCTTGGAAGATCCGTTTTTTTTGTGCGATTAAAACGTATTCGCACTACCTTATAGGTTATATTCTGTGTCTCGCCAGCAAATCGACATCATCAAGCCAATCATTTTCAGAACGGTAGTTGGTTTTGAAAATGCTACTGCTAACACAATTCCGATCTTGTGGTTTCTCATCTTCGTTTATCAGACCTTCACAATTTTAATGTATAAGTTTCATATTTCTGTGATCCCTGACTTGTGAAACTGACTTGTTGAAAACTTCTATTTTACAAATTTGGTAGCCGACCGATAAGATCTTATACGTCTTGGATGATCTGAGACCTTTTCTTAGAAATTAGCAGATGGTCAATTTGATTTTAGGACGCCTAACGAAAGTGTCCATGTTTCCAAGTACATATTTATATGAGGAAAGAATGTGCTAGCCACAATAAAGTCGTGTGCAATCGCAAAGTACATCATTTTCCCCCATTATCGGTCAATAGATCGTGTTGGGAATACGGACCTTTGTTTTTACACAAGTCAGTCTGATTTTATCCATTCCTAGCATTAAAGTCACCAATCACTAGTCTGACGTCGTGCTCCGGTATGGCTTCCATCAGATCATCAAAATTATTTTAAAATGACTTTTTGTTTGGGTTGGCTTACATCAGTGGGCACATGAACACAACTGATTTACATGTTGGCTAGTTGCATGCATAAACATAGCTTACACATAAAACAGATATTTTCACCTGGACCTAAAATGGGCGTAAAAGCACCTGGTTTTCTCAGCGACTACACGTATAGTATACGTTCCGATCTCTAACTGCGTGTCCTTTTACATTAACGGGGGTCTGGTGAAGTTTTGGTGGTATTTATATCTCCTTTTTGTGTTTTTTTAACAGTGAGTATTTTAAGGATGCTGGTCGTTAGACCATCTATTCAACCTTTGTTTTGTCGCCTCTTATGGCAAGCGAAGGATGCTGTGGTGAAATTTTAAGAATATCATGTTCGTCATAAATTTTTTTACAGGGCATGGGACTAGCCCTCAATCATTAGTAAACCTATGCTAATCTTTGTGCTCATTTTGCCACGTTCTGCCAGATAATTTACCAGCCATGATTTTTTCTCGAGTAGAAATAAGATCATGAGTAAAATTAGCGCCGTTTAATTAAGCGCCTTAATTTTTTGTCTGTGTCGGGTTAGCTGTATTCAGACGTTATGTTTATTCGGTATATTCTAGGACGTTTAACTCATTCTTCACAGAATCCTAAATTTTGGAAAATATGCTACATATGGTTCAGGTGCTGATCGACAGAACGTAAAGCAACAAGAAAAATCTTCAATATAAATAAGGCAAAATCTAAGTCTATGCAGTTTTGCGTGTTAATCGTTGGAAGGATTGTGCGTATTTAGTAAACCAAACATTATTTTTGTGAGTTCAAAGAGATTGAATGGTGCTATCATTTTCGTTTTTTCAATATCTGTTTCTTTGACTGGAATTTGGTGCTCTTACTAAATAGGGTCGAGAAAATTCTGTATAGGAGGTATAGGATATCGTGGTTATTAACCTTAAATAATCTCCGTAAGGTTTCCATTCATAGTTTTTCTTCGGCACAGTGTGAAGTGGAGGTATGGGAGATCTATAAGACGTCCTCTCGTTTTAATATAGTGTGTGATTGAATGTTTAGTAAATTTTTGAGGTTTAGTTTGGGAAATAATCTATTTAAATGCGAGAAAACCTAATGGATCAATTTGAGCGTAATCAACAAAAGGGTACTGAATATACCTATATACTAATAATATTGTGAGCGGATCGAGGAGACGTTTTCGTTTGCTGTCATTTAGCAAACCATACTTATTTTTATATTCAGCCCGATAATAAATCGGTAATGAATCGTTAGCCAAAATGAATGTTTGCGCGAATGAACCCCTAAGACAAATGTCAAATACATTGGTTTTAATATCAAATGTGTGTACTTTGGTTGTTTTTCCCGTTGGCGTCAGAAATAAAATATGCCTTATCTCTCAGTTTGTTCTGAACTGTTGTTGGCAAAACAGATATTTTAGCACCTGTGTTTTATCGAACAGGGTGAGACGCAATTTTTCGTGTTTGTCATCGACGCAGTCACCATGTTATAGTTCTCTGGTTAAAATTTTGATTTGTTGAATTTAGTGCATCATCTAGTGCATTTAATTGCCGTATCCCCCCATGTGTTTCGATGTGTGCTTCGATGTGAGCTCGTAACATCCGGCGATAGCTCTTTTAATTCTAGATGTCAGCTTATAATCCTAAAGCACCTGAAGTGTCAGTGCTGGGAAAGCGTATCCTGTAATGGCACGCAAAAGTTGCGATTGCTTCTTTACCCTATTTCCTGTGTTTAGCAGAACAATTCTACCTTGTTTCGTTTGGTATTTTTTATGGTAACATTTTGTGCGATTTTGCATTGTGGCTAAATACATTTACGGATACTGGATCTAAAAATGTTGTAGCCTATATTTTAAGAGTATCTGTATTTAGTCAGACACCTTAGGGTTAGATTTTTGATATCAACCTTAAACGGTTACGTACAAGAGGATGATTACTTTGAAATGAACCGGTAGAAGTACTAAGACGACATCACCTGATATTACACATAAGTTTTGAATTTAAAATCACATCGATTTCAGCTTCTTCACTTTCTACATAATATGAATATATATAGTAGTGCCATCATAAGAAAAAAAAAAATCAATTTGTCCATTCGTGTTCCAGATGTCGGGAAGATAGAATATCGTCAACATTTACTTTTAATATATGACATTTAGGCAATTATATATAAATATATATATATATATATATATATATATATATATATATATATATATATATATATATATATATATATATATATATACATATATATATATATATATATATATATATATATATATATATATATATATATATATATATAAATATATATATATATATATAAATAAATATATATATATATATATATATATATATATATATATATATATATATATATATATATAAATATTTATTTATATATATATATATATATATATATATATATATATATATATATATATATATATATATATATATCGATACCAGTAGCGACATCTAGCACGTCAATGAGCTAACATACCATGGTAGTACTATGTGTATTTATATTATACTTTCTATAACTCAATTGCAACTGATATCATCACAAAACTTATTTCCAACTGTATATATGCAAATTAGACTCCATTTAATATAAATTACGTGAGTCAAATTTGCTTTCGTACTAATTTTGAATAATTTTTGTTTAGTTTTCATTTCGTTTGTGAAATACTAAGATGAAAAATGAAATAAAAGAAGAAAATCCTGCTTCTTTTGTTTCTTTGTTAAGATTTAATAAGATTTTTCATCTTTTTGTGTTTAGCATCCTTCAGGCAATATTAGCTCAACATAAATTTTACTTATGTAAATTAGAAAATAAAATTAAAAATCTTGGAAACATATGTTCTAGCACTATTTTGTGTATGTTTTTGGGGTGGTATGGTGCTGTGTGTATAACTAACTATATTCGTGATGAAATCGTGTGATGGCTAATTAATACGTGGGTTTAATTAGTATAAGGGTGAAATTGGTTACCCTTGTATTAAAAGCGGATGCCGTCCATTTGTAGTCGCTTGCGTGCAAAGACTTGAGATTTAAGATTTACACGAATAGAATATAGAATTTGTAAAAACAAAGAAACAAGCGAGGAGTACCTTGACAAAGGCATTTGAAGATGACTTATATTGCTGAAAGAATTATTCCAATTGATGCTGTCTGATTGCGATTCGATGGTTTCATATGTGAATCGTATAATTAAGATGTCTATAAAAATATAAAAGGATGGCTTAAAATAACAAATGAAATAATCGCTAATGTTGGTGGCTATATCTAATGATTACAAACCACTTGCAAAATTGTTTTGCGTTGTAATTGGCATATAAATTGGAGCAAATGAAGCAAATACAAATACATTTTCATTTACATAGAAGTTGCTTATCGTGCTAAAGAATTGCTCAATACGGTTCATTTAGACGTTTGTCAGGTCCGCTGTAATATCAATTAATTGGTGGTGTGAAATATTTAGGTAAATTTGTTAGAAAGTTTGCTGAACGTTTTTTAACACTTTTTCCGAGTTCCAGGCCCTTGTCGAAAATCATTGCTTAAGAACTATCGAATCACTTACGCACAATGGAACGGAGTATTTTAATCGACAATTTGCAGATCTTTTCGTGAAAAGAAGAACGGTACATCAAAAAACAGCATCATACGCTCCACCCATACACTATCGGTTTGACCAAAATCCCGAATCGTTCTCTTGAGCAATTTGTCTGTTTAGATAGAAACATTTTGTCCTTCGACACTCATCTGTGTCGTTATTTTATCGTGTACAATTATTCATATTTGAATTTCGGGATGTCCATTTTCTTCTTTATGCTGGAGCGATTGCAAATAACCTTTGGACTACCTATTCCAAAATGCTGCTTTAATGGAACAAGGAATACCCACCGTTGTTTTAGAGTCACCTTCTATGGGTGAGTGTAGAAATTATGAATTCCAAAACCACAGTTTGCAGGCTAATAATTGAGCAGCCCTAATGCCGCTGGATTGGAGCAGCAGTCATCGTCTTGCAATCCAGTTTGTTTATAGAATTTGACAATGTCAAATTTGACATTGGTCTGCACTATACAGGCCCTACGGATTGTAAATCGTTGAGCAAATTGCCATTTGATGATTTGGTCAACCTTCCAAAATCACGTGCCATATGGTGGTAGAACTATATCGGTCCTTAACACAGTGATGCGGGAAATAATAATTGGTCAGATTTCTTTTGGTTTCCGGAACCATGGCCAGCAAACAATAAATCTACCATCAATGTCTCTTGTGTGTGGTTGGCTGCAAAATGTTTGTCGACTGAATGAAAAAATGTGCTGACAGCCTGAGTGCCTTTTGATATTTCATCTACCTTCCAAATACTTTAAATTTGATCGTGGATTGCTGTAGTTGATAATACCGCAAGTACCATGTTGTTAGATGAGGTTAGAGCACTATATATTTTCCCTGAGATTACCAAGCCAAGATGCGTAATTTGTAGGACTGGAAGGTGATTAGTCAATCATATTTGACCTACTGATTATAACTTAAAGTTCATTGAACCACCAATGAGCAAGTGGTACTGCTGTAGAGTATCGAAGTCTTGATCAGCCAACTGAATAATTACAGTAATGTTGGTATTAGATCTACTAATTGGCAGACTTCGTTGGCAATCAGGTGTTTTAGGTAAAATTAAGTAGTTGATGTTTGCCACAAAACTGCTAGGTCGAGATTTGTCGAGAACTGATGTACTGTGATTCACTGGAACTGATGTGGCACCAATTACTTAGGTGTTATTGGTCTTGCTTTTTAATCTTAAGCCGAGACGTGTAGCTAGAGCGGTGATCAAGCAATTTAACTATCATAGCATGCCATAGCACATTTGACATGTGCTGCTGGAAGGGCACTTTCTGGTATATGTAAACTTTGTAGACAATAAAAAATGTCGATTTTTCGATTTTTCAACGGCCTCTCGCCTCTTGGGAACTTCTAGCACTTTGAGTAGTTTGCGCTTTAAAAAAGCGGGACTTTTGGCTTTGCAAACTATTCAGACTATTGTTTGAGCCATTGCAGTGTTGATTGCGAAATTTTAGAAATTTTAAAGCAGCTTACATTTACATTAAGAGTTTTAGCTAAATTTTGTTAATGTTAATTTCACATCTCATCAAGCCATGACGAGTAAATAGAAATAAGGCCATGGTGGAAAACTTAATTGTCCATTTTGGGTGGTTTAAATATTTTTTAAAATGTCGTTTAAGCTCTGATCCGAAATCGGGATTAATTCAATAAACATAAACAACCAAACTTTTTTTTTCAAACAAATTTATAGGTTATGTTTATGGGTGTAATTCTGTACGAACATTTTGCTTTTATTTTATGCAATAATAAAATTGAATTTCCTAAAATAAAATAATAATAAATTTTCCCATCGTTGGTGTGTTCCTTTTGAAAATTCATGTAAAAAAAAACGCTTTTGCAAATCAATTTTTCAAGCTTTCAATTCAACGTTTATTTTTTCAATTTTCAATTTATCACAAAATTGAATAAGAATTTTTTTTTATTTTATTAAACATTTTTTTTTATATTCCATTATAAAACTTGGAATTTTACTTTACTTTTCTTTTGCTTATTTTCAATCAACAATGAATAAAAAAATATTAAGGTACAAAAAATAAAAAATAAAATTTTGTGTGATAAACCTTTGTGTGTACTTAAATCCTATCAAATTGGAAAATCCTTAAAAAAAAAATCAAAAAAAAAAACTATCATAAAATAATATTCTCTGATAATAATGAAGAAGAAAACGATTTGATAATAAATTCCATATTGAATTTCAAATTTTAGGAATTCTTTTCAACTTAATTCGATTTCTTCAAACAAAAAATTTAAGAAGAAATAAAATAATTCAAAAGGTAAAAATCGATAAAAAAAAAATTATTGTGAAATTTTGTTTTTTGTTAGGATTTTTGGTATCTTGCTTCCTTATTCGAACTCATAAAAAAACATTTCTTTAGTTTATTAGGTAATAATATACCTCTGGACTTGATGCCTCCATATATATAGTTTTTCGTATCAAGGTAAACATTTTTTTAGGAAGAAATAGTTTTTCATCGATCATTATGGTAAATATGCAATCATGTTCCAATTACTAATTTTAACAATTTTAGTTGGTCGCTAGTTGAAATAACAAATTGCCCAACTGCCTGCTTATACAATTTAAAGAAATTCTTTTTGAGCTTAAAATCAAATAATGTCAAATATCTTTAGATTTTTCTACTCCTTTTCAGAAACAGTTCAGAAACATCACCACTACCTGCAATGGTACGGCCAAAAGTTCAGCATTAAAAAAATAACAAATAAAAAAATCAACAATCAAAACTAACCGAGGAGGTAGCCGAAATTTGGCATCAACTAGAACAGAAAAGGATTTAAGTAGCAACTTAAACAACCCAACCTCAAAATCTTCGAAATATGAGAAGAACAGATGATCAAGATAACCCACCGAAGAGATTCAGACAAAATAGTGTTTTAAACAAAGACAAAATGTAACAGATGATTAAACTTTAGTCTCATAAATATGGAGCGATGAATCTAGCTCCCACAAGCTGTGTTTATTTAAATAACAAATAACTCAAATTGCTTCGCTATAAAAAAAATGATTTAAATCATTGTTGTAAATGATTATATGTTGATTGGAAAATCCTGAACATTTGCTTTGGATACTGGAGCTCTCAGGTCAGATTTTATGTCCTAAAATTGTGGACACACTCTTTTGCAAAATTTGAAAGAATATAAGTACCAAAAAAGCGCAACGGTGCAGTATCCCTACGTTGATAAGAACAGTCAGTATTCGCTGCTCAAATTATCAATACAGAAAATATAATATCGTTGCTGTTCAAACAGTCTAGTTATTAAAAATTAACTGCAATGGTGACCTCGAAGCTGTAACAATGAGAAACACTGTACTAATCAATGTCAAAAGTAGTTCAATATTAGATCGATACAAGAAATGTATCACCAAGCACCAAGAAGACTAAAACTAAAGTAACCAAAAACTAAGTAACCAATTATTTTCTTAAAAAAATAAATTGTAAAAGAGGTAAAAGTATAAGCTTTTACGACAGAAAATGGTTTGTAGATATCTCATGCAACATTTACACCACAAGGGCATAAAATTACAATCAAGAATGCTTCTATAAAATTATGTCACAGTGGCAGTCTGTGAAAATTATGACTTATTGGGCATTAGGGACTAGCCAATGATATCAAACTTATGAAGAAGTCATGCTACCATCCGAACATATTAAGGAAAACCTGCTAGAGATTCATATACTAAATATACAAGACACGAGAAATTTATCCTCCGATTAAATGATTGCAAAAAAAAAATTACATCGTTGCACCCACTGTCAAACGGGTTGATGGAAATTTTCAATACAATCCTTTGATTTTTGGAAGGAGATTTTACTTGGTTATAATGGGTTTGCCAATAAGAGGTTTCATTTTAAAATTAAAAAAAAACGAGTATTTTTTAAGAGAAATCAATGAATATTTATTTCATTGTAAAGAGGAAGGTATGCGATTAACATTTGAAAATGATATCAGCCAAATGGCTGCCATGGCTACGCTTGTAGCACTACATCCTTTTTATGAAATTTTCCATGACCAATTCGCACATTTTTGTCTGTATGACCTCGATAACTTCACGAATTCCATCTTTAAGGTCTTGAATCGATTATGGTGCATTGGCATAGACCTTATCTTTCACGTGACTCCAAAGAAAAAAGTCTAAAGGTGTTAAATCACAAGATCTCGGTGGCCAATTGTGATCACCTCTTCGAGAAATCGAAACTTTTCTTGCAAAATGCGATTATTTCGTTACTTGAGTGGCATGTAGTGCCAAATTGCTGAAATATAAACGTCGTCCATATCAATATTTTCCAATTCCGGCCATAGAAAATCATTAATCATAGCTTGGTAGAGCAATCCATTCACCGGAACAGTTGCACCAGCCTCATTTTCGAAAAAGTAAGGTCAAATCATACAACCAGCCCAAAAACCGCACCAAACAATGACACGTTAAGAATGGAGATGGTTTTCAACAATCATTCTAGGATTTTCTGAGCCCCAAACGCGACAATTTTGCTTATTAACCTATCCTTCGAGGTGAAAATTGGCCTCATCACTATGAAGATGATTTTTCGATGAAAATCCAGATCATTTTAATGCATTTGAAGGACCCAATCAGCGAAGATACGACGTTTATGGTGATCGACCGGCTTGATTTCTTGTGTTAATTGAACTTTAAAAGCGTTAAGACCTTAAATCTTTATGTAAAATACGGTGTAATGTCGTTTGTGGAATGTCTAATTCCAAAGATCGACGAGGAATCGAAAAACCTGGGTTTTCTTCAACACTACGGGCTACAGCCGCAATATTCTCAGTTGTTCTTGAGCGACGCACATCACTAACTTGTCCCAACAGCTAAACTATTACCGGCCGAGAAGGTGCTTCACGACCACCTAAAATGTGCTTTAGTTTTGCGAACTATGTGATGTGAAAATTTTCACAATTTTTTGTAGTGAATTTTAACAATTTTAATGCGTTGTTGAAGCGTGTATCGTACCATTTTTAGTAATGGCGTAGTTTTTACTTGTGAAATGTCAAAAGATGACAGCTTCAAAATTGACAGCTTCCCAAATAGCAGGCTATTCAATATGAAACTTCTTATTGGTTAACCCTTTACAATCTAAACCGGAACCAGCTAAACTGAGTGACATATGTTTTTGAAGACTGAATAAATATTCGTTACCAAAATAATGCCCTAAATTCGTATGTTATTCAGGGTTTGAATTCTATAGATGATATTCTATTTATTCTATAGAGACAGCATTAACATTCTGATTTTCAGCCAGAATAGCAAAATTGTATATTGTCAGAATTATGGATATATTAATTGGTATAGTCTACACCACACATCAATTATACCTACCAGATGAAACACGTTAACAAATGATTAAAATATTCCACTGTATATAGATTGATTTGTGACAGTTAAGAAAACAAGTTTTCATTGAAATTTTTTATTTTTATTGTAACTTATTTTGTTTTTTAGTGTGGTGTTAAGCTTCATAGAGGAAGGTGGTAAACTGTTTATGTGTGGTAATTTCTTACCAGTTTAAAAAAGAATTAAAAATTAAATTAAAAAATGGGAATTGAAAATTATAAATGTTAGTTGGTTTTATAATTAATTGCAACATTGAGTAGTACAGGAGTAGAACAGGTAATTCAAATTTTGTTAGTTTTTGGTTCAAATTTTTGAAAAAAATTAAGTAGTTCGTATTTTTATTTTGGCTGATTTAAGATGTATTTGCACTATAGTTAAAATAAACATAATTAGACAAATTTTTTTGACAAAATGACAAATCTAATCTTTCACACATTACTCTGGTGGCGGTTTGTTGTATTTTGCGCAATACATGTTTAGTTTAGTTTCCCATTATCCAACAAAACTGTTATTAAATAATTGTAAACAAAGTTTTTTGAAATAATATAAAGCAGTATTTAGAGTCCCAGGTCTATCTCCGGTAGACTTGCTAATGATCAGTCAAACACGCCAATTAATCAATCAAATACAAACTGTTTGGTTTTAGGTTGGACGTTGGTGCCTTTGTAACGAGCTACTTGTTGTGCTCGTTCCCCTGTGGTAAATTTATTTATGTGTCCACCCCAGAATTTTTTTGTTTTGTTGTTTAAATTATTTTAAAATTTTTATTTTTTTTATGTTGTACATACTCATTTCCCCTACATTAATTTTTTTTTAAATAAGGTAACGGGAAATGAGTATGTATAAAAAGCCGTGTTTTGTTGTTAATCGGGACAGTTTTGAATCAGAGATGAGATGAAGAATTTTTAATTTGTTATTTAAAAATAAAAATAAAAAAAAAACAAATATGTTGTGATTAAAGAAAAAACAATAAATAAAAACAATAAATAATAACGTGATATTATTTAAACCTAATTATTGTAATTTTAGTGTATCTAATCTAATTATAGTCATAGTGATAGTGTTGATAACATCTATACAGACAACCGTTTTACGATTGAAAAAAGCTAAAAATACTTCGATACATGATTTTTGAGAAATATAATTATAAAACACTCTCAAAATTAATCCTATTAAATTTAAATCTAAACAATAATAATAATACAAGTAATAGTTCCAGTACATAGTAATACTACTAATAATAATAATAGTAATAATAATAATAGTAATAACGGAAATAATAATAATAATTCTGGAAGCTTCCATAAAAAAAAAAACAACGTGTATCCTAACTAAAATCAACTAGAACAACATCGTCATCTTCTACAACAACAACAACATAACAAAAAAAAACGAGTTTATTTTTATTTTATTTTATAATATTAAGGCTTATGTTGGTGGCGGGGTAAGTTAGACTTAGTATTGTTATTTAAGTTTGTGTTTTTTTTGTAAATTTAATTAAGAATTTATTTAAGTTATTTAAGTTTGTTTTTGTTGTAGTTTAAATTAAAATTTTGTGTAGTTAAGTTATTTAAGATTTTAGTATATTCTGTTTTTCTTAAATTCATTTCTGTTTTTTTTTTTGCTTTCGTTTATTTATTTTATTTATTAAAGTAACTGTAATGAGGTCACTTATTTTGTTTTGATTTTTTTTTCTTGTGATGTGATGGTTGCAAGTCTGGTTGCGTGCCGACTTGTTCAAGTGACACTGCTTTCCCATCTTTTATAATCCCCGCGGTTATTCAAGCTTCCATTATGCCTTGCACACCCCACCCCTATCTGCTCCTGAGCTCTAGCCGGCTACTATACCGCAGCAAGGCCTCTAATGGAAGAATTCTGTTAACGCCATCGGGGTGCGGATCTCAATGGTGTCGTTTTAATGACACTTATGGGACTCGCACCTTGATCCGTTACACCTTCTTACATGCATTAGTGGTATCCAATAATCAACCGCATGTGCGTCCGTATTTTAGTGCCGAGTTATTCGCTCAATTTGTTGGTTATCATTTTTAGTATACCATGGTGCATTTACAATGCGACAGAGCACTTTGTTTTGGAAACATTGTCTCATTTGTATATTTTTTTTCTTGGTACAACATCAAATTTGTATACCATAGGTTCATTGTGGTTCTAGAATTGGTCAATATAATAATACTTGGTTATGAATTGTAAACTCAGAATTTTTACTTATAAGCCAATATATTTTAATTTATTTGACATCAATTCTTCTTTTTTCTTTTTAACGTGCTTTTTTTATCTAAGCTTGTAAGGTAGTTTGGTTTTTTGAACATTACTACTACTCTGTAAAGAATACAGTCATTACAGATGGTCACAGATTACAGTTGGTCACTGTTTTCCAATAGATTGTATACTAGCAAATTATTATATGCTGGAAACATTAATTGGCGAAGTAGCATTTAATTTAGGTTCCAGCTTTTGTTGTTGTTTTGGATGCTCTTGCTTTTGCTGCTGGTGTGCTAGTTTAATGATACTATTACAATTATAGCTTAGGTGATGGATATTCTGTAACAACAAGTGCGAATTCTGCTTTTAGTTTTTTGGTAGGTTTTTTTCTTTTCTTTAGTAATCAATCGGTTTCTCTAGCAAGATCCTCTTAATCAGCGTAGATCTCGTTGTGATAACCAGTACAAGTGCTTATTTCATTATAACTGTTTAGAAAAATTTAGGAAATTTCTATTTAATTGACCTTCCTTAATTCTTTATTTTTTTTGTAGTTGTTCAACTACTTTTCATAGAGGGTTTTCAACATCATTTGGATTTTTATGGAGATCAGAGTTTTCGTTTTTCTGCTGAATTCCAGAGTTTGATTATCTGGGTGGTGGTTTAGACATTATTAGTCTTGTTACGAATGGGTATATCAATGATTGACCCTCATTGATGGTAGGATGGTGGATTAACCAACCTGACGGTTACTGGACTGGGGTATTTATTTCTTTTTGTTGATATTTCATTGTCATTAGGTGGTTTTGTGATCGAGTTAACCTTTTTTATGAGAAAAAGGTGTGTGAAGGCGCACTTCCTGATGAAGAGACGCTTGTTGCAAGTTTTGGTCCACACGTGGTATTTTATTTTCCACTTACCCGCCGGTGATCCGGTGAAGTCATCCCCTATCCATCACCTGAGGATGTGCCCTATAGCATACTTGTCAATTTCACTGGTAAATGAGAATACAAATTGATGAAAACTATCACAATGAGTGATCAATGATGAAAAGAAAATGTTGGCAATATCTGCTGATATTTGCTGAAAATAAGAGATTTACTATATACGATGATTTGGAAAAAACCTAAAGTAGTTCAACATCAAAATCAAGATTTAATGTCACTGTAGATTCAATTTAAATAGTTTAACTAAATATGGCAAAGGGAGGTAAATTTTATGAAACTTTTTATTCAAGAACGAAGGGAACAAGTTGCTTTTCATAATTTTGTAATTTTAACATTAGGAACTTCCCAAATTTAATATTGGCAAATCATAATAGTATATTATATTGGTTCCTTTTTAGCATCTAATATTTGATAATCGTTTTTTTTGTATATTTCTAAGTATTTAATTGCACAGCAGTGATATATTATATCAATATAGTATCCTGGAATAAATGTTACCATTTTTATTAGTTTATTGGTTTTATATCATCGGAGGTACCGTAACTAATATCATGCCGCCTATTTTGACTAAATACCGGATATTATTATACTAAACGTGCTTTGATTTTAAGTTCAAAAGCGATTAATATTTGTAAAAGTTAATTATTTAATTTCATATAATCCTAAAATGGTTTTAAAAAAGATAAAACCACACAAGCGCATACCTTATAGAAAATATATAACCAAACCTAAAATTCTAAAAATTTTCTAAAAAAAAAAAGCTTATTAATGATACATTATTAATTCTGCCCTTAACCATGATGGATCATCCAGTAATGTTTCCCGCAAATCCATCCCTTCAAAATAAATATATTATCCGTTTTAGGCAAACGTTGGCGCACTAATGATAGAAGGGGGATTTTTGTTAATTTATTCTTATTATTTTGTGGTTAACCACTATAATTTTTTTTTTCATGAATTTTAATCAATTAAACTGAATTATTAATCTAAATACGAATTCATTAGTATTTTTTCGTCCTAAATTAAAATCGAAAAATTTGTTCATCGTTCACAATATAAAACGAAAGAGGTTTCGTTACACTTTATCGTTTAGAATAAAAACTAAAGGGATTTTCAATAGGGGTATGCTTTACTTGTGTAAATTGCAAACTGTGTTCAAAAGTTTTAGAATTATTAGCTTGACAATAAGCAAAATATTATAGACAATATATTATTTATATATAAACCCTCTGTTATCTATGTATGGCTATATACAGTTTTATTTTGAGAACATAACGTAAAACTATCTCAAAAATACATGATCATTCCAAGTTATTAACTAAAACTTATTACCAATAATTGCATCCGCCTATACAATTCTGAGCTTCTGTTGGTCTCAAAGACCATATTGTTTTAAGGAAAAAAGACATTCTCGTCTTTCAGTTTATTGGTTGCTTCTTTAAACAGGTTTGACAAAAGGCTTTAACAACAGATTGAGTAATAATCAATGGGCGCTTTCAGGTCCGCCAACAGTTGGCAACATGTTGAGTAAAATCAACATGTTGAGTTGTGAACACCACCGATTCATCAAAAAATATATCCAACACTGTTGAGCTAAATGTCAATTTTTCCATCAGCGGTTGTGTGTCGATACATTTAGCTATCATATTTTTCTGTGTCGTGTTTTTTAAATTAATAACATTAAATTTTAAAATAATAATTAAATATTAAATTTCAATAATATTACAATAATATTGTATTCAATAATATTTAATAATATTTCAAGTTAAAGGTTCGAAAAGTGGTACAAATCATTATATACATGGAAAGTTAGTACATATATTTTATATATGATGTACATAACCTCATTTAAAAAATGCGCCTTATATAATTTTTATCTATTTGAGAAAGGACAAATTCCGAGATCCTAAAAAAAGGAAAAAAGATTTATGGGCGGAAATCAAAACAGTTTTTTTTGAAATGGGCTACCAAATTTCAGAAGATCTTTTGGATCGAAAATTCCGAAATTTAAAAAAAACCTATACTGATATCAAAGACAAACATAACCGAACCGGAAGTGGTCGGATTAATTGGGAATATTTCGATGCGTTTGACGAATTATTTACTAACGACAGAGCTATAAATAGCAATACAACTATGGCCTCTATGATCACGGAGGATGAGAACGATCTGACTGATTTGGTTGAAATCCTTGCCTGTTCATCAGGTTTTATCAACAGGAAAAGGGCACTAAAAGATTACCGCCAGCAACAAATAGACATTGAAAAAGCCAAACTGTCTAAAATGGATCGTCTGATTGACATTATTGAAAAAAACACCAAAGTGCACGAAGATAGGAATACGTTGTTGAAACAAATAATAGATAAATCCTAATTCGAAAATTAATATTATTTAATTTTATAATAATTTTTTATGACTGAAATGAATTGTGATCAATATTAGTTATTTAAACCAAATGGGTTTTCAATGCATTTTTTAAATAGAAAATGAAACGTGTAATATTTTATTTTAATTTGAATATTTATTTAATTTTTATTTCAATAAACTTTATTTATAAAAATACTTTACATATTAATTAAATTTAATAAATAATTCCTCTTAGTATTAGACGTCTCAATATCACCATATTCAAATTCAATTTGTTCATCAGAATCTGAATCTACATATTCAATAAATTCATCTCCAGGATAAATATCGTTATCTAAAATGAAATTATGCAATACACAAGCTGCAGTAATGGTTTCATTTATTCTTTGATGGCTGTACATATCCAGATATTTTAGTTTTCTGAATTTGCCTTTCAATAAAGCAAACGCCCGTTCGATGCACGACCTAATTGCACTAATTTTATTATTAAAAGATTCTTGCGCCATAGTTAAATGTCCATTTTGTTTGAAAGGCGTTACTAAATAATTTGTATTAGGGTACGCAGTATCCCCTAGTATATGGCGTGATTCAGGCAGCAGTGGTTCGTTGCAGTCTGTTAATTTAGAGTATATACAACTCTTTTTAAAAACACGAGCGTCGTGCATTTTACCGGGACTACCAACATAAATATCAATAAATCTTCGGTTATTATCACAAATAGCTTAAATTAAAGAGTAGATACCTATTGAATTAAGTGTTCTAAGAAAATGATTAAAAGAGGTTACCTTGTAAGATCAAAAATTGTAGTTTCTAAAAAAAATAAATTTATCAAACAAATCAATTTATAAGAAACCAAATTTAATATTTTACTTCAAACGTGGATCTGGACATGCGAAAGTGCCTAAAAAAGTCATCAAAACTATATTGTGGTATGATAACCTCAAAATAGTCATTTATTCTAACTGGAGCATCATTCCGTTCTTGATTCATATTTTGGGTTTCTAATACGGTTTCTACTACCCCCATTACTGATCCTATATTAATATTGTCAGTTTCGCTTAATTGCAGAAAGGTCATCAACAAATTATTATTCAAATTCATTTTATAACCTAAAATATAATATTTGTTTATTTAGTTTTTCTTACGTAAATAATTCGATCAACTGTAAATAAAACGGATTATACTCACAAAATGTTAAGATATAAATTCAAAACCAATCAAAAAACTATTAAGTTTATAATATTTTATTAAAAAAAAATATATTACTAGCTTGTTTTAAATTTATTATTTAGAAATGTGAAAATGTACACACAACGTGAAATTCAAATAACAAAATCAAAACAAAAACTTTGACAAATGATCCATCAGATTCATTCAGATCACAATTATGATGACAACATGTATCATAAGATGGCGATACTGATTAATAAAGCCAACATGTTGGTGGACCTGAAAGCGCCCAATGTCAGATGGTTTTGGAATTGGTATACTTGTTTCGTTTTTTTTTTACTTTAGTTGGCCGTTTACTTGTACAACGAAGAGTGGTCCAAATAATTAGAGCTATTACTCCAGTTAATGACAATGATTCGGGTCCTGACAATGTCCATTTGCAGTGTTGATGTTTTATTTGTTCTATATATAGGTGCACATTCTTGATTTTGTTTCTGTTTTGATTGTGGTCCTTGTTAATTGTTTCAATATTCCGAGCGTTTTATTTCCTAGTGGCTTTTATATTATATCTCTGAGTGACTTTGGACAAATTGTTTCTAGTCTAATGTTGTATATAACTTATGATTGTTTCTGATAACGTATAGTGGATGGTCTTTTATAATTGTATTATTAATAACTAGTGGTAAGGCCAACATCATATTCGATGTTCTTTTGTTTCCTTAGGTACTTGGAACAAGTTTAATAGGGTTTCGTAACACCAAAAACTACATGATTTTAATGCCTCGATTGATTGTATTATCTGGATGGTATTAATGGTGTCGATGATAATTCCGTGTATTTACACGAGGCATTTTATTCTTGGATCTTTTTCGTTTTCTTTTCAAACCCAGTTTTGTTTTACGATAATATTGTGGTTTTTTTGCACCAAAATTTTGTTGGTTTCCTGGGATTTTTCGCTCACACACAAACAAAAAAGAATAAAATAAATTCTCAAGGACACTTTTTTCATATTTTGTTTTTCTTGTCAGTTTTAATTTTAAAATATTTTTTGCTCACATTCATATGTATGTAAAAATCCTGTAATTTGTTGACTCGTCTAAACGTTGATAAATCATCGTCTAACGATTCATGGTATTATTAAAAATGGAAGGTCTTCTGCGTTCGGGCTTCCTGCATGCCATTTTCATCGTGAGCCCAAAGCATCCCATTGTTTGACTCTGGTGCTTTGTATTGGATTTATTTGACGTAGTTTCTTATGTGTTTTTTAATTTGTTGTTGGCTATATGATATATAATCTTAAATTATCGTACAATCTATTGGTTTTTAGTTGGTTTATCGCTCCTACTGTTAGTTCTGCGCTAGTAAGGTTAAATGGGTGTCCTATTTTAAAGTTTCCTATTGGAATTTTGTAACGTCTTGTTTTTATTAATAACATCGGAACTTTATAAATTTTTTTTATTTCTAATCTATGTGCACTGCGGGGTTGAATAATTATGATGAACATTATTCAAATTGATATTAAGTACCTTTTAATTCTTTGTTGCTTATATTCAATTAATTTTCCTACAAAAAATTTGTTTTATTTATATATTTTAACAAAAGTTTTAAAATGATAAAAAAAATTAATTTAATTATTTAAATATTTTAAAATTTATATTTTTAATTTGCGTTTTAACCGCACTTACTTGTGCTCTATTTAGGCTTGCCACCTTTTGAAAATACCAGAGGAGGACAGTTAAACTTTTGTTTTAAGCACTGCTAGCGACAAAAACATTTTACCATTTTGTAAGTTGAAAACATCGAAACATCCATTTTGGCAAATCTTTACTAAGATTTATCTTGATAAAGTTGCCAAAATAATTATAGTTCTATCTATAGCAAGCAATAAAGACATCCATCTCTTCGATATGTGCCCAAGAATTTCTTTAAATTCAATTTTCGAGTAATTACAAAATCCAATCTATTTTGGTCGAAGTTAAAATCATCGTATCGGAATTTAAAACGTTTTATAAAAATAAACTTTTATTAAAAATCGATCTTCGCCCCTCGTGATCTCCATATCACCCTCATGATAGTTCCTTAATTTCCGGTGTTTACTATCAAACGTCTCTTTATTGTTAACCGCAGCACAATTCATTTACTTAACAGCCATATCTTCCGTTGTGGTTGCGTTTAGCACATAGTTTATATCATTGTCTTCACAATACTTTTGGAACAATTTACACGAATTAGCGTATTAGGAAATGGTCCAAGCTGGTCGATATGCACGGTATTGAATGGTATTGGTATATCGGATGTAATTCTCCTTCTTTTTATCCTGATAGTGCTTTTGTATATCCCCGCTCGATGCAAGCTGCCATAAATTTTCATTTTTGGAATCAAAACATTTCTCTGGAGCAATCAGATGCCTTCTGAACTTAACATCGCTTTAGTTATGTAAATCTCCACTTGATCATTCTAGGAACGACTCATTTATTCGTCCTGCGACAGGCTTACATGTAAACTGGCCGGATGCATCAGTTCTTCCTCACCGTTTGTTTTTCGGATCAGCACCACCACATGCTTCATTTGAATTCCTGGTTGATATTCCATGACAAAATCAAAATCTGCTAATTTTAGCTACCATATTGAACAAGTTTGTAATGACGTACAATCGGGTATCATCGCGACGAAGCCTAAGGCTTCTAATTCATATGAATATTACTTTTGTTCACATTAGCTGGTCTATCAGTTTAAATAGACAACAGGTCAATTTTTTTTTATACAGATCGACTTGCAACAAACTTCCACCTAACCCTTTCGATTAAGCATTGATAACCACTTTATGTTCTTAATTAGGGTCTTATATTGCTAACGTTTTGCGATTTCCTAATTTAGAATATAAACGCTGTACCGTTTCCAATAATTTTGCCAACAATATTAAAGTTTTTCATGAAATTTCGAAAGAATCCTGCCAATCCCATAAACTGTAGTCATATCTAGGTTCTTTTCTTCGGCTGTGGAAAATTTTCATCGGAATGTGATTTTGATCTAACAGGTGTAACTCGCGATCGCCCTAAAAATTCTACCTTGCGTTTGAAGACATGCCTATTTCCAAGGTTAAGAAATGAACCATGATACTTTATTACATCTAACAACCGCTCTAATTTTCCCATATCATCTAGATATACCACTATTTCCCCAGTAGTCTCGTCAACTATTCAATTCATAATGTTCTTGAAAATAGCAGGGAATCGGCTTACCCAAATGACACTTTAAGAGACTTATAATGTCCATCAGCAGTAACAAAAGCGGTTATGGGTATTGAATCTGGAGTATTCTAAACTCATCGCTACCTATGGTAATATCTTGATGGTAAATCCAAAATGGTGAAATAATTAGTTTCGAATAAACATTGACGTAGATCTTTCATAATCGCTAAAGGAGATTGGTGTTTCACCATTATAACCTTTACTTGTCGATAATCTACTCACGTGTTTTCCTCTCCCGCTTAACATACCCATTCGACCATGTTTACTCGTTTACATTCACCACCGTACTGTCGTTCTTTTCCAATCCTACTCTTTGTTATTTACATTCCCGGGTCGCACTCTAAAAAATATGATATTTATCTCTCTGGTGGAGGACATTTTTTTGTTCGTGGAGGCAATTTCTTACGAAAGGAGGACTGTCCTCCGTAAAGGAGGACGGGTGGCAAGCCTAGCTCTATTCCTATTATTTGGTTTCAAAAATACTGATTGATTTTTCACTAAATTTAGTGGATTTCCTTTGTTGATGTTATTTTTCTCCATTCTTTTTATTGTCCCTTTTATATTTAAGCTCACATTTAAATGTGTCATTGGTTTGACTTGAACATCACAAGGGCCTATTTAATTATTTTGATTAAATATAATCTCGTCTGCTACTGACAATATAATTGCGGCTGGAGTTAGTAAACTTGTCTTTGTTTGTATTCAAAATCCCAATTATTGTTGAATGAGTTTTTAACATAAGTGAAGTATCTCGTAAGTGCACTAGTTGTGTCTACTAAATTCTTGGTGTTCATATAAATCATCTGCAGATGTTTCGAAATCGCATCAATTATTGATGTTTTTCTAGGGGTTTACGTATGGTCGGTCTAAAGGGGATATTTTAACCGTCATCCATTCCTCAAAATAAATAACACTAAAGTTCCTCGGGTCAAAATGGAGTCATATACGAATCTGATATGGAACAATGTAAAATTAAGTTATTTGGATTTTTATTTCTAATTTTATTAATTAAAAAAAAATAAAATAATTACTTTTATACATAATTTCAATTAAATGTGGGCACAAATAAATTTATTTTATTCAATTTTGCATACACCGGTTTATGGACTTGTTGCTGTTAGTTCAATGATTAAGTTGTGACAAGTTTCAGATTGTAGAAGGTAAACTCTTCAGGTCGTTTGTCCTTTTATTAATAATTCGCCAATTGCTTCTATATAAAAACATCTTTATATTACAAAGGCGCCTTCTGTGATGTTTTTTTTTTCATTCCAGTTAGGATTAATACTCGTTATAACACAAATGCGATAATCACTGATATATCGAATATACTGGAAAACTGGCCATCTTTTTGTTTTCATTTTAGATGTATAAAAAGCCATATGTTTACCAACTGTTTTGACGTTAACTTTGGTCTCGTTATAGTACAAAATAATGTTTGTTGTTTTCCTATGTGTCATTTGCAACCTCTTCGCGGGTTTAGGGTGTTACTTTTCAGAAGTATACACTTGTTCTTCTTTAGGATCAACCATCTTGAAAGGTTCATATTCCTTCTAAGTTGTACTATACAATACAAATTGTTCAATTGGTTTTGAAATAAGCAAAATGATATTTTTTCAAAAGAAAATTGAGAAAAACAAATATGTAACAAATGTAATAAATGTAACAAATTCTAAGATTTTCCTAAATACATGAAAAATATAAATAAAATACATTCCAAAAGAATTAGTTTTGTACTAAAATTAATATTGTGACCCCATTTTGACCCCGAGGATAATTAGTGTTACTTATTTTATAGGGAGGTAACGGTACATGATGAATTATAAATTTTTTTTTGTAATAATTATTTAGAACATGTTAAACAAAGTCACCAAAGCACACGTCTGTAACTTTAATATTTATTAAGATATTTATAAGAAAATTTACATTTGGGTTCAAATGGACTCTAGGGATAGAAGAAGGTTAATATTGTGTAGTTTTCTGGCATACTTATGTGTGAGGTAGATCTTGCAAACAATAATGAGGCTTACTTGCTATAACTAGAAAGATCTAGTGATCTTACTTGCTATAACTAGAAAGAAATAGGAACTTCTAATCTGACCTTCCACTTCTCTATAATCCCATTGTGGAACTCGTTTTTTTTTTTTGAGATAATTAGGTTTTGGCGATTTGAATTGATCGCATTTCGATGATTTTTGTGAAGTAAACGAAATGACCATCTCTTGAAAAGTTTTCTCTAAATGCTGCAATTTTCTGCTGTAGAGTTTTTGGAGCTTGAATTGCTGACGGCTTACTATAGTGGATGTTTTTCATTATTTACTATTTAATTGTTTCCGAATGCTTTTTCGGCGATAATGATTCTTTTAAATTTTTCCAAATATTTGTTCAGTAGTTATTGTTTCAATATTGGAAATTTTGAAGATTTTCATAATAATTAAGGGGTTGAAACAGTGAAGTTTTCATTTCACCGTCGTTTTATAGCATGTTTATCTCAGTGACTTTGGATTCACGTGGAGTGGTATTAGTTGGTCAAGTTAATTTTGTTAAATGTAGGCATCCGACTAAGTGCATCTGCGATGACATTAGTTTTTCCTTCTCTATATATGACGTTTTAGTCGTAATTTTCGAAGGCAAATCACCATCTTAATATTTTTGCATTATTTTTGTTAAGGTTTTAATGAATGTCAGGCGCTTGTGGCCTATGATAAATATAAAATCGTTTCTATAAAAGTACACTGGTATTTTTGCCGCCCAAATTACAGCTAAAGCTTCTTTTTCATTTGTGGCTTACTTTGATTCTATATCTTTAAGAATTTTTCCTATTAAACCATTTAGAACTTTATTCATCGCCCATTGGAATGTGGCGGGACCATTCTTAAGGCCGAAAGGTATTCAAGTAAACTCAAAGTGGTGCTTGTCCATCGAGAACGGTGTATTCTTTTGTGACTTCTAGTTCATTGAAATCTGATGAAATCCAGATTTCATATCCACTATTGAGAAGTGTACAGACTTTCCTAGATTAACGAGAATTTCTTCAGTTTGAAGTATTAGAAACTTGTAATTTTTTGTTTTTTCTTTAAGTTGTTGATAGTCAATGTTTTCTTACGGAAATACTCAAATAGGTAATAAATTCGGGCTGGAATTTCGTATGATGCCAGATATAAGATACCTATCGAATTTATATACATTATGTAATGTTATTGTGTTGGAACTGTAGCATATTTTGGACTCTGTACCCAAAGTTCCATAACAAAATGTATGCAAATTAATTCATAGAAATTATGTTCTGGCTGATTATCGCCTATAACAAGTTTAATTTGACCATTTAATTAAGGATTAAATCCATTTTAAGGATTAATTGGATTAACGATGTCTGGCGTAATTATTTTTTTATTTGCACCAATGTCGATTATAAGCGTTATATGGCTTTTAAGAGACTCATTATAAGACTTCAGAAAAGGAACAAAATGTAGTCTTCTGTGTCTTTTAACTATATAGGTATATTAAGGTTTTCTGAAACTTTGTGAAAGTTAATAGGGTTTTTATTGAAAGTATTTCGAGAACGCCTAAAATCTGATAAATATCCATAGGGAACACTGACCCTCGAACTGAGCTTGTTTATCACTTATGAATTATCGAGAAAGATTCTTTGCCCGAATAATTCTGTTTCCAGAAAGCCACTCAACGTCAGAAGCCACTCAGCTTAGCATGGTGTATAAATATCTTAATCGTCACTATACAGCTAATGACTAAAATTATAACTAATTTAAAAATTTAAAAATGTTAGACGCCCTTTCTAGAAAACTCTTTGCACAAAGAATTATCGATTTTATTGTTTTAATATTAAGATGAACAACAACAAGTTTGTATAATTAATAAATTTTAACTAAACCTTTAATATTAACAAATAAACTATGTATTTATTGTGAGAGAAACAACCTCGATAATTTATTACCTTCTTAACGGCATAAGCCAAATCCCGCTTGTATACGAACTTGTAAGAATAATCGACATATTAGATTATCACTAAAATTATTTGTATAACTTGGTTCATGACCTAGCAGTATATCATGACTTATGGAAGTACAAACAAAATAATTGATAAAAGATTGACTGATTATTAAAGAATTAAGCAATCTGAACATGCACTTTAAGCTGGGGCATGAACTTTCAATTGCAAAAAATGGGGACTAGTCTTTATACTCTAAAGTCGTTTTAAGAATTTTTTTCAAAAGTTATTGAATAAATTCCAACAGTAAATAACAATAGTAAATATCTCTATTATTATTTTACGTTATGTATTTTACGTTATGTATAAGCCGTACCAGATGCCAAACTCCAAACGTGAATTGACATCAACGGGACGGATGAGAGTCCGTCTCCAGATGGTGGATAAGAAAATGCCACAACTGGCTTGCAGTTGGAAAATATGGAAAAATTATATAGTATCAATGGACCAAAACTGGATAGAGGAAGGTATTCCGAGTGGTGCTAAATAATGTTTAGTGCAATTTACTGCCCCCCAAGCCATTACACTGTAAGAGATCAAGATGTGAATATTTTTATAAACTTGGATCAATATTTATTGTAGAAGATGATTAAGCAACGTAAAACATACGGCGTGGGATCTCAACTTATAACTCCAGGAAAAGGAAAAAAAAACTTAAGTGCAATGAAAAAGCCGGTACGTAAATTTTACTCATCCCGTAAACTAATCATTTGGCCGTTAAACACCAACAAAGTTCCTGATTTGATTGATTTTTACATCTTGAAAAAAATAGCCTTAAATTAAACAAAAAAAGAAACTTAACTTCGTAACAAATTAAATGATTGACAGCTAAGAACTGGTCTTAAAACTAAAGAAGGACTTCATCTGCATGCTGGAAATTTCATTAGCTCTATAAGCGCGGCAGCTACTGAGGTCGCACCATTATGATGAGCACAACATGAACAAGAGTTATTCCTACCACCCATAAGACGTTTGTACTGCACACGTCTTATCTATAGATCGATAACTACATCAATTCGGGCATTGGTTGCCAGAACTCTGGGGCTGGTTCTAAACAATTTAATCGATTATTTATTCAACGATTCCAAAACAAATTTCCACTTGCAATAACGAATACTGACCGCTACAGAAGTATCGATAAATTACAAGATCACCTAACTGTTTAATTATCTACATAAATTCCTGGAACCTCCCAAGCCGATCTACAGGAGCCATTCGTTGTATTCTTGGTGGTTTTCATGGCGCATATTTGCAGTAAGTGTTAGTTGCGTATAATGTCTCCAAAGTCCGCAATACTTTATGCAGCATTCCACTTTATCCATGCTTATTTCCCTGGGTACCACTCTGGTACTTCTGTCTAAAATTACTTTAATCTAAAATAATTGATTTTAGACAGAAGTAAAAATTACTTTTACTTCTGTCTAAAATCATCACTTAATACGATAACCCTACTTCGAAATGGTCGATCGTTGCCAATCACCGCATGCAGGAGCTTATCGATTACCTAAAGTCCATTTTTTTCAGCATTACAATTTTACCAAAAATATGAATACATGCTTGACGCAAGACTTCAGCTTCTGTTGGAGTCAATCCCATAGAAAATACTGATGTGTCAAGTAAATGCACTGTAAGATTAATCCACTAGACACCGTGCGACTTTACTTTGGTAGTGTTCCAGCGATGCCCGGTGGCTGCAAATAGTATTGTAACTTAGCCCTGACCTTGTGCCATATCAAAAAGGGTTTTTCCTGAACCACCAGACCCATCCATGTTATAATAACGACTGGTTACATCATCATGATTCACATCCAAAATAATTTTGCTAAATGCCAAATCCAGCTCGATTTTGTTGTATATTGCGATACGTTTTACACCTTCACGTTCTTAATCATTTTGATCATATGACTATTTTTATGGAGCATTTCCGAAAGGGGTAATAATGCAGTATTAAATAGAAAGAGCACTTATGTAGGAATGGTTGTATTATTTTGAGTAATAGTTGTATTATTTTGTTTTGTATTATTTTGAGTATGAAGATTGGAAACTTAATCCGGTAAAGTTTGCAAATGAGTTCATTATGCCAGACTGAATCAAATTCTTTTTCATTATCAAGCATGATAATTCCAGTTGACTTACTCATATTCGACATTAAAGGAACATGCTGACCAAGTCGAACGACTAAGTTGATGTTGAGCAGAATGACCTGATCGAAAACCGAACTAGGGATCAGCTAAAATTTTAAAACTTTCTATGTGGAAAAGTATTCTAGAGAGAATGATTCGTTCAAGGATTTTTCCTGGAACTGGAGAGGGGCTAAAGAAAAAAAAGGAAGGTGAATATTTTGAGAATTTGTCGTTCTGATGGATGAATAACATCACCAGGATTTACTTTAATTGAAGATGATTCTATTTCTTCCACTGATTTTTAAGCTTGTGACTCGATTTTGGGATCTGTTGGATGGAGAGATATTTGATATGTGAGATGAAAGTGATTCGCAAGAAGATTGGCTTTATCGTAATTTGTATACGTTATACTTGATCATTTAATCTTAGTGGTAAATTTTATTACCTCGGTTTTCCAAGTTTCCAACTTACTTCCAAACCGAGGTATGATAGTGATTAGGTTTCAATATTGGTATTTTCTAACAGTTTAGCTTTGATTAATTTGTTAAGTTGATTAATAGGGTGTGTAAGGGATCGATCTAGTGTCCCGCAATACGTTAAACCTATTGCTTTGTGAAATCAGGGTGGTCATTTTGTGGTGCTATGTCATATTTTGTGATATAAACTGTGATAAAATAAAATAGTCTTTACTTAATGCGTGCGCTTTGTGGATGAATTATTGCTCGTCGCTTATTGATGTGAATAAAAAAGCCAACAAGATTTGCTGACTTACTTACACTAGTATATGAAAATATATCGTGTAGTCTGTGTCATACTACATTGTTTGACATTTACTAGTATCCAATTGATTTTTGTTTTAATTCAAGATTATTTTATGTGTTTTTTTTTTAACTTTTTAATAAATAAAACTAATATTTTTTTGTGTTTTCATAGATATATGGAGTTTCACACCAAACACGAATTTTGATTCTTAGTATTAAGTTTTGATTCTTAGTGATAAATGATAATAAATTATTCTTGCATGAAGGAAATAGTTTATTCACATGTGCAACTCGCGCACCGCTACTAACGTGGTTTTCAAAAATATTAATTGTTCTTAATGTTTGTATGTGTCTGTAGATCATGGATTCAATCAACCCACATATTGCTTTTGAATATTGGCACGGTCAGCGAAATCACAACATGCAGCAGAGACACGAGTCAAACGTATATGAGATGAAAGAAACAGATTTTCGAAGCTATTATCGATTTACCCCCCCATTGGCGATACAATTAATAGAAGAATTGGAAGCATTACAGGGACTACAATAAGGAACAGTTATAACGGATGATCCTCAGGAAAAAAACATTCCTTTTGATACGAAGTGTTTGGTGGCATTTAACTTTTATGCCACCGGTTCATACCAAAACCAAATCCGCACAATTGGTCATATGTCACAGCCTGCCATTTCCAAATGCATCAACGAAGTGACGAACCTCCTCAATAGTCCAACCATAATGGCTAAATACATAAAGTTTCCACAAGATGAGGCAGAAAGGATTCGAATTGCTGCAGAATTTGGGACAAAAGGAATACCGGGTATAATTGGATTAATCGATGGGACGCAAATCGCATTTACAGGCTTAGCTCAAGACGTTGAAATGGCATACGTGAATCGCAAAGGATATCACAGCATAAATGCTCAAATCGTAGTGGATGACCGAAACATAATTACATATATAAATGCTCGTTATCCTGGATCGGTACACGACAGTTATGTTTGGGGAGCAAGTAAACTCCTTGCTATGTTCGAAAATGAATATACCACTTCCGATGCTCAAAAATATTGGCTGCTAGGGGACCAAGGATACCCTCTGATGCCTTTCCTAATTACGGTAAGCGATGAAGGAACAAGTACAAAACAAAAAGAATGTTACCGTCGCCATAAAAACATCCGTTGCCAAGTAGAAAGGGCAATTGGTGTCCTCAAAAATAGATTTCGGTGTATTCTTGGTGAACGGAAACTGCATTACGCCCCCCAAAAATGCGCAAAAATAATAAATGCTGTCGCAGTTTGCCATAATTTTTTAATTTTAAATGGCTATGCGGACGAGGAGAATGATTCTGCGGATGCAATTGTTACAGTAGATGTTGCACCAAGGACTAGCGGTGGCAATGTTTATCTTGAAGCAGGCCGTCATGTTCGTCAAAGGATTATTGACAATATTTTATTGTAAAAGAAAGAATTTAAATTTTTATCATTCCAATTAAATTAGTTTAATAATTCAATAAAAAAATGCACTTGTCGCAACATCAAAAAAGTGTTCTCATTATAGGAAATCAAGTACGGTATTATACTAAAAAGCGTATGCCATGAAACTTCTTTCATATTTATTTACATTTCATAAATTCAAAACATTTATACAAATATCGGACGCAATTTTATTAAATTTAAGTAATTGCGTTGTCCACGCTGCAGCTCTATTAGCTCTCTAAGAAGAGCTGTGGTGTCCCGATGTCGTTGCTCAGATGAATTGACCATCTCCTGCATCAAGCGGTTACTTCTTCGTATTTCTTTGATTGCCTCTTCTTGCAACCGCAAACTTCGTTGACTATTCCTCGATAACGATGTGCGATACAAATTATGTGGGCGGCTATTCCTTCGTGGACTTGTTAGCCGTTCGGTGGTAGACAGTGGTGATGGTAATCGTGCAGTTGATGGAATACTTCGTGGCTCTTCCAATGGCCTCGTGAAAACCGTCGTTTGTATTATTGCCTGAAATGAGCTCGTTTAATATTTATACCGGAGAATTTTAAATAAATTGTTACCTGACTATCTAACACGTCAGTTGATGGCTCAGGAATATTTCTATGATCAATACTGGGTACGCTGTCTGTAGGATGGTCAGGGGTCCGAGGAGCACTTTGCACTGGAACATTCAGTGGTGACTCCACTTTAGATAGGGCTGCGCGGACTACCAAAGCATTTGGTATGGTTGTACTGACCTATAAGAAAAATACAGTTCATAAAATGAATGCGTACATTTTAGAAAATTATTCGTACAAAACCTCCCTCTGAGCAGTCTAATCCATCCATATGCTCGGCAGGTATAACGCTGAGCAATCTCTCCTCTAATGGATCTAGCTCCATATCAAATGGCTCACCACCTCCTGTTCGGTTCGCATGGTTCCGGCTACGCTTAAATTTTTCTCTAATCTTGTTACGAATGTCATAAAACGACTGTGGAATTGTGAACAAATAAAATAAATATATATATATATATATATATATATATATATATATATATATATATATATATATATATATATATATATATATATATATATATATATATATATATATATATATATATATATATATATATATATATATATATATATATATATTTTGTAATGAAAGATTTAAATAACATTTACCTTTTGCCACCCGTTGACATTTTTGTCGGCTCCTTCCATGGCATTTAGGTTTACCACCAATTGATTCCAAAATTGGGTTTTACGCCGCTTGCCGTCCGCAGATGTAAACCGGGACGCAGCAATATGATAATTCGCCGTGACTCGCTCCACCAGCTCTATTTTCTGCTCCGAAGTAATTCTTTGACGCTGATTCTATAGAAATTCTTCGCTGAAAATATAGAAATTATTTACATTTTATAAACCACAAATATTTATTTATTGAAATATATGAAATAAAAATGAATTTATTTGCATTTTATTTACATATACTTACCATATTTGAATATTAAAATAAAATATTCAAAATAAAGAAAAAATAAGAACCACAAATTTAAATTATTATAATGTATCACTAGGTAATATACCACTTCAAATAAAACATTCATATGTTTAATTTTGAAACGTCAACACGTCACTGTTTATTCATCACGTTCTCCACAAAATTCATTTTACAGGGTTGAATTTGTAGACTTTTTTTGTTTACATTTTAATACCATAAAATTCTACAAATGTGATATAACACCACAAAATGGCACCCAGATCTTTACCTACTTTTTATAGACAAAGGAAGTCTATAGTTGTGAAATTATTTGAACTAGGGATTGATGAAGATGAATTTATGAACTTTAAATATGTATGGTTCAGTTTCGGGTAAGTTTAATTCTTTCTGAAATTCAATTTAATGTCGCCACATACGTCATCAAAATGGGAATCCATATTTTATAATTTTTTAATTTAATTTAATGTTGAGGAAAATAAATATTTTTCTTAAAACGCAAAATTTATAAAATTAAATTATAATTTGCTATAATATATTTTAAAAGTTATTGCCTTTCATTTACATATACATATTTAAATTACTTGATGTAAGACGAATTGCTATGTACACATAGAAAATTTTTATTGAATTAAATTTAAATTTTATTATTTCTTTCGTCCATTTATTTTCAAATGTGTTAACATCAAAATTTGTTTAATATTTTTAACTATACGAGTATAACACATTAAATAAAATTACATTACGTACGAGTATGTATGTTGTCTAGGATTCTGTTAAATATTCTTAAAAAAAATAATAATTTTTTTTATGTCTAAATATCATATGTTTAAGACAATATAATTTTGATATATGATGTAATTGGAAATGTTTTTTTATTCTATTTAATTTTATTCTAGGCTTTGGCAGACATTAAAATATGAAAACCCATAAAATTTGTTTTTTATGAATGTCTACAACATCAGGTTATGAAATGCATCGAAACACTTATTAATGGCTTAAGATCTTAAATTTACAAATTTTTATTGTTATGTATGTAGAGAGACATCTCCCATGGGTTAGAAAAATGTATATGATGAAGTGTGATTAATGAGATATCCTTAAATTATATGACATTATTTAAACAGATTTTTTGATAGAATCATTGTCAAAATCAGATTTACTGTAGCGTTATGGAAAACACCTCTTAAGCTCTAAGGCTCTTAAAGAGGTATTAAAAACATTGGTAAAAATTAAACCTAAAAATTAATCTTGCTAGTTTTTGCTAGGAGAACCATCAAGCGAATTTGTGGGCGGAAAAAGCGTGAATGGAATGCTGAAACTTTAGATTACAACAACTCAACAATGAGCACAGTTCTCGTAACTTCTATAAAGGAATTACCGGATTGTACCATACCTTCAAACCTAAGTCTACGTCATTCGAAACCAATGTAGAAACCTCTGTGTTACATCGATGTAGTGTTCGACTTCGAAGGAGCATTCCTCTGATTTATTCAATTGTAGACTAGTGTCAAATGCTGTATTTTAAGGTTATCTAATACTGACTGCTGAGATTGATTGATTGATTGTTTAGAGTGTATGGCTAAGGACAAACCAGGAACTCCTAGAATACGGAACACCACCGTACACTCGTGTTACATATAACAAAACCGAAGGAGTGGATGGAATGTTAGTTATGATGGACTCGACCCAGATACTGACACCAAGCAATCGAAAGTTAGTATTTTTGTGGTGTGGAAAAGGGAGAGGTAGGTTAGTATAGATATAATTAGTAAAATTCGGTGATGTACCATATTTGGAAATCCAAAATCCTAAAGTGCCTAAAAATGCTGAATGAAAGGGGCTAATAAATAAAAGGGATGTTGTAAAAGAAATACAACACCTTAGGAAGACGGAAGGATGACTACGCTTGTACAAAGAGAGCTTCTAAATACAGACAAATCTGTTCTAA
This sequence comes from Tipula confusa, assembly GCA_963556175.1. Lineage (NCBI taxonomy): Eukaryota > Metazoa > Arthropoda > Insecta > Diptera > Tipulidae > Tipula > Tipula confusa. The sequence goes on along the minus strand of OY744476.1, from coordinate 82,525,900 downwards.
GTGAGATGAACACTGAGATAAAATTAGTGCTAAAACTGTATACAGACGGCTTCGTGAAGTGAATCTAAAAGCTTATGTGGTACAAAAAAAGCCATTTTTAATCCAGAAGAATAAAAAAACTATTTAGCAAAACCTATCGAGTTCTGGGGCAAGATATTATGAAACAACTAATCGTGCTTATCTTTAGATGAAAGCTTCGGAAAGAAATATTTTTATTCGACACCTCGATCAATATATAACCTCACATATTTAGAGACCTTTAATAAATATGCAATGGTTTTCGGGTGTAAATTATTAAGAACAGACTTCGTATTGCAGCAAGATAATGCTCCAATCCACGAAAGTAAATTTATAAATAAATTTCTTAAAGATTTGGGGCAAGAAACTACAGACTGGTCACCATAAATGTCCGATCTTAATCCTATAGATAATCTATGGTATTACATTAAACAAAAATAACAACTATTGAAAGAATGCATAATGAAAATGTTTGACGAAATAACTCATTTGAGATGAAATCCTTAACCAAATTATAGAAAACCTGATCCAACCTATGCGGCATTATCTTCAAGAAGTGGTTAACAACAACGGGGTGAATAAATTTGGATTAATTTTGTAATTTTTAGTCAACTTTATCATGAAACCACAAGACACAAATAACCCCATCCATTCGTTCCTCAACTCCACCTACAGGAACTACAAAGACACCAATCCTCCATCTCACCAAATGAAAAATCAACAACTAACAATGACTTTACAAAAAAATTATAGTTGTTCATTAAGCCCCTATCCCAAATAACAACTCCCGCAAAGCAAATCAAACCATCCCTGCACGATACAAATAATCCCGACTACGATTTTTTATGTGTTACCATATAAGAATTTTTTTAACAATAAAATTAACGCTTTCCTACAATTTAAAGAATATTATTAAAAATTTCACTTTGCAATTTTATCAATGCATCGACGACGCAACTTGGTGATCACCTGTTAATGAAGCGCATCAATCAAATAAAACCAAAATAACAAAAACAAAAACCCCAACAAATATATAACGAAATATAAGTTACATGCAAGAAGGTCAGAGAATTAAGTAAAATTTCTCTTTTCCTTCTTCTGATGAGATTGTATAATCCTCAACATTACAAATAATAATATCATATAATTATACAATTTATTTTATATAGTAAAACAAAAACGGGATATATGTGTATAGATATTTATAATTTTATTTTATTTTTAATTTTTTTGTCCTTTCGTTCTCTCATTTTCCGTTTTTTAAAGAATATATTGTTACTTATAACTATTTATTTAAGATAAAACTTCGCCAACGGTACAATGGTAAACGTTCCTACACCAATTCACTTCAAAGCTACTCAAACTAAAATAAAAAAAAAAAAAAAGGCAAAAAACCACACAACAAAAACAAAATAAATATAAATAAAAAATAAATTTTAAAATTGAGGAGATCGGAAAAACCACGTCCGATCTCTTCCACGATAATCGATCAACTAAAAAATTAAAATTTGGTTTTGTTCACTACTAACAAAAAAATTTAATGGCTTTAAACAAAACCATCTTTGTTACAAGCCGTATTCATTGCATACTAATGCTATTAAATCATATACACATGATAATGTATTGTAAGTAAAAAACGTGTCGAGATATGGTTTCGAAAAGAGTATAGAAAAATATCATTCGCAGAATAAAAAACAAAAGAATGGTTGAAAATAGAAACAATATCTCAATACAAACAAATAATTTCACAATACAAATAAATACAATACAATTTGGCTCTTATTAAAAAATTAAGAGAAGCAATATTCAATTATCGATATACATTAAATAATGTGCTTAATTTTGAGATAAAAATATTAAATAGTGGTAGCAAGAGTAAGTAAATTAAACATTTTTTTTAATGAATTTTGATAGCACTACTACACTCAACATGGGTTTTGTCAAAACCAACACTATTGTATAATTATACAAGCCATGAAGCTTGGCTAAAGAAAACATATTATGACTACTATTTGGATATGTGTTAGTGCATTTGACTACAATAAAGATCGAAACAAAAAATTATATCTTGAACTGTCCATACTTTTATAAATTTAAAGTATATAACATTTCTACAAAAAAAAAAAAACGAAACAAAAATTATATTTTGCACTGTCTGCTCTAAATTCATAGTATATAGTATAGTATATAATGAAGTATATATAATAACAATACTTCTCTCTCTCTCGTTCAATAATAAATTTGTTTTTTGCTTTGTCATAAAGAACGCAACATACTGTTGTTCCATCATTCGTATTCATTTTTTATTTACATCAAAGCATATAATTAAAGTATATACACATTACACTACGTCACAACACTTATACTTAGATATAGTAGTCACTTTTTTGCATAAGTATCGCAACTTCATGGCTTGTATATACATTTGTGTTGGTTTTGGTTTTGTTCAAACCCCTTTCTATTATACAAGCCGTCTTGTAACTTTTGTTGACATAGATAAACAAAACCTATATACACAATTGAGTACATTGGTGCTATGAAAATCCATACAAAAAAATATATAACTTTCTCATTCCTACTACCACTATTTAAGATTTTTATCTCTAAGTTACGCACACTATTTAATGTGAATGGATAATTGAGAATTGTTTCTTCTCTTTTTTGTTATTCGTGTTTTGTATTGGAAAGAGATAACATTAATTTTGCCTTTTACATTTTTTTTGACAATTTTTACTCTCTTTTGTTTTATAGTAAGAATATGTTTATTTACACTATATTCTAAATCATATATCGACACGTTTTTCACTTACAATACATTCTCATGTGTATATGATTACATAGCATAAGTATGCAATGAATACGGCTTGTAGTAAAGAGAGTTTTGACATAGGTTAGGTTTCAACAAACAATGAAAATTACAATATGGCTTGTAATAAAGAGGGCTTTGGTTTTAAATAACCACATTACAATAACGCGATATGAAGTTGAATAAATTATAACACTCGTAGTGAGAGCGTATAGAGATATTTTCCAAATATAAAAAAAAAGAATTGAAACAAAACAAAAAAATTACATGTGCGCTCTTTTTTTTATTCCCTCTTTAGTTTGCTTTTTTCTACACTGTATTCACAGTCGTATATAAACGACGACATAATATGAATACTTTCGAGCTTCCTACAAAGGATGAAGACGGCTTTGCTGTATACCCACTCATTTATATTACTCTTTTTGTTTACCGTTGAGTAACGGGTTATGAGTGGGTATTTATTATATAAAGTCATAACTTTCCATGTGGGGATTCATTTTTCGTTATGGATTTGTTTTGAAATTCTATTTTTGAATTTTTGAACAGTTTTTTTTTAAAGCGAATTGAGTAGCAAAAAAAAAAGGAAAAATTATTGATTGAGAAATAATCTTGTCTAATATAGATGAGGAAAACATTTTTCCATTGTGGTTGTTGGAGCCAACACGACATCTGGTAGCGAACAGAACAACTTATTACCGATCGTAGGGTCACACAAAAACTAAAAATTCGCCGTCGTGTTTTATGTGTTAAAACACGCGGAAGTAAAATCAATCAGTGTTTCTGACGAATTCGAGTAAAGCAATCGTCTCTCGCGAAGAGTCTGGAAAGGACCATTAAACGTAGCAAAGAGCTGAGCCGAAACGCTTAATTCACAATGGAGACTATCAAGGTCCAGATGACTCATCTGGAGCAACAGTATACAAGGAATACTGTGACGTACAAGATCAGGTCGATGTCGTGTGTGGTGCTAATGAATTGGAAGAATAATTCGGCAGTCGGGAACAGAGTAGGAATTTTATTTCGTTGCAAGCTCAAATCTCCAAATGTTATTGAGACAACGTATTATGGCGACTCCAACGCAAGATGCTAAAGCGAGTTTGCAGTCGAAGCTACCACACCACATCAATTAATTGAGATTCAGATACCACGAATTAAGGTGTCTGTCTTCGATGGCAATTACGGAAATTCGAATAAGTTTGTCCACCGATTTGATCGACAAAAATCAAAGATTGATAGAACCTCAGAGGTTTCATTACCTGAAAACAAATCTAACCGGTGAAGCTGCTACCCTATTGAGAACGGTTCAAATCAGTGATGCATTGACTCTCACTTCCATCGATTCCAAAGTATGCTAGCAGCACTTTATGAATCCGCAATCGGATTGAGGTGCATCATCGATACTTCTACAGACCCAGTTCGAAGTTTGAAGGTTTTGACAGTTCCGGTAACAACCAGGTTTCATCATTCTGTTCACATCATCGTCGACAAACTCGATTCCGAAACTCATCGTCAGTGGGAATTTACCCTAACTCGAGCAAGGTATCCTACCTGTCAAGAACTTATGGATTCTTTGAGACAATGGCAATCATTGTAGATGATTTCTATGTTGAAGTCTAATTCGTCGAGATCATTCAAATTGTCGCCACCACGCTAAAAAAACGAGTCAAAAAAACTCGTTCACTATCAAAGGTTCAACCATCGTCATCATGACAGAACTCAAAGTCTCGAGCTCTTAATATTCGGAGAGGGCACTTGTGGATCTTTTCGCCCTTATTGGATTCGTTTGGCGAAGTAAAGTTATGTCTGATGAAAGGAAAGTGGCTGCCGTATCCTTAAAAAGGAGATCGCTCAGAATGGTAAAAAACATCGAGGTTTAGCTGTCTTAAGCATGAAATCCAAATTACTATCTTCCGTGGTATTGGAGAAAATCTTTCTAAAATCTAACTTTCAAATCTAACTTTCAAAAATGGGGTTCATGTTGTGTAAATCGCTACCGATTTTATTTATTAAGCTTTATGAGAGGTATTGATATAGTTTATAATGCACTAACTTTTGACGTACTTACACGAAAACTGGTAACCTTGTAAATTTTGGTTATTTTGATTTTAGGATTCATCCAATTTTATCAAGTGATACAGCCCTAAAACATATATGTTTTAGTATCAATACATTTTTTAGCATTATTTCATATAAACATCTCCTGCCTACATGCTTAGTGACTAAAGCAAATAATCTCGCATGGTATGTAACATAAAACGGATGGTTCCCCATGGATACTTTTACAACAATTAATAATATATACGTTGTTAATATATGTACGTACGTACACATATATAAATGGTAATGTATAAGACATACCCTTAGAAGTTTAAAAGATTTCATTATTTTCTACCAACAAAAACAGTTAAGCACATATGAGATTTTCTTTAGGGAAATATTACGAGATTTTTTTATTATTTTATTTATTCTTATTTGCAGGTTATCTCAGTTTAATTTACATAATTCATTGTGAATACATATATAGTTCATGCCAGTTTATTGCCATATTCTGTGTAGTTAACAATAATTTTTTAGGCCATTAAAATTCAATCAACGGCCAATTGAGTATATATGTTTGTGTGCTGTCGGTATCATGTAGGTGCGAACACCATATATACAATACAAATTACTGTCGATTATCTTAAGCAATATATAAGTATCATATATTCTTATCAAAACTTCCGACTATTTCCAATAAAAGAAAAATGTGTCTCTATAGAATTCCTTTCATATCAATGCGATATGTAGATAATGTAGGTATAATATAGAAATGTAGACTGGGTACCATTGAAATGAATTTAATATCATAATGGGTCGTACACTTTTTTGTTGAGCACATATTTGAATGCCAAAGATTACATATATACGCATACGTATATGCGGTGATGGAATTTTTACGACATCATATCACGACGAAGGGGTGCGGTTCAAATATGTATATAGACAACGAATAATCTAGATTTATTGAAAACAAATAATCAATTCCGTTGGTGGAATTAAAATGAGTTTTCGTTGCGATTTGGATGGTGCGGTGGTTATCTCCCTCGTTATAAATTACCTGTTCTGTTATGTTTTCCATTTTTTTGTTGTTGTTGATGTTGTTTTTGTTATTCTTTGGCAAAGGTATATTATATAAAGGAAATATACTCCTTGATGATGTGTCTTCGATAAATTTACTTTTATTTTTCTTATTATAAATTAATTTTTTATCAAGGAATGTAATAAAAAAAAAATAAAATCGTAATTTTATTTTTTTGTTATATGCGACACGTTTACTTTGAGTGAGAGTATGTAATACATACAGATATGTTTATAAAGTATATAGACTTATGTTTTTACTTTCATCCTTTAGGGATTCCAAATTGAAAGGAATATAAATGAATTATAGAATGTAATATATGTTTTTTTTGGTTAATAGAAATACACCTATACGAGTGTATGTGTTACAAGATGAAATATTTGTATATGCGGTTACAACAACAAATGATAACGAACTTTTCATGAAATTATTCACGAGATAAATTGATTTTGGTACGTTTCTAAATGATAATTAGGCAATTCATCCTAGAAACATGATTCGTTTTTTAGGATACACGATTACGACATAAAATACTTTTAATTTATATTGTTAAAAAAAAGTCAGTAAAATTTAAACAATTTATTCGTAGCTGAATATAGGGGCGCACCTATAGTAGTATCAGGGTTGAAAATAATTTTGGTAAGTATATATTATGGAGGTCAGTAATAAACTTAGAATTTATTTTAATTTAAATTTTTTAAATTTAAAATTTTTTGGTCCCAGTGGTGGTACTCTCATGCCTCGTAAAAAACATCGAAAGGAGCATATTATCCTTAGAATACCACTACAGCATCATTGGTTTGTGTATGAGGTGACTAAGTGAAGGTTGGATCGCTGGGCTGACTACCCGCATCCTTAAAAACTCGATTGTTAAAAAACAAAAGAAAGAATGGATATCGCAAAATTAAACCCAACCCCCGCTTATATTATTAAAACGCAGTTTAGGATTACTATGTGGAATGTACAATCTCTAAGAAACCCAAGCGCGTTTGATGACACTATATTTTTTTTTTAAGCCACACTTTTATTGATATGGCTACTACAATTATTAATTCATTAATAGGGTTAACATTAGTACTTATGAGATAAGTATAAACTTGTGTGGATCTGAAAGACCAGTATCCAGTTCCCTTGAGATATAATATTTATACGGTTAGTTCATGTGGTTTGCTTCGTTTGAGCCGCCCTATTTCGTTTGTATTGTCCACTAGTTGTACGGCCTCAACGTTGGTATGGGTAAGAAGTCTCTTCTCATATTTTATGGCACATTCCTGGATAACATCGTCTATCAACTGTATTTCTAGATCATTATGTATCTCTATTGGATTTATAAGTATAACCCCGTAGCTAAGAACCATACATCCATATTGGTTTGAAGATAGTCTGGTAAACTAGTCTTTTGCAATACAGGTTCATTTTGGAATGATGCCCAATTAACCAGTACATTTGACGTTGTTTTAATCGTATCTGTTCAGATTTTTGTCTCACGTGATGTTTCCAGTTGAGCCTTGAATCTAAACGCAGACCAAGTTATTTTGCCGATTCAGCCTGTGGCACTTGCATTCCATTGAGGTGTATGTGTAGACTGTTATTTTTGTGTCGAAGCGTAAATGTCACAAGGGTTAATTTGAACTCATTAAGCATGATTTTCGAGTCAATTGTCCAATTAGTAACATTGTTTATTGCTCGTTGAAGATTTTCCATTGTAATTGGTTGTGATTCGTCTACTGACATAATTACAGTGTCATCAGCGAACGTGTCGATGAAAGTTTTATTCGTTGTAGGTGTTTTTACAGTGTAAAGAAGGTATAGGATGGATCCCAATGCGTTTCCTTACGGAACTCCAGCTAGCGTTGGATAAAAATCAGCACATGTTTCTTTATAGATGACTCTGAATTGGCGATCAGAGAGGTATGATTCAAGCAGATGGCAATAGTTTTGGTCATCTCGAGTGTCAATCCCTTGTGCCAAACCCTATCAAAGGCCTGGGATACATCCAGAAATACAGCAGAGCAATATTTCTTTTCTTCTAACACTTGGTCAATTACTGTAGTTATTCGATGGACTTGATCCATTGTGGAGTGGTTATTCCTGAATCCAAATTGAAGAACCTTTACCGTGGGCTTTAGACATTTTAGTAGTAGTTTTTCAAACAGCTTTGATAAGGTCGGAAGCAGTGAAATTGGTCTGTATGATGTTACTTCTTCATCTGGTTTATCTGGTTTCTTCAGCATCATTATTTGTGCCGATTTGAAGGATTTGGGTACATACTTCAATCTCATACAGGCATTAAATAAGTATGTGATCATGATAATTGCTTTACGTGGAAGTTCCTTGAATAGACTCGGTGATATTTCATCATTTCCTGGTGTCTTTTTTTGGGTAAGATTTTTGTCAATTTCTTCAGCAATTTCCATTGGCGTACACCTTTTAAAATCCTGATTTGAACCTGTCAATCATTTGTATTAATGCGCCCACTGATGTAAGCCAATTCAAAGATAAAGACTATTTTACAAAAATTTGGATAATCTGATGGGATCATCAGGCAGCGTTACTGCCATCATACCACGACGCTCCACGTTTTATGGGTTATAGTTCAAGGTCGTAGTAATCTTTTAAACGTTATGCAAAGCCATCTCATTGTTTAGAAGATTTATCATTTGACCATCTTTCATCATGCAACCAGTTGTTCGAAAAGCGAATGTTGCAATATTTTATTTCTAAATTTAATTTGGTGGCAACAATTTATGATTTTTCAAAACAATTATAGGTTTCAAAACGAAGAAGTCAATAGGAAAAGAGGATCGAAAACGGTGTAGTAAATTATTGGATAAGTCCAGGTTAACTGCATATCATAAAAAGTTGGATCGACTCTCACGGAAAATCTGCTAATTTAGAAAATTTTGAGGTTCAGTTGGACTTGACAGATTTTCTTTTCAAGCGGTGCTATGAATATGATGAAAAGATAACGGAACTCGTTGATATAAATTATGAAGACAAAGAGGTGCTTGATTATCGAGATTACGAGCAGGTATACGTCATCACCAAGTCAAACTTGTTATATCTTTCATCAAATTGCAGACACCTACAATCAAGCGTCCTTATACAGAACTAAATCAATCTTTTTTGTGGCAAACAAACCCACCCAGCACCCAAAATTGAAACTTCCTAAATTCTCGGAAAAGTATCAAGTGAGAATTATCAAAGTATTTGGTCGGCGTTGGTGCACTACTACGAGCACAAAGCGCTCATGTTCCAGGCGCACTGCCATGATATTATTTTGATGACTATTGTTGGAAAGGAGTCTGCTGACGGTATTTGGGAGATGCACAATGGATTCACCGTTTACAAAAGGGTGTTATCCCCCTAAATAAAGTGCAACTCACAGGATCATGCATTGATTGATTGTTTCAGTTTTTTTGCGCTCTATCCCGTTGAGCGATATCAATGAGAAATGTAATTTGCCAGTTATGTCTTAGAGGAAGGATTCTGTGAGAAACTACCGGGTTTTCTGTGTATCAACGATGCCTTAAACGTGATCATACAATGCTTTATTTTAAAGCAGAAAACCTGGTAGGTACTCCAGTTTCCTCAGCGATTTTATAGTTTCATCTACATTAGATGATTCAGCTATACTAGCCATCATTGCAGTTATTCTTTCTTAGATTACTGAAGTTTATTCGCAACATTCAATTTTATTAGAGGAGCTTTAAATTCCAGTTGACATAAAACTGGCTGATCCATTATATTTTAAGCAATAAAATGTCGATTTGCTAATTGGAGCCGGACTATTCTGGGATCATTTGCTTACTGGGAAAAAGATACTGGGTACACCTACCAATTCTACCGGAACCAAATTTTGGATGAATGATTATAGCAATATTCATGGCCTCGATCTATCAAGACTCAAAATTTGAGAAGATATCTTGTGAATATTTTGTGGGTTAGGTTGTTTCGGTATGTTTTAATTAGCGTTATCCAAGATTGGTCGGGATCTTTGAATCCATTCGAAGAGCTTTTGGAGATTATTAAACAAATTACGAGATTGCTGTAGGCAGGAGGGGGGCTTCTCATTATCCAAATTGTCTTCCAATTAAAAGGATTATTCAAACAATTTGCACCCATCGAGTTGCATGCTTTTTCGGATGCGAGTGAAAAATCATATAATATCTGCGTATATACGATTTGGAATTTGAAATCGATTGGTCAACGGAAGCATTTTTACGCGTATTTAAATGTTTAATCTGTGATCGAGGTATGATAACTAAGATTTATTCAGATAACGCAAACAATTAACTGGGGAATGCCAATCAGTTGAAGGAAGTACATAATATACTTTAGCAAACAGCACAAATATTATACTTGCGTGGAGTAAATCTGTATACCTCATCGAAATCTAAACTTTGGCGGGCTTTGGTAGGCTTCAATTAAAAATATGAAACTTCTAATACGTAACGTCAGTGGCAAAGTAGAGACTAGTCGCTGATATGCAAACAATTGTTAAACAGGTGGCAACTGTAATCAACTCGCACCCAATAACACTTGTTTCTGCAGACTCAAACAATCTTCAACCGTTGACTCCTCGTCATTTTATATACGACGGACCGCAAACAGCACTTTCGGATTTGCCACTTAATATCCAGGTCAATCGCATAAAATTATATCACAATGTTACGTGGACCCTACAACAATTATGGGTACGCTTTCAAAAGGAGTATTTATCTACGCTACAATCTCGATCATGCTGGATCAAGAGCCAAGAAAATCTGCTTGAAAAAATTATGGTACTTCGTTTGCAATGACATGTCGCCTACACCTTTGTGTTAGTCGGTTGAAAGCATTGTTACAAGTCCCGACGCCCAAGGGATCGTTTTAAGGTTGTCAGAGTACGCACACATCGTGGCGAATATGGCCGAGCTATTTGTGGAGTATCGGTGCTACCAATCAAGGATAACGAACGAAATTAATTTTTTTGACCTTAATTCGTTCGAAGAGTAAATAAATGGCTCCACAAATAAATGAAAAAAATATAAAATTTTGCAGTAATAATTACATTGGTAATATCTTTCGCCCGGATAGTTGTTCCTTACATCAACAGTTTGGTTAAAATTCGGAGTATTTTGTAGGTACATTAGTTGATTTTGTTGATTTTCAAAGTAATTTTTAACTCTGTGATGTACTTTATAGTTGATGTTGCATTCGTCTTCGTTATCACTTGGGCTGGAAAATGATCTGTCTATACAAGTTGCTAAATAATTTGGATTTATAAACACTTATAACGACGGCGGACTGTTGTTTTGTTATTTGAATTATTCAGATTTGCGGTGGTGTGCGAAGCAAAACTCAGTTTCGATCTGATAAGGAATTTAGTTAAAAATTATTTGTCATCTCATCAGGTGACCAAGTGCTATGTATATATTTGAAAGCCAGGCATTTTCTAGTTTATAATTGCTTGGACTAACGTCCGTTCGGAACCAGAAAGTAAATTCTGAAGTCTGCTATTTGTGCCTGAGTGATCGTGTGATAGTCAAAATTTGCTTCAACTGTTTCGATTGTGCTTGTTTGATTATTGTCTGGTGCCGCTTTGTTGTCGATCGTGCGGAATAATTTTTTCGCTATGGCATTGTCTTTACCTTTCACATGTCGGATATCCGTGGTAAACTGATTGATGTAATCCAAATTTCGTGCTTGGCTAGGATTACTTTCAGTTTTAGACTGAAGTGCTCTAGTCAGAGGTTTGTGATCGGTGTCGATGGTAAAATCTCTACTTTCTACAAGATATCTAAAGTGTTTTATTGACAGATATATTGCAAGTAATTTCCTATCAAATGCCTAGTATTTTCGTTCAGCTTCCGTGAGTTTCTTGGAAAAGAATTCAAGTGGTTCCCAGCTTAAATTTTTGTATTGTTGTAAAACTAATCCGATAGCAGTGTTTGATGTATCGGTTGTGATACTGAACTTAGCGTCGTTCATCGGATGTATTAATAAGGTTATGTTAATTTATTAATTAATTCATTTTTGGCTGTTTTTGGCTTTTTTAGCAGAGCGGCCAAGTGTGCGTGAATTGGAAAGAGAATTTCCGCCAGTTTCGGTGTAAACCAGTGGTAGTAATTTACAATACCGATAAACTGTTGGATTTTCTTGATTGAAGTTGGGACTGGGAGTTCCGAAATGGCATTAACTAGCTCTTTAGTTGGAAGAATACTATTAGGCGTGATTGTGTGACTGAGGAAATCGCGTGAATTCGAAGCAAAAATGAATTTCGAACTCTTAATGTTAACGCCAAAGTCTTCGAGTCGTTGGAAAAGTTGTTCCAAATGGCATTTGTGTTGTTCCTCATTTTGTGATGTGCGAGAATGTCGTTGATATATGTAAAAACAGAGTCTAGATAGCGAACGACTTCATTTATAAAACGCTGAAGCGTTTGGGCGACATTTCTTGGACCAAATGGCATTCGAGTGAATTCGAAAAGACCAAATGGGGTTGTAATTGCCGTTTTATAAACGTCTTCAGTTGCGACGGGAATTAAATGATATGCTCTGACTAGATCAATTTTGGAGAAAATTGTGCACCCATGTACATGCATGGAGAAGTTTTGAATGTGGGGAATTGGGTAACGATCTAGCATTGTGACCGTATTAAGCCTCCGATAATCAGCACAAGGTCTCCAATCTAGATCTTTTTTTTTTTAACCATATGAAGTGGACAAGAGACCGGATATGCCGATGCCCGGCAAATTCCTAAGTCCACTATATGTTGGAATTTGGTATAAGCTGCTTTGTGACGTATTGGATCTAGTTACCGTGGATTTAATAGTACGGGTAAATGACCTGTCGTAACAATATGAAGAACCACTGAGTGTTTTACGGGTAAATTGCAGCTTGGCTCCGCTGTTAGGGAAGAATACTTCTTTAGTAGCGTGCTATTACCGTTGTTATATTGTGGCATTGATTAACAGCTGAGTTGCTGAATCAACCAGCCGTTTGCCTTTTAGATCGACAAGGAGACCGAATTTGCTAACGAAATCGGCACCCATGATCGGACGATTCACATCTGCTAGAATGAAAGCGTGTGTGAATAAACGTTTAAGTCCTAGATTTACCTCGAGCAACTTTGTGCCGTAAGTATTAATAAGTGTGCCATTTGCAGCTGATAAAACTAGATCATACGATTTTACGTTGAGAATTATGGATGTTGAAAAACGTCGAACAGGTAGCACCAAAAGGTCGGCTCCTGTGTCTATGAGAAATGTTAGTTTGTTTTGTTTGTCATGTAAGTGAAGGCGTTGACTTACATGAGGTTTGTTCATGTTGGTTGTTGTTGCAATTGTGCCGTCCAATCGTTTTTTGGAATGTTTTGGTGAGGAGAGGATAAAGATTATTTGCTTTCTAATATTTGCGTGATACCAGCACATACTTGGTATTACAATGTTTCGTCTCGCATTGTACCTCGAACCACTACGTGGACGTGATCGTGAACATGAACTAGACCGTGAGAGCTGGCAACCACGTGGTGCATCTTTTCGATGTTAGCTATTAGTGATTCTAATGGCGGTGAGTGAGACGGTCGGTTTTTGATATCCTGGCTAGTACTAGGCGTGTTATAGTGGTTTCTTTCTTGACGCGTTTTGGATTTGACGTGTGGACTATTAATGTATTGTGCTGCATGTATTTGCAGCTGTTGCATCTTCATCATCTCATGCATCATGTCTGCCATCTCAGCTAAAATCTGAAGGATTACGGTATCTGGCTGAACGGTATCTGGCTGAGTGCTATGTGTATTATCACTGGCATTTTCCGTGTCCACAACGAACGTATATTGGAATTGCTGAAATTCGTTCCGGCCAGGTTTTGTGATGTGACGAAGAGCTTCGGATAGTCTTCGATCACCGATATCTTCTTCACTTTACAGTGCCTCCAGTTGCTGTTTGTCGGAAGGTGCCAGTCTTCTTAATAGCAACGCTTTAATGTGTGCATATTGATTAGCCTTTTGGCGGGTCAATCAGTCATCCGAGATGGAAGACTTGTATAATTGAGCAGGAATTGAGCAGGAGGCCATGACGTTGAGGTATTTGTGTTTTTCTGAGGTTACGTTCTTCAGTTGGAATTGAATCTCTGCCAGAGCAAACCAGCCTCTAATGTCATATATCCATAATGGTTGGAGTTGAGCCATTTTGTAGACGGCATTTCAATTTTGTTTTCTTTTGGTTAGACGTTCATTTTATCTTGTTGACGTTCTTCGTTATCACTCATTTTGTTTTATTATGTTTTGTTCGACCGGTCGAATTCGAGATAATACAAATACAGTTGTTAACCAAAAAAAAAAAAATAATAATGAGGTATGGTTACCTTGTAGTTGATCAGGAGACGGTATGGTGGTCTTGGTCGCTCTATGTATATTTATGTACAGTGTACATGTAGCGTTAGCAAATTATATGGATTTGCACGAAATATCTGAATAATTTTGAAATTGTGTGTGTAGTGATGGTCGCTACACACTGCATCTAAACTATTTTCGAAATTACATTTTATTGTTTCACTAACCTCAAAAAATTGGTCACTATACTGTATACAAATTATAAAACTTACCATGAATGCTTTATCAACCTCTGTAAAATTCGATATAATGAACTATGATTTAAAAATATGTATGCATAATTTAATTTTGATTTTTATTCCCGGTGTATTAGTGTAGTAAACAAATGCAAAATTGAAAATGATTTATTTTTGACATTATTTTATAAGTGATTAAATACCATTCGAACACTCAATTCACTTAAGTAGCTTAATTATATAAATAGCAATAGAATTATCTAAATAGTAACTTAATTTCAATTCTGTTGATTCATGTCATTCGAAAGCGCCTAATATGTGAAGGTACATCTAAGGATAATTGTGTTTAACGCAAAACGTCATTCTTAACCTTAAACTCTTTCTATAATCTGTAATCTAATGAATGAATCTTTGCTTCAAATTTAACGTCGATTGGATATCGCAAAGTGGGTGAAATATTGATTGCAAAAATCCATCTGAACGATACAGCAAGTTGATATAAACCTTGAACTTGCAAAGAATACAATATTTAGTTATTTAACAGTTCTAAATATTCTGTCAAATAAAAAAAATTTGCTCAAACGATGGTTAGTAACTAGCAGATTTGTTATTTGGCGGTCTATTCGGTATCATAAAAATATTTACACATTTGACTAATTTGTATCTTCTAGATTGTAGTATACTATAGCTATACGATTGATGACTGTACAATGTTACTATGCATATACAGTGATTGATTAAACATACAATTTTTAATGTTTAACTTATGAAAAATAGTAACTTTGCTATATTAAAATATAAAGGCTATATGAGAACAGGATACGCTAGAAAACTTTAGCATCATCATCATCAAAGCAAAACTAAATAGTAGCGTACAGCCAAAGGATATTTTAATGCAAAAACTATAAAATACACAAGTTATTTACTTAAAATGTAAATAAAAAACTTTTTAAAATATAACTTTAATATAGTCAATTATAATGACATTTTTTTTTCGTACGGTTCGAAAACTTTTCTATTTTATAATGATGACGTTAATTTAGTTTTTAACGTTTTTGTTTTTCTTCATTCAATTTAATTTAATAATTATAATTTTATGTTTTTGAGTTAATTAGTTAAAACGATGCTATACGTGTGGGTGTATGTTAAATCCGTAATATTTTCTTTCGCCTTCAAAATGTACGGTACACGTGTGCCCCGTTTAAAAAGCAAGTGTGTTCCATACACGCATATCGCAAATATCGTCTCCATAATAATTGATAATATCATCGTCACATATATGAATAAAAGCCGAAATATTTACCCAACCGTTTTATTAGAACACTAACTTATTTCATTAGCGTCAGTGTATATATATATATATATATATATATATATATATATATATATATATATATATATATATATATATATATATATATATATATATATATATATATATATATATAATATAAAAATTTAATTAAAAAAACGACAAAAAAAACATATTCGTTTAACGATCGTAGCATAACTTTTAATTGATCACAATATAAAATCGCTTAAACATGTTACAAAGTTTATTTTTGTTTGTTTAACTGTGAAAAGCTCATTACCATAACATTGTCAGTGAACATTGTGTAATATGGCGCGATATGACATTGTACTGTGTATTTATTTATTTGGCTGTTTATTTTTCGTTTCTCGTGGTTAAATTATTACATTTTGATATCCATTGCGATTTTAATTTTATTAGTATTATTATTATTATTATTATTAGTAAACGGAAGTAATTTAAAAATACTAAAAAGTGAATAATTTGCATTTAATTGTAGATCGTTAAAACGTTTCCACAATTTAATGGTAATAAATGTTTCGCGGAGGTAAAAGTTATATTTTAATTAGACAAATTGATTGAGATGAATAAAAATTGTATATGCTCCATTTCTTTTTTCCTTTTTTGCTTTTTTTTATGTATGTGAAGTTAGCCCGAAAACTAGTCCGAAAATATTTTTGGATTGTGTCTTTGCTAAATTTAGTTATAATTTCGATCTGTCCCGAAATCTTGGTAATAAAACGTGTTTCATTAGTATCCATCCCGAAAAAAATACCAAGTCCTCAAAACGTTGAAATACCAAATTAAAATTAAAACAAAATAGTTTTTTATGTAATTGATAAATATTGTAAATTTAAGCAAGAGTAGTTTTCATATAAAGACTTATTTTGATATTTCGTTATGGAACCCAGCTTCACAGGGATTTCCAAACATATCGGCTGATGCCAGAAGTTACTTGGTGTATACTAATTCAATCTTTATAGCCCTCTTGCCACATGAGCTCCATTTATGGTCTTTACAAAATATTCTATAAATACTATTCGAAAAAACATTAATCATTTCATAACATGCTTGGAAATCCCTGTGTTTTAATCATTTCATAACATTGGCCATTTCATAACATGCTTGGAAATCCCTGTGATCTCGGCCACATGTGTTGAAATGGCCAGGTTTAATATTTTTCCCGAATAGTGTTTATAGAATATTTTGTAAAGACCATAAATGGAGCTCATGTGGCAAAAGGGCTATATAGATTGAATTAAGGATACACCAAAGTAACTTCTGGCATCAGCCGATATGCTTGGAAATCTCTGTGATCTCGGCCACATGTGTTGAAATGGCCAGGTTTAATATTTTTCCCGAATAGTGTTTATAGAATATTTTGTAAAGACCATAAATGGAACTCATGCGGCAAGAGGGCTATAAAGATTGAATTAATGTACAAGCTCCTCGGGCTGCATCCTGGGTAACCACAAAAGTTAACCACAGGTTGGCAAGGTAGGCACTGATTGGTTAATTTAAAATGGAATAAATTAGGCGTCGTAACTGGAAATGATGTTTATGAGTGGGAAACCCAGAACAAAATAATTCATCATGGAGAAAATAGATAAGGAAGAAACGCACGGTGCAGGGAACGGAGATCCAGTGCCGGCGACTGGAGAGAGTGTGCAAGTGGTTATCCAATGACTGCAAAGTTTCAGCAGTGGTGCACTTGGCAGGTGAAACCGATAATACAACAAGCACTGCTACTGCTGTGGCAAACTTGGCTGCAGTAACAGTAAATTTTAAACGAGAACCCATTTCTGAGGGGTAACAAAATCTTAAGATCTCCAACAAAAAAAGCTAATTTAATAGAATATATTAGAAAGAATAATCCATATCCAGCAAGAAAAGACAGTGAAGATAAAACTACCTCAAACATAGAGAGTGAAAACCAGAATTTCTATGCAAATCTAAAGACTCTAGGAGAAATGGTGTCAAAGTTGGATAACGAAATTATTTTACTAAAGGAAGAAAATGAAGACCTAAAACGCATCATTCAAGCAGGTTAACATGCAAACAATAAGGATACCATCGAATACCACACAGATGAAGAAGAACTCGAGCGAGAAATTCATCCGAATAACAAATCTGAAAGTGATTCTCAGTGGACACTCATGACAAAAAAACCTCAGTGGACACTCATGATAAAAAAAGAGGAAGTTACTGGCGAAGACAAGAAAAATTGCTTGGGCATTGACAAAAAGCAAGCCCACAAAGAAAAGAAAAGCAGAATTATCGCCAGAATATATTGGACAAGCGGCACCCAATACGAGTAATGATAAACCTCAGTAGAAAGAAAACTAAAAGCCACCAGAAAATATTGAACAAGTATGGACATCTGTATCGGGTAATGCAACTACTAAGAGCAATAAATACCCTAAACCAGAGAAAATAGTTCAGTCAAAACCTATTAATATAGTTGGTGTCAATGATTACCCTACCATCAATGCCTTGATGAAAAATATCATGGATAAAGACTACATGCAAAGATGTCTGAAAGGTAAATGAACCATACCCAGAAACATATCGTACACTTACCATGTAGCTTAACGCTTAACAGACTAATTGAAAATATACAACAAGCAGCTTGGCAGAGCACTTCACTCGAACCTACAAATAACATTAGAGGTACAAATTATTCACTCGAAGTAAGAAGTAAAGAAACGTAAAGCACGTAAGTTCTGGCAAATAAATCGAACTGCAAGTAATAAAACCGAGCTTAATAACTTATGTAACAAACTGAAATCTATTATCAGGAAAGTTAAAAATGAAACAAAAGAATCATATTTATCTTCACTTACTGGTCAAAAAGACACTGAATACTCCCTATGGAAAGCAACAAAATCGATCAGGAGACCAAACAATTTAACAGCACCTATTAGAAATGATAACGGTCCGTAGCATTGCAGTAGTAAGCTAAAAGCGGATCTGTTTGCAAGACACCTCGAAGAAACGTTTTAATCACTACCCAGACAATCTGCGTATGAAAATGTTAATTTTGTATACAGATTAAATGAGCTTGAAATACAAACTGTATCGTTCCGTGAGTTAAAAGAAGAAATAAAAAATTTAATTTCGAAAAAAAGCTCTAGGATATGATTTAATAACTGGGCAAATTATAAAAGAACTACCAGACAAAGCAAACTTCTGGACATAATCAATGCTGTGTTTAGATTAAGATACGTTCCAAGACTGTGGTAGGTAGCATAAGTGATCATGATTTCAAAGCCAAACAAAAACAGTAACGATAAAAAATTATTTAGGCCAATATCTCTACTTCCTACTATATCGAAGATATTTGGAAAACTACTTCTGAAGAGGCTAAGCCTATAATAGAGGATAATGATCTGATACCTGCTTATCAGTTTGGGTTTAGAGAAAAACATTCGACAAATATTGTCATTGTGACAAATTCCCCCTAGCTCTTTGAGTTTGAAGGCCAGTTTGAAAAATCCTTAGTTAAATCGAAGTTGATTTTTGAAAATTAATAGGCAATTTGTTTGTATTTCGGTGATTTGCTTTTTACTCTATTGGCAGTGTAACCCAAGTATTTACAACAGTTTTTGAAGTTTGTAGTGTGGTTACAGTTGCAGTTAGCACATTTGATAAAACTGTCTGTAATCACAGTTTCTTATCTTTTTAAAAACCGTGCTGGTAACGGTACACTGTTTCGCAATGTGACCTGAACCTTTGCACATGGAGCAACGAAGAGGATGAGAGCATTTGGTAACTTCATGATTTTCATTACATTTCACACAACGTTCAGCTAAATGGCATTGTCTTGTACCGTGACCAAAATGCTGGAACCTATAACATTGACTGGTCAAGAATGTAGCATAAATATTTAATTGTTCTTAATTTCTTTAATGTTATGGTACCTTTATTGAAATACAAAATGTACACTTGGTGGTCGTCATATTTTTTCTTTCTCATTAACATTGGCTTGATATCATTAGGCTCAACTTCATAATATTTGAGTCGATTTTAATTTCTTCGATACTAAGGTTAAGTAAACTTGACAAAACAAATTTAACTACTTAAGTTTCTATCTATTCGAAAGATGAAGGTCAGGATATATACCATTATCCCCCATTCCTTAAGATGCTGAATCCAGATTTGTTTGGTTATCATGAATTATTTTTAGTTTTTTGTTTGTAGAAACACTGTTTGTTTCATATTCATCACCACTTAATAATCTACCCCTTAATGAGGTAGCAATTTGCACCCGACAATGTATACACGAATTGATTCCGTTAGAACACAACCTAAATAAAACAAATCACTATTGTTTATTTTATTTTTAAATTAAATTTTTTATTTTTTTATTTTATTTACGATTAAACGATGCATGGGCACTCAAAGAATGAACCACTCAGGCCTCTACTACTATATTTGTGTTTTATTGAACAAATTATAATTATTCATAATTTTGTGGGCTAATGGACAAGTGAAGTCTTTAAGAATCGAACGAAAATAGGTGTCGTTTAAATTATTTGTCACTTAACAAAGTTAACAGAGAAAAAATTAAGAAGCAAACTGTAGAAATGTCAAATTATGGTACATGCCACCTCAAGTCAAAAATACTTGTTAAAGGTGCCATAAGAAATAATATTCGTCAAATTCCGCAATGTTTCGTACATGAATTTCTTACGGAATCTCTGGTTAGCCTATAATACTGTAAAATTTTTAATGAATCATGCAATTAAATAATTACTAAAACACTGTGCATGCAAAAAGTGCTTAGTTAGCTTTTAGCAAATTCAATGCATAAACCAAATGTAGTGAAATTTATATCGCTCTTTCTTCTAAGCTTGTGAGCTACAAATTTCATACCGATTCGTTTTACTTAAATGATGTTTATTCAACTATTCAAATATTGCCATGATTCAACCTGTTGGATAACCACATGTCGGTCTTCCACCATCGATCAATATTTTAGAAGTTGATACAATCTACACTTTTATTACGTTTTTAATTAGTACATACTTTTTGTTTACTATTCTAATTAATAACGACGAGTGTGTAGAATGGTGTGATGTGTACTGTCTAAATCGGTGATGGAAAACCAAAGAGAACGATAAATATTGTAATCCGTCTTTTATAGCAGTTTTGTTTTTACCCACACCATTCAA
The DNA here is from genome assembly GCA_963556175.1 of Tipula confusa. Lineage (NCBI taxonomy): Eukaryota > Metazoa > Arthropoda > Insecta > Diptera > Tipulidae > Tipula > Tipula confusa. The sequence continues at coordinate 82,504,920 of OY744476.1, read as the reverse complement.
CATCTCGATTTTTTCGATATCAAATTTTTCGATATCGAATTGAGTATACAACAAATCTCTCTCATTCGTTCTTTAGTTCGTATAATATGTAGTGTTTCGCGTAATATCTTAAAAAAGGGAGTTTGAAATGGAGCAATATACAACTTGAAGTACTTTTTTCATTTCACTTGAGATTTTTGGCATAAATTCATTTGACCATTTGCTCCACAGATTCACTTGAAACAAACGAAGTACATCTCTTGCATCCATGTACTCATATACTTTTACATCCTCATTCAAACAATCCCTTTTTGCAAGAAAATATCGGTTTTTTCATTACCCTTGATCTGTATAAGTGCAAATTTATCCACTGAAGAACCACCTCACTCCTATACAAGGTGTTAGGTAGTCAAACAACATATCCACGTAAACATAACCCTGAAAGCTCTCTTTCTTGGTAATTAATTAAACTCCACTCAATAAGTCGGAAAGTAACCACACACACATATATATATATATATATATATATATATATATATATATATATATATATATATATATATATATATATATATATATATATAATATATATATATTATTTTTTTTTTGTTTATTAAATAATCTTCTTTATTATTTCTTTTTTAATTACAATCTAGTCTAAGACTAATAAGCAATTTTATTCTAACTTAAATTCAACATTTTACTGAAATTTAAGGGTTCATCCATCGATGCACTCCTTAGTTTTGATATTTATTATTTGATTGCGCTTTTGTTGTGTGCTAGAAAAAGATTTATTTTTACCGATTTTACACTAACTCAAAATGCTTTACTCTTTCGAGCCTTCTTACTAAACCCGTTGTATCCAGTAGCTGGATGGCTTCTATATTGACATGGTGAAGTAACCGTTCTTCATGACTTCTAGCAAATTTCATAATTTCCGTTTTGATGGATTCTATGCCTAGATCTTTGTGGATGTCGCTATTTCTGACAAACCATGGTGCGTTGACGATATTTCTTAGCATTTTGTTTTGGAATCGTTGGATTCCAAAACAAAATGCACAAAATTTTGTTTTGGTGCTCTGCTTGGCCCACAGCTGTACACCATAAGTTCAAACAGGCTTCAGTATTTGCTTTTAAAGTAAAAGCTTATTAGGAATTGATAGATGAGAGTTTCTTTCCAGTAACCAATACATTTTATTGTATTTCAATCCCAACTCGTCTCTTTTCTTTTTTACATAAGCTTTCCATCGAAGCTTAGCGTCTAATGTCATAAAAAGATATTTCGCAGTGTTTGCATGTGGTATTTCTTAATTATTTATATATACTGGTTTATGTACTAATCTCTTGTTCGTAAAGTCGACATGTACAGATTTAGTTTCATTTAATTTTATGCGCCATTTTTTTGTCCAGTTCTGTACTTGCTCTATGGCAGTTTGTAATTTCTCTGTTGTATCTGAGTTGTTATCACCTACTGCCATGATAGCTGTGTCATCGGCGAAAGTGGCTTTCATGTTGTTTTGTGGGATTGGAACATCTCGGGTGTATAGTAAATACAGAAGTGGCCCAAGTACACTCCCTTGTGGAACTCCTGCTCTTATTTCCTTAACCTCAGAATATTCATCTTCTTGCTTAAGCCTAAAATATCTTTCTGTTTTATATGATTCCAGTATTATGCTGTACTGTTTAGATAGGATTAATTTGAGTTTGTAGATTAAACCTTCGTGCCAAACCTTGTCAAAGGCCTGCGCTACATCAAGGAATACTGCGGAACAGACTTTTTTCTCTTCTAAAGTCTTTTTAATTTTGAGTCTTTTTAGTAGTAACTTTTCAAAGAGTTATAGGCCTATATGATGTTATTAGATGTGGCGGTTTTCCTGGTTTGGGATTCATGATAACCTCAGCCACTTTCCAAAGTTTTGGCACATATTTTAACCTAAATGCAGCATTTATGATATTAGTTAACTTTACCGTAGCTTTTCTCGGTAGCTACTTTATTATTTCTCCGGTAATCAGGTCAAACCCTGGTGCTTTCTTTAAGTTTAAATTGTTTTTAATTTCGTTTGCTACTTCAGTAGATGATGTAGGTGTGACCTCTTCGAGAATTTGTATTATTTTTTCATCCAATGTTTCTCG